>JBBDGP010001457.1:977500-2177500 GCA_037952835.1 Lithobates septentrionalis | reverse complement strand
GAAAGGACCATAGGATCCCAAATTTAACAAGAACCAAAAAAGAAAACAGCAAAGAAAAAGAAAAAAGAAAGCCTATCCCGCAAAACCAAGCACAAGTATTGGTTGTCTCACAATTTTACCAATGAAGTACACCTGTTCTGGTGCTGCTGCTGTAGCCAAAGACAACTAGCATATATGTACCAAGAGTCTAAGGCTGGCCATACACTATTCAATTTTCCTGTTCAACTTTCCTTTAGATTTACCAAAACCATATAATAGGAGGTCAAACCTAAACACTTTCAATTTGGATGCAATCAGGCAGGCCCTTGTACTACATAGTTGAAGGTAAATCTAAAGAAAATTGAACAGGAAAATTGTATGGTGTATGGCCAGCTTAAGTAACACTACCAAGACTCAAAAAGTGGCTACCTATGCAGCAGAAATTTAAGACCACTTGGTTCAAAAAATACAAAATGTATTATTTAGCAATGATGAATCATCATGTGTGAAGAAACACAATACAGCTCCGTGCAAAGTTGTTCACGGGTCTCATACTGGAGATGAGTTACCCGGGAAGTCTAAAATTACGTACAAACACAGACAAACACATCAACACGCAACACAATTATACTACCCTTGTGAGGGTTTGACAAGGGAAGGACACCCCACTTCCACACACACACACAACACAAGTCCGGACGTCAACTGGTAAGCTTTTACCCGCAAAGGAAAAAAGGACAGCAGAATTTAATGAAAAATTTATCAATTAGGAAAATCCATGGAGAGGGTGATTAGGCATTGCCCAAAAAATTCACCATGCTATGCTGATTTCCTGCGGGTAATCCCCGGGGGAAAGTAAATGACCTGTCTGGTGATCACAAGTATCTATGCTTCCCAATGTGCGATTCACCTAACTACAATAATTGGAATTCCTGAGATACATGCACAAGTGGGATAAGATCACTGGCTGGGGTAGACCCCCCTAGACCTGCTTGTGTGATAGTAGATGGAACACTGATTGAATCAGTGTTTCCCGCCTATCACACTAACTGGTCTGGGGGGGTGGGACCTTGACCCAGCTCCGTGACACATAGGCAATGGTGAGTGCGTATTGATGGACAGTAAGACTGCATTTGATTGACAGTGAGGCTGCGTTTGATGCACAGTGAGGCTGAATTTGATGCACAGTGAGGCTGCATTTGATGCACAGTGAGGCTGCATTTGATGCACAGTGAGGCTGAATTTGATGCACAGTGAGGCTGCATTTGATGCACAGTGAGGCTGCATTTAAAGGACAGTAAGGCTGCATTTAAAAGGACAGTAAGGCTGCATTTAAAAGGACAGTAAGGCTGCATTTGATGCACATTTGATGCACAGTGAGGCTGCATTTGATGCACAGTGAGGCTGCATTTGATGCACAGTAAGGCTGCGTTTGATGGACAGTAAGGCTGCGTTCATGAGCATAGTGAGGCTGCAATGATGCGCACAGTGAGGCTGCATTCATGGGCAGTGTGAGGCTGCATTCACGGGCACAGTGAGGCTGCATTCATGGGCACAGTGAGGCTGCGTTCATGGGCACAGTGAGGCTGCATTCATGGGCACAGTGAGGCTGCATTCACGGGCACAGTAAAGCTGCATTCACGGGCACAGTAAAGCTGCATTCACGGGCAAAGTAAAGCTGCATTTGAGGGACACAGTGAGGCTGCATTGATGGGTTGAGGCTGCATTTATGGGCAGTGAGGCTTCATTGATGGGCACAGTTATGCTGCATTCATGGGCACAGTGATGCTGCATTCATTTGCACAGTGATGCTGCAGTAATGAGCAGTGAGGCTGCATTGATGGGCACAGTGAGGCTGCATTGATGGGCAGTAAAGCTGCATTGATGAACATAGTGAGGCTGCATTGATGGACACAGTGAGACTGCATTGATGGACAAAGTGAGGCTGCATTGATGGGCACAGTGAGGCTGCATTTGATGGGCACAGTGAGGCTGCAATTGATGGGCACAGCGAGAATGCATTTGATGGGCACTGTGAGGCTGCAATAATGGGCACTGTGAGGGTGCATTGATGGGCACAGTTGAGACTGCATTTGATGGGCACTGATGAGGCTGCATTTGATGGGCATTGGTGAGGCTGCATTTGATGGGCATTGGTGAGGCTGCATTGATCTCTTGTACCATGTCTGCAGTCTCCTACCATCTTTAGTATGATGTCCACAGTCTCTAACCATCTCCTGTATCATGTCCGCAGCCTCTAACCATCTCTTGTATCATGTCTGTATCATGTATCATAATGAGTTTAGGGACTCAGTAATGACGGGAATAGTACCACTGGATTGGCGTAGAGCAGTGATGGCGAACCTTGGCACTAGAGATGTTTTGGAACTACATTTCCCATGATGCTTAGCTACACTGCAGAGTACATGAGCATCATGGGAAATGTAATTCCAAAACACCTGGGGTGCCAAGGTTCGCCATCACTGGCGTAGGGCCATTGTGGTGCCTATATTTAAAAAGGGAACAAAGTCTTTACCAAGTAACTATAGACCTGTTAGTTTAACTTCTATAGTCGGGAAGATACTAAAGAGTTTAATAAAAGACCACAAAGATGAGTTCTTGCTGGAAAAAAATATTTTAAGCAACAGACAGCATGGGTTCATGAAAGACAGAAATTGTCAAACAAATCTGATTTCTTTTTATGAAGAGGTAAGTAAAACCTTGGACAGAGGGGTGGCTGTGGACGTGGTATACTTGGATTTTGCAAACGCGTTTGACATAGTTCCCCACACATGGCTAATGTGTAAGGTAAAGTCTACAGGCTTGGAAATATCAGTTTGTAAAGGGATAGAAAATTGTCTAAAAGAACAAATTCAGAGTAGTGGTTAATGATTCTTACTCTGAATGGTCTAAGGTTATCTGTGGTGTACCCCAAGGTTCAATGTTGGGACCCTTACTTTTTAATAACTTTATAAAAAAATATAGGGTCTGGGATTAAAAGCACCATTTCAGTCTTTGCAGATGACACCAAAACTTTAAAGTGGAATAACTTCCTTACAGGATGTCTCCAATTTACAAGCCGACCTCAATGCACTGTCTAATTGGGCAACTATGTGGTAGATGAGATTTAATGTTGATAAATGTAAAGTTCTGCCCTTGGGGGCTAAGAATATGCATGCATCATACATACTAGGGGGAGTGCAACTGGGGGGATCCGTAGTGGAGAAGGATCTGGGGGTTTTGGTAGATCATAAGTTCAGTAATAACATGCAATGCCAAGCTGCAGTTTCCAAAGCGAGAAAAGTCATTTCTTGTATTAAGAGAGGTATGGACTCCAGAGAGAGCGATATCATTTTGCCCCTGCACAAATCATTAGTAAGACCTCATCTGGAATATGCAGTTCAGTTTTAGGCACCAGTTCTCAAAAAGGATATCAGGGAACTGAAGAAAGTGCAGAGAAGGGCAACCAAACTGATATGAGGCATGTAGGAACTCAGCTATGAGGAAAGATTAGAGGAACTGAATTTGTTCTTTCTTGAGAAGGAGATTAAGGGGGAATATGATCAACATGTACAAATATATAAAGGGTCCATATAGTGAACTTGGTGTTGAGTTATTCATTTTACGGTCAACACAGAGGACAAGGGTGCCCTCTTTACCCCTATAGGAAAAGAGATTTCATCTCCAAATGCGGAAAGGTTTCTTCACAGTGAGAGATGTGAAAATGTGGAATAGACTCCCTCCAGAGGTGAGGTGGTTCTGGCAGCTTTAAGAAAGGCCTGGATTCTTACCTAAATACACACAATATAACTGGGTACTGACATTTATAGGTAAAGTTGATCCAGGGAAAATCTGATTGACTATTGGGGGTCAGGAAGAAATTTTTTCCCTTGCCGTAGCAAGTTGGATCATGCTTTGCTGGAGTTTTTCCCCTTCCTCTGGATCAACTCTGGGTATAGGATTGGGTACATGGGATGGTTTTATATTTTTATTTATTTATTTATTTTTATGGTTGAACTGGATTTTTTCAACCTGACTAACTATGTAACTATGTCTGCAACCTCTGACCATCTCTTGTCTTATATCTTGTCTGCAGTTTCTGAGGGAGTCTGGAGAGGAGTCAAGAGTAGGCGTGCCGGCAGGATGGGGGTCATGGGAGAAGCCAGACGTGTGTTGACAGTGGAGAGGAGACTATAGGTTAAAACCAGAGCCACCAAGCTGGAGCCGACTGACTGAGCCCTGCATGGTGCACATGAGAAGAGGTCAGTGACAGCGTGGCCAGGCCAGTCTGAGGGGGGTCACTGAAGTACAGTAAGGGGGGAGTGAATATAATAAAGTAAGGGGGCACCAATATAAAGATTTCACCCTTATATCAGTAACCCACCCCTCCTTACCTTTGTGTATTCTTTCTGCGGAAGGTGGTCTTTGGTCAACAGAGTTCCCCCCCCCCCATGTTCTTAGCATTTCTGTGGTCCCCCTTGATTGACCACTTTTACCTGGAATTTGCTAATATATATATATATATATATATATATATATATATATATATATATATATATATATACACATACATACATTTATACACATATACACAGTGGGAACGGAAAGTATTCAGACCCCTTAAATTTTTCACTCTTTGTTATATTGCAGCCATTTGCTAAAATCATTTAGGTTCATTTTTTTCTTTATTAATGTACACACAGCACCACATATTGACAGAAAAACATAGAATTGTTGACATTTTTGTGGATTTATTAAAAAAGAAAAACTGAAATATCACATGGTCCTAAGTATTCAGACCCTTTGCTCAGTATTTAGTAGAAGCACCCTTTTGATCTAATACAGCCATGAGTCTTTTTGGGAAAGATGCAACAAGTTTTTTACACCTGGATTTGGGGATCCTCTGCCATTCCTCCTTGCAGATCCTCTCCAGTTCTGTCAGGTTGGATGGTAAACGTTGGTGGACAGCCATTTTTAGGTCTCTCCAGAGATGCTCAACTGGATTTAAGTCAGGGCTCTGGCTCGGCCATTCAAGAACAGTCACAGAGTTGTTGGGAAGCCACTCCATTATTTTAGCTGTGTGCTTAGGGTCATTGTCTTGTTGGAAGGTAAACCTTTGGCCCTGTTTGAGGTCCTGAGCACTCTGGAGAAGGTTTTTGTCCAGGATATCCCTGTACTTGGCCGCATTCATCTTTCCCTCTATTGCAACCAGTCGTCCTGTCCCTGCAGCTGAAAAACACCCCCACAGCATGATGCTGCCACCACCATGCTTCACTGTTGGGACTGTATTGGACAGGAGCAGTGCCTGGTTTTCTCCACACATACCGCTTAGAATTAAGGCCAAAACGTTCTATCTTGGTCTCATCAGACAAAAGAATCTTATTTCTCACTATCTTGGAGTCCTTCAGGTGTTTGTTTAGCAAACTTCATGCAGGCTTTCATGTGTTTTGCACTGAGGAGAGGCTTCCGTCGGGCCACTCTGCCATAAAGCCCAGACTGGTGGAGGTCTGCAGTGATGGTTGACTTTCTACAACTTTCTCCCATCTCCCGACTGCATCTCTGGAGCTCAGCCACAGTGATCTTTAGGTTTTTCTTTACTTCTCTCACCAAGGCTCTTCTCCCCCGATAGCTCAGTTTGGCCGGACGGCCAGCTCTAGGAAGGGTTCTGGTCATCCCAAACATTTTCCATTTAAGGATTATGGAGCCAACTGTGCTCTTAGTAGGGATGAGCCGAACACCCCCCTGTTCGGTTCGCACGAGAACATGCGAACAGGAAAAAAGTTTGTTCGAACATGCGAACACCGTTAAAGTCTATGGGACACGAACATGAATAATCAAAAGTGCTAATTTTAAAGGCTAATATGCAAGTTATTGTCATAAAAAGTGTTTGGGGACCTGGGTCCTGCCCCAGGGGACATGGATCAATGCAAAAAAAAGTTTTAAAAACGGCCATTTTCTCAGGAGCAGTGATTTTAATAATGCTTAAAGTCAAACAATAAAAGTGTAATATCCCTTTAAATTTTGTACCTGGGGGGTGTCTATAGTATGCCTGTAAAGGGGCGCATGTTTCCTGTGTTTAGAACAGTCTGACAGCAAAATGACATTTTGAAGGAAAAAACCCATTTAAAACTACCCGCGGCTATTGCATTGCCAACAATACACATAGAAGTTCATTGATAAAAACGGCATGGGAATTCCCCAAAGGGGAACCCCGAACCAAAATTTTAAAAAAAAATTACGTGGGATTACGTGGGAGTCCCCCTAAATTCCATACTGGTATGGATATTAAGGGGAACCCCGGCCAAAATTTAAAAAAAAATGACGTGGGGTTCCCCCTAAATTCCATACCAGACCCTTCAGGTCTGGTATGGATTTTAAGGGGAACCCCGCGCCAAAAAAAAAAATGGCGTGGGGTCCCCCCAAAAATCCATACCAGACCCTTATCCGAGCACGCAACCTGGCAGGCCGCAGGAAAAGAGGGGGGACGAGAGTGCGCCCCCCCCACTCCTGAACCGTACCAGGCCACATGCCCTCAACATTGGGAGGGTGCTTTGGGGTAGCCCCCCAAAACACCTTGTCCCCATGTTGATGAGGATAAGGGCCTCATCCCCGCAACCCTGGCCGGTGGTTGTGGGGGTCTGCAGGCGGGGGGCTTATCGGAATCTGGAAGCCCCCTTTAACAAGGGGACCCCCAGATCCCGGCCCCCCCTGTGTGAAATGGTAAGGGGGTACTTACCTCTACCATTTCACTAAAAAACTGTCAAAAATGTTAAAAATGGCAAGAGACAGTTTTTGACAATTCCTTTATTTAAATGCTTCTTCTTTCTTCTATCTTCCTTCATCTACTGGTTCTTCTGGTTCTTCTGGCTCTTCCTCCGGCGTTCTCGTCCAGCATCTCCTCTGCGGCGTCTTCTATCTTCTTCTCCTCGGGCCGCTCCGCACCCATGGCATGGGGGGGAGGCTCCCGCTCTTCTCTTCTTCTTTTCTTCTTGTTAAAGGGGGCTTCCAGATTCCGATAAGCCCCCCACCCGCAGACCCCCACAACCACCGGCCAGGGTTGTGGGGATGAGGCCCTTGTCCTCATCAACATGGGGACAAGGTGTTTTGGGGGGCTACCCCAAAGCACCCTCCCAATGGGCCTGGTACGGTTCAGGAGGGGGGGCCGCACTCTCGTCCCCCCCTCTTTTCCTGCGGCCTGCCAGGTTGCGTGCTCGGATAAGGGTCTGGTATGGAATTTAGGGGGAACCCCACGTCATTTTTTTTTTAATTTTGGCCGGGGTTCCCCTTAATATCCATACCAGACCTGAAGGGCCTGGTATGGAATTTAGGGGGACTCCCACGTAATTTTTTTTTTAAATTTTGGTTCGGGGTTCCCCTTTGGAGAATTCCCATACCGTTTTTATCAATGAACTTCTATGTGTATTGTCGGCAATGCAATAGCCGCGGGTAGTTTTAAATGGGTTTTTTCCTTCAAAATGTCATTTTGCTGTCAGACTGTTCTAAACACGGGAAACATGCGCCCCTTTACAGGCATACTATAGACACCCCCCAGGTACGAAATTTAAAGGGATATTACACTTTTATTGTTTGACTTTAAGCATTATTAAAATCACTGCTCCTGAAAAAATGGCCATTTAAAAAAAAAAAAATTCATTGATCCATGTCCCCTGGGGCAGGACCCAGGTCCCCAAACACTTTTTCTGACAATAACTTGCATATTAGCCTTTAAAATTAGCACTTTTGATTTCTCCCATAGACTTTTAAAGGGTGTTCTGCGGCATTCAAATTTGCCGCGAACACCCCAAATTGTTCGCTGTTCGGCGAACTTGCGAACAGCCAATGTTCGAGTCGAACATGAGTTCGACTCGAACTCGAAGCTCATCCCTAGCTCTTAGGAACCTTAAGTGCAGCAGAATTTTTTTGTAACCTTGGCCAGATCTGTGCCTTGCCACAATTCTGTCTCTGAGCTCTTCAGGTAGTTCCTTTGACCTCATGATTCTCATTTGCTCTGACATGCACTGTGAGCTGTAAGGTCTTATATAGACAGGTGTGTGGCTTTCCTAATCAAGTCCAGTCAGTATAATCAAACACAGCTGGACTCAAATGAAGGTGTAATGCCCCGTACACACGGTCGGACTTTGTTCGGACATTCCGACAACAAAATCCTAGGATTTTTTCCGACGGATGTTGGCTCAAACTTGTCTTGCATACACACAGTCACACAAAGTTGTCGGAAAAAATGATCGTTCTGAACGCGGTGACGTAAAACACGTACGTCGGGACTATAAACGGGGCAGTGGCCAATAGTTTTCATCTCTTTATTTATTCTGAGCATGCGTGGCACTTTGTGCGTCGGATTTGTGTACACACGATCGGAATTTCCGACAACGGATTTTGTTGTCGGAAAATTTTATAGCCTGCTCTCAAACTTTGTGTGTCGGAAAATCCGATGGAAAATGTCCGATGGAGCCCACACACGGTCGGAATTTCCGACAACACGCTCCGATCAGACATTTTCCATCGGAAAATCCGACCATGTGCACGGGGCATTAGAACCATCTCAAGGATGATCAGAAGAAATGGACAGCACCTGAGTTAACTATATGAGTGTCACAGCAAAGGGTCTGAATACTTAGAACCATGTGATATTTCAGTTTTTCTTTTTTAATAAATCTGCAAAAATGTCAACAATTCTGTGTTTTTCTGTCAACATGGGGTGCTGTGTGTACATCAATGAAGAAAAAAATGAACTTAAATGATTTTAGCAAATGGCTGCAATATAACAAATAGTGAAAAATTTCAGGGGGTCTGAATACTTTCCGTGCCCACTGTGAGATATATATATATATATATATATATATATATATATATATATATATATATATATATATATATATATATATATATCCCTATGTGCTTTCATATCTGTCTATATATAAAACATTCTTCAAATGTGCTTGGTTAAAATGCATGGTTTTCCCTTTCATGAACAAAAAAAATAATGACGTTATGATGTTGGGCTGGTATTATAATGCTATGGGGCTGGTATGACATTTTTTCCAGGGCTGGTTTTTATTCCCAGTCCAGCCCTGTCTGCAACTGCTGTGTCTGGTTGAGGTACTCAGTATTGGGCCACTGTGAGCTGCCCAGCTATCATGTGAACACTGTGCCATCACATGTCCCGTAGTGAACAATAGCCATGTATGAAATCCATTCATCACATCATTGTTTACTACTGTGTGTGATCTGTGATTGGTCAACAATAATCAAATGATACAATCTGGGACAATCACACCACATTGTTCCATATGATAGCTGTGGGCCAGTCACATCATCACAATAGTAAACAGTGAGTCAAGAATTAAATTAAATTATATATACCATATTTACTTTTAGGAGGGAAGTTGAAGGGAAAAAAACTTACATTTAAATGCCCATCATTGCAGCCTTCTCAGTGCAGCCTTGCCCCAGTGCAGCCATGTCAGTGCAGCCTTGTCAGTGCAGCCTTGTCAGTGCAGCCATGTCAGTGCAGCCTTGTCAGTGCAGCCATGTCAGTGCAGCCATGTCAGTGCAGCCATGTCAGTGCAGCCTTGTCAGTGCAGCCTTGTCAGTGCAGCCTTCCCCAGTGTCCAGTGCAGCCGCCCCAGTGCAGCCTTGTCAGTGCAGCCTTCCCCAGTACACTCGGCTAGGTTCGGGTGGCGACGAGTGAAGCCGAAAGTGGCCGAGAAGAGCCAAGGACCGGCGCTGTGTATTTCGGCGCCGGCAGCGCCATTTTCAAATCGCGGTCAGCGATTTTTAACATCTGTGAGCTCGGGATCGCAGGGGATCGGCGTATAACACGCACCCGTGATTTTCCCCTGATTTTAAGGGGAAAAAAGTGCGTGTTATACGCCGATAAATACGGTATATATAGAGTAGACCTTTCATGCAGACTAATGCCGCGTACACCAAAGTGGACTCCGTCGGATAATTCGATCGTGTGTGGGCTCCAGCAGACTTTTTTTCCACAAGAGTTTGACGGACCTAGAAATGCAACATGTTTCAAATCTTTCCGATGGACTCGGCTTTCTAGCGTACAAACCGTTCGTCTGTGTGCAAGTCAGACCGACCAAAACTGATGCATGCTCTGAAGCAAGTACAAGACGGAAGCGCTCGGTCTGGTAAAACTAGCCTTCATATTGAAGCTAGCACATTCCTCACACTGCTAATTCTGTGATCTTTTAATACAGCGCATTCTTATCTTCTTTATAATGCAAGAAGAATAAAGTTGTTTTGCTGCTTATATTCACACAGAGTTCTCACAAACTACTTTCTTCATTATTTATCCTCATGTCATGACTAATATTACAGTTTTTAAAAGTCAGATCTCCATAAATAATGTAGCAAAATATTTTTTTTTTACTCAGCTTTTTAACTTTTATATTTCATCAATATCTATTTTACAATTTGTGATAAATTCTCAAAAATATATTGATTTAAATGTTTAATTTTTTTAGGGAGTTTCAAGTTACCACAATAACCTTATTATTTTGTATTGTTTTAATGAACCTTAATGAGGTTGGTGTCCCTTGTTAATTTGACATAGGGGGGTTATCTTCAAAAGGCAAATTCATTTAGCACTACAAGTGCAAAGTGAACTTGAAATTGCACTGAAAGAGCACTTGGAAGTGCAGTCGCTGTGGATCCGAGGGGCACATGCAAGGAAACCAAAAATAAATCATTTTATCTTGCACATGATTGGATGATAAAATCAGCAGAGCTTCCCCTCATTTCAGATCTTCCCCTCAGATTTACAGCGACTGAACTTCCAACAAGTGCACTTGCAGTGCAATTTATAAAGTGCACTTTGCACTTGTACTTTGCACTTGAATTGAAAAAAAGATTTTGCCTTTTGTAAATAACCCCCATAGTCTTTTTGACATGTACCTGCCTACTCACAAACAAAATGTCCTTTTTGAATAAAAACACATAATAAATAATTTATGGTAAATAAAATAGCCATTTATTCTGGGAAAAACATAAATGAGGAAGGCAACACTGGAGACACTTTTGGGATGTGTGAAGCCTTTTGTCCCCCAGGGCACACATCAAGTCAGTGGAAATCAAAATTGGGATCTTGCTGAGTCCATAGAATAGGGAGCACAATCTGCGTCTTCTGTCAGACCAGACTGAAGCCAGGCAATCACGTTCGACTCTTCCGTGGAGCCTTCCCTGCTTGCTGCCCTACAGCCTTCCCGCCACGCTTCTCTGCAGCCTTCCATGGAGGCTGTGCCTCTGGTGGTGTACTTGTGGCAGGAGGAGGAGGGGCTTCATCCGAAATATGGCTTGTTTGAGTAAGCTGGCCCCTCAAACCCTTCTGAAGGGCCTCATAAAAAATCCCCTCACAGAGGAGGCATTGCCCCTTCTCAAGTTCCATTAACATGGTGGCCAAATAAGTACCATAGGCCTCTTCAGCATTGGGGGGGGGGGGGGTTACTGAGCATTTGGCTGGCTTCCCGAATGAGGGCAAGTGATTCCTCCTCTGTTCGGGTCATCTTCCTTGGCCTAATAGTGGTAATGCGGAGGGGAGGCACCTGGCATTCGGTGAGGCTTCTACTGGGCCCAGCCACCTCCTGCCTGCCACTGGGCATGGCCTCCTCCTCTCTACCACTGGGCAAGGCCTCCTCCTGGCTGAGCTCATCCTGTGTATAAAAAAAGAGGACATAGTTGTAATTTTTTCTTCCTCAATCACACACAATTTTCAGCTCATGACTTTCAAATATAATTAGAAACAAATAGAAAAGGCTATCATTTTGACCCCAACATTATTCTAGCTGTTCACCAATCTTTGAAGTACATTTTTGGCCACTACTGTCTAGTGATATGTATACATAATAATAATTGAGTAAATCATTAATTTTTAAGCAATTCAAACATTTTAGTTTACATCAATAATATTTACACAATCCAAAATTACCAAAAAAATTATACCTGGCTGCAGCTGGTCACATCCACTTCATCAAGGATTCTGGGATGCCTCAGCTGGGGTGGAGTGAAGGGTGGAGGTGGAGGGAAGGGTGGAGGGAAGGGTCGAAAGCGATTGCCTTGCTTCTGTCTGGTCATTCAGAAATCTCAGTTTGGGGTAGTACCACAGCTTGGGGACATAAACCTTGTCGGCTGCTGCTCCTGATTTGAGGGAATCCTGTATCATCTTTTGTTACCGTCTGTACATATTCTGCAAGATCCCAATTTTATTTTCCACTAACTTAATGGCTGCCTGGAGGACTCGAGTCTTTACAAACTCCAGAAGTCTCCCCAGTGTTGCCTGCCTTGCTTGCTTATTAAAATACAAGGGGTGCTTGACCTCCCACAGGTTTCGATTCTCTTGATAGAGGTCAATTATCTGAGTGAAAAAATCCTCGCTAAAGGGATTCATTTTTTCTGAAAGACAAGACACAAGATCAAAACTGTAATTTCAGTCCAAACTCCCAGTATTATTTTTTACAGAATATAGGGTGCACACACACACACACCAAACACATACACAAAACACTCCCCCACGTTCAATCTTTACCTTTGTTTATGACGCTCGCTACTTCCGTTCAGACATACGTAGGCCAGCGTACTAGCTTGATATACTGTCAGGAGATCGGAAGCGTCTCCGCTCGCCGAGCTCCGGTGCGCATGCGCGGCGGACTGGCGCTTCGCCGCACACCTGTCCGCGGCCTGATGGTGCGGCGCGTGCGGGTGCACGGCGGTCCCCGTGTGCTCGCCGTCGCCCGTGCGGGTACCCGGTAGCGCGTCACACTGACGCGCTCGCCGGGGGAGACTATTTCTGACGGCGCCAGCACCCAGTCGGGTTGCTGGTTCGTCGTCAGCTCTCCCCTGATCTCTTGTCCCTGTGAAACCTGTACCTATCTGCCTGCTGAAAGTGTACCAAACCCCTGGCCTGTTTAAACCTCTACTCTGCTGATTGCCTGATACCCTGACCTCTGCCTGCATAACGGACTTGCCTACTCTGATTGCCTGATACCCTGACCTCTGCCTGTATAACGGACTTGCCACACTGATTGCCTGATACCCTGATCTCTGCCTGTATTACGGACTTGTCTCTGCCTGATACCTGATCCGGACCATCGGTCCATACGGATTCCAGTGCACCAGATATCCATCTATGGATCTCCTGCCTTCCGGAAGCCCGCGCCTCCGCGTGCCCCCAGCTCTCTGTACCCACTTCGGGGGTCTGGGTGCGCGTGGTCGCAAGGGTAAGCCGCTCTCGGCATCTCGGCCTCGGTGAGTATTAGTCCGTGACAGTACGAACCAGCCAGATGTCCGAGGCCGACAGAGCGCGCTCTCCTCTGGAGATCCTGTGCCAACAGGTGTCTACTCTTGCCAATTCAGTGCAAAAGTTACAGGAAGGTTATACCCAAATTGATAACCGCCTTCAGCAGATCACAGGGTCACTGCCCTCTGCAGCCGCAGCTCCCGCAGCCAGCAGTGGGGGTTCGCTCCCTCAGGCTTCCGCCAACCCCACCGTCGTCATGGCACTTCCGGAACCCAGGGTTCCCACACCGGAACGGTTCTCAGGGGACCGCAAGAAGTTCAGGGCCTTCAAAAATGCATGCTCCCTCTACTTTTCCCTCCAACCGAGAACCTTTTCTTCAGAGATTGTTAAGGTGGGATTTGCAATTTCCCTTCTGTCTGAAGAACCCCAAGCTTGGGCCCACGGCTTGATGGAACAGAGCAGTCCTGTTCTCAATACAATCGAGGCCTTCTTTGAGAGTATGTCTCAGCTCTATGACGACCCGCAACGTATGGCTACAGCTGAGGCCATTCTGCACCATCTGTCTCAAGGAAGAAGACCCATCGAAGACTATACGGTGGAATTCCGTAAATCGGCGGCCGATACCAATTGGAACGAGCCGGCCCTACGCTACCAGTACCGCCAAGGCTTGTCCGAGTTACTCAAGCATGAATTAGCTAGGATGGAAACCCCTGCTTCCCTGGAAGAACTCATCCAAGCGGCTACAAAACTGGATAGGCGACTGCGGGAGCGACGCTCAGAGCGCTTCCAAGGTCCACGCCCCACCTGGGCGTTACCAAGACCCCACTTGGCGCAGACTCCGACCTCAACTCCGGCTGTCACTGCACCGGTCCCTGAGGTCGAACCGATGCAGCTCGGCCTGGTTCGGGGCCCGCTAACCTCTGAAGAGAAGCAACGCAGACGACAGTCCAACCTGTGTCTCTACTGCGGAGGAGCCGGACATTTCCTGCGCAGCTGTCCGATCAGGCCCAGTAAGTCCTCTCAGCCAAATGTATTGAATCATCCAAACAATAGTATCCCAAAGACTTATGTGATGTTGTTTATCTCCCTACAGCTTCCGGGAAGGGAGACCCGCTTGCAGGCCATCATTGATTCCGGAGCATGCAGTTGCTTCATAGATTCTGCCCTGGCGCACAGTCTGAACATCCCTCTGCAAACCAAAGATCAAGGCCTACGGGTACATCTGGCCGACGGATCTCTTCTTCGCTCAGGACCCATCACCCAGGAAACCCAACCCATTCCGGTAACCACTGATTCCGGCCACCGGGAGTTTTTACGGCTCGACCTAATCCACTCACCCATCTTCCCAGTTATACTAGGCTTGCCCTGGTTACAGGCTCATGACCCACAAATTAAATGGAGCACTAAGGCGGTATCCTTCCCTTCTCAGTATTGCTCCCAACATTGTCTTCTCACGGCTCCTAAAGTTTGTGCTACGATTACTGCTCCACCAGGCAACCTCCAGCATGTTCCCTCCGAGTATCTTGAATTTCAAGAAGTCTTCAGTAAACAGATGGCTGACCGCCTACCCCCCCCATCGTTCCTATGACTGCCCAATCGACCTCCTGCCTGGATCCCAGATCCCATTCGGTCGAATATTTCCTCTTTCAGAAACCGAGCTAGAAGCTCTTAAACAATATATAGACGAAAACCTCAAGAAAGGCTTCATCCATCCCTCATCCTCACCTGCTGGAGCAGGTATCTTTTTCGTTGGGAAAAAAGATGGTACCTTAAGACCCTGTGTAGATTATCGGCAGCTCAACAATATCACTGTTAAGAACCGGTACCTCTACCTCTCATTCCCGAGCTGTTCCAACGGTTCCGATCAGCTAAGGTGTTCTCGAAACTTGACCTCCGGGGGGCCTACAATCTTGTCAGGATCAGGTCTGGGGACGAGTGGAAGACAGCTTTTAGGTCCAGATTCGGGCATTTCGAGTACTTAGTGATGCCATTCGGTCTCTGTAATGCCCCGGCCACCTTTCAACATCTGGTGAATGACATATTCCGAGAATACCTGGATGATTTCCTTGTTGTATACCTGGATGATATTCTTATCTTTTCCCCCACTCTGGAGATACACAAAGGACATGTAACGAAGGTTCTTACCATACTTAGACAGCACAAGCTATACCTGAAAGCTGAAAAATGCGAATTCGAAAGGTCGACTATACAATTCCTGGGGTTCATCCTTTCAACCAATGGGGTCGCAATGGACCCACAGAAGATTCAGGCAATCCAGGAATGGCCGGCTCCTTCTAACAAGAAGGGGGTACAGAGGTTTATCGGGTTCGCTAACTTCTACCGAAAGTTTATTGTTGGATTCTCTGCTATTGTGGCACCCATCACCCAACTAACCCGGCAGCACAGTTCTTTCCAGTGGTCCCCAGCTGCTCAAGAAGCTTTTTTAAAATTAAAGAAGTTGTTGAGCTCCGCCCCGATTCTTTGTCATCCTGACCCGACTCAACCTTTCGTACTAGAGGTAAATGCATCAGAAATCGCAACTGGAGCAATTCTCTCTCAGAGACAGGGACCTAAGGCCATTCTACATCTTGTAGCCTTCGCCTCCAGGAAACTTAGTCCACCGGAACTCAACTATGATGTGGGTGACAGGGAGCTGCTGGCTATAAAATTCACTTTAGAGGAGTGGAGGTATTTGCTGGAGGGTGCAATACACCTGGTTATGATCTTTACGGATCACAAAAATCTAGAGTACCTCCGAACAGCAAGACGACTAAAACCCCGCCAGGCCCGTTGGGGCCTCTTCTTCTCCTGTTTCAACTTTCATATAGCCTACAGACCTGGAGCAAAAAACGGGAAGGCTGACGCACTCTCTCGGATGTTCTCCGCAGACTCTCAAGCACCAGCACCAAGCACGATCCTCTCTCCGCAAAACTTCCTTGGCTTAACTCAGGTGGACTTAATGTCATCCATTAGGTCCTCATCTAGCTCGTGTACTGATCCAGTAGTACACTCCTTGAGGAAACATGGGGATCTTTTTTGGATTCGGGAAAAAATATTCGTACCACAAGTGACACGTTCCTTAACCCTTAAAATGTGTCATGACCATAAGATGGCAGGACACTTCGGAATTAAGAAGACGTCGGAGCTTCTTTCTCGCTCCTTCTGGTGGCCTGGATGGAGACGAGACTGTAAGGAGTATGTGGCATCCTGCTCTCTGTGCCAGCGCAACAAGGGCCAAAACACTACGTCCTGGGGCTTGCTCAAGCCATTACCCATCCCGGAACGACCATGGGCTGATATGTCCATGGATTTTATTGTCGATCTGCCAACCTCAGAAGATTTTTCTACCATCCTTGTCGTTATCGACCGTCTCTCCAAGATGGCCCATTTCTTACCCATGAGGGGCACTCCCTCCGCCGTAGACACAGCCAATGTTTTTCTGAAAGAGGTCGTTAGGCTCCATGGTGTACCAAGAAGCATTGTGTCGGATAGGGGCATGCAATTTACGTCCAAATTCTGGAAGGAACTCTGCAAATCCCTGGGCATCAAAGTTTGTCTCTCTTCAGCTTATCACCCCCAAAGCAACGGCCAGACGGAGAGGACAAACCAAACGTTGGAGCAATACCTCCGTTGCTTTTGTTCAGGTTCCCAGGATAATTGGGCGAGTCTTCTTCCCTACGCTGAGTTTGCGTATAATAATTCAATTCACGCCTCTACCAACCAAACACCCTTCTGGGTGAATTTCAGGTTCCATGCTACATTCTTCTCCAACGACATTTCCGAAATGACAGTCCCTGCAGTCCAGGACAGGATAACGTGGTTGTCATCCAACTTTCAGAGAATCCAAGATATGTTACACAAGGCGCAAGAAGACTACAAGAAACAGTACGATCGGGGCAGAAGGGCAAACCCAAAGTTCGACTTGGGAGAAGAGGTCTGGCTATCCACCGCTAACCTTAAATTACCACTGCCATCTCGAAAACTTGGACCCAAGTTCATTGGTCCTTTCCAAGTCAAGAGAATCATTAACCCTGTGGCTGTTGAGCTAGCACTACCCAAGACATATCAGATTCACCCTGTCTTCCACGTGTCATTATTGAAGCCTGTGGTACCTAGCCCTTTTCCGGGGAGAGGAGAGCCTCCTCCTCCGCCAATCAAAGTGGATGGCGAAAATGAGTTTGAGGTGGAGTCCATCCTGAGCTGCAGAAAAAGGGGCAGGCAACTACAGTATCTGATCCAGTGGAAGGGCTACCCACCAGAAGATAATTCTTGGGAACCTGCTAGGAACTTGCATGCTCCACGACTAATCCAAACCTTCCACCAAGATCATCCAGAATTGATGGCTAGCCTGGGCGTTCGGTGTCCGCCCTTAGGAGGGGGGCACTGTCAGGAGATCGGGAGCGTCTCCGCTCGCCGAGCTCCGGTGCGCATGCGCGGCGGACTGGCGCTTCGCCGCACACCCGTCCACGGCCTGATGGTGGGGCGCGTGCGGGTGCACGGCGGTCCCCGTGTGCGCGCCGTCGCCCGTGCGGGTACCCGGTAGCGCGTCGCACTGACGCGCTCGCCGGGGGGGAGACTATTTCTCACGGCGCCAGCACCCAGTCGGGTTGCTGGTTCGTCGTCAGCTCTCCCCTGATCTCTTGTCCCTGTGAAACCTGTACCTATCTGCCTGCTGAAAGTGTACCAAACCCCTGGCCTGTTTAAACCTCTACTCTGCTGATTGCCTGATACCCTGACCTCTGCCTGCATAACGGACTTGCCTACTCTGATTGCCTGATACCCTGACCTCTGCCTGCATAACGGACTTGCCTACTCTGATTGCCTGATACCCTGACCTCTGCCTGTATTATGGACTTGTCTCTGCCTGATACCTAATCCGGACCATCGGTCCATACGGATTCCAGTGCACCAGATCTCCATCTACGGATCTCCTGCCTTCCGGAAGCCCGTGCCTCCGCGTGCCCCCAGCTCTCTGTACCCACTTCGGGGGTCTGGGTGCGCGTGGTCGCAAGGGTAAGCCGCTCTCGGCATCTCGGCCTCAGTGAGTATTAGTCCGTGACATATACACTGCACATGTGTCATGCTCTGCCTGCGTCACCCGCCCCTGACATTCTTTAGGAAGATTTTTCACCGCCCCTTCACTCTTTTGCGCAGTGGGAGTATATAGAGAAAGATGGCGGAGAGATTATCTGGAACTAGCATGGAGGAAAGCCTGGAGCCACAAACATCCAGATCCAGGATAAGATATAAGGCCACCAACATGGCCTTTGAAAAGATGGTGGCCATATTGAGGAGGGAGGACTATGATGGCAAAAAAGTACCGTACACCACACGCAACATGCGGAAGGACAAAATAACGTCCTCAGTTGTCACCACTCCTGAGGAAAAATTTTGCATTAAACGGGCTAAAGAACAATTGAGGAAGCACTGGTCTGACCTAAAAACTAGAAAGCCTTAACAATATTGGCGAATCAAGTAAGTACTTGTTGTGTGTTCCTATTGAGATACTTAACTTGCATGCTGATCCATATGCTTTTCATTTATACAGCATCGTTCGTAAAGATCGTTCTTTTTAAACTACATACGATTATAATAAAAGGGTGTTTGTTTTGCAAGAAATACGATGGTACAGGATGGTACATACATTTAGGTCTTGATTATTTGTCGTATTAAAATACGTTTTGGATGTTGTGTAGATGTGTTTGAAACTAGAATGCTTATTTAAAAAATGATTCAGTGTAATGTAAGGACAGGACACAGCAGCTGTTTCCACATCTGGACTCACGAGCACTAGTGTACTTTGTGACACCAGAGAACATTTTTGAGGGTAATCCACACAGGGGTTCCAGGGGATACTTGAGGTGTCTCCATCTGTGAAACTTGCATACAAATGTTAAGTATTGCAGTTTTGTTAAAAGTGCATTTGAATCCTGTCTTACATTTTTTTTTTTTTTTAAACGACAATTGTCCACCACTTCAAAGCAAGGTTTGATATTCCTATTTCTGGCCAGAAATATCACTGTGTTAAGTATACCTTTTGTTTCATTCTCATAGGGGAAAAAAGACTCAGACAACAGTCAGAGGATCCCAGGACCCCCCCCCCCAAGTAACCAGCCTGAATCTGGAATTACCCCAAGCCCCAGCCCAAGACCACGCCCATCCAACGATCTTGAGGAAGGAGAGGTGGAGGAAGTGGGCGAGATTTGCACCCCACCAAGTGAGTGACTGACACCCCAGCTTAAGGTAATCTATTTAGGCATGCATATTTCTAAATACATTTTTCTCCACAAATTTTAGGTGATGTTCTGGTTGCGGAAAGCCAAGTGGCGGAGCCATTTAGCACAGACAGTGGACAAAGACTAATTGGGCAGATAATGGTGTGGAATGGGCAAATTGATCGAATGCGAGAACAAATTGACAGCATGAGAAATCGACTGGACAGCATGCAACAGAAAATGAAGAACATGATTGATGTTTTGAGCAGAATCTAATCAGTTTTTGCCTAAAAACATCAATCATGTTCTTCATTTCATTGTAAGATATTCTACCTGTTTTGTGTTTGCAACCCCTTCCTCATAATAATGTTAGTTTGTGAGAGGAAAAAAAGGATTGCACACACAAAACACGTCCATTGTTCCCCCATGATGGGAGATAGCACATGTTGACTTTACCCATTTGGACTCACAATTTGTGTGCATCTGCTAAATTTTGCTTTTACATGGGTGACATCACCAGCACAGTTTTTGACATGTTGAACTTTGTAAGTTCCTGTTTTTTTTTTTGTGTGAACAAACCCTTTTGTCAAGCCAAAATTTGTCTCGAAAAATATTTTTGGAGAAATATGCCGAAAATAACCCAAGAAAAAAAATGATATATATTTTTTTTAAAATGCACCTTTGAATGTGTGCACAGTAAAATGTTTTTACTACTACAATGTGTGTGGCGTATTATTTCTCAATACCAGTTTATTATTTTTTTTTGGTGTTTACAGTGACAAAGGGCCTTATTGATTAAAGGGAAATGCACTTGCCACTACAAGTGCACTAGGAGACAGCCAAAAATGAATGCAAACAAGAATAAAAACAAGAGATTTGATCCAAAATATTTTTTTTTTATTTTGTAAAATTTTAAAGATGTTCTGGCATTGCAATGGCCCCCCTACCATTAAAATAATTAACATATATGTCCCGCACTTGACGGGCGGTTTGGGGGGCCAAGCCAGTACGGTCAGTATCCAGGCCTGTGAGTGCAGATTCAGCACTAAGTCCAGCCTCAGGCCCAACAGAAGTGAGATATGTTGTAGAATGTCTTCTTAAAAAATTATGGAGAATGCAACAAGCCATGATGACATAATTGATTTTATAGTCCGCCATATTGATGGCCGAGAGGAACAAACGGAACCGGCTGGCCATAATCCCGAAGTCATTCTCCACAACTCTTCTTGCTCTGGCCAGCCGGTAATTAAATACCCTCCTCTCCGGGGTGAGGGACCTTTGGGGGAACGGCCTCATCAGGTGCGTGCCAAGAGCAAACGCTTCATCTGCAATGAAAACAGAGGGGAGTCCATCAACGTTCTCGTCAACAGGTGGCAATCCCAGGCCACCAGTCTGGAGACACTGGCACAACTCGGTCTGTGCGAAGACTCCTCCATCCGACATCCGCCCGTTCTTCCCCACGTCCACGAACATAAAATCCTATTGTGCCGAGACCACCGCCATCAATACTACACTATTAAACTCCTTATGGTTAAAGTAGTAAGACCCGAATGGGGTGGTGGCACAATGCGGACATGCTTCCTGTCGATCGCCCCGACACAGTTAGGAAAGTCCCAATGGTCAGCCACAGTCTGCCATTGCTGTGGGTTGGAAGGAAACTGTGGAGTCAAACAAGAAAAAAAAAATATAAGTACTTTTAAACATTACTTTGCTAGCAGATAACACAAAAACATTCTTGAACAACAGCAGTCTAACATTTTTTAAATGTATTATTTATAAAAATCTAAAATATAAGGCCCACTTATAAAAGATTACTCACCCCCTCTGATGGCCCATTGATCAATTTGTATGTGGGGGGGTTCTAATTTTGTAGAAGACCACACATGACATTTGGAGACATTTAAGGGGGTAGGGGGGTTCTAATTTAGTAAAAGACCACACATGGCATTTGGAGACATTTGAGGGGGTGGGGGTGGGGTTCTAATTTAGTAAAAGACCACACATGACATTTGGAGACATCTGAGGGGGTGGGGGAGGGTAAAGCAGTACAATGGAGCTGACAATATACATTGTTAAAGGGACTATAGGCTATAGGTGTATATGGGCCCAGGATTGCATGGTGGGGAGGTTAGTGAAGACAAACATGCATGTAGGGCAAAAAAGGATTTACGATAAAAAAACATGCATGCATGCATGAAGATAAAGGGGACATTCACAGCATATTCCAAGCATGGTAGTTAGGTAATGATTAAAATTAATACAATACATTAGCAAACATTAAATACATATCATGTAATGTTAAAGGATAAAAAAATTGACATTTACTTACCGGTAGCTGTTTTTCTGGGATATCTTCCAGGACGGCACACCTGAGAGATGAGAGGCTCCTCCCTACAGGAAACACAATCAATCGACAGCTGTTTTAAGTCCCCACCCTTCCCCTTGATCCTCAGTTTGTAGAGAAGTAACTCCTGAACCTGGTTCACAAGGGAAATCATTCCTCATAGGTACTCACCTTCTAGTGTTCTACCATTTTCCCTCCTCCAACGGGCGGGAAGTAGGCCTGCCATCCTGGAAGATATCCCAGAAAAGCATTTACCGGTAAGTAACTGTCAATTTTCTCTTAGTCATCTTCTTGGGACGACACACCTGAGAGGATAATCAAGTACCTCAGGCTTACCTTAGGGTGGGACCACTGCAAGACCCTCTTGGCGGACCTTGGTTCTGCAGTGAGTTTTACCTCCACTCCATATGCTTGATGAAGGTATTATAGCTGGATCATGCGGCTGGTCTGCAGGTCTACTCCACCGATGTCCCTGCCTTCTTCACTTCGGATGCAGGACGTAGGTGGAGCGGGCTCTTAAAGATGGAATCAGAAAACATGTTAAACTTGTAGGGTAGCAATGTTGCCTGTCTCACACATCTAACAGCCATGGCCTATTGTGCCTGTAGGTGCTACTTAGAACCCCTAAAGATTAATCAGAGACATGTGTTGTAAGACAAGGACACTACATTGATCACTAAGAGGGCCTGTCTTAACACTACCCTGTTCAGGGAATTAAAACTGCAAAAAAAGGTGGGCCCCTAACAGACAACCTTTTTTGTTCATTTTTAGCTTTACATCAGCAAAGACTAAAGGAAAGCCTACTTAAGGGTAATAGATTAACCGAGGCTTGATCCCTGGGTTTAAGGCATGCCCACTCTGTGGCTTTTTTTACGCCTGAGTGCCTACTTCAGGAGAATAAAGTTCATAGCAGGAGTATAACACTTATACTGCTACATCTATTTCTGCTAGAAGGGTGAGATGAAGGCCATGCACCGAGCCGTAACCTATTCGGTCGGGTATACATCTTTATACTTCATCTTCAGGTCATAATACTCCTCTGAACAGAACTTCCCAAGTTCTTACTAAGCAGGGTGATTTTTTATCACCTTCCTCCAGTGTCCTATAACCCTACTGGGCTTCAACCCTAGGAAATGGTTCCAGCATTCCTCAATGTAAGGGGCTGAGGCTTTCTGACATGTGACGTCTGCAGCCAGAACTCCTGGCCCCTCCACGGAAAAGAGGGCTGAAATACAAAAGGTGATACATGCATTATTAATATCATAAATTAAAAAAGATCATAGATTGTGGACCCAGCACAATAGGCAACTTCAAAATCAAAAAAATACTGCGCTATCCCTCAAATCAAATAAACATTCTAAAAGTGCGTCTTGTGAAAAACAAAAAAATCTAAGCGCTGCTGCAACCTTAAATGTGAGACAACCCCCACCTCAATAGCTATAAATAGGATAGGCTGCGCTGCTAATAAGTGAACGTGATCCTGGTTAATTGATGTGACCACCCCTAAAACATCCTTATGTAGGTGAAGCACAATAAAGAAAAAATTAAACAAAACAAATCAATAATTGCTAATAAACAATACAAAGCTTAGGTCCCACAAATTAGAGCATTCCAGTAGGAAAATAAATTGATGGGAAATAGGAATCAAGAACCAAGAGATTGTGTTAAGTCTATACAGTCAAAAAAAAGTCCTTGTTGATAAAAACTTTTCTGATAGAGGGAGAAAACACCTTTCTTCAAACAGTGTGAGGCATGCAAAGACTGTCTCCCTGGGGAGCGTGATGTTATAGGGAGTTCCTCCACCTCAAACAAATCAGCCCCTTACCAGATCAACAGATCTCCTGTCACAGAGATCATGCGAGCAAGTGGCTGTGTCCCCCAGCCACTGGGTCTCTGTTGTGATGTGTCTCACAGGTCACCGCTCCGGAGATCAACTAAGTAGAGGTGTTACCGCTCACATCCCTGTCTAGGAGAAAGAGTATTCAGAACCCCCTGAAATTACACAGCTTGGGGCTGGCACTCTTTCTTCCACTTGCCAAATAACAAGTTCCAGCATCTCCTGCACGTGGATTGATGCGGCAGCATCAAAAAATCCTAAATTAAAGGATATAGGAAGCGATTTGTGGTAAATCGTCTTTAGATCTGTCACTGAGTTGACTGTAGCCCAAACCAACAAAAAGGTTTTTCTTACCTCCTGCACTATAATATAACCACAATGTAAAGGTGGAGTGGGAGGTTGGAGCTTATAACTTCAGATTCCTAGCAGCTGGGCTAATAAGGCCATATAACCTAGTGCACCTGCTGACCAGGAGAGCTTACTCCTGAATCCTTCAACCATTGCACAATCCATAAATTGTTCAGTGGTATACCTGGCCTGTAAGGAACTCTTTGTATCTACCAGGTCCCCCCCTTCGCTCTATTCATCCCTACTAATGTCCCACAATCGGACATGTAGTGAGAGGCTGGCAACCTACTGTTGTGATAACCACCGTGTCTCTGCTGTAAGAGGGAGCTGTGGCTGGTGGTTTTAGCAGTTGCTTCTGGGCTATTTTGTTATGCAGACCCTAGGTCCTGCACTGCACCACTCAGTAAATACAGGCGGAAGGGGAAGAAATGCCTTACCTACCTCTTTCCCATCTGAGGTGGTTTAGGCACACTCGCTCCTCTGCACCACTTGTCCACCATACAGCATCTCTGATGTAAGAGGGAGCTGTAGCTGGTGTTTCTAGCAGAAGCTTCTGGGCTATTTGAATCCAGACCCCAGGGGAGATTATCTCAAATGCCCAGAAACCATCTGGCTGGGATTGGGGATTTTGCAGCTAAATTCCCAAGGTAAAGGAAAGTACTCACCGTTGTCGTCTTCCCCTTTTGCCACAGCCACCGGGCTTGCTTTTCCATCCTTATGGTCCACACGCAAGGAGGATAGCCGCCAAAGTGCCCCCCCAACTGTTGTCCCCGTAGGAAGCTGCAAGGTTAGGCTGTGTCCTGCCAGTCAGTATATACACCTGGAGGGGGCAATGCCGTACGTTCCTCATTCCATTCTGAGGTGGTTTAGGCAGACATCCACCGTAGTGAACTGGTGCCTCCTCGAAAGGAGGATGTGGGCGCCTACTCCTGCTGACTCTCAGCCTTCCCTCCTGGGTAAGAACACGGGTCGTTCAGGCGGCACCCGCCCCAGCAGCCCACGCGAGCTACCAGGACCCTGCAGTCGGGGGCCCTGGAAAGAACCGACAGCCAGCACCCCTGTCTGAACGGACGCCCGGACAGGTAAGGGGGGAGACAGGACAAAGGCCCCTGAAGTTCTGGGGACACCACTGTACCCAGGGGCCTTCAGCTCTCAGGGGGGCTCTTCCAGTTTCTGCTGCCCCTCCTGAGGAAAGGATAGGGGAACCCCCCAGGAAGGATAAATATATCCGGCCAGACCCAGAGACACATCAGGTACTAACCAGGCCCAACCCTGCTTAGCCTCCGAGATCATACGAGATCGGGCAGGTGGCGCCCTCTTTCACTTTCAGGGTGATATGGCCGTAGGCCTTCCCAGGCATTTGGTCCGGCTCCCAGGGGGGGACCACCAGCCCCAGGCTTCGGGTCATTTGGAAAAAAACAAACTGTTTCGCTGTGTAGGGAGAAACACAATAAAAAACTGAGGATCAAGGGGAAGGGTGGGGACTTAAAACAGCTGTCGATTGATTGTGTTTCCTGTAGGGAGGAGCCTCTCATCTCTCAGGTGTGCCGTCCTGGAAGATGACTAAGAGAAACTTACCTTCATATAGTCCTTCTGCAGGACCTGAATTATGGCAGAACAGGTCTCTGGGATTATGATCCCCAGAGCCTGGGGGGAAAATGCCTGTTGAGAACTTCAGGTCCTGAAGGCTTCTCCCAGTTGCCAAGTAACGTAAAGTGGCAACTAGCCTCTGCTCCACAGTGATGGCTTGCCTCATGCAGGTATCCTGCCTGCTGATATAAGGGGTTAGCATAGCCACCAGACATTGCAAAACGGGGTCCGTCATCCTGAGATAATTCCTGACATACTCAGGATTATTCTCACGGAGCAAAGGCATGTGCGAGAATTGGTCACGCTGGCGCAACCAATTCTTCGTCCATGAACTCCTCCTTGTCCTGTTCATGGACTGGGCTTGGGTCAAAGTATGAACCCCAACACCAAGCCCCCACGCAGCATGAACTCGAGCACGAGTACGTCCACGCACCATGGCTTCAAAACGGTCGGCTGGTCAAACAAACGCACTGAAGAACAGCAAGGCCTATGAAGAGCGACCTGAAGATCAGGAATGAGTGGACCAGAACGGCCTGCTATACAGGTTACGAACTGACCAACACGCACTGAGAACCAGATACAAACCTCACAAGCACAAACTGAACCACAGAAAATGATTGAAATATGCTGAAGTATAAAAAGCGCAAATCATCTCTAACTAAACTTCTACTGACACTCGGTAAACCCGAGATTAGCAGAAGGAGCCCAAAGGGTGGCTTAATGGGGCTTGAACTTCCTTTTTCTAGTCCCGTCGTAGGTGCGGTACGTCACCGCGTTCAAAACCATCAGACTTTTGGAGTGATCGTGTGTGTCCAAGTCTGTCCGTTTGTAAGTCCGGCGCACCTACGCTACTAAGTCCGTCGGAAAGATCGTCGGACCAAGTCTGCCGTAAAGTCTGCTCGTGTGTATGCCACATTACACACACTGATTTGGGTTATTTTTATCAAAGAAATGTAGCAGACAAATATCTTGGCCTAAATTTATGAAGAAAGATTATTTGTTTGCTAAGTATTTGCCAGTTAAAGTAGCACAGTGCTGAATATAAAAAAATGACCTTGGTCATGAAGGGAATAAAACCTTCCGGAGGTCAAGTGTTTAATCCTTTCTGCACTGTGCAGGCAAATCTTAATTATCAGTTGTAAACTATATTTGAACATTATCTGTTCTGACAAAAGGGTTAAAGGTCTAGAGGCTAGGCTTCTTGCATTGTATGTTAATGAGACGAGAAAAAACAGAACCTGTCCTTAGGACAGACTCACTCTGATGTTGTTCAAAAGTCCTTTCAGTCAGCCATGAGGCCTTCTCCTGAGAAACATCTAAAAGGTAAACATTTTTTTTTTTTTTAGTATGCTGCTGTGTAACTGGGAAAACATAACAAACGTATAGTGGGTTTTTCTCAAACTTGACTGCAAAAGAGGAAATACACTTTAAGTTGGAGCATGTTAAGCTTTGCAGCATGTGGAGGTGCGAGTATCAGCTTCAGAGATGTCAACCTAGCAATATGTTTTTAAAGTGGGGTTCCACTCAAATTTTTAACCTTATCTTACCCCCTTCAGTTAATTGCATAGATGTTCAAATGCTGCACGAAAATTTTTTCTATCGCTGTAATTACCTTTATATTGTACCTTATTGTGGCACTTCCTGTCTTTCCTCCCATGGGAGTAGGCGTGTTTATTGCCTTTCCCCGGCGCCGCACTGTCTCCTGGGAGCTTAGTGTCAGGCTTCCCAAGATTCAGTGCGGAAACAATGATCATGCATGTGAACAAGCTGTGAATGAACAGCATTCACCGCATCCAGGAAATCAATGCTTGTGGGCTTCACATGCCCGCAAGCAAGATGGAAACAGCCAGCATCACATTTTTTAAGTTATTCTTCAGTACGAAAACAGACAGAGGTGGAACTATTACACCCAAACTGTGAGTATTATTTTGGGGTTAGCAAAGCGTCTCAATGGCCTAAAATAAAAAATAAAAAGATTGGTCGCCGGACTCCCGCTTTAAGGCGATACAAGGAGCAATGCACTATTATTAGTTACAAGTTAGGTATTTAAAGTGGTTGCAGCTAATTTAAGAGGGCATGGCTTACTATGAATACATATTTGTTCCCTTCCCTGGTCTCCTGTCATGCTTACAGTCAATTGTATAATGTTTTGAGGTGGCTGTCTGAAATTCCCTATGAAAGTCTATTATAAGACAGAAAAAAGGAGGGGGGGGGGTCAGTCAATACCATATTTCTTGAGTGATAGTGACTTTAAATATTACATTTCAAAACAAATGCAACTTTCAAATTATTTTTTTCATAACATCAATAGAAAAGGGAATATTAGTTGCCATGAGGAAACATCTGATTAGCAGTTTGGTACATTACAATTTTTGTGAGTGGAGTGGAAAACCAATGAAGTGATGATCGGTTCAGTCTAGGTAAAACAAGGCAATCCAGTTTGACATAAATGGTCTCTTTCTTGCCTCTTGTGGACCTATTGGTTTCTCTAGTTTGCAAATGTCATGAAAGAGGCCATCTGCTTCAAACCTTAAAAACCATCACTGAACAGAAAAGGGGGTCTCTAACATCATCTGCCACCCACATATAATGCCATTTTAACATCTATACCCTAGTAACTCAACAATAATTCACACAATTCACACCAGCCATGTAACTTTTTTTTTTTTTTTTTAGAAACAATCACATTTTCTAGCATCATTAATAATGTAGATCCCCAACCCACTCAACATTATAGTTGAGGAACACATATGTTGTTTTTTTGCAAATCTCGGCATGTCCTATCAGCCTCAACAGATAAAGACCCAAATAGATGGTTTATGAAAGATGTAGTACGTTATGATCCTTCGCAACAATTTGAAAAAATTAAACCTAATTAGTTGCTATAGGCAGCATATCCAACTCAGAGTAATAGCTGCTTTGGGTTTTCAACATTTGCCAATGTCAAAACCATATGCCTGTAGGCAGAACATCTGAAAATGCAATAGGCAAGATGTAATAATGTTATTGAACACAGATTTAAAGAGGAATTAAACCCTGATGGGTTTTACTTCCTCTTTTTCTCCTGCAAAGTAAAAGCATAATGGGCTAGTATGCAACCTGCAAAGGAAGCCAGCAATGTCACCGCTGTCCCTGCTGTGTGGAAGCATCCATCTTCACCCCTCTTCCTTCTGGGGCCACGGACTCCAACTCTCTGACTGGCCAGAGTCGCGTGACGTCACTCCCGTGCATGCTGCGGGAGCCAAAGGTCACAGAACGGGCCCTATAGAAAAGGCCCTTTCTTTAGTGTGCATGCGCCGTTGACGTCGGAGCAAGCGTATATGGTAAATATCTCCTAAACCGTACAGGTTTAGGAGATATTTCCAGTACCTACAGGTAAGTCTTAATATAGGCTTACCTGTAGGTTCAAGTGGTTGTATAGGGTATAAATTTTCAAAAGTATTGAAAATGATTACAAGCCCAGTTGGCCATGGACATGGGACCTTTTTTAAACAGACAGCAATGTATGGTATATCAGAACACTTCCATGATATCCAAAATAATTCCACTTTTACAGAGACTGTTGTACTGACAGAAAAACTGCTACAGTATGCTATCATAGACTAATATGCTATTTTGAGAAATTGTCATGTAAGAAATGTTGTCGGGGGGTGTGGCCAGGCACCGTACCGTATGGACATGTAACTCTGGAGCTCCAGTTCCGAGAGGTCCAGAAACATTAGCTAGTCAGTGGTAGATCAGACTTCTAATCGCCGAAACATGGAGCTTTCATCGTGGAGTATGTTGGCAACAACGTCCCGTTCCCCGCGGGAACAGGACACACAGTTAAGCCGCCAGATCCGACATCTTCCGGACACAGCCCAGAGGCAGGACACAGGCCTCTCAAGCAGCTTACTCACGTGAGTCCCGATCCCCAAGCAGAAGCCCACAGCGCGCTAGAGCAGACTCAGAGGCACGATCACCCCCAGCGCTGAGTCTGGATGACCTCCTCAGTGTCGCCTCTGACATAAAGAACACCCTCTCCACTGCTATCTCTTACCTAAGGGTAGACATCCAGGGTATTGCCTTGAGGGTGGAGGAGGTTGAAATTACACAGGCCCGCCATAATGCCTCCCTGTGCCACGTGCAGCAAATGACAGAATCGCACACCATGCACCTGAGAGAAATCAACCGTTTTATGGAAGATCTTGATAATAGAGGGAGACACCGCAACCTCAGGGTAAGAGGGATCCCAGAAGCTATAGAACCCGGCCACCTACCCCAGGCTATTACTAATATATTTAATGATCTTCTGGAAAGACCCCCAGAGACACCAATCGCATTTGAACGAGTACACAGAGCGCTTCGCCCAAAGGGAAGAGATACAGATCCTCCCAGAGATTCGGTGTGCTGTCTCCTGGATTTCCCCCTTAAGGAAGAAATTCTCTGTAAAGCCAGAAGTAGAAACCAGCTATCCTTCAGGGGAACTGAAATAAAGATCTACCAAGATCTATCCAACATCACTTTACAGCGCAGAAAGGGAACTGCGACCCTTACTGGATGTCCTGCAGGCAAGATCCATACAATACTGTTGGAAGTTCCCTTTCTGCCTGTCGGTTTCACACCAAGGCCACACGGTAAACCTCAGGGTACCTGAAGATCTAGACCACTGCTGCTCTACCCTGGAAATACCATGAGTAGAACTTCCAGATTGGTACAGCAACTTCAGACTACCACCACTTAACAGAGCTACTTCAAAGGATGAAATTGACAAAATTGGCAACTTCAGCATTAGACGCTGTTGCCCTCATCACCAACCTCCTCTACCACGCTCTCCCCTGAAGGCTTCAGAAACGCCAAGAAATGGCAGCCCTACTGCCTCCCCGGCACGTCGTAGAGCACAAATCAACTGATCAGGTAAAAGGATTTATTTGTTCCACTTTACACATGACACAGAACCATGTTTTCACAGCAAGCCACCATATACCTGACTGTACTCGGCACTGCGGTCAACTATTAAACAGTTCTACCTACATTAGAGCACCCGTCTCCCTGCAGCAAAGACTCCACAAGCTGTCAATTAGTAAACGATCAAGAGCTCTTAGACCCAGACACTACAAATCTGGGACCCTCGAACCCTTCCACAATGGCCCCTAATAGGGAACAACAGAAAACGACACAATACCTCCACTTCTCCTCCCCACTTGAATTATGCCCTCGTGGCTCCCAAGGATCTGTCACAGACTTGGCCACTACACCTTCCCCAGAAATAAGAAGCCCCAACCTTGCCTGCACAGAACTTGCAGAACCCGTGTAGCATTCACTTGCCCGTATTCAGTGACCCTACACCTATATCATATCATTCACGAAAAGATACGACGACACAGCCAGATAAAGGACAGTGGGGTCTGTTAATACCTCGCCTTTTACAAGGTCTTCATGCTCCCGTCCTATGGACTGCAACAGCAACACCTACTCCGAAGAAATCCTACCAGGAAAAACTGAGCCGAAGCAAGTACATCCCAGGGATCCTTCCAGTCCCTTACAAAAGGAGATACTTTCTTGATGCCCGAGGTAGAGACTATCTACTAACTCCTCCTGGACTTGTCCTGCATACCCAGTCTGGAAACCCAAGGACATTTTAAAGTACTGCTCATATGTAATATCCAAGAGGGATGATCACCACCCTCTTCTATGTGCTCCAGAACAAACTTCTAACCCTGCCAATGATGCGTATGATTCAGAGGACAAATACACCCTAATCTGATCTGCTATCTAATCTACTCCCTTCTTATTGCAATTCTCCTGTACCACCTCCACTGCCTATTTGTCAGACTCTAAGTACCTCTCTGCCCCATCCATCTGCACCAAACCTAGCTCCTTCATATCTATTCCAGCATGTGCTTTGAGAGTCACTGTTCCATTTGATGTTCTTGTAACCTGTAACTTTGCCTTTCAGTTATATACAGTTTGGGATTCACTCCCATTGATTGCTCCAGCCATATCTAGGTGCCATGGGACCCGAGAGGGAGATGAGCAGAAAAAGGCTCCATAATATTGGCAAAACACATATCATGCCCACAGATTCAACAGCACAAACACTTGCCCAAGGTAAAAATTTATGCACACACACACACACAATAGGATTTTCCGACAACAAATGTTGGATGTGAGCTTGTTGTCGGAAAGTCCGACCGTGTGTATGCTTCATAGAACACTTGTTGGCAGAATTTCCGCCAACAAATGTTTGAGAGCAGGTTCTCAAATTCCGAGCGTGAAGTCCACGCATGCTCGGAATCAAGCATAAGAGCCACACTGGCTATTGAACTTCATTTTTCTCGACTCGTCGTACATGTTGTACATCACCGCGTTCTTGACATTCGGAATTTAGGACAACATTTGTGTGACTGTGTGTATGCAAACAAGTTTGAGCCAACATTCTACGGAAAAAAATCCACAGTTTTGTTGTCAGAAAATCCTATCGTGTGTACAGGACATAAGTCTTCCATCCACTGGAGACAGGAAGACCAATCCATCAATTTGAGCCCATCGAGCCAGGGCTAGACATGTCCTCCTCGGTCCCAAAAGACCCATATTTGTTCACAGCAGGTATTATTGTTACTGTTATCGGTCTTGCTATAAGTTTATTTGATTGCTAAAGTTACTAAAATTTACCTTCTCCTTTAATTGTGTGTCATGTAACTTACAAGTTCACAGTTCAACCGTTTAATGCCTTTACCGACCCTACACTAGTACACATAGATATAGATATTCATTCGGTATTTCACAGACCTGAAAAATCCCTCTGCGCCAAACTTTATCCCAAAATAAACAAATAAGATGTCTACCCCCTTACTCACACCCGATTTACTCTAATCACCAATACACAGGTGTAACCTATACCAGGTAGACAAAACACCATTATAAAACTTTCAATTCACTTTTCTACTCATGCCTATCAACCACTCCACCATTAAGCCAATAATAATAATAACGATACTACTTCTCAGTATTACAATTCGACACAGAGGGGGGAATATCCTCCCCTAATACTCCCAGTTTCCACTTAAAAACCCGCTGACCACAGGGATACTTCGACCTCTTAGGGACGCAGAACTCACTCCTCTTGCAGTATGTTACCTACCACCTCCCACACAACGGACTCGTGAAGCGGGTAGACTGGTTCAACCATGCAACCGGTTCAACCCTCAATATCCCATCACCCCTCTTCCCCACACCCACCTGATCCACCCCCCCCTTCCTTTTTTTTCTTCTCCTTTCTTTTCTCTCTTCTTTTCTCTTCTTCTCTCTGGACCTCCCCCCCCCCTCTTTTTCCTTACCGGCTCTGACTCCCCCTCCTCAACTTACAATTACAATGTCCCAACACCCTCCCACTATCAAAATGCACCCTCCCAAGACACGGATCATCAACTCCTCTCTAAAACTTATCTCCCTGAACACTAATGCCCCGTACACACGGTCGGATTTTCCGATGGAAAATGTGCGATCGGAACGTGTTGTCGGACATTCCGACCGTGTGTGGGCTCCATCTGACTTTTTCCATCGGATTTTCCGACACACAGAGTTTGAGAGCAGGCTATAAAATTTTCCGACAACAAAATCCGATCACGTAAATTCCGACCGTGTGTGGCCAGTTCCGACGCACAAAGTGCCACGTATGCTCAGAAGAAATTCCGAGATGGAACAGCTCGGTCTGGTAAAATTAGCGTTTGGAATGGATACAGCACTTTCGTTACCCTGCAATGTTTTAAATAGTTTAATACAGCGCACTCTCTTCACCTTTATAATGTGAGAAGAATGAAGTAGTTTTGCTGCTCATATCCACACAGACTTCTCCCAAAGTATTTCTTTATTATTTATCGTGATTCCCTCAATATATTTTGATTTGTCACATCTGACCAAATTTCTTTTTGGTTGTTTTTTAAAAAAAAAATTTTTCAAGGCTGTTTTTTGTTATTTTTTGGGTTTGTATTTTTTTCAAGGCTGTTTTTTTATTTTTGTTTTTTTGTGTTTTACTCCATAATATTTTTGTGTGTGTTTTGTGTGTCAATTTACCACAACACCATTGATATATTGTATTATTTAATCTCAAGGAGATTGTTTGGTGTTGGTGTCTCTTGTTAATTTCACATTGTATTTTTGAAATGTACATGCCTCCTCACAAACAAACTGTCTTTTTTGAAAGAAAGCACACATAGGCGAGTATAATTGAAACAAAAATTCCTTTATTAAGGGTTCAGAACCAAACAAAGAGAGAGGCAACGCTGGAGAAACAGCAGAAATTGGCAAAGCCTTTGACCCCCAGGGCAGACATCAATTCTTTTCCAGCAAAATTGGTGGCCTGAGGAGTCCATATGTAAGGGAGTGCAGTCTGGTCCAGAAGTCACAGAGATCCGGAAAGCAGCAGATGACATCTGTGTCCCCAGGTTGTGGTCCTACAAGAGGCTGCATATTTTGCCAGACCAGATTGAACCCAGGGCAATCACTCTCTGGTCTTCCTTCCACGCTTCCCTCCCGGCTGTGGCTCTGGTGTTGGAGATGTGGCAGGAGGAGGAATAGGACCTGGAGGAGAAGGAGGAGAAGTAGGACCCGGAGGAGAAGGAGGAGGAGAAGGAGGAGGACCATGTGTGAGGTCACAAATGTGGATAGCACATGTTATTTGGCCCCTCAACCCCTTATTGAGAGCTTCCAAAATTAGGAACTCACACAGGAGTCATTGGCCCTCCTCCATCTGCATCATTTTGCAGGCAGTTATGCCAGCAAAGTCCTCCTCCACACTGTGGGGGGTTCTCAGGGCCTCTGTAGCCTTCCAAAAGAGACCTATGGCAGCCTCCTCCAGGTTACTCCTCTTCCTGCCACTTTGTCTTTGAAGGTGTAGGGGAGGGACCTGGATATCAGGCAGCCTGCTTGGCCCAGCCACCTCCTGGCTGAGACTTCCCTGTGTATGAAAAAGGGACATGGTTTTAGTTTTTGCTTTATCAATCACAATCAGAAATTAGTACTCCAAACTAACATCTAGTTAACATCATTGATTGGACAACCATAAATATTTAGAGGAATGCTATACCTGGCTCAAGCTGGGCTCCTCCACATGTTGCTACCTGGAAGGTCCAGGTTGGGCGTCAGAAGCCTCAGCTGGGGGGGAAGGAAGCATGGAAGGAAGAGTGGAGAGTGCTGGCCTGGGTTCAGTCTGACCTGCCAGAAAATGCAGCCTGTCATAGTACCACAGCCTGGGGACATAAACGTCATCTGTAGCTCCTGATCTCTGGGAATCCTGGACCTTCTTGCGCTCCCTTAGATAGATAAGTGCTCCTCAGGCCACCAATTAGAACCTTCAAATAGGTGATGTCTGCTGTGGGGATCACCGGCTTCACAAATTCCAACAAATTATCCAGCGCTGCCTTCCTCTTTGTTTGGTTCTTATATTCCGGGTGGTTTATCTGCCACAGACAGGGAAGCTCCCTGAACATATCAATGAAGATTGGCATAAAGTCCTGATCTTTCAAGATATCCATTTTCACTGCAAGACACAACACAAGACAAACCCTAATGTCAGCCTAAAGTCTACTAAACTTGTGCAAATACAGGCCTCAATCTAGAAGCAGTATAGGCCCAATTTTAAATCTTACCTTCGCTATCACAATCGGCGCCTCCGTTACTCCTTCCTCCGCTCGCAGATCGTACGTACTACGCACGCATGTTACGCTTTATAGACACTGCGCATGCGTGAAAGTCCGCCCGCCCCTGATGTTCTTTCTAGTCTATTCCCTGCTCCTTCTCATTTGTCGCAGTGGGGAAGTGCACATGGCGGAGACACAGCAGGTGTCTGATAATTACACCAACGAGAAAGAGGAGGAGGAAAGCCCGGAGCCTGAAACATCCCGATCCAGAAGGAGACGATATAAGGCATCAAATATGTCCTTTGGGGAGATGTTGGAGATGGTCGACATAATGAAAAGGGCCGAGTATGACGGGAAGTATGGACCTTACCCCAACCCCAATGTCAGAAAGGCCAAGATCATGGCGAAAGTGGTCAAGAGCCTGCACCGGAATTTTGGGGTACGACGATCGAAGGATCAGCTCAGGAAGCGGTAGTCGGACCTGAAATTAAGAGAGCATGAGCAGTACAGAAAGATCCAGAGAGTGCTGCAAAAAAGTAAGTAGTTGTGCTGTGTTCCGATTCTTTTTATGTTTATTACGTTCGTGCTGCTCCGTGTGCTTTTCTTAACTGTTATCCATTTCTAAATGTCAACTTTCATGTTCATGGGCACATTATTCGTTCGTATCAAACATTTTTCGTGCGGCCTAGAAAAAAACATTGTTTTGGTAATATGCATTTGCCCACATTTTTTAGGGCCTACTTGTCTGAAAATAATTTGGTTGTGTAGATGGGTTTGTTACTAGAATGAAATGCAAACTAGATTCTGTGTAAGGAGAGGACACTCAGCAGCAGTTTTCACATCTGGACGCTGGAGCACTAGTGTGGTACACAAGAACACCCTTTTTATTAGGGGGTCCCACACAGGTGCTCCAGTGTATATTATAGGGGTGTCTCCATCTGTGAAGCTTGTACAAGACAGGTAAAGTATTCAAGCTTGACAAAGGACAAGAAAAATGCTACATCTTGGAAGTCTGCCAAAACAGACAATTGTATCCCACTTCCAAGCAATGTTTCATATTTATAGTTCTGCCATCAAATATCTGTGTGCTAAGTATACCTATTTATTTTTACATAGGGGAGTAAAGACTCAGAGGACACCCCTCATCCGAGGAGACCAGAGACCCCCACCTCTGGAATAAGGGGAAATCCACCCAAGACAAACAGAGCAGGAGGAGGAAGACGTGGTGGAAATTGACACCACAACAGGTGAGTGTCTGCGACCACAGGCTCAGGTAAGAGATGGATGCCGGCATATTTATAATACATGTTGTTTTTTGGTTTCTATCTTTGTAGGTGATCGTGATGTTGTGGATCCAGATCTTTTCAACTCGGAAAGCGCACAGATCCTGATCGGGGAGATCATGGGGTGTAATAGGGACTTGGAAAACATCAAGAAAAACATCAATGATGTTCAGCAAAAAACGAAGAACATCATTGATGTTTTAGGAAGAGTTTAAAACCCCTCCAAATCCCTTTGGTTTTTGGTGTGACCTAATAACTGCCAAAACCAATGGCCACTACTCCATACTCATACTTTTAGACCTCTCTGCTGCCTTTGACACAGTTGACCACCTGCTGCTCCTCAGCAAATTACACTCCCTTGGCCTCCGTGATTCTGCATTATCCTGGTTCTCCTCCTACCTATCTCAGCGCACTTTCAGCGTCACTTACAACTCCACCTCCTCCGCTCCCCTTCCTCTTTCTGTTGGGGTACCCCAAGGCTCTGTCCTTGGGCCTCTTCTTTTCTCACTCTATACCTCTTCCCTGGGCCAGTTGATCACCTCCCATGGCTTCCAATACCATCTCTATGCCGATGACACACAGATCTATCTCTCCACTCCCCAACTCACCCCCACTATCTCCTCACGGATCTCAAACTTGCTGAATGACATATCGGTATGGATGTCACACCACTTCCTCAAACTTAATCTTTCTAAAACTGAGCTTGTTATATTTCCTCCTTCACGGTCCCCCTCCTGTGACTTCACCATTAATATCAACAACACAACCATTGGTCCCTCCACACATGCCAGAGTCCTGGGTGTAATCCTTGACTCAGACCTCTCCTTCAGCCCCCATATCCAATCACTGGCTAAATCCTGCCGCCTTAACCTCCGCAACATCTCCAAAATTCGACCCTTTCTGACTAATGACACTACAAAACAACTTATTCACTCTTTGATTATTTCCCGCCTCGACTATTGCAACTCTCTCCTTAATGGCCTACCCTTAAGCAGGCTATCCCCCCTTCAGTCTATTATGAATGCTGCTGCTAGACTAATACACCTCACTAATCGATCCGTGACTGCTGCTCCTCTCTGCCAATCCCTTCACTGGCTTCCCCTACCCCACCGTGTAAAATTCAAAATGCTAACTATAACATACAAGGCCATTCACAACATCGCCCCCATCTACATCACCAACCTCATCTGCAGATATCACCCAAATCGCCCCCTCCGCTCCTCCCAGGACCTCCTGCTCTCTAGCTCCCTTGTTACCTCCTCCCATGCTCGCCTTCAGGACTTCTCCAGAGCCTCTCCCATCCTCTGGAATTCCCTGCCCCAGTATGTCCGATCAGCCCCTACCCTGTCCACCTTTAGGAGATCCTTGAAAACTCATTTATTCAGGGAAGCCTATCCCACACCCACATAACTGTCCCTGAGCCACCCCCATCAAATCATTCTTTGCAGCTATTACCTTTTGTACCACCACCCCCTCCCTTTTAGAATGTAAGCTCTACGAGCAGGGCCCTCCTGTACCTTTTTGTATTGTACTGTAATTGTGTTGTCCCCCTTATACATTGTAAAGCGCTGAGTAAACTGTTGGCGCTATATAAATCTCGTATAATAATAATAATAATAAAAATAATTGACATTTATTGGAAAAATTTTAGAAAAGCCAAATTTTGAAGAGGCACACAGTGTGTCAACATGTGCTATCTGCCATCACGGGAGATCAATGGACGCGTTTTAGGGGTGCAACCCCTTCCTCAATAATAAAGTAGCTATGAGGAAGGGGTTGCACGCCCAAAACACGTCCCTTGATCCCCCGTGATGGCAGGTAGCACATGTTGACATTCGGAAATTTGTGTGCATCTTCAAAATTTAGCTTTTCCTGGGGTGACTTCACCCCATCTGAACGCAATATCAAACACAGTTTATAAATACTCATGTCTGATATTGCCTTCAAGTTCTACAAAATGTGAGCTTTGTAAGTTCAAGATTTGTGTCTTTCTTCTTGTTTTTAAACATGCCTGTTTTATCTTAAATGGACATTTCTACTTTTTCTAATGTGACCCCAAAAATTGTTATACAACAAACATGTTGGTTTGTTTTAAAAACCTTTTCTAAATGCACATGTGATTGTGCTGGTATTAAAAAGATTGATAATCAAGATTGTGTGGATTATTGTCTCAACGCTCCAAGACTTTTGTGGTGCTCTAATTGGTGTTTTCTGTGACAATGGGTGTTATTTCCTGAGGGCAAATCCACTTTGCACTACAAGTGCAGTTTCAAGTGCACTTGTAGTGCAAAGTGTCTTTGCCTTTAGTAAATAACACCCAACAGTGCTTTGTAAGGTTACACAAACACGCCATTTTCAGGACTCACCACATTTCTGTCAGGGTCAGCTAAAACAAACACAAGCAGTAAATGTCACCAAAGATTTGAGTAGTTTTTTTTTATTTATTTGAAAAAGGTTTTACACATTGTCTGGCATATTGATAGCCCCCCTACCCGCAAAAAATTCAAGGTATCTTAGCCGGACATCACGGGCACTCAGGGGGGGCAAGCCAGGACGGCCACTTTCAAGTGCCGTCAGGGTTGGTTCATTTGGAATTGCAGCCTCAGGCCCAACTGAGCCAGCATAGTTGGCAGAATGTTGCTGTAAAAAGTTGTGTAGAACACAGCACGCCAGGATAATATGATTAAGTTTATACTCCGCCATATGTATGGGTGTAAGAAATAGGCGGAACCGGCTGGCCATGATTCCAAACGTGTTCTCCACCACTCTTCTGGCTCTGGCCAGCCGGTAACTAAAAACCCTCTGGTCCGGGGTGAGGGTCCTCATCGGGAATGGCCGCATAAGATGGTCCCCCAGCGCAAATGCTTCATCCGCAACGAAGACGAATGGGAGTCCTTCCACATTGTCTTCTGGAGGTGGCAAGTCCAAGCTGCCATTCTGGAGACGCCTGTAGAACTCCGTCTGGGTGATGACTCCACCATCGGACATCCGGCCATTCTTCCCCACGTCCACATACAGGAACTCATAAGTAGCCGACACCACCGCCAACATCACAATACTATTGAACCCCTTATAATTCTAATAGTACGACCCCGAGTTGGGTGGTGGAATGATGTGGACGTGTTTCCCATCAATTGCCCCTCCGCAGTTAGGAAAGTCCCACCGCTGGGCAAAGTGGGAGGCCACAGTCTGCCATTCCTGTGACGTGGAAGGAAACTGTGGAGTCAAAACCAAAAAAAAAAAATAGTCATTATGCACATAAACAGGGAAAGCAGATTAGACATAAACATTCTTGGCCAACATCAAGATAACATTTATTTTAGGGAGTTTTTAAAGACCAAAGTATAAGGTACACCTATCAGATCCCCCCCCCCCCTCTAATGGGCCATTTCTAACATTATGGGGGGAGCTCTTGGACAGGTTACCCTCTCCACTTCATTGAGAGATAAATGCCTAAATAATGTGTATTACTTTGAACAGCCCCTCCTTAGTTACACTATTGGCAGCCCACTGGACAGGTAAGAAGTGTCATAAGACAAAGATATAAATGCACATTGTACACATTTTAGCACATTTGGACATTCTGCTATTACCTAGCAAGATAATAATAGGATACAAAAACTTTAAACAGTACCATTTGAAAGTATACAGGCAGGCCCTTGCACTACATGCTTTGGGGAATTCATCCATACATCTGAGCACAAAAGAGGTGGGTATAGTGTGTATGGGTTTGGCTAAGTCAGCAGATAGATGATTGAGGATAGATAGAGAATTGGTATCAGCTGACTTAGCAGTTGGGGGGAGGGAGGGTTAAAAATGATTTGGGGACCCCAAAAAAAAGCCTCTGGAACTCTGCATGAATTTTAAGCACCAATCACATTTCAAAACATTTTAGGGGGTATTTAGGGTAAAGCACTACTATGGAGCTGCTAAAATACATTGTTAAGTGACTACATGAGGTAAATATAGGGCAAGGAGAACCATGCTGGGGAGGTAAGTGAAGGCAAATATGTATGAAGGAGAAAAAAATAATTACATAAAAATCCAGCATGCATAAGGACAAAGGGGACATTCACAGCATATTCCAATCATGGTAATTAGGGGATGAGGAAAGAAATACAATATATTATCAAACATTATATACAATAAAATGTGATGTTAAAGGATACAAATCTTACCCTAATATACTCCTTCTGCAGGACCTGAATGATGGCAATCAGGTCTCTGGGATAATGATCCCCAGAGCCTGGGGGGAGATGCCTGTCGAGAACTTCAAGTCCTGCAGGCTTCTCCCCGTCGCCAAGTACCGCAGGGTGGCGATGAGCCTCTGCTCCGGAATGATGGCTTGCCTCATGCAGGTATCCTGCCTGCTGATATAGGGGGTCAGCAAAGCCAACAAACGGTGAAATACGAGGTCTGTCATCCTGAGAGAGTTCCTGAAATCATTAGGATTATTCTCACAGATCTCACGGAGCAAAGGCATATGACAGAACTGGTCACGCTGAAGCAACCAATTCTTGGTCCATGAACTCCTCCCCACCCTGTTCATGGACTGGGCTTGTGTCAAGGTAAGGACCCCAACACCAAGCCCCCGCACAGCATGAACTCTACGAGGAGTACATATACGCAACATGGCTAGAAAACGGTCGGCTGCTCAGAACGAAGTAACAGAACGCACTGAAAAACAGCAAGGCCTGTGAAGAGCGACCTGAAAAACAGTAACGAACGAACAAGAACACAATGACAAAGTCACGCGTAGCTTGCTGCACGCACTGAAGAGCAGATACAAACCCACAAGCACAAACTGAACAGCAGAAAACGATCTGAAAACCACGGGTCTGAAAAAGCGTGAATCGTCTCTCACCAAACTTTTACTAACACGAGATTAGCAAAAGGAGCCCAAAGGGTGCCGCGCTGGGTTCTGAAATGGCCTTTTCTAGTCTCGTTGTACAGGGTGTACGTCACCGCGTTCTTGACGATCGGAAATTCCGACAACTTTGTGCGACCGTGTGTACGCAAAACAAGTTTGAGCCAACATCCGTCTGAAAAAATCCATGGATTTTGTTGTCGGAATGTCCAATCAATGTCCGATCGTGTGTATGGGGCATAAGAGCTTAAATGGTCGTAAGTACTATCCAGTATGCAAACTATGAAAGCTGATGTGGTCTTCTTGCAGGAGACCCACTTTTGCACCAAGTTGTTACCCAAACTATCGAACCACTTCTACCCCCAAAGGTTCCACGCCACCTCCCCAAACACAAAATCAAAGGGGGTCTCCATACTTTTCTCCAAAAATGTCCCCATTCAAGTATCGGATACCCTCGTTGATGACCAGGGTAGATTCATCTTCCTAAAGGTGTTTTCAACAATACAATAGAAAAAAGACACATATGGAAGAGACAAAGTGAGCTGCGCACCCCGAAACTACGTATGTAAAAAAGAAGAATTTTCCCCGGTGGGGCTTTAAAACAGCAATGAGCAAACTCAAAAAGAGTAGTCTAATGAATGTAAACAATTATTTTAATGACAACCCATGTTCAGGAGCATAGTTAGATGGACTGAACTCGGTACATACCAAATCTGGTCCAATAACACAATTCATATTCCACAGTACAATAAAAACGCACAGATACACATCATTTCATGTCATCAACATTCCACAATAGAAAACATGGTACATGTCGTTACATTCCATCATGTTGTAGGGTATATAAGCCCCGACGCATTTCGACCTTAATACAGTCTCTTCAGGGGGACAAATGGATCTAAAAAATATATATATAGCATATGTACATAATTAGAAAAATATAACATCCTTCATCACATTAAAATGAATTGAGAGGGTAGGTTTTCACCGTTTAAAAGTAGAATGGGTGCTATATGGTCCAAGATAGGAGGAACCATTGGAGGAACTGGAGGGCCCGGAGGCCGCCAACGTCCCCCCCGTCGTGGAAGAGGAGCCGACCCCAAGGGGCTTGCAAGGAGCCACACTGTCTGCGCCCCCCCCCCCCACGTGGGGAGAGGGAGCACGCACCTGCAACGAATACCCATAATAGCCATCATCAGTCAAGCGAAATAATAATAATATTATAAATATTTCTAAAGGGGTATATTGGAGCTGATCAAGGATATGTTGTCTGTATATAAATATATATATGTATATATATGGCGGTGATGAGTCCTATGAAAATGAATATATACGTATAGATAGTAGGAGGATAGGGCATTATAGTGGTATCAAGAGGAAAAAAGTGTTGATGAACATTGATGGTGAGGTGAAGTGATGTGCTGCAAATTGAAGAGTGATGTGCAGGGGAACTACAAAGTGTGACATATGTGGTGACATATGTAATGCATGAGTGGATTGTGAAGGATGCATCATGTGTGCCAACTGACAGAAACGAAAAACAAAAAGGATTAGAAAAATAACAACTAAAGTGAAACATTGTGAGTGAACAAAAATAGTGAAATGAACCTAAAAGTGTAAATGTGTGATAGTAGAGTGTGATGTAATGGGGAATGATGTGATTGAAGAAATGTTATTTACCTTGCTATAATTAGTGTAGACTGTATTATACTTTAAACATGTAAAGCTTAATAAATATTTACAAACCTGACTGCCGGTGAGCAGTGAAGGCAAGGACTCAATGCCGAAAGAATGAAAGTAAAAGTGGATGCAGCACCATCCATCCTGGCCTGCAGATAATGATTAATTAATGTTCAATCATCAGTCTGTTTTATACCTAAGATTGGGCAAATGGGTGGTCGCACACAGGTGCAAATGCTCCCCCCTCCCCCCCGGGGGCTGACGCACAGGCTGCTAGACAAGGCGGCCCACGTGTGGCTCCCTCGGCGTCCCGGAAGACCCGAAGGCCCCGACCACTGCCGTCATCTCCGCCACAATACGCGTGACGTCATGGCGTTGTGCGCATGCTGGGCCTCACGCATGCTCACTTCACCACAAAGTGTCAAGTGATGCCACCACAAAGTGATCAAGGGACGCCGCTGGCAAAGCAAAGCCCTTCTCGGCGGCCATAGGCAGTGCCCTGCCACCGACCTGAGCAAAACAGGGGGGGCATGCGGGAACTAAACATGCCCCCCCTTGCCGGGAAGCCGCGAGGGGTCAGGCCCTGCCCCCTGGAGGGGCGGAGGACAGGCCATGCCGAGCCCACCGGAATTCACAATGGTCAACAATAAGCAGATAATGCTGGCCAACATATACAGCCCTAACTCAGCTCAGGTGCCTTTCTTTCGCACGGTCGCATGACACCTTTCCACTTTTCAAGAGGGAACACTGATTATAGGGGGCGATTTTAATTTCCTGTTAGACCCCCTGTTAGACACCTCCTCAGGTACTTCTCAAATGCCCTACAGAGCCATCAAACAAATCAGAAGGTGCCTTCAGCAACTTTTACTACACGACACCTGGTGTACCCTTCACCCTAAGGAAAAAGATTTTACCTTTTTATCAATTCCGCATAATCGATACTCACGTCTTGATTACCTTTTTGTCACGCAACAGGACCTCCCAAATTTAGCAATGGCAACAATAGAACCCATAGCCACCTGACCACCTCTGACCACCCCCCCGTCTCAGCCACAATCTCCTTCCCAGACAAAAACATTCACACGCACATACAGTATGGAGGCTAGACTCACATATTCTGACTGACAAAACTAGGGAAACAGATATCAACAATTGCTTGACCCACTATTTCATCGAAAATAACACACCTGATACCTCTAAGTTGACCCAGCGGGAAGCACACAAATGTGTAGTGAGGGGCAAACTGATTTCCTTAGCAGCAGCAATCAAAAAAGAGAAAAACGGCCAAGCTCGCACACCTGTTCGCCAAACTCAAAACACTCGAGGCAACACACAAGTGTACATTAGCACAAAGCACTCACATGGAACTCATTGAGATCCGTACACACATACAAGAAGAACTAGGTCATAATCTGAAAAAAAAGAAATTCAATCTCTCGCTTAAACTTTTTTATGAATATGGAAATAATTTAGGCCACCTACTAGCCCAATCACTACGTACAAATAAAGCAAGGAACACAATACACCATCTACATTCCCAAAAGGGTCAGACAATTACAAAAAATGCTGACATTGCACATGAATGCAAACAATTTCTATCCAAATTCTCCAGCGGGAAAATTCCTCCCTGTATAACATCAAACGCAAACATCCCCAATACTCCCCCTACACAGAAAAGACAAAGTGAGATTCATTCATTTCTGTCCAAATTCTCCAGCGGGAAAATCCCAATGGACACCGCCGAAACATTTGATTCTCCAATCAGCTCAACAGAATGGAAGAAGGCAGTGAAACAACTGAAACCTGGCAAGAGCCCAGGCCCAAATGGGCTCTCCGCAGTTTATTATAAAACGTTTGCAGAGACCCTTCAATCCCCATTTCTCAACGCCTTCAACTCCCTTTCTCCTTCAAACTCCCTCACACACGGAATGTTAGAAGCGCACATAACAGTAATCCCCAAAGAAGGAAAGGACCCCACAAGCACTAGCAACTACAGGCCAATTTCATGTGAAATGTGAAAAAACTCAAGTGCTGAAAAGAAATATATGATGAGAGTAAAAATAGAAATAAAAGTGATTGAAAATTAAAAATTAAGCTGCTATGATAAGTGTTCAGGCACCCTAATGTTATGTAACGAAATAAATTGATGCGCTCTAATTAAATATCAATCAGTGCACAACTCACTTCAAATAAATTGGTTACAATAGGTATAGCCAACAAAACATAAACGTGCATAAAAATGCATAGAAATTGCATAAATTTCATGTGATAAACACACTAATGATGTATATATAAGTGTGCGCGAGTTATATAGATTCAATAGATAAAGCCAACTGAACATAAATGCATAAAATTGCATGTGATAAAATCACACTAAAAGCTGAACAAATATGCGTATAATATACGTGTGCAACTGTCAGCACTCATAAGCTAATAATTTGATGAGCAATACATGTTGAAGAATTAGGAAAAGTTCAAATTAATAAAAATATATTAGTACAATTCCTCTGACACAAAAAAATAATAATATTGTTAATCCAACAGTCCAATAATCATTCAAAATGCAAGGGTTAAATTGTGTGGTGATTAGCAAACCGATTAATAACTTCATTCATCGGTGCCTTCAAAGTTTCTTTTCCCAGATAAATAAGTAATGGATTGCACTTTGTTTCACTTTGTGTCAGTCTCAGCCAGAGGTGAACCATGCAAAATAAACAAATAGTATCATTGCGCAATGAACTAAAGGAAAGCAGAGAAGAATAATGACCACAGTGATACACTCACATAGACCCAGTATGTGTTAGGCATAAAGGATGCAATCAGCCGCTATGAGCGAGACTCCTCAAAGAGCCGCTGCCATATTAGCAACTCGTAACAGCAGTGCTCGTCACTAGCTCCTCCCACGCGTTATGTCACAGACCACGTGACTTTCTCAAGGATATTCTCGATGGATAGGACTACCAGACTTGTTTAATTATTATGCAGCCTTACACCTCTTCAGAATTGTACACTGGAATGTACATTTCCCTGCAAAGACTGAGTCTCATTGGAAACATCACTTTCTACCCTTCCTTTAGCTTCCCTACCTTGGATAATTCCCAAAAACATTCCGGTGGCAATTAAACTACACCCACTCATAGGACCAACATTGCACGGTTTGAAAATATTGTGCTCCCAAACTGTCATATCCTCCACACCAGGTCCCCTAACCCCGATAAAACGAAACCCTGACTTCCCCTTAGGGATGTCCTGCCACTTCCCTACGGATAACTGGCCTTCAGGCCAAATCCAAGCTCATCAATTGTTTCACAACGGAAAACTTCTTTCTGTCTTGTGCCTTGCCGACCAGATGGATAAACCTCCCATCCCATGGACATGCTTGATGATCTCTCATTACATAAAAACTCTAGACAAGGACTCACAATGCTCAAAACAACTATCTCCCTTTGAAAGGCTCTGCACCTAAGAAGCTCCCCAACAGCACCTTATAGCTATCACCCATAACCTCCTTGCAGACATTAGCCCCAGGGAGAACAAGGCTTGTGCACGTTGGGAAGAAGATCTTTCTCTCTCGCTCTCAGATGAGAATTGGGAATGTATCTTCCTGAACATACATAAAGGTTCAATGAATGTTACTACGCAAGGAAACGTATATATAAAGTCCAATCCAGGTGGTACCGCACACCAGCCCTTCTAAACAAAATTTACCCATCTACTCCGAATACGTGTTGGAGATGCCACAAAGAAAAGGTTACCCTATTACACAATTGGTGGGCATGTACCCCACTACAAACATTCTGGAAAGCAGTGTGCCGCATCACCTGTCCCCCCACCAATTCCTCCTACACAACTCTCCCTTATCGCATCACTCCTACCACAAATCCCTGGTAATGCATATAATAAACACGGCAAAACAATGTATCCCCCTATTCTGGGGCTCTTCCCAGATACCCACAATCAAAGACTGGTTTCATAGAATACGAAAAGCCGCTGAAATGGAGGAGCTGATTCATATGTCACGCGATACCCCATCAAAATTCTACAAAAAATGGGTACATGCTGGATACACTTTCAGTCAACACCAGCATACTCAAACGCACTCAACTCACTGGTATAAGGTAACGGCAATCAGCATGACGAATCTCATTTCCTTCTATCAAGAGATAAAACCTCCGGAGACAAGACAAGAGCAATTTACAGCTCACCCTATCTGTTACCCCTATTCACTCCACTCCTAGTTTCCCCCTTTTAGGCATTTTGAATTATAAACGGAAACTCCTTCCCTCCTAGAAAGCCGAAGGGAGCAGTCACTGACGGGCCTCCCCTTTCACTCTATCCCTCTACCTTTCTGCTTATCTCTTTTTCTTTCCCCCCTCTTTTTTTTCTCCCCTCCCTGTCCCCCCCTCCCCCCCACCACTCCCACTCCCCTTGGATACCCCATGTTAATCCCCCTCTACATTTCAACATGATCCCCAACTCGAGCGTCTACAAAATCCCAGCATAACCTTAACTCACTTCACAAATTCCCCAGCTGCGCCTGCTCGTGACCACACATGGACTTACCGTACAACATACTACTCACCACTAAGTTTTGAGACTCCCTCCAGATAGGGTTACAGTGGGCCATTATTAGGTACCCTAGACATCCTCTCTTCCCCTTGAACAGTCTGGGAACCCTACCAGCAGTCGCACACCATAAAAGAACCTCGGTCATGGTCAAAGTTTGACAAAGCAAAGTGAACCACACCATAGGGAATAAACAGCCCAGACTTTTGTTGAAGTGATAACAATTTACTCTTGTAACACGACCTTGTTGTTCCAATAATCGTTTATGTACAACAGTTATTTGAGAATTTTGTAAATGCTCTCTTTTCTTTAAATAATTTTTTTTTTCAAAAAAAAGAAATGTTGTCATGTTAGACACGTTCTCATTAGGGATCTTGCCCTGTTGGGGACACTGACTTGAATGTTTCTTCTCTGGGCCTATTCTCAGAAATGAGCTAAATTATAGTATATTTAAAGCACCATATAGAGAGTATGTTTTGTTGCTAAAACTGTGAATTGTGTGGAGCCTGTAATGCTTTTCACTGCCTAACACTGATACTGTATATAATAAAAGTAGAGCTTAGTTACATAACTTTGATAGGTCATGTGATTGGAATTTCCTCCTCCCAGCTCTTGTTTTGTACATCATTCAAAATGAATTGGGATTTACTTGACTTGAAGTCCTTAAGCAGGTTAGGTGGAAAGTACATTTCTAAGGCAGCCCATAGATGAGTTGGTTGGTTGAACAAAAAACTGACCTGACTCCCCCATCCAAATACTCTATGCGACAGAATACACTGATCAGCATTACAGGCTATAGCCTGCAGCACTGATCAAGTGGACAGGGCAGTTTAAAAGAGAAGCATGTTTTTTTTTTGCAGAATAATATTTACCTAGGTGGATACAGCATTGGTCCTATGCTACATCTGTCCTCCGCCGGCTCTAAGACTGAGAACCGAGTGATTAAACACCGCCGATTGCTTGGTTCTCAGGGCTCCCTGAGCAGAGAGCTGGTCGTCAGTTACCGCTGTCTACGCTGCCCCCCGCCTAACTCACTGGATCCCTGAGCTGTGGAGGTGGCAGGACTAGAAAGCTTAGGCTCTCAGTGGCTCGCTGAGAGGCTAAACAGGGTGTCGGGCCGGACATGTGGGTGGATCCCAACTTAATTGTCGTGATCTTGCCAGAGTCTGGGTCAGCTCTGTGATGTCAGCCAACAGTGGGCTTCAGCCCTCTGTCTGCTGAAAACGGGTCACAGGACTGTAGAACTAACTGAGCTTTGGCTGTACTTCTCCTTTAACAGAAGTCAATTGGTTGAACTGGCTGAATTTCAATCCATGTATGGCTTGCTTAAGGTGCACTGCTATGCTTTTAATATGTGACATTTTTAGCTACTATAAGACCACACAACTGTTTTATTAATGCTACCCTTAGATATTTTTCCAGGTAAATAGCTAGTGTGCTAGCTAAGCCTTTTTTATCCATACAAGTCTGTATCACAATCACATTCGATTTAAAGTGAGTGTTGCTTAACAGGTTTGCTATACTGTGTTTTTCTTTAAGTATGTGCTCAGTAAGATGCTACTGAGAAGGGATAGTTTTAAAAGGAAAGGAGGGTTAACATGAAGCTGCCCTTTGAATTTTAGGACACTACCTTTCCTGAATGAAATACTAATTATTTTATCCAGAGCCCCTTACACTTTAAAGGAAGTCACTCAGTGCAGATTTTAGTTATGTGAGGCATGTCAAATTTCAAGTCCCACTTGTGATATTGGTGTTGACAGCTAGGGATGTAAAGAGAATAACAGTGACTGAAATGTGGGGATGTGAAGTGGCATAGAGATGAGATCTCTTGGAAAGGGTGCGGGGAGGACAGGCAACACCAACCCCCCAAATACACCATTTAAATCCTTGACTCAGCCTCATAAAAATATTGTGATGAGAGATTTGAAAGGTAAATAGGACATCTGTTCCCTTTAATTATATATTCAGACAATTGCCTGGCTCCTGCTGAACATTTAAGATATACACATTTCTTAACAGGATGTTAGGAAAGTGAGTGTATCACCCAAGGAATTCCAGTAATGACATTAATTGAAGCTGAAGAAAACATATCATTAAAGGAATTAAAGAAATCCCTGAGAGTGCATAGAAATTGCACACTTTCGTGGTAATTGTTAATGTGCGAGAGTTCTTTTATTTTTTTAAGAAAAAAGGGTTTAAAGGGTACAATAAATGTGTACACGAAGCAAAATAAATTAAAGTGGATTTCAATGATTGCAAGAAAGGGAAGATCTTTAATTTCATATTTTTTTTATTTTCAAATAGAGGCAGAAGTAGTTCCAGGGCTTAGGAAGGCTCTGGTCAGGATACTATAAATATATATATAGACCTAACTGCCAAAAAATGTGAATCAAGATTACTAAACAGTTTGCAGCATGTAAAAGTGCAAAAGATAAATAAATGAACAGAAAATACAACTAATGTCCCATTCAAATAATAGTTGCTTAAAAAAACAAAAGGTACAATAGGTGACCAGGTGCTGGTGCCATCAGTAACAAATAAACACGTGACCACTTCCAGGTGCTCCAGTTGACCCCACATGGATTTACACTCACCACAATGGAAGGAACTTCTAATAGATACTGTAGGTCTCACTGCACTTTTTTGGTTGCACCCACTGTGCATTTTGTCACCAACTTAACTAAACACATGTACCAGAATGTGATTATTTCCAATAAAAATAATGCAAGTACCAAGGTTCCAAAGGGATATGTAGATAACCACAGGGAGGGCAGCTCCAAATACTCATCTGACCAGCAATGAGACATATGCACAAAACAACAAATAAAGGAGCGCGCCCAGCCCTGTGGAAGTCAATAGAGTCACAAGGCCAGGAATAGATAAAATCAATGTTCACTTTAATGTAAAGTTAAAAGCATGGCATGCAGGAGTGCCCAGACTGATACATCACCAAGCCAGTGGAGTGAAGAAACACATAATCCAAAAAGCTGAAAGGTGACACATGATCCTGGATTCAACAGTAGGTTACACTGCCCAGGAGCCTCAGGACAGTGAGAAGTGTGTGAATTATGGTTTCACTGAGATGGTGCGTCCACCGGAAGTCACGTGTCCCGCAACCAGATGTTATGTCATACACCTGGCGGAAGAGTGCCTGAACGTCGGCTGGTGAAAAAAGCTTTTGATATCTGTGGAATGTTTCTTAACAGATCTTTTATGCCCTGTAGACACGAGCGGAATGTCCGACAGAAAAAGTCTGATGGAAGCTTTTCATCGTATATACCGATCGTGTGTAGGCCTCATCTGACTTTTTTTTTTTTTTTTAATCTGACGGACCTTGAAATGGAACATGTTCTAAATATTTCCGATGGACCCAATTCCTATCGGGAAAACTGATCATCTGTATGCTGGTCCGACGGACCAAAAACAATGCATGCTCTGAAGCAAGTACGAGACGGAAGCTATTGGCTACTGGCTATTTAACTTCCTTTTTCTAGTCCCGTAATTGTTGTACGTCACCCCGTTCTGGAAAGTCGGACTTTGGTTGGACTTTGGGTTGACCGTGTGTAGGCAAGACCGCTTGAATGGAATTCCGTCGGAGTTCCGTCAGAGAAACCGCCTGAGTTTATTCCGACGGCTAAACCGGTCGTGTGTACACGGCATTAGACTTTCTAGGCACAATAATATTTAGCAAAGTCTGTGCTCGTCTAAATACAATCTGGGGTACTGATGGTAAATGGGGGCCCAATTTTTGATCAGAACGTACTTTATAATTGCCATTGAAGCCTGCGATGAATATTATATTTTTATACTGGGAAACATTTAGTTTACTATCAGTGGGAGAATTACCTAGAAACATTCATAAGCGGACCCAATCAGATCCTCTGGGTATCCTTTTTCTTTGAATTTATGGATGAAAGCCCTACTTTCGAGACATAATCCTGGATTTGAGAACAATATCTACTAAGTCTGTGAAATTGGTCCTTAGGAATGTTTTTTTTTTCCCAGTAGGGTGATGGCAGCTACCATAATGAAAATAAGAATTGCTACCTACCGGTTTGGAATAATTGTGACAACTGAACTGTCCACATGTGTTAACTAGACTGTCTGAATCAATCACATGCACGAAGCTGAGGTCTAATTTGTAACTGTAACAATGTGTGACAAAGGACAAAAATGCATCTGTACTGCCGTCCCAAATTATAAGAACATCATGTATCTTCCATAAAAAAAAAAAGAGGTATCTAGCATAGGGGTTATTATTCCATATGGCTTGTTCTTCCCAAGATCCCATAGTAATATTGGCGTAGCACAGCGCAAAACTGGTCTAGATGGGAGAAGTAATTATGTTCTCGGCAAAACTGTCTCCTCTAGTAGGAACTTGTCTTGGTGGAAATTCATGTGAGATTCTCTACAAAGAAAATGTTTGAGGACCCTAAGGCCTATATCGTGTGTGAGGAGGAAATTGAGCTAACAGCTCGTTACTGTTTACAGTGTACAACCAATCACACTGATTGCCCCCCCAGTAATAAAGAGGACCTGTCACCACCCATAAAAGTACCTGTCACCAGCCCATCAAAGTACCTGTCACCAGCCCATCTGAGTGCCAGAGTACCTGTCACCAGCCCATCTGAGTGCCCGAGTACCTGTCACTAGCCCATCTGAGTGCCTGAGTACTTGTCACCAACCCATCTGAGTACCCGAGTACCTGTCACCAGCCCATCTGAGTACCCGAGTACCTGTCACCAGCCCATCTGAGTACCCGAGTACCTGTCACCAGCCCATCAGAGTACCCAAGTACCTGTCACCAGCCCATCAGAGTACCCGAGTACCTGTCACCAACCTATCTGGGTAACTGAGTACCTGTCACCAGCCCATCTGAGTACCCGTGTACCTGTCACTAGCCCATCGGAGTACCAGAGCACTTGTCACCAGCCCAGCAGAGTACACAAGTACCTGTTACCAGCCCAGCAGAGTACCCGAGTACCTGTCACCAGCTCATCAGATTACCTGAGTACCTATATGCAGCCCATCAGAGTACATGAGTACCTATCTGCAGCCCATGCCTCATAGAATATACCTCGGGGTGTTTGCTTTCCAAAATAGAGTGATTTTGTGGGTAATTTCACTGTCCTGGACCTTAAAAAGTGTGATAGGCAGGAATGAAATGATATGTGTAATTTATGCTCCTAGAATGCCTGAAGGTGCTACTTCAATGTTGGACCTCTGTATGTGGCCAGGTTGTGTAAAAGTCTCACACATGTTTTATCGCCATACTCAGGAGAAGTAGCAGAATGAATTCTGGGGTGTAATTTTTGCTATGTACATGCTATGTGTTAGAAATATCATATAAATTGACAACTTTGTGTAAAAAAAAATACACTTTCATTTTCTTTCCATGTTTTCCGAAGACTTGTGGACAAAAAAAATGAACTGTTCAAATAGAATATATGTGGGGTGTTTGCTTTCCAAAATGGGGTAATTTTGTGGGTAATTCAATTGTCTTGGTGCTCCAGGGCCTTCAAATGTGTGATAGGTCGTTAGAAAATTTTATGTGCAATTTATGTTCCTAGAATGCCTGATGGTGCTCCCTACATGTTGAACCTCTCAATGTGGCCAGGCTGTGAAAAAGTCTCACACATGTGGTATCGCCAGTATGCATATGCTGTGTATGAGAAATTACTTGTTACTATGACAATTTTGTGTAAAAAAAAATAAAATAATAATTTCTTAATTTTTCCAAGAATTGTGGGAAAACTTCAAAAAACTCACTATGCCTCTTACTAAATGCCTTGGACTGTCTATTTTTCAAAAATGGGTCATTTGGGGGGTATTTGTACTTTTCTGACATTTCAGGGCCTCAAGAGATGAGATGAGCCATCAGTGCATCAGGTGTGATCAATTTTCAATGATTTGCACTACACAGACCAAATATACACTTATTTGGGTTAATTTTACCAAAGATATGTAGCAGTATAGATTTTGAACAAAAATTATGAACAAAAAATTACTTATTTGAAAAATTTTATCATAGAAACTAAAAAAAGTCTTTTGTTTTTAAAATGTTCGCTCTTTTTTCACTTATGTCGCAAAAGAAAAAGCTTTATTTCTGTGAAAAAAATGATAAAAATTTTGTTTGGGTACAGTGTTGCATGACTGAGCAATTGGCATTGAAAGTGCGAGAGCGCTGAAAGCTGGAAATTGGTCTGGGCAGGATGGGTGTATAAGTGTCCTGTATTGAAGTTGTTAAAGTGCATCCACGTACACATTTCCACATCTTTATTACATTTTGTTATGAAGCCAATGGCTGCTGATAAAGGATGCATGCATTGGACTGTCACCATTTGAGGAGGAGACAAGGATGGTAAACTGTGACAATTCATGCATCAGTGACAATCCCTGTTGTGTTCCTGCTGGAGCAGATTCTGCGTGGCATTATGGACAGGGCCCGCTTTATGCAGACACTATTCTTCCTACACCACAGAAAACACAAGAGGAGAGGGAGCAGGAGGAGGATTCTGGCAGTTTTGGAGGCATTGAAGCAGAGGAAGACATACGTCAAACCTTAAGAGATGGTTTTCCATCTCCAGAACCCTTGGAAGTAGTATGTGGCTGGGAGGAGGCAGTTTCAGATACTGAAATCCTCAGTGACCCCAAGGAGTCTGCTTCTCATGCCTCCGCAAAATTGCAGTGCATGGGTGCCCTCATGCTTCAAAGCCTGGGAAAAGACCAGAGAAAGTATATGTGGGATCAAGGAGAAGGATCACTAGCGGTTGGCAACCCTCCTTGACCACTGTTACAAGGGGAGAGTCTCAGAACTCATCCAAATATAAAATTATAGAAATGTGGCGCTCGCAAATGTTATTAAAAATGTAAAGCTAAGTGTAGATAGGTGCAGATGTGAATATACAAATCAAACAATATATAAATATAGAAAATATAAATAAAGTCCAAATAAACGTGCTGAATGTTCTGATCCACAATGGGAAAAAAAACAAAACTTTAGAAGTGCGATGGACCACAGATGCTCCAAAACTTTTCAGGTGCAAAAACACCCCCACATGTGTCCCCACTCACCAAATGGCGAAGACCCCCAGCTTTGCAGTCTGGGGGTTACTTAAGTCTTATATGATTGTATCCAGAGAAGTTCAGGGGTAGTGTTGTGCAAGTCAGATCAAAGGATTTCTTGTTGGAGTGTTACAGCAGAACCGCCAGGCACCAAAAAAGGATAAAAAATAGAACTAATAGTGAAAAGTACCATATGAAAAGGGATTTATTACACATAAAAAATGGGTACTCACATAATGACTGATAAAAACAGGCATGTAAAGGAATTTAAAGATGGATCCAGCCACCGCTTACGGCGTGCGTTCCAGAAACCAAGAAGTGTGTTGAACAGAGCAGGAAATGACGTCAGTGCCACCGGAAATACGTCAACATGTTTTGCCCACCCACAGGGCGTTATCAGAGAGGTCTTTGATAACGCCCTGGATACCATCATATAAGCCTGAAGTGATCCCCAGACTGCAAAGCTGGGGGTCATCGCCATTTGGTGAGTGGGGACATATGTGGGGGTGTTTTTGCACCTGAAAAGTTTTGGAGCATCTGTGGTCCATCGCACTTCTAAAGTTTTTTTTCCATTGTGGATCCAAACATTCAGCACGTTTATTTGGACATTATTTATATTTTCTGTATTTATATGTTGTTTGATTTGTATATTCACATCTGCACCTATCTACACTTAGCTTAACATTATTATTAACATTTGCGAGCGCAACATTTCTATAATTTTATATTTCTGGTGAGTAGCACTTTGTGTGTGGCAGCTGCTTTAGTTTTCTTTCTTACTGTTTTTTTTACCATTCAGCGTGAGTTTAAATTTTATATTATTCAGAACTCATCCAGTCAGACAGAGGGAGCATAAGATGAAATCTCTTGAGGACACCTTAAAGAGGAGTTTATGTTACACCTTTCCCGAATCTGGTAGGTTACAGTCTGGTGGAAAATGTCATTTTGAGGCTCCTGTTGGTCAAGAGAGGAGCGGTGGAGAAGGGGCTGCCTCAGTGCTGCCTTTCAAAAAATTTTCAGTCATTGGCGTCCAGGGCTATCATCTTCCACATCCCATTGGCAGTGTTTTCATCATATGGTGGGAGATTATCTAGGGGTGAAAACGAATATGGAGAGCTTTCCAGTTGACAAACCATTGCCATCACTGCCCTGCATCCAGCATGCTTTCCAAACAGACATTCAGTGCTGCCGGAGGTTTTGTGACAGACAGGAGAGCACATCTGCCCACAGACTCCATGGATCGGTTGATATTTATTAAGATGAATCAGTCCTGGATTAGCAGCTATCAAGCCCCTGATGCCAATGTCGCTGATTAAGTGCTTTCTGGATCTCGAATCCCTGAAAGACTGTCTAGACTGCCAACTTAGTGGGTGTTGATTTCATCTGGAAGAAATTTTTTTGGTGTAGGTCTCATGGGCACAATTAACACCCAAGTGCCAATTTTTCCGCACCTTTTTAACAGGTGCATATCATTGCAATTTTTGACAACAAGGCCAATTCTTGCCATCATCAAGTACCTCTATAGCAGTGTTTCTCAACTGGGGTCTCGCGGGAAGTCCCCAGGGGTTCCGCTGGAAATCTACATTATGGCGGATGTATACCGATAAATGTATTTTCAAATGTTGTCCAACTTATCCTTAATGCACGCTGAGTGCACTAAATTGTGGTCTCATCATACATACTGGCTTCCCAAGCCATTGTTTTAAAAAAAGAAAGCTTGAATGGAAAATGTCATTTTTTGGCTTTATAAATGCCATTATTGCTGCAGCAGGCTCTATACACTGTACAGATGTGCCACATTACAGGCAGACTAAGGGGGCCCCCAGGCACCATATTTAAAGAAATTTTTCATTTTTATTTCACTTTAAGCATCAGTAAATCACTGCTCATTTAAAAATGATATGTTTTTACAAACTTTTTGCGTTGATACATGTCCCCCAGGGCAGTACCCGGACTCCCCTTAACCATTATATACCCAATTACTTGCATATAAGCCTTCAAAACAGGCACTTTGATATTTCCAGTTCAGGTCCCATATACTTCAATGAGGTTGGTTATTCGGGTTCCGAACGTTTGTGATGTTCTAAAGTTCTGCCGCAAATCGAACAAGAGGTCATTTGGCCCATCTCTATTAAGAAGGATAAATCAGCTTCACTCAATTTATATGATGATAAATTGTATATTGTAATCGTACTATGATTGGAGTCTACAGACTCTCTCTTCTGTCTTTTTATTTGTACCTGCCTCTCCTTCCTCCACGTCTACCTCTGCATGTTTTCTTTTTTCTTTGAATGGATTGATGGGAGATGTCTCTAAAAAAATAATTGTTAAGGGAGGGATAATTATCTATTAATGGAGGGCCCGTGTTGTGAAGTTCAGAGTGGGAGGTACGATCTCTTACAAACGATTCCAAATTCCTGGAAAAGGGATTGAATCTATTGCTGGAAGGGATGGAAAAAAATTGGTGGGAAAAAGTCCTCAGAAACAGTGCGAGTTGGGGGTGAAGCTCACCCCACCAGTCACTCTCAACATTAATGGGACCACATGGAACATTGTTACAATCAGTTGAAAAAAGGGGACTATGGGGGGCGTGGCCTGGACGGCAATGGGATAAGACGTGAGTGATCAGTGCTCTGCTCGTGGTAGATCCTGTATACGGTATCCTGTGACTCCAAAATGAACTTTGTGCCCCACACTTGTGACACAAAAGCCCGCTGCACCTGCCGAATCATGTCCCTGCCGAAGCGGACCACTGCAGCCTCGTCGTCCCTGGAAAGGTATCGGAGAACGGAGCGGGACAACGAGGGGCAAGATGGCGCCTCCTCCACAGCACACTCTGCTCCTCACACAGAGCACGAGGCAGCTGACACAGCAAGGGTCCTGGAAGCGATCTCCCTCTGTCAATCTACCCTTACGACCAAGCTGGAGGAAGTGAAAGTGGACATCTCCTTAAAAAGGCAAGATATGACAAAGCTCCGGGAAAGGGTTACTGAAACAGAGACCAGAATTAGCCGGGCAGAGGACATCTTATACCCCTTACAATATTCCCAGGGAGATCTGAAGCACCAAATCCAACAACTGGCGCAGAAACATGACGACCTGGAAAACCGTGCCCGCAGATCCAACCTACGTTTCATCGGCCTAACGGAGGGCTCAGAAGGCACTGACCCGGCCACTTTCCTTGAAAAACTTCTTATATCTACTTATGGCAGAGAGGCCTTCTCCACCACGTTTGTGGTGGAGCGCGCACATCGCATGCCTGCCCGCCGACCACCTGAAGGAGCTCCTCCACGCACCTTCATTGCGAAGCTGCTAAAATTCAGGGACCAAGATGCAGTCCTCCGTATGGCTAGAATCAAAGGTAACATTATGTTCCAAGCAGGATTTGTCTCAGCATTTCCAGACTTCTCCGCGGAGGTGCAAAAACAACGCTCCAGATTCACGGAGGTCAAGCGGCGCCTACGAGTACAACATATAAGGTATGCCATGTTGTTCCCGGCTCGTCTACGCGTTGTGGGTGAGGATCGAGCATATTTTTTTGAGGATCCAGCACTTGCCTCGGAGTGGATGGATCGGCGGGATGCAGAGAGAAATAGACCAGCCTAAAGTTGATACCTGCACGCAAAGAAGGCTAGGTGAGACTCCATGCCCTCATACAGTCCTTAAAACTAACCGTATGTACTGTATCCTAGCTGAGGTCCTCGGTTCTGACGGGAGATGCAAAACACCATCTGATGACATTGCACCGCGGTAGAATCCCTGTGGTGCTTACCCCGGAGCAAGATACTATATATCTGATACACAATTAAGTCTGGAGTGACTCACCTATGCACTCTCCGACCAGATCACATCCCCTGCACTCCAGCATAAGTTTCGGTGTGGTCCGGTTTGGGTCATCCCTACTCCAGTCTTCCACCCTGCGACTTTACCTCATCTAAGGAAGGTTTTTTCACCATTCTGCCTTTTCCTCCCAGATCCCCATATTCCAAAGCTTGGTCACAGCCTTGATCAAAACAGGAGGAAGGGGGGAGGGGGGAAAGGGGAACGGGGCTACCAGTTCATCGTTAATAGATATTTCACAATGTGTTAATAGTTTGCTACTTAATGCTATATACCACATATGGGCGAAAGAATAGGGCATTTACTACCACTAAGTGTTAAAAAGACGCAACGTCTTAAAACCTCATTGCTGGACTACTAACCAGCGTTTTTTTCATCCCTACCACTAGCATGGTATATTGTAACCGGCGTGGCCCGTTAGGCTTCAGCCGATGTCAATACAGGTAGTGCGTACTACTTTGGATTACGGAAGTAACATGTTATTTACCAGTAGTCGCACAGGTTATGGGTTTGAGGCTCCAGCCAAGTTTGGGTGGCTGAGGGCAGGAAGGGGGGAACGGGAATTATTTCAGTTAAGTTTAAAGAGCATGTGTTATGAACTGTTGAAATATACTGGTAATGAATATGTATGGTATTACTTGACACTGAGATGGAATACTCTATGGGAAGTGATGTGGGATGGAGTTGAACCTGTCCTGGGAAATTACATCCAGACGCGTCCCTATAAATATCCATCTGACACATATGACTAACATAAAGTTCCTAACGTGGAACGTCCGGGGAATCCGGGATAGAATTAAGCGAACCGCAATTTTTAGCTGTCTCAAGTCCCATCGAGCGGACATAATTGTGCTGGTTGAAACGCACATTACAGGCCAGCTGCAGGTTGCGTTGAAGCGCCCATGGATAGGGTGGGCGTACCATGCCACGTACTCCTCCTATTCAAGGGGGGTTTCTATACTCATCGCCAAAACTACCCCATTTGGTATAATCTCAGTGTGGACGGATCCCCAGGGCAGGTTCATTTTCCTACATTGTACTATCAGTGGTTCACAATACCTGATCCCTGCCTTTTACATACCCCCACCTTATAACTCTACTTTAATCACTGAAGGTATACTGTATATGTCACAATACCCTGCAATCCCTGCTATTTGGCTAGGGGATTTTAATACAGTCCTAAACCCTATCATAGACAGACTGCAGTCCAATCAGTACGCTCAAACCCCCGACAGTACTAGATTTGGGCGCTTAATGTCTGAGTTCTCTTTAATTGATGCATGGAGATATAAGTACCCGAACAATCAAGCCTTCTCATGCTTTTCGGCAACACACTCTTCCATGTCTCGCATAGATTTCATACTAATCTCAGAAATGCTCCTCCCATTGTTATCAGATTCAGGATACCACACTAGATCCCTATCAGACCACGCTCCTTGTTGGGCTCCCCTACACCTAGCCTTACACACAGGATCCCACACATGGCGCCTCCATCAATTTTGGCTGTCTGCCTTAACTGACTAGGAGGATATCCAAGAGGAATGGCAAGAATTTTTTCAACCGTAACAGGGGCACAGCCTCGACGGATATGGTATGGGTGGCATTTAAAATACACGTCCGTACAATCCTTTGCTCACGCATAAATAGGTTGAAGGCCTCGTCGAAAGCTGCACTCCATCTTGCCTCTGAAAAAGTAGAATTAGCAACTAAAGAATTTAACCTAGATCCCACCCCAGCCAATGTATCAGCACCTAAATTACGAACCAGCATTCTAAACCAATTACACTTTGAAAAAGCCAAATAAAAACTTTTTTTCTCAAAACAACTGGTGTTTGAATTGGGTGAGCGAGCGGGTAAATTGTTGGCATATCTGGCCCGTCAGGACACTAGTCCACCGGTGGTGGTATCCCTGATAGATTCACATAATGTACTCTTAACAGACCCAAGGTCAGTAGCAACAGCATTCCGAGTATACTATGCTGATCTTTACTCCTCTAAAGTGAGGGTCACTATACACGAGACCCAGACCTTTCTTCACAACATACCGTTTCCCCAAATCTTAGAGCCCCAGATGAACGATATGGAGGCCCCCCTTACTGCGGATGAGATTGCAGTTGCGATTGCATCCCTAGCCCCAACAAAAGCCCCTGGCCAAGATGGCATACCTCTGGACTTTTATGCAGCATATTCCGAGGTATTGGTCCCTGAATTACTAAAATTATATAATCACATTTTTGAATCCGGGTCCCTACCTGATTCCCTCCGGCGGGCAGTAATCATAGTAATCCCCAAGCCAGGAAAGAATCCCCACTATCCGGACTCATACCGCCCAATATCACTACTTCAAGCGGATATTAAAATTTTAGCAAAAGTATTGGCCATTCATCTCAACCAAATTATTCTCTCCATTATCCATCATGACCAAACGGGGTTCATGCCTGGGAAAAATACAGCCATGAACCTACGACGTTTATACATGAACATCCAAGCAACCCACGAGAACATAGGAGATCGAGCGGTGGTGGCGTTGGACGCCGCCAAGACGTTTGATTCCGTGGAGTGGGAGTATTTGTGGGAATGCCTAAGGAGGTTTGGATTCGGGCCCAGATTCATTAAGTGGGTACATTTATTATACTTCTCACCAGAAGCCAGGGTGCTTTTAAACGGAACGATCTCGGACCCTTTCCCGCTAGAACGTGGTACTCGTCAGGGATGCCCATTATCCCCACTTTTGTATGCCTTGGAGGTTGAACCCCTAGCCATTTCCCTCAGGATACACCCGGGAATTCGGGGTCTCAGGGTCGGGAACCTGGTAGAGACAGTGAGCCTATACGCTGACGATATGCTTTTATATCTGGAAGATACTGGCCCGTCTCTTCAGGCGGCCCTACAGACCATAGAGGACTTTGGAAAACATTCAGGGCTGAGCATGAATTGGTCTAAATCACAAATTATGCCCCTAGACTTAACGTCACCCACGTGCCAATCAGCCTCCCTTCCATTACAGAGAGTTGCTTCTTTCAAATATCTAGCTATACAAATTACTAGAGAACCCAAGGAATTTATCGCCAATAATATTGAGCCTCTATTTACATATTTGAAATCCCGTACACAATTCTGGGCGAGACTCCCTTTGGGAGTGATGGGGAGGATCAACCTCTTTAAAATGATACTACTCCCAAAATTTCTTTACATACTTTGGAACTCACCGCTACTTATTCCCCTAAAAATTTTCAAAGCTCTCGACCAAATAGTCAACTCCTTTATATGGGGACCCAACAGGCATAAGTTGGCTTGGAATACCCTTAAAAACCCCACTACCGCCGGAAGGGCTGCCCTTCCAGATCTACACGCTTACTACGTAGCTGCGCAGATCTCACACCTCTTTCACCTCCATAAAACTGACAACGACAGATACCAAGCTTTAACATGTAAAAAAAACAGATATAACAGATATAACAGATATATATTCTCCCCTACAAGTAATATTTAGAGGTAGAGAGGGTGGGAGAGGAGGAGTGGTTCAGAACCATCTGCTACATCAACATAAAAGAGTTTGGGAGATCGCGCTCAAACTGACAGGAGCTGACTTCTTCCACTCACATACACCCTTATGGCGTAACCGCCAACTAAAAGGATGAATGCATATGCCGAGTGCTACAATGTGGGCAACTAAAGGAATCACATTTCTATTTCAGGTACTTACGCCTCTGGAGGTAAGACACTTCCAATCTCTCAGAGAGAAGTTTGATCTACCTGCACATATGTTGTTTAGCTATATGCAATTAAGACACGCTCTACACGCCCAATTCACAGACGGTTTCCCTAACACACAAACGTTACCAATAGTCGAAGTGATCATAGGCGAAGAACCAGCTAAATTAATATCCAACCTCTATAGCATCATACGGACACGTTCAGTAGCAAGAATCATAGATAGGGCTAAAATTAGATGGGAAGACGACATAGGCCCAATAGATGATTCAGATTGGGAGGAGGTACTGGAGAATGTCACAAATTCATCCCCGACACTCTCCGAACGTCTGACCCAGTTATATTTTATCCACAAAGCTTACCTTACTCCTTCACGGCTAGTTAAATTCTCTCCTGATCAGGATCCAAACTGTCCAGGGTGCTCAGCTAACCCGTGCTCTTTTATCCATTTAATATGGGAATGTCCAAACATCCAGCACTACAGTACTGGACACAAGTTATAAAATTTTTACGCGACCATATGGGCTCACCTCTACAACTTGATCCCAAAACATGCCCACTAGGTATGTTGCCGGACGCTGATACTGAAAAGTATTTGGCAACTTTCCTCTACGAAATGTTATTCTATGCCAGGAAAGTAATTGCTAGACACTAGATGAGGGCTAATCCTCCCACTATTCAAGCTTGGATTGGTGAAATAAATAAGACATTACCGTACAAAAAAGTATTGTATAGCCATAGGGGTTGCCCGGCTAAATACAACAAAATTTGGGATAGGTGGCTCAACACTAGTGAAACTTGTGTGGAATAACTAATCAAACATGGGAATATTTGTTATGAGCATTACTCACATTACACTATTTACCTTGATATAACCTATGAAAAACCGAAATGATCATTGGGTATAGTTGGATAATAAAAGAAAGGATATAATGATACTCAACACACTGTATCAGAAGGCACAGTTACGGGTGTGAACCCTCCAATGTAATGGAAAATGTACCTAAAGTTTTTGTACAAGTGTATTTTGGTTATTTGCATCGATGTAACATGTGTACCCCATACATGTATGTTTTTAGCAATGAATAAACATGCTCTTGTTTAAAAAAAAAAAAAAAAGAAAAGAAAAGAGGGGACTACAGTCAAAAGTGTGGGTCTGGTTGTCTAAGGTTGGTTGTATAAAAATGCGGGTCTTTCTGAATATGCACCTCTACACAAGGGAAGGAAAAATCTGCTCCAGTGACTACAGATTGATCCAAAGATTTGGGTCTTACAAGAGGGCATTTTTTTGGGTATCCTACAATGGTTGGGATGGGGCCGGGAGGATGGTGGAAAATATGGGGAAGTCTTCAAGTTAAAAACTTGACCTTCCTTGCAGTCTTTAAGGCCCCATATCAATCTTACCTATTGTTTTATGTACCTGATACCTGAAAAAAGATGCCAGTCCTTTTTCAGATCCTCATCCAGAAAGCTGCATTGTTTTTTAATTCTCAAACCCCTGGGGGTAATACACAGTTCTAAATATTTTTCCAAAAAGGATTTGTCCCACCACTGTGTACACTAATTGTTATTCATTTTGTAAGGAGAAAAAAGTCTTCCTCATATTGATTTCAAACTCCTCTGTGTAAGGTGGTTGAGGTTTATTATGTTTGGTCCTATTAAGGATGTTAGGTGTTAGGTTGGGGATTGTTATTTTGGTAAGTCCCAAAAAGGCTTGTTAAATTTAATTTCCTATTAGATGACATCTTAAATAAAAATAAAACAACATAATATTATTATTATTATTATTATTATTATTATTATTATTATTATTAATAATAATAATAATAATAATAATAATAATAATAATAATAATTCTAGCAAAGATAAAAACTACACAGCACAAAAATAACAAGGATAGATACTATAAAAAATATCTGTAAATAAAAATATAATAAATAAGCTCAAAAGTTAATGAAAAGTCCAGATTGGCAGGTGCATGCGCTGTAGCCCCAAGATGGCCGCTTAAGGAGGGAGCTCTGCACTCTCCTGGCTGTTCAAAGCCCCCCACGGCCTATCGCAACCCGCAGGATGAGCGTTTACAGCAGAATCAGCTAGGAGAAGCCCCCCTGCATCAGCACATGTCTGGAGGTTCAGCCCGGAGGGTCCTATGGCCACATTTCTACTCCAGCACTGTCCCGGCCGGTTCCAAGATGGTGGCTGCAGCCCAGCCACGCACTTCCATGGAGGACAGATATGCAGAGCAGGGACACTCTCTGACACCAGCTTCCCTGTGGCTATCGCCAGTCATGCGTGTGCATAACCATTATACTATGGCCCCCTCTCCTACTTCCACAGTATTGCTTATTGGGCATACGGTGGATGATTTCATGCTTTCTCCAATGGGAGCCACTCATGCCCACCCTGGCACTGTCTATGCCAGGGGGGCCTCAGCCTGGATCTGCACCTAAATACTGCAGTCCTCTTCCACAAACTATCGGAATTACTGGACAGGGGTTTGGCCCAAACGGCTGCTAAAATCACAGGGGACAAATCACAGGGGACATCAGGGCTGACTTTCAGAACCTAGGGTCCAGAATGTAAGCTATTGAACATAAACTGGACACTACAGTCTCAAGAGCCAATCAGAGCATGGATCATATTCATGTCCTGCAAGAACAGCTTGACACCACACTTTCCAGAATTGATGATCTAAAGAACAGATCGAGGAGATATAACTTTAGAATTAGAGGCCTACCAGAGTCGGTTGCAGACATTCCGACTGCGGTCCAAGATTTCATCAAAGACCTCATCCCTAACATTCCAATGCATAGACTGGAACTGGACCGGGCACACAGAGCTCTAGGACCCCCCAGAAAGGATGGATCACCAAGAGATGTGGTGATCAAACTCCATTTCTATACAGTTAAAGAGGAAATTATGAAAAAGTCTCAATCTCAAACTCAGCTTGTCTGCCAAGGTCATGTGGTGCAGTTTTTTGCTGACCTATCACCGTTGACTATCCAAAGGCGAAGATCCCTGAAGCCACTTCTTGCTGTCCTATCTCAAAGAGGCATTAAGTACTAGTGGGCCTTCCCATTTGTGCTCAAGTTTGCCTTTAAAAACAAAACCTACTCCTTCTCCAGTTTTCCAGATGGAGGACAGCTATTTTTGAACCTGAAATTCATCAAACAAAATCCTGCCTCTACTCCCTCAAGTTCCCACTCTAGTGCCACCAAACCTCCAACATCCACAAGCCCCATAACCCCAGTGTGGAGCAAAACCAAGTACAAGCATTCCAGGGACAATATGCCTCCTGATCCTCTTCTGCTACTCAATAATCCTGTTTGACTCCTGTTTTAGGTCATGAGGTCATCTTACCCTGAGAATGGTCCTCAACACCATGGTTTTTGATCTCTACTTAACAGTTATGTGTTTGATGGTTTAACTTTTTCATTTGTTCCTGGGAGGGATCTAAGTTTTGCTGCGGTTGCTCACTGGGCTACTCATGAATGCCTTGTAGGTCTATAAGGGTCTCTCCAGGGCCGCCTAGTTTGTGTTCGCGGCATGTTGTATTTTTACAATCTTCAGACCTGTGGTCTTTTAGCTTAATTTTGTACTTTACCCTCCCCCACTGTGCCCTCTGTCTTCCCTTCAATATCCTTCCCCTCCTTTCCGATTTCTCCGCATGCCCTTCCTTCCTCACTTACCATGTCCTATTTTCCTCACACCCCCCCCCCCCATCCCAACAAGTGGGGCATTTCATCTGTTTATCTGTAAGTTGCAATTTGTCTATATGCTAATTGTCTTTAAAGTTTTACATTAGTGGTGCACTCCGAACCGGGTGGTCTTCTTGCTTACGCGCCTACCCTGTGGATATGGTTCTTCTATGTCCACATGGTAGGATTTCATCCTCTCATTCTGCGGATGAGATCATTTGATACTTTGTTGGCAATGAGGAGCTGGTTACCTCTTGCCTTCTTGGGTCCTTATTGGGCTTTTGCTTGTTTTCACTCTTTCACTCCTTTGTTTCTAGTGCTAATCTTTCTTCTCTTTTAGACACTCTCTAGACGCCCTCTATCCTGCATGCTGCCTCTTGGAATCCCATAACTGCTTGGTCTGAGCCTTCGGTCTAGATTCCGCAGAATGCACGGGTAAGTGACAGTGGATTGGATGGATGCCCATCTCTCTGCTCCATGGCCTGTGGTAATGTGGTCATCCCCCCTCTGCATGTTGTCCCCCACAATATGCAGGGGTTAAACTCCCTGGTAAAATGCTGAAAAGTTTGCCACTCTTACCACTCTCAAAAAATAGATATTGTACTCTTACAAGAAACACACTACCCAAAGTGGTACAATCCCTCCTTCCTGCATGCAAAATCCCCTACGTTTTTTCTGGCCAATAAGAATGATAAAACTAGGGGGGTGGTTGTCCTATTTTTCAAAAATTGCAAATTTACCCTTTAGTTGGAACACAGAGACCCAGAGTGCAAATTTATGTTAGTGAATGAGTTCCTTGATGACCATTTATACTCATTTGTCATCTATTATGCACCGAATCAGGGCCAAGCTAAATTATTTGAGGCAATATTCCAGACTCTTGGCCCCATAGTAGGGGGTACCGTTATTTATGGAGGCGACTCAAATACTGCCTTCGAGCAGGTACATCCAGACCCCCAAGTTCCCAGCTCACTCACCCTTCCAAAAGTAGCTCCAAAATTCCTAAGCTGAACTTTCAGCAGGGCTTAGCGGACATCTGGAGAGAAATTAACCCTGCTTAATGAGACCATACTCACTTTTCAAGCCCGCATCAATTGTATGCTTGAATTGATCACATCTTTTTATCTACAACTCAAAACCCATTGATAGTTAAATCTTATATTAGAGATACAGTTTGGTCCGATCACTCCATGCTCACACTTTGTAGAAGCTTAAAAACTTCCAAGCATATCCCACTGGAGAATTAACTAATTGATTCTGAACGATCCATTTAGAGTGACGGAATTAGAGAAGGCCATTAAAGAATATTTTCTCTTTAATAACGTAGAAGAGGTTTCGGCAAGTCTGCTGCAAGTTCATGTTCAGTTATATTGTGCAATTGTCATCCTATCACAGGGGTCACTGTGGCTGAATTTTCATGCTGTAGACTTGCAGAGCTGTAGACTCACTACTGCAACTTTTATTTCAACACAAGTTTGTGGCAAGTTATCTTTGCTATCTGGGAACATATTTACTCAGTTACTAAGTGGATATTCACTTTGCTAAGTACAGAATCTCTACTCCTTTACAAAATAACACCATTGTATTTTTTTTCTGCACATTAAAGCTGAACACTAGGTATCTGCAAAAGTTTTACCTTGCTGCAAAAGCACTGAAAAGGGTTAATGCTTGTTTTGTCTGGGGGATTTAAATAAAGACAATTTACCATAGTCCTTTCTTTTCTATAGTGCCTAGTACTTTCAAATACTCTGTGATGCTGCCAGGATGTAGGTGGGAAACAGTGGTGAGAACATTGAACTTTGAGTGTTGGTGGTGCCTTCGCTCCAAAACCCTATGGAGGTACTCTTGATGAAAGTAAGAATTGGCCTTGCTGTCAAAAATTTAAATTATATGCACCTGTCAAACAAGTGCAGAAAAATTAGTCCTTCGGTGTTAATTGTGCACATGAAACCTATACCAGAAAAATCAACACCCACAAAGCTAGACCGCCTAGGCAGTCTTGCAGAGATTCCACTTCCCAAAAACACTTAATCAGTGACATCGGCATCCGAGGCTTGATAGCTGCTGCTAATCCAGGAATGATTCATTTTGATAATCGCCAGCTGGTCACTGGAGTCTGTGGACAGATGTGCTCTTTTTTTTTTTTTTTTTTTTTCAAAAAGATTTTATTAAAATTTTACAGGATAATAGTGGATGTTGGACATACAGTACAGTGATTCTAAGCACAGATGGTTTATTAAGCAAATATAGATAATCATATTCAATGAAAGATAAGGCAAAAGTCAGGACATTGAATCCATCAAATCTCAATGCAAATATCACCTTTTGAATCAGGAGGTGATGACTTTTCAAGATCGGGTGGAATAAGTGTAGTGAGACCATACCGTCAGTGCTCAATCCCGTTTCCGTTCGCCCCGACGGGACCTTCGCTGCGAACGAGACGGGATGCAGGGCAAGGCGGTGGGTACATGTAAATGTGACGGAGTGGGGCAGTTCGATCTGTGTTCCCGATAGGAAGTATGGTCATCCAACGGGTGACATGGACAGAGAATATGGGGGGAGACCATTGCGTGTGGGAGGCTGGAGGTTAGAATGTGCTGTAGGAAACAATATAGTAGGTTGTGGGGGACATGGATATGTCAGATAAATGTCGCTGAAGGTGAAGGGGTAAGGAACTGGGGTTGGGGTGGCGGGTGTTTATTCAGGGAGAAGACCGGGGGACAGATAACAGGGATTCCTCAAGGAGTAGAAGAGGCCAATTGGGGTGGAGCTGGGAGCGATTGGGATTGTCTGTAATGAAGCCAGCATGCCCAAGTGGTCTGAAATTTGGTGGGTTCGTCCTTGGCTTGAAAAATGAGTTGTTCCATGTCCGCAATTCTATCTACCCTGCGGATCCAGTCCTGCACCATGGGGGGGGGGGGCAGAGTTCCTCCATAGGACAGGGATACATAAATTCACCGCATTAATTAGATGTATAGTTAGGGATTTTTTGTATGAAGTGGGGGACCCAGGGGTGTGGCGTAGTAGATAGCGTGCGGGAGAAAAGACAGAGTTGTATGTAGTGATTTGGGAGATTAGTCTGTGAATTTCCGATCAGAAAGGTTGTAAGAGGGTGCATTCCCACCAGATGTTAAGCAGGGTGTCTCGAGCGGCATTGCACCTCCAGCAGGTTGGGGGTACGGAGGGATGGAAGTGGTATACCTTGTCGGGAGTCCGATACCATTTTGAGAAAAGTTTTAATCTATTTTCCTTCGTTAGGACGTTAACAGAGCCTTTGTGCATAATGGTGAATATGTTGTCCCATTCCATGGGGGTGAGGTCTATGGACAGATCTTTTTCCCACTGTTGTATAATTTTGTCATCCTTTACCTTGTGGTGTGAAAACAGGAGGGAGTAGTTTAGGGAGATTAGGTGACCCTGGGGTTCCGTGGAGGTGCAGAGAAGTTCGAACGGTATAAGATCCCTGTGCCACAGAGAGGAGCGGCGGGGCGATTGGAGGAAATGTCTCAGTTGTAGATATTTGTAGAACGGTATGTCATGATTGGGTAGGGTAGTAGAGAGTCTATGATAAGGGAGGAGAATCCCATTCTGAAAAAGGCTATGTGCTCTGACTTGCGAGGTGTGTGTCTCTAGGGTTGGGTCGTTTAAGGTTAGTCCTGGGGGGAAGTCTGGGTTATGATCCAGTGGGGTCATGGGGCCTGGCGAGGGTGAAAGGGCTAGCGATTTGCATGCTTTTTTGAAAAGTGAGAGTGTGGCTCCAATGAGGGGATGGGTAGAGAATTCCCTGGGAACATTTATGTGGGTTATCCATGGTGAGTTAGCGATGGGGAGGCTTGCAAAAGAGGCTTCCAGAGTAACCCAATCTTTCGAGGGGCGGTGTACATGCCAATCTACCAACCTAGCCAGATGGCAAACCCAATGATATTTTTGAAGATCTGGGAGGCCCAGTCCCCCAATAGTTTGGGAAGGACTAGCCTGTCCCAGCCCAAGCACGGATGTTTGGAGGTGCACACAAAAGTCCTGCAGAGAAGTTTATAGGAGGCAAAAAATGATACCGGCAATATGATCGGGATAGCATGGAGGAGGTAAAGGAGTCTTGGTAAAATATTCATTTTCAATATTGCGATCCTGCCTAGCCAGGAAAATGAGCCCAGATGCCATTTCTGTAGATCACCTTGGATAGGTCGGATCAGTGGTAGGAAATTTTTGGCATAAAGATCTCTTAGGTCGGTTGTGATTTTTATCCCTAGGTATGAAATTTCGGATTTCTCCCACACAAACGGGAAGTTGCTACTACAGAGGTTGACCGTTGCACTTGGTAAAGTGATATTGATGGCTTTGGATTTCTCAAAATTAATTTGAAGATTGGATAGGGTCTTAAAAAGGGCAAAGTCAGCTAGAAGGTTGGGGATAGTTGTTAAGGGGTCGGTAAGAAAAAGTAGGATATCATCGGCATAAGCCGCTAGTTTGTACTGCTTTTGTTGGATATCAACACCTTTAATGGCAGGATTATTTCTCAATTTACGGAGTAAAGGTTCCATGGTCAAAATGAATATTAGGGGTGATAGGGGGCATCCTTGCCGGGTCCCATTGGATACAGAGAAGGCGTCCGACAGGCCCCCGTTGATCCAGAGCCTGGCCGTCGGGGATGTATACAGGGCCAGTATCATTTGGAGCATGCGCGGTGGGAAGCCTGCTGCCTGCAAGGTAGCCTCCGTGTAGTCCCAGGCAACCCTGTCAAACGCCTTCTCTGCATCCAGGGACAGAAAGAATCCTGGGGTAGCTGTTTTGGTGAGCCAATGGTGAATATTGAGGGCTTTTGTGGTGTTGTCTCTGGCCTCGCGGCCAGGGACAAAACCTACCTGGTCAAGAGAGACCAGAGAAGGAACGAAAGGGAGGATACGATTGGCCAGTACTTTAGCGTAGACTTTTAAATCCACGTTTAGGAGCGATATGGGATGATAGTTGGGGACTAACGTGGGGTCTTTGCCCTGTTTAGGAATAAGTGTGATATGAGCTTCTAGTAGTTCTTTGTGAGCGACTGAGGTTGTTGTAAGGTTGTTGAGGGCTTTAGCTAACTGTGGATGGAGGATATTCGGGAATGACTTGTAATAGGCTACTGTGAGGCCGTCGGGCCCCGGGCTTTTGCCTGTCTTCATTTGCTTCAGGGCAATGAGTAATTCGTCCGATGACAGAGGAAGATCTAGCATTTGTGAATCTTCTGGGGCGAGCGGCGTGGGGCCGAATTATGCTAAAAAGTCAGTAATGGTCTGCTGGCGATTCACCGAAGCATCCGTTGTTTGGGCAGTCGGGAGGTTATACAGCTTAGTAAAATACTGGACGAATTGCGACGAGATGCCCTCGTTGGTGACCACTGCCTCTCCATGAGGGTTAATAAGCTTATGGATGGTATGCAAGGCTTTTTTAGTTTGGAGGGCCCTCGCTAAAAGTTTATCGGCTTTGTTGCCAAATTCGTAGTATAGTTTTTGTGATAGTGCGAACTTGCGTTTTACCTTGGCAGACAGTGCTTCTAGGAGTTCTTCCCTTGCTTGGGATAGTTCGGCCAATGAAGAAGTGGCAAGTGAGGCCTTGTGTGTCTGTTCCAGTGTGCAAATTTGAGCCGTTAATTCCGCCAAGCGGGCATTGTTGAGTTTGTTCCGGTGTGCAGCTATGGACATTAATTTGCCACGAATGACACATTTGTGTGCCGCCCATGTAATTGTGGGTGCTACCTCTTGTGCCGAGTTATCCCGGAAGAAGTTGGAGAGGCAGGTGGTCAGCCTGTGAATGTTCATCTCTTCAGTCAGTAGAGAGCTGTCTAGTCGCCAGATATGTGTCTTCATGTTAAGCTGGATCAATCGTAAGGTCATGGAAATGGGGTTGTGGTCCGAGAGTATGGCCGGGTCTATGGTGGCTTTGGCAAGGTGTGTGAGGTCAGTCTGTGAGAGAAAGAAGTGGTCAAGTCTAAAATACTTATTGTGTGGTGATGAGAAGAAAGTGTAGTCTTTGTCTTTGGGATGTAATGTACGCCATGTGTCATGGAGGAGTAAGTTGCTAAGCTGTTGTTTGATCGACTTCAGGGCCCTGTAGGATATGGAGGAGTTTCCGTTGGAAGTGTCAACAGCGGGGGTTCAAGCGGGGGTTCACCCACACCGCCAAAAAAAAAAAATATTAAAAGCCAGCAGCTACAAATACTGCAGCTGCTGACTTTTAATACATTGCCACTTACCGGTCCAGCGATGTCGGCAGGGGACGCCGCCCCCTGCCGCCGCCATCCTAGGTGAGGGAATCAGGAAGTGAAGCGTTGCGGCTTCACTTCCCGGTTCCCTACTGCGCATGCGCGAGTCGCGCTGCGCGTCCCTAGTGGTCCCCACTCTCTGCTGGGAGCTGTGTGTTCCCAGCAGACAGCGCGGTTGGGACGGGAAGAGGCATAGACTCCCATGGGAGTCTATGTCGGAAGTGGGTGCAAATACCTGTCTTTGACAGGTATCTGCACCCCCCTCCCCCCTGAAAGAAGCCAAATGTGACACCGGAGGGGGGGAGGGTTCCGAAAAGCGGAAGTTCCATTTTTGTGTGGAACTCCGCTTTAAGGGGACATTGAAATCTCCACCCAGGATAAGAGTTCCTGACTGGAAGCTGGAAAGTAGCTGGAGGGTGTTACAAAAAAAAGTGACTTGGCCTGAGTTAGGAGCGTAAATATTAGCAATAGTAATGCGTGACTGGTTCAGGGTGCCTTTGATAAAGAGAAAACGGCCTAATGGGTCCCTTTGTATGTCCGTTATCTGTAGGGGGCAGTGTTTAGAGAGGAGAAGAGTTACACCTTTTGATTTGGCTTCCGAATTGGAGGAGTGAAAGGCTGTGGGGAAGTAGTGGTTTTTCAATTTAGGGATGGCGTCCGACTGAAAGTGGGTCTCTTGTATGAGTGCGATGTGTGTTTTGGCTTGTTGCAGACAGTCGAGAAGCTTAGACCGCTTTTCTGGAATGTTGAGGCCCCTAATATTAATAGAGTAAAGTTTGAGTGTCTGAAGCTGCTTCTGATTTGCGTCCCAAGGAAGGTGAGTGGCCTGTGGGTCCGCCATTAGTAAGGAAGGGGAAGGTTGGGAAGGGGGTAGGAGGGGGATCACCCAGGAGGGGCTCGTGAAAGTCTCGACGGGTGTGTACCTTAAAAGGGCGATTTGCCGGAATCACTATATAGTGAGGAGGTAACTATGTCTAGGGTTAGAACGTATGCCCAAAAAAGAGAAACCCAGACAAAAATAAACAAAACAGAAAAAAAAAAGGAAAACCGACAAACTCCCGTGGCCTGTGGAAGGGGGCACCACAACAGTCGTGCCCCATCCCCCAGGCCAACCCCTAATGGGGGGAAGGGTGCCGGTATCATCAATGAGTGTATATCTGTGGCACATATAAAGGCAAACAGTAACAATTGCATGTACTCAGAAATGTAAACAGTAGCTACAGATACATCTCTAGGTGGTGAGACGACATGGCGAATGCCTAGCCACAATCGCGGTAGCGTGAACAGGTGAAAACCAAAGACTCAACTGGCAAAGTTCTGCTGTGGAGTAAAGAATAAGCTAAAACGCTAAAACTAAAACTTAAATCTTAAATCTCAAATCCACGCCTTAAGGGCGATATTAATAAGAGGCTGTTACCAGAGCATACCAGACGTGGACCGATGAAAGCCCTAAGGAAGGAGTCCATGTATGCCCGCTGTGATGTAACAAATGAACAAATCGCTTTGATCGTAGCGTCATGAGCTGGAGTTGGATCATCAGGTTGAAGGTTGAAGAGGAAGCATCTTAGATGAGTCCTGTGGAGTTGTGTTGGGGCTGTGGGGGAGGCCGATCGAAGTACTCCGGTTACATTGCATGAACTTGATAGGCGGTAGATCTGAGGACGTCTGCCATATGAAGTTCAGCCCATGGTGTGTAGTGTAGTGACAAGGGGTGGAGTCTGAAGATGCACAGCCTTGTGGTAGTTGTAGTGTCTGTTGACGTGTTACGAAGATCAGTAGCCGAGAGTTTTGACCAAAAGATCTCACGCCACTGAGTAAGAAGCGTGTGCAAGCGTGTGTTCTGTGGCCTATTGTGCCAATCAGAGAACATGGTGAGGTCTAGGTAGGCCGGTGAGGAGTCTTGGTGGTCTCCCAAACGTGACAAACTGACTCAGTGAATGAAACACAGTCTCTAGGCGTACCATGTCCATTAACGGTTGAAGTTGAACCAAAAAGAGAACGTTTAACAGAATAAAGTCATGAGAAGCACAGAAGGGTATTAAAGTAAAAATGGGGGTGAATGGCGCTCCCTTAAGGGGGGGGGGGGTTATGTTGAAGAATTAAAGTGAGCTATTAAGGTGAATGATCTACATCCACCCCCTACATACATAAACCTGTGTGAAAGCTATTACCACTAATATTGGCATGCACAAATCTCATTAAGCCATACAGTGAATGATACCATCAAAAAGTGGAAAATAATGAAAAATTAAATTGTGATAAAAAACATCCCATCCACATATAAAGTGAGTAAATATACAGTGCTGACCAATTAAGTGCTAGTAATATATATATATAATAAAGTACAGTCTCTGTCAAGAGTCCAACGTACTCCAACAATTGGTATCAAATGCAAACCAGTAACAAAAATAAATAATATATTCAAAAAGTCTTTCCAAATACATTTTTTTATAGGTGTCAGAAAAAAGTTCCAGATATGTTGGTGACTGTGGTGCCCAAAAAAAGGAAAATCCGTGACTTCTGTGCTCCCCCTTTTGGCTCCCCACTCACGGACTCCTAATACCCCTACAGGGGTGGCAGGCACTTTAAGATTCCAAGGCAGTCTTCCTAGATGGTGTCCCGTGGTCGCTATAGTATGGTTCTCCTCTATCCCAGGGCTCCCGGGTCAGTCATCCATAGCAGCTTCCACCACCACATCCAAGAAAAGGAATCGCCAGAGAACAATCCTGTTACCAATGATCCTGTCCAAGAGCATAATACTCCCCTCCCCCGATCCGCCCGTCTCCAGTCCCGGGTACAGTTCAGTCTGTGATGTTCAGGGCACAGTCCCGGGCACAGTTCAGGGGTGTTGGCGCAATCTATCGCCATCACCCCTTAGAGAACTTAAAAAGTTCCTGCTGATCCTGTCTGCTGACCTCCTTTGCTGACACCTTGGAGACCAGGGCTTGCCAGAGAGCTGGGGTTGCAGCCACTCGTTTTGTGTGGTCCCCTGTAATAAGGGACCAACACGTTCTGGTAAGCGGCAGTACTTTTTAACGGTGGAGGAGATTTTCACTTTTTATTAGTCACTTCAATTTGAACCCTCACCACTCATCACTGTGGATTCACCTTCCATTGGAATTTATTTTGATTATGTGACGTTTATTCATACAGACTGTTTTACATGGACTGAATTTATATCATCACAATATATTCACTCTCACAGTTGCTATTTAATCACGTTATGGGTTATTCGATACACCTACTGTCATCTGTAGATACCAATATATATCAGTAATTATTGGTTTGTTATTCACGCAATATTTGTTTGGTTTATATTTTTGCAAATCTCATTGTTTAGCGCGACTTTTTATTTTATTTATACTGTATATTTACTCACTATATATGTGGATGGGATGTTTTTTATCACAATTTAATTTTTCATTATTTTTCACTTTTTGATGGTATCATTCACTGTATGGCTTAATGAGATTTGTGCACGCCAATATTAGTGGTAATAGCTTTCACACAGGTTTATGTATGTAAGGGGTGGATGTAGATCATTCACCTTACTAGCTCATTTTAATTCTTCAACATAACCCCCCCCTTAAGGGAGCGCCTCTCACCCCCATTTTTACTTCATTACATTTTAGCCCCTTGTGGGTCTAAATAGGGGAGGCTGCACACCTTTTTCTTTGTCTTTTTCTTTTTCTTTTTTCCCTTTTGCTCCCTCCCTTTTCTTCTTCTTGGATTATTCCTACCTTTCTACTTTTCCATCTGTCAGTCCTAAGCGCAGAGCCTTTGTGTCTCTTGTTAACAGAAGGGTATTAGAGTGAATGAACCGGGATACAAGCAGGGTGCCCCTCTCACGAGTATCAGCGATCTCTGCGCGCTCTCCTAGACCGGGGTGAGGTAGTGGGGCTTGTATCTCTAGGACCGTTCCAGTAACTGGTCTGGGTCCTGAGGGTGGAGGGCGAGCTTCTCCAGCGGTATCTGGAATTTTGTGCGTCCATAGGTTCTTCCCTCCATGTCTCGTGATCCGCCTGTGTATTGCGGAAAGCTGCATACAAATTAGGCACCGGCACGAGGGCGATTCCCAGCGCAGCACAAAAGTGAGGCAGATCCTCAGGTACCTTGAGGAGAGCTGTGCGGCCATTAATGGAAGCGGACAGACAAAATGGGAACTTCCATTTGTAGAGGATGTTTTTCTCTCTGAGGACGTCTAGGAGGGGCCTCAGGTCTCTTCTGTGTTGCAGGGTAATACCTGAAAGATCCTGGTATATTTGAACCTGGGATCCGTCATGGAGGATCTGCTGTTTGCCCCTGGCCTGCTTTAGGATTTCCTCTTTCAATTTATAATCCACCAAACAGCAAATTATATCCTGTGGGGGATCGTTCTCCCTTCCCTTGGGGCGCAATGCATGGTGTATGCGTTCCATTGCGATAGGCATTTGCAGAGGTTGATGAAGGAAGCCATTGAAGAGGCTCACAACTGCATGGGAGATGTGCTCCCCCTCAATTGATTCCGGAAGGCCTCTGATGCAGAGGTTGTGCCTCCGGCCCCTGTTGTCAAGGTCTTCTAAGTGCCTCTGCATATCTCGCATCCTCAGTGTGTGAGAATCAAGGCATTCTGTGACAGAGTGAATGGCAATGTTGTGGCGTTCAGTGACTCTCTCCACAAGGCGCACTCTCTCATTTAAGGCGTGTAGATCCAGCCACAGCTCAGAGATGGCGGCGGATAGTGTATCTTTAATGTCGTCCGCTATCAAGCGTAGATCTTGGATATTGATCGGGGGTTGGGGACTCAGTTCAATCCTGTCTCTCCCTCCGCTGGAGTGAGTGTGCAGAGGGTCCGTGGTGTTCGGGCTGTGCAGTGGCAGCGGTTGTGTGCCGGAGTGTGCAGGGCCTTGGTGAGCCGGCGCCATATTGCTTCTGCCGGCCCTGAACATCTGGGGGATATTGCAGTTCTGTGGGCCGGTTAAGTCTCTGGGGGAGTGGGAGCGGGAGGCCGAGGAGGACCGGGAAGCAGTGCCCATGATCCGTGGAAAGAGCGGGGATGAAATACCTCCGAATTTAGGCAGGAATCTCCCGTGGTGGCTGGAGCTCCGGGATTAGACATCCGTCTCCATGCCAGGTCAGGCCACGCCTCCCCAGATGTGCTCTTTTATCTTTTATCAAAACCTCCGGCAGCACTGAATTGCAATTTGGAAAGCACGCTGGACACAGGGCAGCTCAGCAGCTCAATTGCATACTGTGCAAGTTCTGGCCTACTCTGATGACCCAGAAACCCAGTGGATCATCGACTGGAAAGCTCTCCATGCCTGTTTTTGCCTCTAGATTATCTCCCACCATATGATGCAGACGCTACCGATGGGAAGTGGAAGCTGTCAGCCCTGGGTGCCGAGGACTAAAACAATTTTGAAATGCATCACTGAGGTGGCCCCCTTCTCCACCCTCCTGCTTTGACCAACAAAAACCTGAAAACTAACTTTTCCATGAGACTATAACCTACCAGAGTCTGGAAAGCCCTTACATAAACTCATGTTTAATGTGTCCTCAAGATATTTCATCCTATGCTCCCTCTGTGGGGACGGGATGAGTTCCAAGACTTTTCCCTTGTAACAGTGGTCAAGGAGGGTTGCCAACCAATGATAATCCTTCATATGCTATTATACCATACATTTGTCATTCATATCCTTAGACGATTGTACTCTTTATCCCTCCCTGATGAAGGAATTGACTCTGTTTCTCTAAAATATGTTGGAAGTCGCTGAGTGAACCCCTATGTGAACTGGGTCCATATCTACATGAGACCAACCTGGGGTTCCCTATTCGAGTTAGGAGTACTTTACATTGTTATCTGGTGATTCTTTATTGTTTATATTGACTATTGTAAAAATGTAATACTTTTTTAACTATTGGAATAAAACTTGTATGTCTTTTTCTCTGGTCACCTCATTACTCATTGCCTTAAAAGTCCCATTGGGGGTTCCTCTTTTGTATGTCTATATTAGGGATGTGGCAGTCAGTCATTGGACTGGTTCAACACTAAGCTATTTTGTCTATATTCACACTACATTGACACTCTACACTCACAATAATATAGCAAACTAACTCGCTAGTAGCAATGAACAGAGTTCTGTTCTATCTATTTACACTCCAATATCACACTACAAATGGCTCCTCTGGGAAGGAATCATAACTTTTGGGGTGGGTCTATGAGTAAGGAGCCATGATTGGGCTTGAAAAGTCATCATGATTTTCTCTAATCATGCTCTGTGGCCTGATTGGGTAAAGCCATCATTGTTTCAACCAATCAGGGCTTGGAATGCACTGTGCAGCAGGCAGTGCATTGTGGGGGTTCAGCGTGCCTAACACACGGTCGAACGTCCTGCCAATTCGGGTGTTCACCAAAGGGGTGAACAGCCAATGTTTGGGCCGAACTTATGCTCAGCCTGAACCGTTCGCCCAGCACTAGTAATTATTTCTAATTTGTAATGCAGGACTGCTGGTCTTACAATGTACAGATTGATGTCAGAAAGACTGAAATCAAAAGCACTAAAAGAATTGATCATAGAGATGGTAGACTGCAAGAGTGCGGAATAAAATAAGTATTTCTGCTAATTCTGGTTTGGACAAAATGAGCATTAAACACTTGCAGTGTGGAGGGAGGCCCACTGCATTGTTAAATGTTTAAACATACACAAAGTTCAGCTTTACAAGAAAAATATACATATAATATCAAAAGGATGTGTTTATAATGAATGATAAACTCCTTGCCTAAAGCCTTCTTGCTAACACAGAGGCTCTCATGGACTAGAGTTAGGATCACACTATACAGAGGGCCCTTTAAAAGGCGAGGGTTCCACATACTGTATACTTACAAATGTTGTGCAACTAAAACCTCTGCTTTTAATGCAAAGTTTTAGAATGTGAATATTATTTTTTTTTTGCTGGCTAGATTGTAAGTGTGTTGGAAAACAAAGCAAAAAAAAGTTTTGTTTTTTTTTCTGTGTAAAGCCCTTTCATGTGCACCTTACTCGTTATAAATAGCTAGTTATAAATTGATTTGGTTGGGGGCGTGGCCTGGATCGACATGGTGTAGGACGCACTGAACGGGAGCTCCGCTTGCCCGATATCCGAATCCTATTATCCTGGGGTTAATCACTTGAAACACTCACCCTACATCGGATACCTGGACTCCCCTGTCCTCGGAGATCATGTCGCCACCAAAAAAAAACGCTGACTCAGCCGCAAAGCTGGCCAAATACAAGCATGTGGATAAAGAAGCTGGGGAAGAAAATGGCGCCAACACCTCTCCCCCTTCAGACGCAGCTGCAGAGGATACAGCGCGAGTCTTAGAGGCTATATCTGACTGCAAAAGCACCCTGACCAGCAAGATAGAGGAGGTAAAGATAGATGTCTCCCTGATCCGCCAAGACCTGCAGAAACTCAGGGACCGGGTCACAGAAACAGAGGCCTGCATCAGCCATGTGGAGGATGAGATACCGCCATTGCAGGTTCATATCGAAAACTTACAACACCAACTAAATATGGTGCTGGCTAAGCAGGACGACATGGAAAAAAGTCTAAGACGATGTAACCTGCGATTTGTAGGTCTTCCTGAGGGCTCGGAGGGCCAGGATCCCCCTTCATTTCTGGAGAATTTATTAATCAACATATTTGGAAGAAACAAGTTTTCTGCAGCCTTTGTGATCGAGCGTGCACACAGGCTGGCAGCTAAACCTCCGCCACCAGGTGCACCACCACGCACGTTCATCACTAAACTGCTGAACTTCCGAGACAGAGACACTGTTTTGCGCCTCACCAGGCTGAAGGGTAATATTCCTTTTAAGAACAGCGAGATTAAAGTGTTCCCGGACTTCTCGGCGGAGGGTCAGAAAAAGAGGGCCCAATTCACGGAAGCTAAACGTCAGGTGAGGAGTCGCCATTACTCATATGCTATGCTTTTTCCGGCCAGACTACGTGTTGTTGGAGAGGATAGAGCACATTTCTTTGACACACCGGAGGCTGTCCTAACTTGGTTGGAAAATAAAGCAGACAAAGATAAAGGGAAAATGCTGCACTACCAAAACCAAAACAAACAAAAAATGTGACAAAAGCAGCTAGCACGCAAACAAACCAAGTCAAATCAAAGTATAAATAATTAAGTGCAGCGCTGAAATATACACGTGGGTAAATACACCTGTGAATAAGTGAAATATAATAACAAACCAAAAAGGCAAACAATATACTTAATAACATAAAAGTCTATAGTGAAATAGACAGCAAAGGACCACAGTCCATGATAAATGGGGTAAGTAGAGGTCTTCTCCAAGAGTGGGGTACCATGAACCCTGGGAGGGTGGGTAGACACTCAAAAGGCGAAGCGACCACAGATGATAAGGCTCATAAATCTTCAAATGAAAAAGAGTTGGGTACCCTTACCAGATCCGTAGGACGCACATGCCATATAGCAGTGCGTCAATAGAGCATAGGGGATGGTCTTCCGAGATGTCCAAACGAATAATGTCCTGTGAGTCCCGGTTCCCAGTGAAGAGTAGCCGTCTTAAACAGGAGTTGAGCCACTTTGACGCACACCCTCCAGTTACACAGCGGGATGGTCAGACAGGAACAACCTGGAGTGGGGCCATGGAGGAAGAAAAAAAGGCACTCCACATGGTGTAGGTCAAAAAATATGGTAGCCCTGGGGAGGCTGCTTTATGCCCTTGTTGAAGACTGTGTAGTCGAAACGCGTAGGAATCTCCAGCTTCCCACATTGCCATTTTTATCTGTCTGTGATCACTTTTAGCCTATTTGAATTGTATCCAATAAAACCATATTTCACTTATTATATTTCACTTATTCACAGGTGTATTTACATTTATATTTACCCACGTGTATATTTCAGCGCTGCACTTAATTATTTATACTTGGAAAATAAAGCAGCACCTGCCGGAGGCCATGCCTGATGTCCATGCTCTTGCTTACCTGGCTAACTTCAGGGGACATACGGTACTGTAACTATGCAATTAGCAGGAAATCTACATTTTCTATATTTGAACATGCTGCAATTTTCCCCTATCTCCTCCCCCCTTATTGTGCTTCTCTCCTGATGCTTCATCCCCTCGTTACAAAATTTGTTTGTTGATTACACGGCCTCCTATCCTTATTACCCCCCCCCTGGCATGTATACGATCTCTATGGGCAGATGTGAGTTCCAGCCCCACACTTCAATATTGTGTGGCAAGCTAATGCTCGATATGACACCTGGTACATGGACTCAGACATTTATATCCTATATCTCCCTCAGCCTATACTATCCTGGAGATCCCAGACCAGGAGTCTCACTCCTACTGCAGCGAATAATCGTCCCACTAGGTGCGGGAATCCCCACGGATCCCGTCTTTCCATCTTTTGAATGTAACGTTTGCCACGTGGCACAAGCATGGTTTCCCTGGCCTGGTCGCCTTCAGCGACCTGCACTTGTTTTATATTTGGTGTATTGCCTACCTGGACAGGCTAGTGTCTTAGTTTGGATTTTTTTTCTTTCTTATTCTTTATGGTTCAGTTTTTGGTTTATTGTTCAGTTTACATTTTATGTGCATGAGAATGATAGCCACTGGTGTTTCAATGAGTATATCAATGCTATACATTGCAAAGGAATCATAAATACTATTGGATGGTCAGAGTTATTCTGGCCTGTACTGCACTGTCCTTATGGGCTCACCCTGTGTCCTGGAGTTGCTGGTATGATCCCTCCTGATTTTGGGATGACCCAGGGTACAGGGATCAGAGCCCTAGCTGTTGGACAAATTACGATTTATTACCTGTCATCATGGTTGATCTGAAATGTATTACATGGAATGTGCAAGGTCTTAGAGCAAAGTCTAAACGCAATGCAGTCTTAACATACCTTAAAACACAAAGGGCGGACCTTATGGTGCTAGTGGAGACTCACCTTACGGGCCATCTCCAAATGGCACTTAAAAAACCATGGTTGGGTTGGATATACCAGGCCCCCTATTCTGCGCACTCCAGAGGTATTGCACTATTGGTGGCTAAAATAGTGCGATTCGTGCTATTAACACTCAGATCTGACCCCCAAGGTAGATTTCGATTTTTACATGCCAAACTAAATGGGGTAGAAATATTAATCCTGGCAATATATATACCACCCCCTTTCCAATTTCAAGTTATCACTGAAGGTATAGCCTTCATGTCCCAATTCCCCTCTCTTCCTGCGATTTGGCTAGGGGCCTTCAACAATGTCGTTAATGGCAATCTGGACAGGCAACTCCTGACCACTCCCCTCACTCATACACTAGATTCAGAAGACTTCTTGCTGACCTGAACCTAGTAGACACCTGGAGACACAGACATGCCCAAGACAGGGCATTTTCATGTTTTTCAACCACACATAATTCTATGTCACGCATAGATCTTATCCTAATTTAATCCACGTGTTCTTTCTGACCATGCCCCATATTGGATTACCCTCCGACTGAATTCCCTCCCTACACAATACAACTGGAAACTAAACCCGTTCTGGTTGACGGTTGTCCTCGCATTAGAGGAGGCTGCTACCGAATGGGACTTTTTTTTTCAGACTAACAAAGGTACTGCACCATTAGATGTGATTTGGGATGCATTTAAATCCCATGCCCGCATGATCCTGTCTCATCGTATAGCTAGATATCGGAAGACTTTTTCCCAGGTACTTAGACAGGCTGAACAGGCTCTCGCTGAGGCGGAGAAACTTTTTACTGATGATCCCTCCCCATCTACTGCTGACCAACTAAAGATCCAAACACGAGTAGTAAATAGTCTTCTCTTTGAGAAAGCTGAACAGAAAATATATTACTCCAAACAGAGGCATTATGAGTCTGGAGAATGTGCAGGCCGTCTTTTGACCTACTTAGCCCACCTGGATCACAAACCCCCTACGGTGGTCTCTCTGTGTACCACTAATGGCGGGTTATTGACAGACCCTGATGAGGTGGTTAATGAGTTCCGCTCTTTCTTCACATCCCTATACTCCTCAGCCACTGACAGTTCTACAGAAGAAATACGGTCCTTTTTGGCAAACCTAGAACTACCCACCCTTACACAATCCCAAATTGAGTTATTAGACGCCCCTATCACTGTTGACGAGATTACAAAGGTGATATCCCACCTCAACCCCTCCAAGGCACCGGGCTCTGATGGCTTACCCCTTGAATTTTACATTACTTATAGGAAGACACTTATCCCCAGACTCCATGAACTGTTCTCCTATATATTTGATCACGGATCCCTACCCTCCTCTATGGGAGAGGCTTATATTGTATTAATACCCAAACCCGGTAAAAAATTAGAACTTCCTGAATCATACCGCCCAATATCTCTTCTCCAATTAGATATTAAAATTTTGGTCAAGATCCTGGGGTTACGCCTCAACACTGTGATCCTCACGCTGATTCATCCAGATCACACTGGGTTCATGCCAGCTAAAAACACGGCACATAGACTGCGTAGACTTCACATGAATATGCAGGCTAAGCATGATAAAATGGGTTCAAGGGTGATAGTCTCTCTCGACGCCGCAAAGGCGTTCGATGCAGTTGAGTGGGACTACCTTTGGGAATGCCTGGCAAAATTCAGTTTTTGGACCAAATTTTATTAAATGGATCCGACTCCTGTATCAAAACCCGTGTGCCAGGATCTTGGTCAATGGTAAAATCTCTGACCCATTCCCTCTCTCTAGGGGCACACGTCAGGGATGCCCCTTGTCCCCACTACTATATGCCCTTGCAGTAGAGCCTCTTGCCTCTACACTTAGAACACACTCAGGAGTTTGTGGGCTGCGACAAGGAGATCTGACAGAAAAAATTAGCCTATATGTGGATGATATGTTATTATATTTGGAAAACGCAGACCCATCCTTTCAAATAGCTCTTGAAGTTATTCAACACTTTGGTAGATATTCCGGCCTAAAAATAAACTGGGATAAATCCCAGATTCTCCCTTTTGATGTGAGTGCCCCTACAGAACTTCAGTCCTCCACTCACTACTTAGAATTAGTTACATAGTTACATAGTGGGTGAGGTTGAAAAAAGACACAAGTCCATCAAGTCCAACCTATGTGTGTGATTATGTGTCAGTATTACATTGTATATCCCTGTATGTTGCGGTCATTCAGGTGATTATCTAATAGTTTCTTGAAGCTATCAATGCTCCCCGCTGAGACCACCGCCTGTGGAAGGGAATTCCACATCCTTGCCGCTCTTACAGTAAAGAACCCTCTACGTAGTTTAAGGTTAAACCTCTTTTCTTCTAATTGTAATGAGTGGCCACGAGTCTTATTAAACTCTCTTCTGCAAAAAAGTTTTATCCCTATTGTGGGGTCACCAGTACAGTATTTGTAAATTGAAATCATATCCTCTCTCAAGCGTCTCTTCTCCAGAGAGAATAAGTTCAGTGCTCGCAACCTTTCCTCACAACTAATATCCTCCAGACCCTTTATTAGCTTTGTTGCCCTTCTTTGTACTCGCTCCATTTCCAGTACATCCTTCCTGAGGACTGGTGCCCAGAACTGGACAGCATACTCCAGGTGTGGCCGGACCAGAGCCTTGTAGAGTGGGAGAATTATCGTTTTATCTCTGGTGTTGATCCCCCTTTTAATGCATGCCAATATTCTGTTTGCTTTGTTAGCAGCAGCTTGGCATTGCATGCCATTGCTGAGCCTATCATCTACTAGGACCCCCAGGTCCTTTTCCATCCTAGATTCTCCCAGAGGTTCTCTCCCCAGTGTATAGATTGCATTCATATTTTTGCCACCCAAATGCATTATTTTACATTTTTCTACATTGAACCTCATTTGCCATGTAGTCGCCCACCCCAATAATTTGTTCAGGTTTTTTTGCAAGGTTTCCACATCCTGCGGAGACGATATTGCCCTGCTTAGCTTAGTATTGTCTGTAAATACAGAGATTGAACTGTTTATCCCATCCTTCAGATTGTTTATAAACAAATTAAATAGGATTGGTCCCAGCACAGAACCCTGGGGAACCCCACTACCCACCCCTGACCATTCTGAGTACTCCCCATTTATCACCACCCTCTGAACTCGCCCTTGTAGCCAGTTTTCAATCCATGTACTCACCCTATGGTCCATGCCAACGGACCTTATTTTGTACAGTAACCGTTTATGGGGAACTGTGTCAAATGCCTTTGCAAAATCCAGATACACCACGTTCTATGACATATCTTGGGACTGTGATTAACCGCTCACCAGAAGACTTCATCAAGCTAAATATCGAGCCCCTAATAGCAAATTTAAAATCAAAAAACACAAACCTGGGCTAAATTACCCAACGGAGTAATGGGTCGGGTAAAGCTTATTAAAATGGTTCTCCTTCCCAAGTTTTTGTATGTCTTCTGGCATGCCCCAGCCCATTTGCCCCTTAAGATTTTCAAATCCATTCAAGCTCTCCTTAATTCCTTTGTATGGGGAACGAGTCGACATAAACTGTCCTGGCAAACACAAAAAAACCCTACTGACCGGGGGGGGAGCTGCATTACCAGACTTTAACCTTTATTATCTAGCGGCACAGTTGTCCCATTTTTTTTCATATTGATAAACATGATAAAAAACGATACCTGTCCCGGATATGCTCTCCTCAGAACCACGAGGTGACTCGTCCATTCCAAATTCTGCTTAAAGGCAATATGGGTACACGTGGAGTAGGAGACTGCAAAGGGTTACTATATCATCACTGTAAAATTTGGGAGATAGTGGGCCGCAAATTACAGATACCACCTACACACTTCCATACACCCCCATGGGATAACACTGTTCTGAATGAACTGACGACCATACCAGAACATACCCTCTGGCTTAAACAAGAGATCAGATATCTATCAGATGTCTATTGTGACACTGCCTTGAAATCGTTTCAGCAACTTAAGCTAGAGTTTGGCCTCCCCAACCACATGCACTTCTGATACCTCCAGCTCCGCCATGCTCTTCAGGCCCAGTTTGGTAACATTATCCCCAACATAGAACGTCTAGACATCTCTTATATCATGCTGGGACTAGACTCTCGTAAACTTATTTCTGGATTCTACAATTCACTACTTCTCCCTGCAGCGACTACTCTCGCTTATAAACTAAAAGACCGCTGGGCTGGGGACGTGGGGGGACTGGAGGACGACGAATGGGAGGATGCACTGGACACCTGCAAAAGGGTCTCCACTAAACTATCAGACCGTCTTACACAACTCATTATTATCCACAGAGTATATTTAACCCCTATCCGACTGGCTAAATACAAACCTGACCAAAATCCACTGTGCCCCCACTGCGCAAGTCCATCCAGCAACTTTTTTCATCTTCTTTGGTCCTGCCCGACAATACATGACTATTGGTCCCACATAGTGAAATTTATCCATGATGAGATGGGATCCCCTCTGAAATTGTGCCCTAAACAATGTCTACTGGGAATATTCCCCGATCCAGATTCGGACAAATCTCACAAAACTTTTCTTCAGGAGACACCTTTTTTTTTGCTAGACTACTCATTGCGAGAAAGTGGCTTCTGGCCACACCACCGACACTACAGGAATGGATCTCGGCTGTCAACAGTGTTCTCCCATATAAGAAAGAAATTTATATTCATAGAGGTTGCCCTGCCAAATATGGCAAAATATGGGACACATGGCTAGAAAATGCTGCCACATGTAATATGTTGTCTGACTGACCTTTATACATCATTATTACCCTTCCCTCTATGTAACCCTGCTGTCTGAACCCTTGACATTTCATGGATAGCAATTATTTGAGTATGGTCTTTGTTGTAATAGACATGCACGAATTGCGATATTTGTTAAATACTTCCAGATCATTGTAGTTATTGGATATGACTTCCTTTCTCTGTCAATGTATACAATTTTTATTTTTTGTATGTCCTTACTCTTGAAGAAAACACCTCAATATTTGTAAAAAAATAAAAATAAATTGATTTGGTTGCCGTTTATGTTTAGAACAATGGACCTAATATGCATGAAAAAAATCTAAACGTAACAGCTAAATGGAAGATTTCTTGGATCATGACGCAGGAGCAAATAGTGGCAAAACTACTGGACAAATCACAAACGTTTGAGGCAATCTGGGAACCTTGGGCAGACTATATCAAAATTTCCCTCTGTCCTGGTATCACAGCCCAGTAGTAGGAACTTCCTGGTAGAATCTTCTCTCTATTGGTTTCTCTCTTCTCTCCTTTCTCTTCCGGGGGGCACTCTGAAGCCCCCTTTCCTTTACTTTCACATCTCTTCCTCCCTGGCAGACTTTTGTTGGGGGGGGCATTCTGTAGCTCTATGAATAATGTTATACCGTTATCAGCAGAACTCGGTAGGATATTTGTGACATTAAAAACAAAGTTTTGTTCAATTTGCTCACTAAGATAGGTTTACCCATTCATGACTAGCTCACCCTGGGTCTCGCTCAAACTTTTGCCCTCAGACTGATGTGGTTTGGGGGGGTGGGCTGCGGGCTCCTGGTCTGTCAGGAGGGTGTCCCCACGTTTACAGTGTGTTCCCATGGGGGTGGTGTTGCAGCAGTCTTCCTGGCAGGTGGAGCCTAGGGTGTTCACCTGGATGGATCTCCAGTAACTTAGATTTCTTGGATGTTCAGGACCAAGGAGAAAGCAGCTTCTCTTAATCTTGAGGGGACTACTGGTTAATTCTTGCAACAATCTCTTCTCTAGTCTTGATTTAATATGTCTACTTACTCAAAATATTCTTCAAGTTTGGATTTTTGTTTTTTGTAACTGTACTTCATTGTTGTGGGCTCTGCAGGCTAACCATTTATATTATATATGATTGTTAAATCCGCACTTAGGAAATATTCCTGGGCTGCTGCCTCCCCTGGAGATCCCTGGTAAGAGGGATCTAGATTGTGTAAAGTATGTTTGGTGTTGTAGTAGATGGTGCTGCCCTCCAATTAGATAATAATGTGGGTAGAGATGTATTTATGTCCTACTATAGTTTAACTTGTGATACTGTGATTATTAGTTAGAATACACTCCCTATTGGGTGATTTTAAAATCCTCTCCCTATTGGGTAATTATATCCAAAATGATAGTGAACCCTCCAAAGTGGTAACATTGTATTTGATAATTGTGTCAGGTTGAACCTGTTGCTTTATGCCACCTATGAAGAGCGAATCACATTTGGGTCGCTCTTCCAAGGGGTCAGCAAACAGGGGATGTGTGTACAATAAGTAATTACTTGGTCAAACCTCCCTATATAAACTCTTATGAGGAGGATGATCCTTAGAGTAGACAGAGTTGTGATAAATACCCTGAAAAGTGATCCTAACTGCTGTCACCCTTCTATGGGTGAGTTTGCAAATTTGTGATAAATAACCTAAAAAAGTGATCCAAACTAGTGTCACCTTAAAATGAGTGATTCCTAGGGTCAATTATACATCCTAAAGTGCACTTGAGGCCAGGTGTCACCTGCAATAAAGTGCATTAAATGGTATCCAATACTGCAACCCAATAGTTAAACATCATGTGCTAAACATCAAAATAAATAAACATCAACCTGCAAGACATATAGTGTAGTAGTATAAGTGCCCTACAGTCAGACACCTGTGAGCAAAAAAATAAAAAGTAAATAATTGTGTTCTGTGTGCGCAAAGAAAAAAAAAATATATAGGAAAAGTCAACAAGTGGGATAAAATCACAAGGGAAATTGACACTGGGTATATATGAGTTCAGCAGCAGTATCCAATATTCATACAATAAATGGAAATGAGAAAATGTAGTTTTCACTAGGTCTTCCAAAGAAGTGACAAATGTGATTATCCTCAATGTCCTATGTAGATTTTATCTTCAAGCGTACAGGTCAGGGTGACTTTTGTGCTCCCCCTATGATACCCCACTCACCAGATCCAGGTACCCCTGCAGGGGTAGTGGGCAAAAGTGAGTATGTTGGTTTCCTCTCAGTGTGGCTGTTACTCCTCCGCTTAGACTGCTGGGCTCCCAGTCCACTGTCCAGATCTTGTAGCAGTACTTTGTTGCTGCTTTCCCAGCGTGCCAGCTCCTGGTGTCATCATAACACCAGAGAAAGACGAACTTGCATGGTGTAATTCCAATTATTGTGGTTGCCCAGAAGCAGGCAAACACCAGCATATTTGGTGGAGCTGTCCGATCGCCCAATCATATTGGATTGAAATCTTTCAAATACTTACCACCCTGTTTGACCATCCTTCCTTAATAAGAAACCCTTGGAGATGGCCCAGCGGCAGTTCAAACTTCTCCTGCAGGTTACCACCTTAGTGAAGCAAAACCTCGTGAAGGCCTGGAAAACTCACCACCTCAGCGTCTTAGAAACCAATTATAGGGTCACTCGGGCCATGATACATGCTAAGGTCGAGGTAGTCCTTCTAGATAAGGTGATTAAGTATGAATGTTTGTGGAAACCACAGGTGGCCCACTACCTACCCATTGGCAAAAACCTACTTTGTCTATGACACATGTACAGTATATATCTATGACAGCATATCTTTTCCCCCTGGGCCTCCTTGTTTGCTCCTTCCCCTGGGGTCCCCTTTCTCTTCCCTACCCTCTCCTGACATTTCTCCTTTCTGCACCCTTTCTCTACTCCATGCACCTCACGGATCTCCTCCATTTTTGGCTACCCATTTACCTAGATGTTATCTAGACACTGCCAAAAAATGTGTTTGTTTTTGTTCTCATTTCATACATTTTTTTTTTTTTTGATTTTTGGGTCGATCGTTATGATCAAAATTCGTTATTTCGAAAAAATTAGTACATTTGTAAATTGGAAAATCCGTAAATTTGAAAATTTGGAAATCCGAAAATTCAAAATACGAAAATGAAAAAATTCAGAAGTTAAAAAATTTGAAAGAACGAAAATCCACAAATAAGAACGAAAATCAAAAAATGTAAATAATAACGAACTAGCTAACTAATAACAACTAACTTTTAAATTATATGTATTAGAATTTCCTTTCAAATTTGGCTGTTAGTGAATGTAACGAATACAAATTTATCTGAAGTTGCAAATTATCCGAAATAACGAATGCTGCATCTAAAGGAATAGAACGTAACAAATTATTAATAATAAATAATAAGTAAAGTTTTTATTATTATTATTTATTATTATTAATTCTTTATGTTCCATTCATTAGTTAGTTATTTCTTATAGTTACTGTATATCCAATAGTTAGTTAGTTAGTATTTCAGATTTTCTAATTTTCGGGTTTTCTAATTTTCGGATTTTCATTCTTATTTTCGGATTTTTGAATTTTTGAATTTCAGAATTTTCGGATTTTCAAAAAAAATTTTTAAATGGGTTTAGTTAATTCTAATATTTCCGAATTAACTAATTTGTCGATTTGGAAATTAGCAAATTGCACATGTCTAATGTTATCTTCAGCAGGGTTTGTTGCACACTAAGTCAAGTTGCCCATTGACTCACCATGTATGCGGTGATCCCTCTAATCATCTCACAATTTCCCAGCCCTGTAGCCACCTTTACCATGTTCCTTACATGTTCTCCAGCTATAGTAGCCTCAATTGTGTAACTGCGTAACTGTGTAATTGCGTAACTGTGTAATTGTGTAACTGCGTTATCTGGACACTATACCCCTCCAACATGCAACAGCATGGTTTGATTAATCAATAATATTTCACATTGACAATTCTAATATGCTCAAGGTCATATTGTACCTCTGACTGTCCTTATCATTGTTTAATTGTCTCTTTTGGGTTGCATCCCTACTGACCTGATGCCACTTTATAAACCCTTATGTCTAGATTTCCTCAGAATTGACAGTCTATAATTTACCGGTTACCTTGCTATCTTTCAATAAAATATTTGAACAAGAAAAAGAACCTCTGGCTCCATCACTCATTCTCCCAAATACTGGAAATATAGGAGGAGAATGAAAATAGTGATAATAATCACAATCTGTGGGTATCAAGGACCATCACATCAATCCAATCAGCAGATATTAACAAATATTTGATAAATCTCTTTTAGGAGATTCCCCTTGATAACCTAGAAGAGCATTGATGCATGGACAGGGCTCTTATAGGTCACTGCTTTTCTCGCAATGCCCAGGCAAAATCCAGCACCATTATTTTATTGAAACAAAATTAGTTATTGTTCAATTCACATTAAATGTCTCAAAGTATAACTTTCAGGCATGTTTTTAAATTTTAAATATATTTCCAACAACACTGATGAAGCACATTAAGCTTTGTCTAGCTACCAGAAAAATTGATCCCATAAACCTTTAATATATTAATAGTAAAAAGGTCAGGTCTGAGCATGTTGACCCTTTACAAAATAATCTAGAATGGGTGACTGGAGACAAAGAGAAGGCAAATTTATTAAATACCTTCTTCAGCTCTGTGTATACAAAAGAGCATGGGGTAGCTCAAGTCAATAATGGGGATGATATTGTCATAGCCCCAAATGAACCACTATTGCTCAAAATTGATATGGTCCAGAAATATTTAGACAGAATTAAGGTGAATAAAGCACCTGGACCAGATGGCATGCACCCACGGATCCTAAAAGAATCAAGCTTTGTCATTTCAAAGCCATTGTTTACATTTTTTAGGGACTCTTTAATGACTGGTATGGCACCACTGGATAGGCATAAGGCCAAATTGGTGCCTATTAGGGATGAGCTGAACACCGTTCGCGGCAGAAATTTGTGCGAACACGCAAACCCTGTTAAAGTCTATGAGACTCGAATGTGAAAAATTAAGTGTTAATTTTAAAGGCTAATATGCAAGTTATTGTCATAAAATGTGTTTGGGGACCTGGGTCCTGCCCCAGGGGACATGAATCAATGCAAAAAAAAGTTTTAAAAACTGATGTTTTTTTGGGAGCAGTGATTTTAATAATGCTTAAAGTGAAACAATAAAAGTGAAACATTCCTTTAAATATTGTGCCTGGGGGGTGTCTATAGTATGCCTGTAAAGTGGCGCATTTTTCCCGTGTTTAGAACAGTCCCTTCACAAAATGACATTTCTAAAGGAATAAAAGTCATTTAAAACTACTTGCGGCTGTAATGTAATGTTGCCCCGCCCCCCCAGCCCATTACCAGGCCCTATGGGTCTGGTATGGATATTAAGGTGAACCCCTTACTCAAATTAAAAAAGGCGTGGGGCCCCCAGGCCCTATATACTCTGTACAGCAGCAGTATACAGGCGGACCCCGGGTTACAAACAAGATAGGGATTGTAGGTTTGTTCTTAAGTTGAATCTGTTTGTAATTTGGAACAGGTACATTTTGTAAGTGTAGCTCCAGCCAAAAGATCTATTTTTAAGCTTTTTGGATAACATAGGGAAGGGTTATCATCATTCCTGTAACATTTGTTTTGCTGTCTGTGCCCCTGTTCAGAAGATTTCAGAAGATTGAAAATGTTGGGTTATTAGGGAAACGAGGATTAATGATAAAGTATCAGTGGGGAGACGCCTTTTTCCCATATTAACTCTTACAGGAGAGAATTTCCCTTCCTAGGGGTATATTTCCTCACTTCCTGTTGTCTCCCTTCATTTGTAAGTAGGAGTCGTTTGTAAGTTGGATCTTTGAAAATAGGGGAACGCCTGTTTATACTATACGGCCTGCCCTATACACTCTGTGGAAAATTGGGCCTTAGTTGTTGGTGGTACCAGAACACTGTAAGCCCTCACAGTTACTCTTGGTGGGCGCTGGAACAAGCCATGCTGTGAAATATTATATCAAGAACTGTAATTACATGCCCCTGTTAAACAGGGGCAGAAAAATTGGGCCTTAGGCAGTGGTGGTGGTGCCACAACACTGCAACCCCTCACAGATATTCTTGTTGAGCGCAGAAATGAGCCCTGCTGTTAAGTATTTATTCAAAAATTGTAATTACACGCCCCTATTAAACAGGGGAAGAAAATTGGGCCTTAGGCGGTGGTGGTGGTGGCACAACACTGTAAAGCCTCACAGATACTTTTGTTGAGTGCAGGAACAGGCCCTGCTATGAAATATTAGATCAAAAATTGTAATTACATGCCCCTGTTAAACAGGGGCAGAATAATTGGGCTTTAGGCAGTGGTGGTGGTGCCACAACACTGCAACCCCTCACAGATATTCTTACTGAGCACAGAAATGAGCTCTGCTGTTAAATATTTGAACAAAAATTGTAATTACACGCCCCTGTTAAACAGGGGCAGAAAAATTGGGCCTTAGGCAGTGGTGGTGGTGCCACAACACTGCAACCCCTCACAGATACTCTTGTTGAGCAGAGGAACGAGCCCTGCTGTTAAATATTTGAGCAAAAATTGTAATTACACACCCCTGTTAAACAGGGGCAGAAAAATTGGGCCTTAGGCAGTGGTGGTGGTGCCACAACACTGCAACCCCTCACAGATACTCTTGTTGAGCGGAAGAATGAGCCCTGCTGTTAAATATTTGATCAAAAATTGTAATTACACACCCAGGTAAAACAGGGGCAAAAAAATTGGGCCTTAGGTAGTGGTGGTGCCCTGAACCGAAAATATTCTTGGAAGCTATCATCATGAAAATTGAGGAGGAATAGTATAGTCACTCAGCATAATAGGATAGTCATTTAGCAAAGGCAGTCTTGAAGGGATCCCACATCCATAGAAAAATCAATCGGTTACATCAGCATCAGGTGCTTGGTAGCTGGTGATCCAAGACTGATTCATTTTTATGAATGTGAGCCGATCAACAGAGTCTGTGGACAGGCGCACTCTGTGATCGGTTACAAAGCCTCCAGCAGCACTGAATGTGCATTCAGAAAGAATGCTGGATGCAGGACAGGCCAGTAGCTCAATTGCATATTGAGCAAGCTCTGGCCAGTGGTTCATCCTCAAGACCCAGTAACCCAGTGGATGTTCTGGTGGAAAGGTCTCCAAATCTGATCTTGCCCCTAGATATTCCTGCACCATGTAATTCAGACACTGGCGATGGTTGCTGAAACCGATAAGACCTGGGCGCTGAGGACTGAAGAATTGTCTGAAGGCATCGGTCAGCCGGCCACCTTCTCCACCACTCTTTCTGTGCCTGAACGAAGCCTCAGCAACACATTGTCCAGCACCAGGAAATTGTAACTTCCCAGGCTCTGGAAACGCATTGCACAAAATTTTCTGCAAGGCCTCCTGAGGATGTTTCATCCTCTGCTCCCTCTGCGAAGGCTGGATATGTTCTGCAACCTTACCTTTGTAATTTGGATCAAGAAGGGTTGCCAGCCAGTAATGATCCCTCTCCTTGATACCACAAATCCTAGGGTTCTTTCACAGGCTTTGCAGGATCAGGGAGGCCATGCAGCATAGGTTTGCAGAGGCATTCAATCCTGAGTCCTCTGTGTCACTAAGGATCACATGATCCTCAACCACCTCCTCCCAGTCACGTACAACTCCATGGGTTTCTGGGGACTGCAAACGATCCCTTGAAGACAGCTGCTGATGCTGAGTGTTATCCTCCACCTCCATGCTGACACAATCCTTTGAAATGTATGGACTGGTGCTTGGGTGACTGGACCTTTGTACTATTAGGGAAGATCCAGCTTTTACCAGCAGTTGAAAAAACCTGAAATTGACATATTTACCTGACCTGACCTTATGTAACAAAATGTTTCAACGCTAGAATTCTCTATCCTCCTGTACCCAACTGTGGGAAACCTTTCCTTACTAGTTACAAGTTTCATTTATCTTGGCCCATATGTTTTGTTATGAACATTATGAACCAAGTTTCAGGAAAACTGCTGAACTTTCAAATCTCAAAAAAAGGCCCTCTTTAACCACTTCAGCCCCGGAACAATTTACCCCGTTCATGACCAGAGCACTTTTTGCGATTCGGCACTGCGTCGCTTTAACTGACAATTGCGCGGTCATGCGACGTGGCTCCCAAACAAAATTGACGTTCTTTTTTTTCCACAAATGGAGCTTTCTTTTGGTGGTAGTTGATCACCTCTGCGGTTTTTATTTTTTGCCCTTTAAACAAAAAAATAGCGACAATTTTGAAAAAATCCATTATTTTTTACTTTTTGCTATAATAAATATCCCCAAAAAATATTTTAAATTTTTTTTTTCCTCAGTTTAGGCTGATACTTATTCTTCTACTTATTTTTGGTAAAAAAAAATCGCAATAAGCGTTTATTGATTGGTTTGCGCAAAAGTTATAGCGTCTACAAAATAGGGGATAGTTTAATGCCATTTTTATTGATAATTTTTTTTTACTAGTAATGGTGGCGATCAGCAATTTTTATCATGACTGCGATATTATGGCGGACACATCGGACAATTTTGACACATTTTTGGGACCATTGGCATTATTACAGCGATCAATACTAAAAAATTGCATTGATTACTGTAAAAATGTCATGGGCAGTGAAGGAGTTAACCACTAGGTGGCACTGTAGGGGTTAAGTGTGTCCTAGCGAGTGTTTCTAACTGTGGGGGGAGGGGCTGTGTGTGACACTCCACTGATCCCCGCTCCCGATCACAGGGAGCAGAGATCAGTGACAGTGTCACTAGGCAGAACGGGAGATGCATGTTTACATTAGCATCTCCCCGTTCTTCCTCACCGTGAGATGATCGCAGGTATCCCCGCGGACATCGAGTCTGTGGGACCCGCGATCGCGGTCACGGGGCTCCCGGCGAGCCGCCTCTTAAAGGGCAAAGTACAGGTACGTTAATCTGTCTGTACGTGCCCTTCTGCCACAGTAAATCTGCGTGAGGCGGTCGGGAAGCGGTTAACTGATGATTATATTGTTTATCTCTTATAGCTCATACCTTATACAGCTAAGATCACTTTGAGACAATATTAAAACATTTCCTATTCTCAAGATTATCATGTTTCAAAAGACTGTGTACCCAAGGCCCTACACAGAAAGGCCTGATATCTACTATTTTCCATATGCGTAAAGCAGTATTAAACTCAAAACCAAAAATATAATATATTGCAGCTTATTAATCATTAGATGTGGTGGATTTATTCATTTTTTCTAGACTTTTTTTCCTCTGTTTTCAACTGTTGATCTGGCCAGTAACACACCTCCTATATTAGAATGTCTGCATTGTTAATCTGGGGGGAGGGAGTGTTACAGTAGATGCACTGGCAGATTTATATACACTAATAACTTGAAGTGGAGCTCCAGATAAGACTTTATAAGCAGTTACAGAAAATTGTTTTTTGTTTTGGGATAAAGATTTTACATATCATAAAAAAAGCTGATCATTGTAAGCACATCTGCCAGTAGTAAATGGTTTGTTTTTACCATGTGACTGCTACATTTGCAGAACAGCTTGTTCTGTTGAAAAACAGCGGACTTACTGCTACAGCCACCAGCAGTGATCGCATGCAAAAAAATCTGAAAAGCTGGTTGTACTGAAGTCGATTGATGGATTGACATCAGTATAACCAGCCTGCCCATGGATGGATTCAATCTCGGACAGTCCCTGCTGAACTGGGTGAGATTCTATCCATCTATGCCCACTTTATGGCAGCCAGATGTTAATGTAGGACTACAATTTAGCAGAGCTTGTTAATGCTCGTTAATGCAGCAAGTTAATTCTCAGTGAGAAGATACTAAATAATTACAGAAAAATGAATAAAACAGTTCTATTGCTTACCAACCATTAATTTTACGTCTATTGCTTAAAATGCTGAACCAATTGTAACTAAAAAAAGAATATAATTTGACTTGCTTATTAGTGTAATAATACATTACTTACCATCTCCAACAAACTGAAGAAGAGCTAAATCAATAGGCCGTTTCCACCGAGAACCTTTTTGGAGGGCAATTCCATAGCCTGTTGTGGCAAAAACATAACCACTGCCTATTGTTACAAGCTTGCAACCCTCATCCCTTCCTGCCATGTAATTTAGCACTGCTGCATCATAGATGAAGGCATCCAACTTTCTGGAAAAGAAAACAGTAGACCAGACAGAATGAATGAGAATGATGTTTTCATTACTTGCATTTATAAGGAGTTATACAAATATTGTATGTCTGAAATATTGCTAGCTGAATAATGTACATCCACATAATCCTCATTGCAAGTCAGATCAAAGGCTGTATTTTCTGAAACATGGGTTGGGGATACAAAATGGCTACCTAAACACTGTGTGCAGTAGGAAAACCATTGATGCTACGTAGTGCTGTTGAGAAGGATGATGAAAAATTGTTCACATAAGAAATCAATATTTTGACTACAAAATGTCATACTTTTCTTGTTCTCTTCTTTGCATAGTTTTGAATCAGTTCCTCCCAGCATCTTCCACAGTGTTTACTAGTATAGTAAAGATGTGTAAACTTACTGATCATAGGTGTATTAAAAACAAAATGACGTTATCTGGATTGGGAGATTTAAACTTATTTTATGTCAAGCTTGAAAAAAGAGCATCAAAACAATCATTCTTTTATATTAGGGAAATCCAGTCATACCACTACTGTATATGCAAAATATTTTTAGGGTACAGAACAGACAGACAATTTCCTTTGGAATTTGAAATGTACTGTATGTTTACAAAATGTTCATATACTATGTTTATATTGTTTTAAAGCCTAGGTTCACACTAGTACTGCTGCATAATCATGCATTTTCAGTACATTTTGTAATGCATTTTTGCTTGCTTTTACATGTTTTTTATGTATTTCAATCTCCATGTGTTTTTGTAGGAGGAGACTGTTTGATTACAAATCCCTGCCAATGCAACAAAAACACATATGCATGCACATTTGCACCAAAAGAAGCACTTGCACCTTTTCAATATTTGCACTGCACCATGTTACATTATTGTGAATGGGTACCATACAGAATAATGTGATTTCCATTGTCGTGCATTGCAGTGCAACAGCATACGTAGGAGAAATTGCACTAGTGTGCACGGGGACTGTGTTGGCCCATTGTCCCATGTAAACCTAAAAGGCATTTAAAATAATTCATGCCTACATTGAATGTATAAACATCTGTTTTAATCGAAAATAATTCTGGCATGATAGAATAATGAGAGATGATCTCCATTTAAAGATATTGTTTCCTTAAAAAGTAACATTCCCCCCTGGGTAATCTATGTATATTACAAGGATTTTAACAAACTTTGTTGCAGATTCCTACCTTTTGTTAATCTGAAGAAATCACTGTGTGTGTTTGTCTGTGTCCATGTGGAAAGTGAATCTAATGGGAGTAGTTTCATACCCTGTTTCCCCGAAAATAAGACCTAGCGTGATTGTCGATGATGGCTGCAATATAAGCACTACCCCCCAAATAAGCCCTAGTTAAAGTCCTTGTAGGTCTTATTTTCAGGGTAGGGCTTATTTTCGGGGAAACAGGGTAGAGCTTATATGGGGGGTAGGGCTTATATTGCAGCCATCACTAACAATCACGCTAGGTCTTATTTTCGGGGAAACAGGGTAATCATCAATCAGTCGCTGCACTTGCAGGGCTATAATGAGGAAAATTGCTGGGTTTGCATCCCTTTAGAGATGATTTCCTTTTGGGAGTAGATCATCAAAAATGAAATTTTTGTTGCAGGGGATGCCTGAAATCTGACTCGTATATTAGTGCAGACTTCTGGGAAAATCAGTAAACCAATCATGCAAACAGAAAATGATGATTCTGTGCACAGAACACCTCCAAGTAGCCATTTTGCATTTTACATAAATTTACAGCGCTGAAGATTGAATAGGAAAGATAATTTGTAATAACATTTAACCACTTAGAGACCACCCACCACATATATACTGCGGCAGAGTAGCTCTATTGCACAAAACAACGTACCTGTATGTTGTTTTGCGCATGAGATACTGTGGGCGCGCATGCGCCCACTGCACGCTGGAGGAGCAGGCGTGTGGGTCCCATGCACTCAATGACCGCCGGCCACCCATGATCCGGCCACAGAGAGGCAGAACGGGGATCTGCCTATGTAAACAAGGCAGATCCTCGTTCTGACAGGGGACAATACTGAGATTGTTTGTTCCTAGTAATCAGGAACAGCTATCTCTGTGTTGTCCCAGTGAGCCAATCCTCCACACAGTTAGAACACACACTGAGGGAACACAGTTAACCCTTTGACCACCCCCTTGTGTTAACCCCTTCCCTGTCAGTGTCATTTATACAGTGATCAGTGAATTTTTTTAGCATTGATCACGTTATTGGTGTCACTGGTCCCCAAAAAGTGTCACTTAGGGTCAGATTTGTCCACCGCAATGTTGCAGTCCTGCTAAAAATCGCAGATTGCCGCTATTGCTAGTAAAAACAATAAAAAAAATAAAGTCCCTAAATCTATCCCCTATTTTGTAGACGCTATAACTTTTGCACAAACCAATCAATATATGCTTATTGTGATTTGTTTTACCAAAAATATATAGAAGAATACATATTGGCCTAAACTGATGAATACATTTTTTTCTTTACTTTTTTTTTTTTTGGATATGTATTCTAGCAGAAAGTAAAAAAATGATAATAGATGTACTTATGCGCTGCTAGGTAAAAATAAAGTGTATAGATAATGGAACAGCTGCTACCATTAGTCAGTGAACTTAAACACTAGCAAAAATATGTATATGGGTGTATAATAGTGCGCTTGTTCAAATAACTAAGATACAAATAATACAATAAAAATTAGTCATTAAACCATTAGATACCATATATGCAATGAGTGATTGAATAGGGGTACGGTAATTACATTTGTGCACAATTAATAAAACCAACAACGAAAGTCCAAGAGCAAAACAATTCAGTCCATAATGTGGTTAAAAATAATATTGTGTCCAATAAAAAAAATAGTGCAAAAAAAATATAAATATCCAGTGAAAAAGGATTGTATCCACCGCCACCAACAGATGAAATGCCCGCTCACCTCAGGGACTGACCATAAGGCCAAACAACGCTTTGATATTCTAAAGGTATCTGCTGGGCTCCACAATAGATATCTCCAGAGACGCAGCTGTAATGCTCAATGATCACGATTCACGGTCTGCAAACACTCCTCTGCTGCCGCTTTCAACAATGTCTTCTCTCTACTCTACTCTTTGGAAACAATCTTACTTTTTTTTTTGTTTCAATTTTGTATTGAGTTTTTTGACATAACAAGGAAAGTACAATACATCATGGAGAAGTTACATGACTAATACGGTTTGAATGTGTACAAAACAATTTCAGTACAGTAGTAGAAGTATAGTAATCAATAAACAACATTTCTATCAGTAAAACCAAACCAAATAATGGATCTTGTGGAACTTGTGGAGAGGTCGTCGTGTATGGTAAGAAAAAGTCTCCACTGGTGTTATTGGAGCAAGGAACAAGGTCTAGTGTGCATGTTTTGGTGAGGGTTAAAGCCAGGTAAACTTTTATCTGCTCCCCTGGCATCCAGACACCCCTGTCGGGTTCTTACTGTGTCCAGATGGGGGAGCTAGGAGCCTCATCAAGCAATGTTGGCATAGGGTTAGTTGACCTGTACAGAGGAGTGCTATATTTTGTGCCAGTGGGACAAAGTGGTTGATTGGGTATCTTCAAGGGGGGCATAGCTAGGGATGCACTTTTAGGTCCGAAGGTCAATACAGTGAGGGGGATATAGTCATATAAATACCCAATGTTGTCAGGACCAGCCTGGACAACATCAGGTAGGGGTAGCACGGAAGGGTGAATAAGGGTGTGAGGGAATTTTTCTCCCGCATGTGCAAAGAATAGGGAGGTAGCATTTTGTGGGTTGCCCCGGATTGAATAGCAGCGTGTTAGTGTATGGAGTTGCGGTAGTCGGCTGTTTCTTTAAAATGTGACCAGCAAGCCCAGATTTTCTGGAATTTTGTGGGGTTGTCTCTAGACTGATGGATAAGGGCCTCCATTTCTGCTATTCTTTCTATGTGGCGAAACCAGTAAGAAACAGTTGGGGGGTTGGTCTGTCTCCATTGTTTGGCCACATTAATGAGATGGAGAGTGAGGGATTTTTTTTGTATGCTGAATGGGGTATAGATGTGTGGTGGAGTATATATTGAGCGGGGGTATAGTCAGGTGTGAAAGTCGTGATTTGGGCGGTGAGGCGGTGCACTTCCTTCCAGAAAGGTTGCATGAGTCGGCACTCCCACCATATGTGGAGTAGGGAGCCCTGTGTTACATTGCATCTCCAACAGAGTGGGGAGATGCTGGGGTGGTATTTATGTATCTGTACCAGGGTCCTGTACCATCTGGAGTATAGCTTGTATCCATTTTCCTGTGAGGATATATTAATGGAGCCTTTCTGAATGTGTTCAAAGATCTGGTCCCATTCAACGTTAGATAGATCTAAAGAGAGTTCTCTTTCCCATTGCTGGCTGATTGTGTTAGACTTGGGACTGCAATCTAAGAACAGGAATGAGTATATAGTCGAGATCAGATGTCTTTGGGGTTCTGTGGCAGAGCAGATGGCTTTGAAGGGAGTGTATTCTCTATGCCATTTGTTTAGAGGTTTGGAGCTTTGGATAAAATGCCTAACCTGTAAATATTTGAAGAATGGGATAGTCTGTTCAGGAAAGTGAGAGGAGAGGGTTGCATACATCGTGAACTCGTTGTTATGGAAAAAGTGTTCTGCTCTAAGGGAAGGGCGCTGTCGTGCAGTGTCTATGTTGATTGGTAAGAAGCCAGGAGGGAAATCAGGATTTTGATCGATAGGGGTCAGGGGTCCAGGCGAGGATGCTGTGTTGTGGTAATTACATGCCTTCTGGAAGTGGAGGAGGGTGGATTGTATAAGTGGGTGTTTTGTACAGTCCTTAGGGATCGTTGTCTGTGAGATCCATGTTAGGTGTGAGATCAGAATCCCTGCAAATGACTCTTCGAGTTTAACCCAGTCCTTAGTGTCAGCGTGAACAGGCCAGTCGACGACTCTGGTCAAGAGGCAGGACAAATGATATTTGTAGACATCTGGGAGACCAATTCCCCCCTTTGATTTTGGAAGGGTTAATCGATCCCAGCTTAGTCTGGGTGCTTTGGAGGACCAGATAAAATTTCTGCAGAGTCGCCTGTAGGTCGTGAATAGGAATGAGCTTCGTGTTCGAGTCGAACCCATGTTCGACTCGAACATCGCCTGTTCGACCGTCCGTCGAATTGCGAACGATATGGGCCGTTCGCGCCAAATTCGTGTGGCGCGTCACGGCCCATAATTCACTGCGGCATCGCAGTGCATTGCTGGCTGATGATTGGCCAAGCATGCACTATGACCCGCATGCTTGGCCAATCACAGCGCCGTCAGTAGAGAGAGCTGTAATTGGCCAAAGCCAGGGTGGCTTTGGCCAATTATGGCTCAGGGGATTTAGTACACGCCCCACACTATATAAGGCCGCCTGCACGGCGGCCCTGTGTAGTGTGTGTTCCAGTGTGCTGAGAGATAGAGAGAGAGAGAGACAGTGTCATTTGATTTGAGTTAGATAGATTAGGCAGAACAGTCAGTCAGTTAGCTGCACTTACAGTGTATTGTGTATATATATGCATCCCAGGTGTTGCATATATATATATACACTGTATTCAGTTTAGCTAGATCCGTTCCTGTTATCTTCTAGACTATTTACATTTAGTGCAGTGCGTCCTGCTCACAGTGTTCAGCTAGATCCGTTCCTGTTATCTTCTAGACTATTTACATTTAGTGCAGTGCGTCCTGCTCACAGTGTTCAGATAGATCCGTTCCTGTTATCTTCTAGACTATTTACATTTAGTGCAGTGCGTCCTGCTCACAGTGTTCAGCTAGATCCGTTCCTGTTATCTTCTAGACTATTTACATTTAGTGCAGTGCGTCCTGCTCACAGTGTTCAGCTAGATCCGTTCCTGTTATCTTCTAGACTATTTACATTTAGTGCAGTGCGTCCTGCTCACAGTGTTCAGCTAGATCCGTTCCTGTTATCTTCTAGACTATTTACATTTAGTGCAGTGCGTCCTGCTCACAGTGTTCAGCTAGATCCATTCCCGTTATCTTCCTACTGACAGGCAGGCTTGTCTGGTTACAGTATATAAAGCTACCTGAAGAAAATTACAGGTATTCTATTTGATCCTATTAGTACCACGGTCAGGCAGCTAGACTATTTACATTTAGTACAGTGCGTTCTGCTCACAGTGTTCAGCTAGATCCGTTCCTGTTATCTTCCTACTGACAGGCAGGCTTGTCTGGTTACAGTATATAAAGCTACCTGAAGAAAATTACAGGTGTTCTATTTGATCCTATTAGTACCACGGTCAGGCAGCTAGACTATTTACATTTAGTACAGTGCGTCCTGCTCACAGTGTTCAGCTAGATCCGTTCCTGTTATCTTCCTACTGACAGGCAGGCTTGTCTGGTTACAGTATATAAAGCTACCTGAAGAAAATTACAGGTGTTCTATTTGATCCTATTAGTACCACGGTCAGGCAGCTAGACTATTTACATTTAGTACAGTGCGTCCTGCTCACAGTGTTCAGCTAGATCCGTTCCTGTTATCTTCCTACTGACAGGCAGGCTTGTCTGGTTACAGTATATAAAGCTACCTGAAGAAAATTACAGGTGTTCTATTTGATCCTATTAGTACCACAGTCAGGCAGCTAGACTATTTACATTTAGTACAGTGCGTCCTGCTCACAGTGTTCAGCTAGATCCGTTCCTGTTATCTTCCTACTGACAGGCAGGCTTGTCTGGTTACAGTATATAAAGCTACCTGAAGAAAATTACAGGTGTTCTATTTGATCCTATTAGTACCACGGTCAGGCAGCTAGACTATTTACATTTAGTACAGTGCGTCCTGCTCACAGTGTTCAGCTAGATCCGTTCCTATTATCTTCCTACTGACAGGCAGGCTTGTCTGGTTACAGTATATAAAGCTACCTGAAGAAAATTACAGGTGTTCTATTTGATCCTATTAGTACCAAGGTCAGGCAGCTAGACTATTTACATTTAATACAGTGCGTCCTGCTCACAGTGTTCAGCTAGATCCGTTCCTGTTATCTTCCTACTGACAGGCAGGCTTGTCTGGTTACAGTATATAAAGCTACCTGAAGAAAATTACAGGTGTTCTATTTGATCCTATTAGTACCACGGTCAGGCAGCTAGACTATTTACATTTAGTACAGTGCGTCCTGCTCACAGTGTTCAGCTAGATCCGTTCCTGTTATCTTCCTACTGACAGGCAGGCTTGTCTGGTTACAGTATATAAAGCTACCTGAAGAAAATTACAGGTGTTCTATTTGATCCTATTAGTACCACGGTCAGGCAGCTAGACAATTTACATTTAGTACAGTGCGTCCTGCTCACAGTGTTCAGCTAGATCCGTTCCTGTTATCTTCCTACTGACAGGCAGGCTTGTCTGGTTACAGTATATAAAGCTACCTGAAGAAAATTACTGGTGTTCTATCCCAGCTTAGTGCAGCTACAGGCCATTAGTATGTCTGGAAGGCCAAGAAGGAGAGGCAGACAGTCACAAGCCAATAAGAGAGGGCAAGCAGGCTCTGTGTCTAGTGCTGGTCGTGGAGACGGTGCATCCTCATCAGCACGTGGCCATGGGACACGCTTGGCCTTTTTTTCGGCAGCTGGCCGTGTTGAGCCGCAACATGCGGAAGACTTGGTCGAGTGGATGACCAAGCCGTCCTCATCCTCCTCATCCTCTCTCACCCAGGGTGCTTTGTCTGGCAAAGCAGCGGCCTCTTCCCTCAGCTCAATGTCATCAGTGACTCCTTCCCTAGCTCCACCATGTCCTCCTGAGGATTCCCTCGAACTGTTTGACCACAGTGTTGGGTACATGCTCCAGGAGGATGCCCAGCGTTTGGAAGGCTCTGATGATGATACTGAGCTCGATGAAGGCAGTAACATGAGCACGGACAGAGGGGGTGCCCAAGAAGGACAGCAATCTGGCAGTCATGCTCCCCCTGCTGCAGCATACTGCCAGGTCTGCTCCAGTGATGAGGGAGGGGATGATGAGGTCACTGACTCAACGTGGGTGCCTGATAGGAGAGAGGAGGAGGAGGAGGAGGAGGAGGCAGCACATCACCAACGAGGCAGGATGCCCTCCAGGGGCCAGCCTAAGGGCAGCACATTGACTGCATCACACCCCAAAGCTCCACATGTGCAGGGCGCTGCAGTCTCTGCGCGTTATTCAAAAAGTTCTTTGGTGTGGGCCTTTTTTGAGACGAGTGCATCAGATCGCACCGCTGCTATTTGCAACATATGTCTCAAGCGTATCTCGCGTGGCCAAAACATCTCCCGCTTGGGTACCACATGCTTGACCAGACATATGTTGACCTGCCATGCAGTTCGTTGGCAAGCGTATCTAAAAGACCCACACCAAAGAACAAAGAGGATCTCTCCTTGCTCCTCATCAGCTGAGATTTCCAACCCCACTAGACCTCCAGTCCTCTCTGAGACCTGCAGTGAGAGGAATGAAGGTGTAGAATTAGGTGTGTCACAGCCAAGTACTTGTGGGCAATCTGCTTTTGGTACACCGACGTCAGATTGTACCAGGCAAATTTCCCTGCCCCAGCTGCTGCACCGCCGAAAAAAGTTTGCTCCCAGCCATCCACATGCCCAGCGGTTGAATGCTAGCTTGGCAAAATTGCTAGCACTTCAACTGCTGCCTTTTCAGTTGGTAGACTCTGCCCCCTTCCGTGAGTTTGTGGAATGTGCGGTTCCTCAGTGGCAGGTACCCAAACGCCACTTTTTCTCACGGAAGGCGATTCCGACTCTCTACCAGCATGTGGAAGGCAATGTCCATGCCTCGCTGGACAGGGCGGTCAGCGGTAAGGTGCATATTACCGCTGACTCATGGTCCAGCAGGCATGGACAGGGACGTTACCTAAGTTTCACGGCGCATTGGGTGACTCTGCTGGCAGCTGGGAAGGATGCAGGACAAGGTGCAGTAGTGTTGGAGGTTGTTCCGCCACCACGCCTCCAAAATGCTGATTGTGACACACCTCTCTCCTCCACCCCCTCCTCTTCTTCTTCCTCCATGGCCTCTTCCTCAGAACCAGCGGTGCTCCGTAGGCGTTCAAGGGGCTACGCAAGTACGCAGGCCAAAAGATGCCATGCGGTGCTTGAGCTGGTGTGCTTGGGGGACAGGAGCCACACTGGGGCAGAGGTTCTGTAAGCTCTGCAGGGGCAGGTTCAGAGGTGGTTGACGCCACGCCAACTTAAGGCAGGAATGGTGGTTTGCGACAATGGCACCAACCTCCTCTCTGCCCTCCGACAGGGACAACTGACCCATGGGCCCTGTTTGGCTCACGTCCTTAACTTGGTGGTTCTTGGGCAGGTACCCGGGCTTACAGGATGTCCTGAGGCAGGCCAGGAAAGTCTGTGTGCATTTCCGCCGGTCATATAATGCCAGTGCTCGGCTGACGGACCTCCAAAAGGAGTTTAACCTGCCCAAGAACCGCCTAATCTGTGACATGCCCACCAGGTGGAACTCAACGTTGGCCATGCTGCAGCGGCTGCACACGCAGCAGAGGGCCATCAATGAGTACCTGTGCGACTATGGCACCAGGACAGGGTCAGGGGAGCTGGGTTTTTTTTCCCCACGCCAGTGGGCCATGATCAGGGATGCATGCACTGTCCTGTCACCATTCGAGGAGGCCACGAGGATGGTGAGCAGTGACAGTGCATGCATCAGTGACACTGTCCCCCTTGTCCACCTGTTGGAGCACACGCTGCGTGGAATAATGGACAGGGCACTTGAGGCAGAACAGAGGCAGGAAGAGGAGGACTTCCTTAGCTCTCAAGGCCCCCTTTATCCAGACAGTGTTCCTGCGTGCCCGCCGATCACACAGGAAGAGGACGAGGAGGAGGAGGAGGAGGAGGAAGATTGTGTCAGTATGGAGGTGGAGCCTGGCACTCAGCATCAGCAGCAGTCTTTAAGGGATCAGTCCCAAGAAACACATGGACTTGTACGTGGCTGGGAGGAGGTGGCTGCGGACATTGTCGTCCTTAGTGACCCAGAGGACTCCGGACCGAATGCCTCAGCAAACCTACGCTGCATGGCCTCCCTGATCCTGCAAAGCCTGCGTAAGGATCCTCGTATTCGTGGTATCAAGGAGAAGGACCAATACTGGCTGGCAACCCTCCTTGATCCACGTTACAAGGGTAAGGTTGCGGACCTTATCTTGCCATCGCAGAGGGAGCAGAGGATGAAACATCTTCGGGAGGCCTTGCAGAAAGGTCTGTGCAATGCGTTCCCAGAGACTGGGAGGTTACAAATTCCTGTTTCTGGACAACGTGTTGCTGAGGCTTCGGTCAGTCAAAGAAGGAGCGGTGGAGAAGGTGGTCGTCTGACCGATGCGTTCAGACAATTTTTTGGTCCGCAGCCCCAAGGTATGATCGGTTCCAGCAACCATCGCCAGCGTCTGTTTTACATGGTGCAGGAATACCTAGGGGCAAGATCAGACTTGGACACCTTTCCCACCGAAAATCCTTTGGGTTACTGGGTCTTGAGGATGGATCACTGGCCAGAGCTTGCACAGTATGCAATTGAACTACTGGCCTGTCCTGCATCCAGCGTTCTTTCAGAACGCACATTCAGTGCTGCTGGAGGCGTGGTAACCGATCACAGGGTGCGTCTGTCCACCGACTCGGTCGATCGGCTGACCTTCATAAAAATGAATCAGTCTTGGATCACCACCAGCTACCAAGCACCTGATGCTGATGTAACCGAATATTTTTTTTTGAAATCTCAGATCCCTTCAAAGACTGCCTATGCTGATGCTGAGTGACTATCCCTGAGTAATTATCCTCTTCCTCCTCAATCATCACGCTGATAGCTTGTAAGAACATTTTTGGTTCTGGGCGCCACCACCAGTGCCTAAGGCACAATTTTTCAGCCCCTGTTTAACAGGGGCGTGTAATTACAATTTTTGATGTAATACTTTGCAGCAGGGCTCGTTCCTGCATTCCAACTAGAGTGTCTGTGAGGGGTTGCAGTGTTGTGGCACAAGCACCAGTGCCTAAGGCCCAATTTTTCTGCCCCTGTCTAACAGGGGCATGTAATTACAATTTTTGATGCAATACTTTGCAGCAGGGCTCGTTCCTGCATTCCAACTAGAGTGTCTGTGAGGGGTTGCAGTGTTGTGGCACCAGCACCAGTGCCTAAGGCCCAATTTTTCTGCCCCTGTCTAACAGGGGCGTGTAATTACAATTTTTGTTGCAATACTTTGCAGCAGGGCTCGTTCCTGCGTTCCAACTAGAGTGTCTGTGAGGGGTTGCAGTGTTGTGGCACCAGCACCAGTGCCTAAGGCCTAATTTTTCAGCTCCTGTTCAACAGGGGCATGTAATTACAATTCTTGATCTAATATTTCACAGCAGGGCCCTGTGAGGGCTTACAGTGTTGTGGCCACAGCAACACCTAAGGCCCAAATTTCTGCTGAGTATATAGGGCAGGACCCTACTTTCAAACATCTAACTTACAAACGACTCCTACTTGCAAACGGAAGGAGACAACAGGAAGTGAGATGAAATCTACCCCTAGGAAGGGAAATTCTCTCCTGTAAGAGTTAATATGGGAAAACAATTTCTCCTTTCCACTGATGCTTTCCAATCCTTGTTCCACAAAAAAACCCAAATTTTCAAAAAACATTTTTCATTGGGACAAAAAAGTGAGGTGAAATCTTCTGAAGAGGAGGAAAGACAGCAAAACAAAAAGTCACAGGGGTGATAACCCTTCCCTATGTTTTCCAAAAAGCTTAAAAAAGATTTTTTGGCTGGAGCTAAACACGTTAAAAATGTACCCGTTCAAAATTACAAAGAGATTCTACTTAACAACAAACCTACAGTACCTGTCTTGTTTGCACCGCCTGTATACTGCTGTTCAGAGTATATAGGGCCTGGTGGCCCCACACCTTTCCTTATTTTAATTTGGGTGCGGGGTTCCCCTTAATATCCATACAAGACCCAAAGGGCCTGGTAATGGACTGGGGGGTACCCATGCCGTTTGTCTCACTGATTTTCATCCATATTGCCAGGACCCGACATGACATTAAACCCGCAAGCAGTTTTAAATGAGATTTTTTCCTTTAAAAATGACATTTGGTGCAGGGACTGTTCTAAACACGGGAAACACGCGTCACTTTACAGGAATACTATAGACACCCCCCAGGTATGATATTTAAAGGAATATTTCACTTTTTTTTTTTACTTTAAGCATCATTAAAATCACTGCTCCCGAAAAAACGGCCGTTTTTAAAAGTTTTTTTTTGCATTGATACATGTCCCCTGGGGTAGGACCCGGGTCCCCAAACCCTTTTTAGGACAATACCATGCAAATTAGCCTTTAAAATGAGCACTTTTGATTTTGAACGTTCGAGTCCCATAGACATCAATGGGGTTCTAACGTTCGTGCGAACTTTCGGCCCGTTCGCGGGTTCTGGTGCGATCCGAACCGGGGGGTGTTCAGCTCATCCCTAGTCGTGAAGAATGTCGTGGGGATTTGGATCGGGATGGTTTGAAAAAGGTATAAGATCCTGGGTAGAATAATCATTTTTATGATGGATGCTTTTCCGAACCATGAGAAGAGGCCCAAGTTCTATCTTTGGAGGTCTTTTTGAATAGACTTGAGAATAGGCTAGAAGTTTTTGTGGTATAGGTTGGAGAGATTTTTGGGGATCTGAATACCTAGATAAGTTATAGCATGGGGATCCCATTCAAAGGGAAAATTAGCTTGACATTGTGTCACTGTTTCGTTAGGAAGGGAAATGTTTAATGCCTTAGATTTTGAAAAATTAATTTGGAGATTAGAGAGAGATATGAATAGAGTAAGGTCTTTTAGTAGGTTGGGTATGGATGTGATGGGGTCTGTAAGGAAGAGCAGTACGTCATCAGCGTAAGCTGCTATTTTGTATTGCTTGCATTTAATATCAATTCTGGGAAGCTGGGGAGCAGAATGTCAGTGAATGATCTATACATAGGCGTGCCCACGGGGTGTGCCGGGTGTGCCCAGGCACACCCTAATCATTCAGCCCTGTCTGTGTTTCAACAAGTTTTGTCAGTGCTAAATGCCTGCAACATCTGTCCTATCCCTGTGTAACTTCAGTCACCACCACTGGGGCCAGTAAAAACAGCTGTGCTGCGAGTGGGAGGTGATTGAGCAGGGAACTAGGACCTCAGCTGCGGAGTAAGCCAGCCGCATTTTCCGATGCTGCTTCTATAGTTCCGGCTGCAGGTCCTCACAGTAGCCGGCGGAGTGATCTACATGTGCACTCCGCCCCCCCCCCCCCCCTCCAGCCTCTCTCTCCCTAGAAGCAGCGGACTAGCAGAGCCTGAGAGCGGCAGACCAGTGGCTGCAGTCTGCTGGATCCAGGTAGTGATTGCATTTAGAAGCTTCCAATCTTTTTCTATCTCCCCCAAGTCTTATGTATGTTCAATCTGTGCCCTCATTCACTTAGATCCTCCCCCCATCTCCAGTGCTGTCTGCCCAGAGAACGTGGTGGGGAGGGCACTGCTAGTGCCAGGTGCTGCTGACACTGTGCAGGGGGTGAGCTGAGCTCATGTTCTAAGAAAAGTAAATTTGGAGAGGTAAGCTGCAGTTTCACATCAGAACTATTCAGGAGGATTTGTTTGCAGTGTGATGAGAAAGATTAACCTAATAGGAGGATCTGAAGAGCAGAGTGTGTATGGGGGAGTCGGCTGAGTCTTCAGCCTTGCTCACAGCTAACAGATATCTTGGATGCTGGCACTTATCACTATATAAACAACCCCCACACTCTGTGTATGTCCAGATAATCTGAAGAAACTTTATAACCATTCAATTTAACCTTGTGTTCTCCAAACTGTGTACAACATGTAAATTCCCCACATAAACTAAACACTCTCTAAACAAGTTACCTGTCCTCAATAATCAGAGCAAAGCACAGTGTTCACAGTTATTTACATGGTAGTGCAATTGTATGAACACTGATTATTTAGAGAATAATATTTTTTTTATTGAGAATTGTTATTTTGCATCTACTCAGTTAGGGCCCTTTCACACTGGGGCGGAGGCGGTAAAGCGCCGCTATTGTAAGTGGCGCTTTACCGTCGGTATTCGGCCGCTAGCAGGGCAGTTTTAACCCCCGCTAGCGGCCGAGAAAGGGTTAATAACCACCGCAAAGCGCCTCCGCAGGGGCACTTTGCCGGCGGTATAGCCCCGCTGCCCCATTGATTTCAATGGGCAGGAGCGGTGAAGGAGCGGTATATACTCCGCTCCTTCACCGCTCCAAAGATGCTGCTAGCAGGACTTTTTTCCCGTCCTGCTAGCGCACCGCTCCAGTGTGAAAGCCCCGAGGGCTTTCACACTGGAGAAACAGCAGCGGCACTTTCGGGTCGGTTTGCAGGCGCTATTATTAGCGCTATAGCGCCTGCAAACCGCTCCAGTGTGAAAGGGCCCTTAGGCTTTTTTTACGCACGCACAGGCATGGTTTTCATGCATTACGGGTAGGGCAGTCCATTAACTTCAATGGGCTGACCTACGCACAAACATCATGGAAAAGAAGTCCTGAATCTTTTCCAAAAGTGTGCGGCACCCTGTAGTTTTAATTTTGCATGCGTTACCCACGCACATAGATGTGAACTTAGCCTTAGAGTGTTTCGTTTTTTTACGGTGAATTTACACTTTGGATTTTACAGAGTTTGGATCAATACAGGGTTAAATTGAATGGTTATACATTAACTTTGCATGATCTGGAAACCACATACACAGAGTGCTTTCACTCTTATACCTCCCACACTCCTCTCCTGTACATAGTGCCCACTGTCATACCTCCCACACTCCTCTCCTGTACATAGTGCCCACTGTCATACCTCCCACACTCCTCTCCTGTAAATACTGCTCACTCTCATACCTCCCACACTCCTCTCCTGTAAATACTGCTCACTCTCATACCTCCCACACTCCTCTCCTGTAAATACTGCTCACTCTCATACCTCCCACACTCCTCTCCTGTACATACTGCTCACTCTCATACCTCCCACACTCCTCTCCTGTACATACTGCTCCCTCTCATACCTCCCACACTCCTCTCCTGTACATACTGCTCCCTCTCATACCTCCCACACTCCTCTCCTGTACATACTGCTCCCTCTCATACCTCCCACACTCCTCTCCTGTACATACTGCTCACTCTCATACTCCCCACACTCCTCTCCTGTAAATACTGCTCACTCTCATGCACCCCCACACTACTCCTCTCCTGAGCATAGTGCCCACTGTCATACCCTCCACACAACTCTCCTGTACATAGTGCCCATTGTCTTATCCTCCACACTCCTCTCCTGTACATAGTGCCCATTGTCTTATCCTCCACACACCTCTCCTGTACATACTGCTCACTCTCATACCCCCCACACTCCTCTCCTGTACATACTGCTCACTCTCATACCCCTCCACACTCCTCTCCTGAGCATAGTGCCCACTGTCATACCCCGCACACAACTCTCCTGTACATAGTGCCCACTGTCATACCCCCCACACTCCTCTCCTGTACATAGTGCCCATTGTCATACTTCCCACACTCCTCTCCTGTACATACTGCTCACTCTCATACCCCCCACACTCCTCTCCTGTACATACTGCTCACTCTCATACCCTCCACACTCCTCTCCTGTACATAGTGCCCACTGTCATACCCCCCACACTCCTCTCCTGTACATAGTGCCCATTGTCATACCTCCCACACTCCTCTCCTGTACATACTGCTCACTCTCATACCTCCTCTCCTGTACATACTGCTCACTCTCATAGTCCCCCACACTCCTCTCCTGTACATAGTGCCCATTGTCATACCTCCCACACTCCTCTCCTGTACATACTGCTCACTCTCATACCTCCCACACTCCTCTCCTGTACATACTGCTCACTCTCATACCCCCCACACTCTTCTCCTGTACATAGTGCCCATTGTCATACCCCCCCCACACTCCTCTCCTGTACATAGTGCCCATTGTCACACCTCCCACACTCATCTCCTGTACATACTGCTCACTCTCATACCTCCCACACTCCTCTCCTGTACATACTGCTCACTCTCATACCTCCCACACTCCTCTCCTGTACATACTGCTCACTCTCATACCCCCCACACTCCTCTCCTGTACATACTGCTCACTCTCATACCCCCCACACTCCTCTCCTGTACATACTGCTCACTCTCATACCCTACACACTCCTCTCCTGTACATAGTGCCTACTATCATACCCCCCACACTCCTCTCCTGTACATAGTGCCCATTGTCATACCTCTCACACTCCTCTTCTGTACATACTACTCACTCTCATACCCCCCACACTCCTCTCCTGTACATACTGTTCACTCTCATACCCCCCACACTCCTCTCCTGTACATAGTGCCCATTGTCATACTCCCCCCCACTCTTCTCCTGTACATAGTGCCCATTGTCATACCCCCCTACACTCCTCTCCTGTACATAGTGCCCATTGTCACACCTCCCTCACTCATCTCCTGTACATACTGCTCACTCTCATATCTCCCACACTCCTGTCCTGTACATACTGCTCACTCTCATACCCCCCACACTCCTCTCCTGTACATACTGCTCACTCTCATACCCCCACACTCCTCTCCTGTACATACTGCTCACTCTCATACCCCCCACACTCCTCTCCTGTACATAGTGCCCATTGTCACGCCTCCCACACTCATCTCCTGTACATACTGCTCATTCTCATACCTCCCACACTCCTCTCCTGTACATACTGCTCACTCTCATACCTCCCACTCATACCTCCCTTACTCCTTTCATGTACATAGTGCCCACTCTCTTACCCTCCACATTTTGCACTTTTCTTTCACTGTGTCGGCAGGGAGATGGGAAAGACCTTTCTTACATTATAAAACGTTTGCTCATATTTATTTATAAGAATATATACAGTGTATATGTGTGTGTGTGTGTGTGTGTGTGTGTATATATATATACATACATACACACACACTCGCATGTGCGTTTGAGATTTGGTGCACACCCTAATGCGATAGGCTGCGCACACCTATGGATCTATAGTAGCTGACGGAGAGACCGTCAGGGCCCGGGCTCTTTCCTGTTTTCAGTTGCTTCAGTGCTACTAAAACTTCTTCTTTAGTAATTGGATGATCTATTTTAGCCGAATCTTCTGGGGTATTAGGTGTGGGGCTGTACTGTGCCAGAAAACTTTCAATAGCTTGTGTTCGGTCAGGGTTCTGTTTGGTCGTTTTTGTAGAGGGTAAGTTATAAAGTTTGGAGAAGTATCTAACAAATTGATCCGCTATTCCGTCCGAAGTAACGGTTGAGTTCCCTGAGGAATCTTTGATAGAGTGAATGGTGGAGGCTGCCTTTTTAATTTGAAGGGCTTTAGCTAACATTTTTCCGGATTTGTTTCTAAATTCATAAAATAATTGTTTATTTAGTGCGAATTTGCGTTTTAATGTTTTCTCTAGTTCTTCTAGTAACTCTTCTCTCGCCCTTACCAGGTCCGCAAGGGATCTTGTGGCCAATGTTTGTTTATGGATTTTTTCAAGAGAATGAATGCGCTTAGACAGGTCCTCAATATGTGCTTTTCTAGCTTTGCTTCTTTTTGCCGCTAGGGAGAAGAGTTCTCCTCGGATGACGCATTTGTGCGCCGCCCAAAGAGTAGCTTGAGAGACGTTAGCAGAGTCGTTTTCATGAAAATAATGCTGAAGGTGTGTGGTAATTTTCTGCGTTATGTCAAGGTCTGTCAATAAGGAGTTATCAAGATGCCAGATGGGAAGACGTGTCTGTGTGGTCGGGAAAGTTAGTGTCATAGAGATGGGATGATGGTCAGATAAAAGCATAGGATCGATGGTAGCCGCAGTAAGGAGTGTCAGGTCAGTCTGTGAGATGAAAAAGTAATCTAGTCTGGAGTATTTATTGTGTGGTGAGGAAAAGAAAGTATAGTCTTTTTCTTTGGGGTGGAGTCGTGTAGGGTTAGGTCGCTTAGTTGCGTTTTGATTGCTCAAGGGGTTTGTATGTTAGGGATGAGGATCCCGCTGGTGTGTCTTGGGAAGGAGAAAATGCTACGTTGAAATCACCTCCCACTATCAAGATACTATTCTGGAAGGAAGTGAGCTTGTATAGGGATTTGCGGAAGAAGGGCACTTGGTGTTTATTGGGGGCATACAAATTGGCCAGTGTGATGGGTCTGTTGTGTAGTGTGCCCTTAAGAAATAAGTATCGGCCCTTGTCGTCTTGTTCGATATCATGTATTTGGATGGGACAATGTTTAGAGAATAAGTTTGAGACTCCCTTGGTTTTTGAGTCCGTGTTGGAGGCATGGTACACCGTCGGATAGAAGCTATTGTGAAGTTAGGGATGTTATCTGAGCGGAAATGGGTCTCTTGTAGGAAGACTATTTGGGCTTTAGTTTTTTGAAGGAGTAATAGTAGTTGGGATCTTTTTTCTGGGGTATTAAGTCTGCGAGCATTTATTGAGTAAAATTTTACACTGATGTTGGGTTGGGGTACATTGTGTTGCGCCATAGCAGAGCTAGTATTATTAGTTAATATCTGGGAGGGTTTGTGGAGGGGCCTTCGGAGTAATGGAGAGAAGTTAAGGTAAATATCCCTCAGATAAAGGGTTCTGGGGAAGTATAGGAGAGCACACCGAAGAGAGGGGGGACCAGCCCACCTTTTTCTTAACTGTGAAGTTTCGGTGAGGTACGGTGCCCAGTCGATGTATAGCAACCTGTTGGAATGCTATACCGTACTGAGATTCTGTGTTGGGGTTAGCTCAAAACTGGCGAAGAAGAGTTATTTTGGGTGAGTGTCTACCCACCGCCACCAGATATTGGGATGCGAATGTGGATGTAAACCTTGTAAACTATGGGTTTTGGATACCCGAGTTAGATCATAAGAATTGAGCATAGCAGTATTTAACCGAGTCACAGTTAACAACAGAGTATTGCATACGAATATTTAACCGATTCACATATAACAACATCTAATAGTAATAACATTTTAATTTAGCGTCAAGAAGGTGTCTGCCTAGGTAGTTAATCGGTCTCTTGGACCATAGATTTGCTTATGCGGGTCATTCGCCGTGTGTCATCCCCATGTGTGATAGTGTGTAGTATCATATATCAAACAACAGGTGTCCGTGTGTGAAGAGCCAAGACCGGAAGAATCTACAGTAGTTTAGAGGGTGAAAACTTCCAGGCCATCAGAGGTGTTGTGTGCCTTGAGGAATCATCTGTGTTCTATTGGGAGGAGTGTGAGACAGATTAATTGCCCCGGTGATTACTGTGATTAGCAGTAGTGTTGAACAGGCTAGGTTTAAATAGAGTATGATCATGTTCGCTACATGCTTGTGTATTCACATCCTCTATGGTGGTGACAATTTATAGTCACAATCCATTCAAGTATACAATAACTTGTAGGGTTGTGTAGGGAGGATGGGGGAGATCGTCTCTGCACACTCAGTAGCGTGTGGAGCTTAGAGATGCGGAATTAAGAACCATTAGGGCACTCCATTATGTATTCTTAACCTCTACAGGAGTAATAGTGTACAGACAGATGCAATTTGAGCTTACTTATGTTTAGAGACTCTCAGTGGCAGGAGGGGGGAGACGAGATCGACATTTTCATTAGCATGAGGAGCTCATAGGTCTGGAAATAGGAACTGCAAGGGTACCCCGAGCCGTGTCTATCTGGCAGAGAGAGAGGATGCCTAGAAATGTTCGCCAAGTGGTATGCCGGAGTATAGTCCGTATGAACACCTGGGGGCGTTCAATGAGAGACTTGACGCTCTTTCACAGATGGTCTCAAATCTCTCAACTGAGAACCAGACTCTCAAATCCTATGTCACTGATAACTTCCCTATTCAGGTTACACACCCCGACACCCAAGAACCGAAAATAAGCCCACCAGACATCTTCTTGGGGGACAGGAGAAACTACAGAGAATACAGTAACGCTTGTAAACTGTTGTTTGACATGAAACCACAAACTTATGCCACCGACAGAACAAAAGTCTGCACAGCCATTTCCTACGTTAGAGGGGAACCCCGAGCCTGGGCAAACACTTTCATAGAGAAAGAAGATCCAATCCTAAACTCATTTAGCGACTTCAGGAGCGCCATGGATCTATTATATGATGACCCCAGCAAGCAGATCTCCGCTGAGTCTGTCTTATGTGCTCTGTGACAGGGAAAAAACCCCATCGAAAATTACATCGCCAAATTTAAACGGCGGGCCACTCAGTCCGAGTGGAACCAGATCACCCTAAAAAATCAGTTCCAGCTAGGCTTATCAGAAACCCTGAAGAATGAGTTAGCCCGCACTACAATACCCCCTACATTGGATGCTCTTGTTCTCCTCAGCATATCCATTGACATAAGAATGCGCGAACGGAAAGCTGAGAGAATCTCAGGGGTCTCCTATTCGGTTCACTCCGGCCATACCACGGAGTCTGTGGATCCCATGGAGATTGGTGCAATTAGGGGACCACTTTCCCCACCTGAGAGGTCTAGGAGAAGGTCCCTTTAGCTCTGTATGTATTGTGGCATGCCCTATCACATCGCTGAAGACTGCCCCCTACTCAGGAAGAAAAGACCGGGTAAGTCAGCTTACCTATGCAAGCTAATAAACCCCCACTTACCAGACTCTAACTATTTCAAAATTCTTGTCTCTCTGCAGTGGGACCAAACCCGAATTACTCTCGAGGCTATGATTGACACTGGAGCATGTGGAAACTTCATAGATTCACATATTGTTAAAACCAATAAAATTCCTATATTCACTAAATGCAAACCTGTCTCTCTTAGACTTATTGATGGAACTACTTTAACCTCAGGTCCCATCACTACAAAATCACAACCTCTGCTTATGGTGACAGAAAATACACATATAGAATACATCTGCCTAGATGTGATATCATCTCCCCATTTCCCTCTTATCCTAGGTCTTCCCTGGCTGCATACACACAAACCCACTCTACATTGGGAAGACAGCAGTGTGCTCCTTACCTCTCAATATTGCCAGGAGACATGTTACAAAGAGACTTCTTTATCTCAGGTGGAATCACTGCCCCCAGCGGAAGTCAACCTGGTACCTAGGGCATACCAAGATTTTGCTGATCTCTTCAGCAAAAAGAATGCAGAGCTTCTACCCCCACATAGTCCATATGATTGTCCTATCGAGTTACTCCCAGGCAGCAAAATTCCTTTTGGACATATATATTCACTGAACAAAGTGTTTCCTTCTGTAACGTGTACAACTAAATGTGAACAACACGTGGAATAAAACAGTGGCCCTTACTACAGACAAATAATTACACCCTTACAGTGACTCCTTAACTCAACTAACTGTACACCTAATAAAGTGTAAATATAAATATAAATATATATAGTAAACACCAGGTGATAAGTAAAAATCATATAACAAGTTATACAAAAAATTGTACAAAAAAATTATACTACAAAAAAAGTTCACTGCAACTGTTTAGTTTGCAAGGACCTAATCCATAACAAAAAAAAACATTTAGCAGCAGAGAATGTTCATGTGGTTGTTGTGATAATGTCTTTCAAAAAGTGATGTCTTCTTTCCAACTTCCACCACACCCAAGTGCCGAGTGGACCCACTCCCTCTGAAAAACTCACTCACCAGCTCCAATTGCCCCCACTTGCGTGTAAGGCTGCAATGCTTTTTGTTTCCAAACAGGAAGGATTATAGCGACAAGCCAGCCATCCAAATATAAGTGCAAAACCCGTTCCACATGTGAATGAAACAAATGCTCCAATAGTGTAATTCGTAAAACCAGTTTAATGAAAAACACACATGCCAAATCTTTAATTGTTAAACTCACACTTTTAAAATTCAAAATTGCACAGTAAAACTTCCACAGCACACTGCACTCCAATGCACTGCACAGCAAACAACTTGAATAATAGTTAGGGGTTGCGGTCACGGCGGACCCGAGGTATGCAGGCATCTGCTTGCGTATCTCACCCACTCCTCGCTCGCCCAGCCGCTCTGACAGGTCCCCCTTCCTGGTAGGCTAGACCGCAGCGCTCGTCTCTCTTCGCGTCACTCGTCCCTGGTGTCCACCATCACACGGCCACGCCCCCAGGGACGAGTGACTCGAAGAGAGATGAGCGTCGCGGTCTAGCCTACCATGAAGGGGGACCTGTCAGAGCGGCTGGGCGAGCGAGGAGTGGGTGAGATACGCAAGCAGACGCCTGCATACCTTGGGTCCGTCGTGACCGCAACCCCTAACTATTATTCAAGTTGTTTGCTGTGCTGTGCATTGGAGTGCAGTGTGCTGTGGAAGTTTTACTGTGCAATTTTGAATTTTAAAAGTGTGAGTTTAACAATTGAAGATTTGGCATGTGTGTTTTTCATTAAACTGGTTGTACGAATTACACTATTGGAGCATTTGTTTCATTCACATGTGGAACGGGTTTTGCACTTATATTTGGATGGCTGGCTTGTCGCTATAATCCTTCCTGTTTGGAAACAAAAAGCATTGCAGCCTTATGCCGCGTACACACGAGCGGACTTTACGGCGGACTTTGCCCGGCGGACTTTTCGACGTACTTTCCGACGTACTTTCTGAATGAACGGACTTGCCTACACACAATCCACCAAAGTCCGTCGAATTCGTACGTGATGACGTACGACCAGACTAAAACAAGGAAGTTCATAGCCAGTAGCCAATAGCTGCCCTAGCGTGGCTTTTTGTCCGTCGAACTAGCATACAGATGGCGGACTTTTCTACCGGACTCGATTTCAACGGATAAATTTTAAACAAGTTTCAAATCTAAGTCCATCCAACTTTTGAGAAAACAAAGTCCGCTGGAGCCCACACACATCGAATTGTCCGACGAAATCCAGTCCGCCGGGCAAAGTCCGCCGTAAAGTCCGCTCGTGTGTACGCGGCATTACACGCAAGTGGGGGCAATTGGAGCTGGTGAGTGAGTTTTTTAGAGGGAGTGGGTCCACTCGGCACTTGGGTGTGGTGGAAGTTGGAAAGAAGACATCACTTTTTGAAAGACATTATCACAACAACCACATGAACATTCTCTGCTGCTAAAAGTTTTTTTGTTATGCATTAGGTCCTTGCAAACTAATGAGTTGCAGTGAACTTTTTTTGTAGTATAATTTTTTTGTATAATTTTTTGTATAACTTGTTATATGATTTTTACTTATCACCTGGTGTTCACTATATATATTTATATTTACACTTTATTAGGTGTACAGTTAGTTGAGTTAAGGAGTCACTGTAAGGGTGTAATTATTTGTCTGTAGTAAGGGCCACTGTTTTATTCCACGTGTTGTTCACATTTAGTTGTACAAGTTACAGAAGGAAACACTTTGTTCAATTTTTCATATAAAGTGGCAGCTATAGTTAGGTATCTGCATCAACACTTTTCACAAAATAATTTTGTGTATACTCAGAGGCGCAGTGGTGGTGAACAAGGTATAGGTGGGCAGTGATACTTTGTAGACCAATTGATGGTGTGTCATATATATTCACTATCACAGCCTGAATTGGCCCATCTAAAAGAATATATAGAAGAAAATTTGAAGAAAGGTTTCATAAGACCGTCCACCTCACCCGCAGCAGCAGGCATGCTTTTTATCTGGAACAAGGATCAAAGCCTACGTCCCATCATTGATTATAAAGAACTGAACAAGATCACTGTGAAAAATAGATACCCCCTTCCTCTCATCCCAGAATTATTGGAACGTCTGCAAACGGTGAAGTTGTTTACCAAACTTGATTTAAGGGTGCGTATAATCTGGTCAGAATACGTCAGGGTGATGAATGGAAGACCGCTTTCTGCACTCGTTACGGTCTTTATGAGTACCTGGTTATGCCCTTTGGCCTGAACAACACACCTGCCACTTTCCAGTTCCTCGTGAACGACATTTTCATGGACCTTCTCGATGTTTGTCCAGTAGTTTATCTAGACGACATACTTATATACTCTGACAACATCGCAGACCATTGCAAGCATGTCAGATGGGTTCTCTCTAGGCTGCGCACACATAATTTATATGTCAAATTAGAGAAGTGCATTTTCGAGTCCAACACCGTCACATTCTTACATCATTTCTGAGAAAGGCATACAGATGGATCCTGGTAAAATCGAATGTATCCAAAAATGGCCCAGACCCCTGAATAGGAAGGAACTTCAAAGATTCCTAGGATTCACAAATTTTTATCGTAAATTTATAAAAAAAAATTCCTTAGTTGTAAAACCATTAACCCAACTAACCAGTATTCACACCAACTATGCATGGAATACACTAACTCAGGAGGCCTTCGATACCCTGAAATGTCGGTTCACCACTGCACCCATCCTACGCTTACCAGACCCTAACCTACAATACATCCTGGAGGTAGATGCCTCCCATCTGGCCCTAGGGGCTATCCTATCCCAAAGATCGTCCATTGATGGACCGCTTTACTCTGTGGCCTACCATTCTTGATCCCTTACTCCCACTGAGATCAATTACCCAGTAGGAGAAAAGGAGTTGCTAGCAGTGAAATCCGCCCTGGAGACACCTACTCGAGGGTACCTCACTACCCTTCATAGTGTACTCTGACCATCAAAACCTCCAATAAATTCAGCGCAACAAAACACTCTCCTCCAGACAGAGACGGTGGGCTTTTTTCTTCGATAGATTCCACTTTGTCATCACCTACCGACCTGGATCCAAAAATGGAAAGGCTGATTCAATATCTCGCCTAGAAGGACACCAAGGTACAATTGGCAGAAATTCCCAAATCATCCCACAGCAGAATTTTTTTTTGCACCATTTTGACCCTCAAAGAGGAATTGCAGCAGGCCCTAACCTCAGAAAACCCCCCAATGCAGTTAGAGACAGATGAAGAAGGGTTCCTCTACAAAAATAACAGGCTGTACATATCGACTCCTCTACACCATCGAATTCTTCGACTTACTCACGACGTACTCCTAGCTGGGCATCCTGGCATCACCAGGACCCTTGATCGCCTTCGCCGCCACTTCTGGTGGCCGAAAATGGAGGAGTCAGTAAGGGAGTATGTGTCCTCCTGCGAGACTTCTGCCTGCTGTAAACATGAATCTCGACCCCCTTGTGGTCTCCTCACAAGTCTCCCTATACCCGAAAAATCATGGCAGGCCATTTCACTTGACTTCATCATTGAGTTACCCAGCTCAGGCAGTTACACAATCCTAGTCGCAGTCGACTACCTTACCAAAATAGCTCACTTCATGCCCCTTACAAAACTACCAAACTCCAAAGGGACGGCCGAGATCTTGACACAGCATTCTTTCAAACTCCAGGGAATCCCTTCCAGAATTGTGTCAAATCGAGGATCACAGTTCATCTCCTGATTCTGGAAAGCTCTCTGTTTAAAAGTCCAGATTGACCATCGATTATCAACTGCCTACCATCCTCAAACGAATGGACAAACTGAAAGGGTAAATCACTGTCTAGAACAATATATCCGTTGCTACTGAACTTACCTACAAAATGATTGCCATGAGTTACTTCCCCTAGCAGAGTTTGTATACAACAACAATACCAGTACTACCACAGGTTGTTCACCTTTTTATGCTAACTATGGTTTCCATCCCTCCTTCATCCCTCAGCAGATACCTACCAACAACCCTGCAGCTGAAGATTTTATCAACACCTTAAAGAACCTCATTCCCCACCTACGCGATAACATCACTAGAGCCCAAAGCAGACACTACGATCTTCACAGGAGAACTCCACCCTCATACAAGATCGGAGATTTAGCATTGCTATCCACCAAAAACCTTAACCTGCAGACGCCTTCACGCAAATTTAGTGGATTATTCATTGGTCCATTTCCCATCCACTCAGTGATTAACCAGGCAGCAGTGAGGCTAAACCTACCGTCGTCCCTACGTATTCATCCGACCTTCCACGTCTCCCTGATAAAACCCTACCATCCCAACACCTTCCCCGGCCGAGTTCCAATTCCTCTACCGCCGGTTGAGGTTAACAGCCAGGTGGAATATGAAATCGCTCAGATCCTGGACTCCCAGCTATATAGAAACCGCTTACAGTATTTGATCCATCGGAAGAACTACGGTCCACAGGATGACTCCTGGGAACCCACCTCCGAGGTTCATGCCCCACGGCTTGTCCGCCTCTTCCATTCTCACAATCCTGACAGGCTTGCTCCCTTGGCCCCCAGGAGGGGTCCCTCGGGGGGGTCCTGTAATGTCCTTATCCCTCCACTAGAGGCTCCACCATCTCTCCTGTAATGTCTTTATGCCTCCACTGGAGGCTCCAACATTTTTCCTGTAATGTCTTTATTCCTCCACTGGAGGCTCCGACATTTCTCCTGCAATATTCTTATCTTTCCACTGGGAGCTCTGATATCTCTACAAACTCTGTCGCAGATTGATGACGTCACAACGACATCACCCGGCTCCTCCTCTTGTCCCTACTTAAACAGCCAATGCCATTTGCTTGCCGTTCGTGCTAAGAACTTGATGCCAGGTAAAGATCTCCAACAAAAGACTGCCGTCATCTCTCTCTATTGGGCCGGTTAGACCCCCGACTATCATATCTCTTTTGGGCCGGTCAGAGCCCCGACTACCATCTCTCTTTTGGGCCAGTTAGAGCCCCGACTATCATCTCACTTTTGGGCCGGATAGAGCCCCGTCTTCCACCTCACTTTTGGGCCGGACACAGCCCCTTACCTGTTCCTTTCCACATAGGAGACCAGTACATCTCTCAAGAAGCCACTGGGTAACCCCATCTCCAGAAATCCACCCACTGCAAGTATCTTTACGTTTCCTATAAACTTTATCCCTGTGTAGTGTTACTAAGCTTAAGTTGCCTCTGAAGCTCCCCGTCGTGGCTGTGTATTATCACTCTAAATAAAACCAATTGTATTTCCAAAACTTATCTGAGTCTTCCTACCTGATAGCTGTTAAGGTTAAAGTTAACTGTTAAGAATATAGTATTCATAGACTTCTGAAGCTGTGATCCACACAATCCAACATAGTTCACTACCTGAAGCATTACAGTGTGCACCTAAAGCTACAGTCAGGTCCGTAAATATTGGGACATCGACACAATTCTAATCTTTTTGGCTCTATACACCACCACAATGGATTTGAAATGAAACTAACAAGATGTGCTTTAACTGCAGACTTTCAGCTTTAATTTGAGGGTATTTACATCCAAATCAGGTGAACAGTGTAGTAATTACAACAGTTTGTATATGTGCCTCCCACTTTTTAAGGGACCAAAAGTAATGGGACAGATTAACAATCATCCATCAAACTTTCACTTTTTAATACTTGGTTGCAAAACCTTTGCAGTCAATTACAGCCTGAAGTCTAGAACGCATAGACATCACCAGACGCTGGGTTTCATCTCTGGTGATGCTCTGCCAGGCCTCTACTGCAACTGTCTTCAGTTCCTGCTTGTTCTTGGGGCATTTCCCCTTCAGTTTTGTCTTCAGCAAGTGAAATGCATGCTCAATCAGAATTCAGGTCAGGTGATTGACTTGGCCATTGCATAACATTCCACTTCTTTCCCTTAAAAAACTCTTTGGTTGCTTTTGCAGTATGCTTCGGGTCATTGTCCATCTGCACTGTGAAGCGCCGTCCAATGAGTTCTGGTGCATCTTGCTGAATATGAGCAGATAATATTGCCCGAAACACTTCAGAATTCATCCTGCTGCTTTTGTCAGCAGTCACATCATCAATAAATACTAGAGAACCAGTTCCATTGGCAGCCATACATGCCCACGCCATGACACTACCACCACCATGCTTCACTGATGAGGTGGTATGCTTTGGATCATGAGCAGTTCCTTTCCTTCTTCATACTCTTCTCTTCCCATCACTCTGGTACAAGTTGATCTTGGTCTCATCTGTCCATAGGATGTTGTTCCAGAACTGTGAAGGCTTTTTTAAATGTTGTTTGGCAAACTCTAATCTGGCCTTCCTATTTTTGAGGCTCACCAATGGTTTACATCTTGTGGTGAACCCTCTGTATTCACTCTGGTGAAGTCTTCTCTTGATTGTTGACTTTGACACACATACACCTACCTCCTGGAGAGTGTTCTTGATCTGGCCAACTGAATTCTTCGGTCATCCACCACAGTTGTTTTCCGTGGTCTTCCGGGTCTTTTGGTGTTGCTGAGCTCACCGGTGTGCTCTTTCGTTTTAAGGATGTTCCAAACAGTTGATTTGACCACACCTAATGTTTTTTGCTATCTCTCTGATGGGTTTGTTTTTTTTTTTTTAGATTAGATTTTTTTTTAGATTAGAATTGTGTCATTGTCCCAATATTTATGGACCTGACTGTACCTGAAAACAATTGCTGGTGTTCTTCTGATCCTATTAATACCACAGGCAGGCAGGCAGCTGCAGTATTTACAGTTAGTGTACTGTGTCCTCTGCACAGTGTGCACCTAAAGCTACCTGAAGACAATTGCTGGTCTTCTGATCCTATTAATACCAAATGCAGGCAGCTGTAGTATTTACAGTTAGTGTACTGTGTCCTCTGCACAGTGTAACACCTAAAGCTACATGAAGACAATTGCTGGTGTTCTTCTGATCCTATTAATACCACAGGCAGGCAGCTGCAGTATTTACAGTTAGTGAACTGTGTCCTTTGCACAGTGTGCACCTAAAGCTACCTGAAGACAATTGCTGGTATTCTCATACTAATAATACTACAGGCAGGCAGTTGATTCTGCTAGCTGCAGTATAATCAGTATATATATACATCCCAGCTTTGTGCAGCTACATCTCACTGTAGGCCATTAGTATGTCTGGAAGGCCAACAAGGAGAGGCAACAAGCAAATAAAAGAGGGCAAGCAGGCTCTGTGTCTAGAGGCAGCAGCGCTGGTCGTGGACACGGTACATCCTCATCAGCATGTGACCGTGGGACACGCTTGTCCTTTTTTTAGGCAGCTGGCCATGTTGAGCCGCAACATGTGGAAGACTTGGTAGAGTGGATGATCAAACCGTCCTCATCCTCTCTCACCCAGGCTCCGGGTACTTTGTCTTGCAAAGCAGCTGTCAACGTGGCCTCTTCCCTTGGCTCAATGGCATCAGTCACTCCTTCCCTAGCCCCACCATGCCCTCCTGAGGAGTCCCCCGAACTGTTTGACCACAGTGTTGGGTACATGCTCAAGGAGGATGCCCAGCATTTTGAAGGCTCTGATGATGGTACCCAGCTAGAGGAAGGCAGTAACGTGAGCCCAGAGAGAGGGGGTGCCCAAGAAGGACAGCAATCTGGCAGTCATGTTCCCCCAGCTGCAGCACACTGCCAGGTTTGCTCCAGTGATGAGGAGGGAGTGGATGATGAGGAAGTCACTGACTCCACGTGGGTGCCTGATAGGGGAGAGGAGGAGGAGGAAGAGGAGGAGGCACATCTCCAACGAGGCAGGATGCCCTCCAGGGGCCAGATTAAGGGCAGCACACCGACTGCATCACACCGCAGAGCTCCTGCTCTGTCTCTGCGCGTTATTTCAAAAGTTCTGGTGTGGGCCTTTTTTGAGACGAGTGCATCAGATCGCACTGCTGCTATTTGCAACATATGTCTCAAGCGTATCTCGCGTGGCCAAAACATCACCCGCTTGGGCACCACGTGCTTGACCAGACATATGTCGACCTGCCATGCAGTTCGTTGGCAAGTATACCTAAAAGACCCACACCAAAGAACAAAGCGGACCTCTCCTTGCTCCTCATCAGCTGGGATCTCCAACCCCACTATACCTTCAGTCCTCTCTGAAACCTGCACTGAGAGGAAGGAAGGTGTATAATTAGGTGTATCACAGCCAAGTACTTGTGGGCAATCTGCTATCAGTACACCAACGTCAGATTGTACCAGGCAAATTTCCCTGCCCCAGCTGCTGCACCACAGAAAGAAGTCCGCTCTCAGCCATCCACATGCCCAGCGGTTGAATGCTAGCTTGGCTAAATTGCTAGCACTTCAACTGCTGCCTTTTCAGTTGGTAGACTCTGCCCCCTTCCGTGAGTTTGTGGAATGTGCGGTTCCTCAGTGGCAGGTTCCCAAACGCCACTTTTTCTCACGAGAGGCCATTCAGGCTCTCTACCGGCATGTGGAAGGCAATGTCTTGGCCTCGCTGGACAGGACAGTCAGCGATAAGGTGCATATTACCGCTGACTCATGGTCCAGCAGGCATGGACAGGGACATTACCTATCTTTCACCGCGCACTGGGTGACTCTTCTGGCAGCTGGGAAGGATGCAGGACAGGATGCAGTAGTGTTGCAGGTTGTTCCGCCACCACGTCTCCAAAATTCTACTAGCGGTAATTCTGCCACAGCTCTCTCCTCCAACCCCTCCTCTTCTTCTTCCTCCATGGCCTCTTCCTGTGCTGATTTGTCCTCGGAACCAGCGGTGCTTCGTAGGCGTTCAAGGGGCTACGCAAGCACTCAGGCGAACAGATGCCATGCGGTGCTTGAGCTGGTGTGCTTGGGGGACAGGAGCCACACTGGGGCAGAGATTCTGTCAGCTCTGCAGGGGCAGGTTCAGAGGTGATTGACGCCACGCCAGCTTAAGCCAGGAATGGTGGTTTGCGACAATGGCACCAACCTCCTCTCCGCCCTCCGACAGGGACAACTGACCCATGTGCCCTGTTTGGCTGACGTCCTTAACTTGGTGGTGCAGCAGTTCTTGGGCAGATACCCGGGCTTACAGGATTTCCTGAGGCAGGCCAGGAAAGTCTGTGTGCATTTCCACCGGTCATAATTCCTGAGGCAGGCCAGGAAAGTCTGTGTGCATTTCCGCCGGTCATATAATGCCAGTGCTTGGCTGGCTGACTTCCAAAAGGAGATTAACTTGCCCAAGAACTGCCTAATCTGTGACATGCACACCAGGTGGAACTCAACGTTGGCCATGCTGCAGCGGCTGCACACACAGCATAGGGCCATCAATGAGTACCTATATGACTATGGCACCAGGACAGGGTCAGGGGAGCTTGTTTTTTTTTCCCCGCGCCAGTGGGCTATGATCAGGGATGCATGCACTGTCCTGTCACCATTTGAGGAGGCCACAAGGATGGTGAGTAGTGACAGTGCATGCATCAGTGACACTGTCCCTCTTGTCCACTTGTTGGAGCACACGTTGCGTGGAATAATGGACAGGGCACTTGAGGCAGAACAGAGGCAGAAAGAGGAGGACTTCCTTACCTCTCAAGGCCCCCTTTATCCAGACAGTGTTTCTGCGTGGCCGCCGAACACACAGGAAGAGGAGGAGGAGGATTGTGTCAGCATGGAGGTGGAGCCTAGCACTCAGCATCAGCAGCAGTGATCATTTACAGTCCCAAGAAACCCATAGACTTGTACGTGGCTGGAAGGAGGTTGCTGCGGATCATGCCATCCTTAGTGACCCAGAGGACTCCGGACCAAATGCCTCAGCAAACCTACGCTGCATGGCCTGATCCTGCAAAGTCTGCGGAAGGATCCTTGTATTCGTGGTATCAAGGAGAGGGATCATTACTGGCTGGCAACCCTCCTTGATCCAGGTTACAAGGGTAAGGTTGCAGACCTTATCTTGCCGTTGCAGAGGGAGCAGGGGATGAAACATCTTCGGGAGGCCTTGCAGAAAGGTCTGTGCAACGCATTCCCAAAGACTGGGAGGTTACAAATTCCTGTTACTGGACAACGTGTTGCTGAGGCTTTGGTCAGTAAAAGGGGGTGCAGGGGAGAAGGTGGCCGTCTGATCGATGCGTTCATACAATTTTTTAGTCCGCAGCCCCAAGGTATGATCGGTTCCAGCAACCATCGCCAGCGTCTGTTTTACATGGTGCAGGAATACCTAGGGGCAAGATCAGACTTGCACACCTTTCCCACCGAAAATCCTCTGGGTTACTGGGTCTTGAGGATGGATCACTGGCCAGAGCTTGCACAGTATGCAATTGAGCTACTGGCCTGTCCTGCATCCAGCGTTTTTTCGCAACGCACATTCAGTGCTGCTGGAGGCTTTGTAACCGAATACAGGGTGCGCCTGTCCACCGACTCGGTCAATCGACTGACCTTCATAAAAATGAATCAGTCTTGGATCACCACCAGCTAGCAAGCACCTGATACTGATGTAACCGAAAACATTTTTCTGAAATGTCAGGTCCCTTCAAGACTGCCTATGATGATGCTGAGTGACTATCCTGTTATGCTGAGTGACTATCCTCTTCCTCCTCAATGATCATGCTGATCGCTTGTAAGAACATTTTTGGTTCTGGGCGCCGTCACCAGTGGCTAAGGTCCAATTTTTCAGCCCCTGTTTAACAGGGGCGTGTAATTACAATTTGTGATGCAATACTTTGCAGCAGGGCTCATTTCTGCCCTCCAACTAGAGTATCTGTGAGGGGTTGCAGTGTTGTGGGACCAGCACCATTGCCTAAGGCTGGATTCACACCTATGCATTTTCAGTGCTTTTTGCATTTTGCAGATTTGCACTACAGAACCTGTTCCATAGGAAACCATGCAAGATGGACTGTAGTGCAAATCTTCAAAATGCAAAAAGCACTAAAAAAGGTGTGAATCCAGCCTAAGGCCCAATTTTTCATCCCCTGTTTAACAGGGGCGTCTAATTAAAATTTTTGATGCAATATTTTGCAGGAGGGTTCATTGCTGCGCTCAACTACAGTATCTGTGAGGGGTTACAGTGTTGTGGCACCAACACCAGTGCCTAAGGCCCAATTTTTCAGCCTCTATTTAACAGGGGCGTGTAATTACAATTTTTGATGCAATAATTTGCAGCAGGGCTAATTCCTGCACTCCAACTAGAGTATCTGTAAGGGGTTGCAGCTTTGTGGCACCAGTGCCTAAGGACCAATTTTTCTGCCCCTGTTAAACAGGGACATGTAATTACAATTCTTGATCTAATATTTCACATCAGGGCCCATTCCTGCACCCACCAAGAGTAACTGTGAGGGCTTACAGTGTTGTGGCAACACCACCACCACCACCAAAGGCCCAATTTTTCTGCCCCTGTTCAACAGGTGCATGTAATTAGAATTCTTGATATAATATTTCACAGCAGGGCCCATTCCAGCACCCACCAAGAGTAACTGTGAGGACTTACAGTGTTGTGGCACCAGTACCACCACCACCAAAGGCCCAATTTTTCTACCACTGTTCAACAATGATATGTAATTACAATTCTTGATATAATAGTTCACAGCAGGGTGTTCCAGCGCCCACCAAGAGTAACTGTGAGGGCTTACAGTGTTGTGGCAACACCAACACCTAAGGCCCAAAATTCTGCAGAGTATATAGGGCAGACCCCTACTTTCAAATATCCAACTTACAAACGACTCCTACTTGCAAACGGAGGGAGACAACAGGAAGTGAGATGAAATCTACCCCTAGGAAGGGAAATTCTCTCCTGTAAGAGTTAATATGGGAAAAATGTGTCTCCTCTCCACTGATGCTTTATCACCAATCCTTGTTTCACTAAAAACCCCAAATTTTCAAAAAAACATTTGTCATTGGGACAAAAAGTGAGGTGAAATCTTCTGAAGAGGTGTACAGACAGCAAAACAAATGTTACAGGGGTGATAACCCTTCCCTATATTTTCCAAAAAGCTTAAAAATAGATTTTTTGGCTGGAGCTACACTTTAAAAAATACAAGACCCAAAGGGGCTGGTAATGGGCTGGAGGGGTACCCATGCCATTTTTCTCAATGATTTTCATCCATATTGCTGGGACCAGACATTACATTAAAGCCGCAAGCAGTTTTAAATGACTTTTTTTCATTTAGAAATGTCATTTTGTGCAGGGACAGTTCTAAACACAGAAACACGTGCCAATTCACAGGCATACTATAGACACCCCCCAGGTACGATATTTAAAGGCATCATTAAAATCACTGCTCCCGAAAAAACGGCTGTTTGTAAAACTTTTTTTTGCATTGATACATGTCCCCTGGGGCAGGACCTGGGTCCCCAAACCCTTTTTAGGACAATAACTTGCATATTAGCTTTTAAAATTAGCATTTTTTATTTCGAACGTTCAAGTCCCATAGTCTTTAACGGGGTTCTAAAGTTTGAGCAAACTTTCAGTCCGTTCGCAGGTTCTGGTGCGAACCGAACCGGGGGGTGTTTGGCTCATCCCTAGTTCTCAACCTGTATAGGGTGAGGACGTGGCACCGAGGTGGTAAAGCGATTGCAGACCAAAGGTTTCAATAAGGAGACATGAAACACATTTGAGATGGGCATACTAGGAGGAAGGTCCAAGGTGTAAGCCACTGTGTTAATCCTTGCGAAGGATATGGAAAGGCCCAATAAAACGAGGTGCAAAATTCAAAGAAGGAACACGAAGTCGGAGGATGACAGCCAGACTCTGTCCCCAACCTGGTAGGAATGTGCAGGCAGGTGCCTGCGAACAGCATGGAGTCTGTACCTATCGTTAGCATGTTGCAAAGCCTCCTGAACTTGTGCCCAAGTGGAACAAAGACCACAGAGATGCTCCTCTAATGCAGGAATACTCTGCGGAACAAACAAGTCAGGCAATATGGAAGGTTGGAAGCCATAATTCACCATAAATGGGTACAAACGGGAAGCAGAATTCAAGGCACTGTTGTGAGCAAACTTTGCCCACGGTAATAGGTCTGACCAGTTGTTATGATGGTCAGAAATATAGCAACGTAAGAATTGCTCCAAGGACTGATTGGCTCGTTCTGCGGCCCCATTAGACTGCGCGTGATACGCAGAGGAGAAAGCAAGCTGAATTCCCAACTGTGCATAAAAGTCTCGCCAGAACCGGGAGACAAACTGACTACCCCGTCTGAGACAATCACCTTGGGTAGTCCATGTAAGCGAAAGATCTCCGAAGCAAAAATGGAAGCCAGTACCTTAGAAGTGGGTAGCTTCTTAAGTGGAATACAATGACACATCTATGAGAACCGGTCAACCACCATAACGACAACAGTGTTGCCTTGGGAGTTGGGTGACTCCACTATGAAATCCATAGACAGGTGGGTCCAGGGCATCTCTCCATTGGGTATGGGTTGTAGGAGGCCCACTGGAAGGTGTTGTGGAGTCTTACTCTGAGCACACACGGAACAGGCAGCTATGAAGGAGGTTACATCAGCCTTTTGTCACCCAAAGGAGAAGTAAGACTGGTGCGAACCGTAGCCAGGATACGATCAGGAGGAATTACAGGAACCGAAACCGACTCCAACTTGGAAGTGGAGGAAAATTGTCATGACAAGGCGTCAGCCCTTACATTCTTAGTACCGGGTAAGAATGAGACAATGCAATTAAAACTCAACAAGAAAAGAGCCCATCGTGCCCTTCTGGGAGAGAGGCGCTTAGCCTCAGACAAGAATGTGGTCAGTAAGAATGAGTGTCAGGTCACCTTGAGGCTTGGTGACAGATGCACACCGTTGGGATCAGGAGTGCACCGCAAGGCAGTGGACCCTACGGCTGACTGCTGCGGATGGGAGTCCGGGTGTAAGGTAGACAGGGCCGCTGGAACACCAACATGGATCCCACCGGGGTTAGAGCATAGGATTCCCTGGGGCGCGGAGTCAAAGAGCCAGCAGGTGTTCACCAGAGCCTCTAGTGGTGAGGATGGACTGGGCTGCAACTGACTCCAGGTCGCGACCCCCCAGGGTCCCCTAGCTCACAGCCACAGTAGGCAACAGGAAGATAGGGATAGTAAAGGAGTAAGCCAAGGTCAGGGCCACAAGCAGACAAGGACAACAGAGTACACGCCAAGGTTCAGGGTCACAGGCAAACAGGGATAGTCGGGGACACGCCAAAGGTCAAGGCCACGAGCAGACAGGAATAGTAGAGAACACGCCAAGGTCTGTAACAGAAACAAACGTAGAGCACACGACAGGCAGGAACAGGAAGCCAAACACACAAAGGTTGATCAGCAGGGCTGGCCTGCAGTGCAGAGCTTAATATAGAGTTCTCAGATAGGAGCTGGGGTGGAGCCATGCTAGAGGAGAGTTAATAAGAGCAGTCAGGTGAGAGACAGCTGGTCTTTAGAGATGAACACATGGAGACAGGTAAGCTGACAGACAACTCTATTGCATAACCATGACAGTACCCCCCCTTTACGAGGCCTCCCCTTCCCCGTCTGGGACCAGGTTTAGAGGGGAACTTCAAATGAAACTTCCTCAACAAACAAGGTGCAAAGACCTCAGAAGCCTTGATCCACGACCTCTCCTCAGGACCAAACCCCTTCCAATGCACGAGGTACTGGAGAATGCCTCTACAGAGTCGGAAATCTAAAATTTGGCTAACCTCATACTCCTGATTATCCTCAGAGACTGACGCTGCGGTAGAGAGAGGATGAGAGAACTTATTGAGGACTAAAGGCTTCAGAAGGGCAACATGGAAGGAGTTAGAGATTTTGAGGCTTTTGGGAATCTGGAGCTTGAAACAAACTGGATTCAGTTTAGAAGGTATGGTGTACGGACCAATGAATCTTGGGGCAAATTTGAGAGAAGGAACCCGGAGCTTGATGTTCCTGGTGGAGAGCCAGACTTTGTCTCCTGGCTGAAGAGAAGGTGGCTTACGCCTGCGACGGTCAGCAAAACTCTTGAATTTGTTGGCAGCTTTCTAGAGGGAATCATGAATGTCAGCCCACATGGAATTGAATGATTCCTGAACAGTAGCCAAGGCTGGAACGTCGGAAGAATAGGTCATAGGAAGAGGGAGTTGAGGATGTCTTCCATAAACAGTGATAAAGGGTGTTTTCTGAGAACTGATGTTGACATGATTATTGTGGGAGAACTCTGCCCACGGAAGTAGTGATGCGCAATCATCGTGATGAGCCTAGACCAAGGTATGGAGAAAGACCCCCAATTCCTGATTAACCCTCTTAGTCTGGCCATTGGATTGGGGATGGTAAGAAGAGGTAAAATCCAAGGTAATGTAGAGGAATTTGCAAAAGGCTCTGCACAAACAGGACATAAACTGAGCACCCCTGTCCGAAACGACATGGGAAGGAACACCATGAAGGCAGAAAATCTCTTGTACAAAAACAGGAACCAAGGCAGAGGCAGAAGGGAGACCAGGAAGAGGAACAAAATGAGCCATCTTGGAGAACCGATCGATTACCATCCAAATGGCTGTATTATTCTCTGACAGTGGAAGATCGGTGATAAAATCCATGGCTATGTGAGACCAGGGCTCCTTAGGAATGGGCAAGGGCATGAGAAAACCAGCAGGGGCTTGTGTGGAAGATTTAGACTGAGCACAGACATGACAAGCCTTAACGCAATCTTTAACATCCGAGCGGAGGTTAGGCCACCAGTAGAGACGACTGATGAGCAGGAAGGATCGGAGGAACCCAGCATGACCTGCCACCTTGGAATCATGTCTCCAATGAAGGATCTTAGCTCTTAGCTCCGTGGGAACAAAGGTCTTGCCAGGAGGAATTTTTGATTCCAGGGTGGTAGAATGAGCAACAATGCATGAGGTCGGAATGATCGGCTCAGGATCAGGGGTGGACTCCTCGTCCAAAGTGTCAAATGACCTAGTGAGCGCATCAGCCCGACCGTTGCAGGAACCAGGTTTGTACGTAATCGTGAATTTAAAACGAGAAAAGAAGAGACTCCACCTGGCATGTCTGGGGTTCAGACGTTAAGCATTCTGTAGATATTGTAGATTCTTGTGATTAGTAAAGATCATAATGGAGTGAGGGGAACCCTCCAAGAGATGACGCCACTCTTCCAACGCCAATTTAATTGCAAGAAGTTCCCGATCACCAATGGCATAAATTCTCTCTGCCTGAGAAATTTTTTTGGAGAAGAACGCACATGGTTGACGTCTCTTCTCAAAGAACTGAAGAAGCACAGTTCCCACCCCCATCGAAGAAGCATCTACTTCAATAAAAAATGGGTCCCCAGGATTTGGTCTCCTCAAGAGAGGTCCAGAAACAAAGGCCTGTTTTAGAACGTGAAACGCAGAGACAGCCTCGGAAGACCAGTCTTTGGCATTCGTACCCTTCTTGGTTAAAGCGATAATAGGCGCGGCAATGGAAGAGTAATTCCTTATGAACTGCCTATAATAATTTGTGAAGCCAAGAAAGCGCTGTGTGGCCTTGAGGCTGGCAGGAAGGGGCCAGTTGGTAATGGCCCGAGACCTTTCCAGGGTCCATGCGAAGACCCAAACTAGAAACAAAACATCCCAGAAACAGGACCTCAGGACATTCAAAGGAACATTTCTCCAGCTTGGCATAGAGATTATTCTCTCTAAGGCGCTGAAGAACGGTGCGGACATGGTTTCTGTGAGCAAGCAGATTTTCGGAAAAGATGAGAATGTCATCCAGATAGATGACAACAAACTGATACAGTAGATCCCTGAAGATTTCATTGACAAAGTTGTGGAACACAGCTGGAGCATTACACAAACCAAAAGGCATAACCAGGTATTCGTAATGCCCATCCCTAGTGTTAAACGCAGTCTTCCATTCGTCACCTTCCTGTATTCTAATGAGATTGTATGCACCTCTGAGATCCAACTTGGTGAAAATGGAAGCCCCCTTCAACCTGTCGAATAGCTCAGATATTAGAGGTAAGGGGTATCGGTTTTTGATGGTCACTGCGTTTAACCCTTGATAGTCAATGCAGGGTCTGAGGGTACTATCCTTTTTAGCAACGAAAAGAACCCTGCTCCTGCAGGCGAAGAGGATTTCCGGATGAAACCTCTCTCCAGATTCTCGGCGACATACTCAGACATGGCCTGGGTCTCTGGAATGGACAGAGGGTAGGTACGACCCCTGGGCAGAGTTGCTCCAGGGACAAGGTCAATGGCACAGTCAAAAGATCTGTGGGGAGGAAGCACCTCAGCAGACTTCTTACAGAACACATCCCGGTAATCGCTGTATGCCGCGGGAAGATCAGAAGATACGGATGTGGTAGCAATGGGAAGTCTCTCCTTGGGGACCACCTTGAGAAGACAGGACGAGAAACACGAATAACCCCAAGCCAGAATCTGCCCAGAGACCCAGTCCACATGTGGAGAGTGGAGCTGTAGCTAAGGAAGGCCCAATACAATGGGAGTAGAGGCCTTGGGTAGAATGTGGAAGGAAATCCACTCCTGGTGGAGTATCCCTACCGACATCCTAATACTGTAGGTAGCGTCTGGAAACGTATAGGGCCCCCTGGGAGCACAGTGCCATCAATTGCCAAGACTACCAGTGGTGTAGCGAGAGGAGGAAGGGTAAGCTTCATAGAAGAAGCAGTTCTCCAGTCCATAGAATTGCCGGCAGCCCGGAGTCCAATTATACTAGGACCGATTGGGGAGAAGGGCCTACATGAAGGAACACCGGAAGAAGAAGACAAGAAGGTGATGTTTGTGGGTCCAATACTCCACCTTACAAATGTATTAGACCCGAGCGTTTCCCGGATGAAGCGAGTAGGAGTCACGAAAATGACCCTTGCCCCCACAATAAAGACACAAGCCAAGAGTTCTGTGTCTAGCACGTTCTTCGGGGGCTAGTCTGGTCCGGCCCAGCTGCATAGGTTCCTCAGCAGGCAGAGGATGCTCCACAGAGCGACAGGGGAAGAGTTCTGGCTGACTAGGACCTAGGGGGTGCTGGCGTCTTTTTTCTAGGGACCTCTCCTGGAAACGAATGTCAATCTGATTGTACAAGGAAATTACATCGTCCAGACCGGCGGGGATGGCTCTTCCTGCTAATTCGTCCTTCACTCGGTCAGAGATGCCATGTAAAAAGGTTGCGACCAGGGCCTCATTGTTCCAGCTCAATTCAGCTGTGAGGATACGGAACTGAATCGCATATTGTCCCACTGAACAAGATTCTTGGCAAAGGCGTAAAAGTGCACTAGCCGCTGAAGAAACCCGAGCTGGCTCCTCGAAGATATTACGAAAAAGCTTCAAGAAGTCGGACAGGCCGGAAACCACCGGGTCATTCTTCTCCCACAGGGGGGCAGCCCAAGCTAAAGCTTCACCAGAGAGGAGGGAAATGATATAGGCTACCTTAGCCCGATCAGACAGAAAGTTTTGAGGCTGGAGCTCAAAATGAATGGTGCATTGGCTGAGGAAGCCCCTGCAGGCCTTGGAGTCCCCAGAGAAACAGGACGGAGCTGGCAGTAAATATGAATGTGTGGCTGCGACTGGTGCGATAGGTGCAGCTGCTGATTGTACTTGAGGCTGCAGGTTCGGATTTCCCAAGAAGGCCTGGAGCTGCTCGAAGTGGGAAGCCAGATCGCAATAGCATCACCTGAGTCTGATTAGATTCGAACTATGCCCTGCAATGGATCGGCTGCAGGAAGCGGCACGTCAGCCGGGTCCATGGCTGATCAAACTGTCGGGTCACCTTGAGGCTAGGTGATAGATGCACACCGTTGGGATCAGGAGTGCACCACAATGTAGTGGACCCTATGGCTGACTGCTGCGGATGGGAGTCCGGGTGTAAGGTAGGCAGGGCCGAACACCAACACGGATCCCACCGGGATTAGAGCGTAGGATTCCCTGGGGCGCGGAGTCTAAGAGCCAGCAGGTGTTCACCAGTGCCTCTAGTGGTGAGGATGGACTGGGCTGCAACTGGTCGCGACCCCCAGGGTCCCCCAGCTCACAGCCACAGTAGGCAACAGGAGGATAGGGATAGTAAAGGAGTAAGCCAAGGTCAGGGCCACAAGCAGACAAGGACAACAGAGTACACGCCAAGGTTCAGGGTCACAGGCACACAGGGATAGTCGGGGACATGCCAAAGGTCAAGGTCACAGGCAGACAGGAATAGTAGAGAACACGCCAAGGTCGGTAACAGAAACAAACGTAGAGCACACGGCAGGCAGGAACAGGAAGCCAAACACACAAAGGTTGATCAGCAGGGCTGGCCTGCAGTGCAGAGGTTAATATAGAGTTCTCTGATAGGAGCTGTGGTGGAGGCATGCTAGAGGAGAGTTAATAAAAGCAGTCAGGTGAGAGACAGCTGGTCTTTAGAGATGAACACATGGAGACAGGTAAGCTGACAGACAACTCTATTGCATAACCATGACAATGAGAACTGGCACAGTGGTACCTTCAAGGAGTTGTCTCCATTCTTTCAGGGCTAAAATGATCTGCAACAGCTCTCTGTCACAAATCTCGTAATTGCACTCTGCAGGTGACAATTTCTTGGAAAAGTAGCCACACGGATGCATAGCGCTCTCAGAGTTAGGACGTTGAGACAGAAGGGCTCCATTTCAGTTTCAGAAGCATCAACTTCTGGGATAAAGGCAACGTAGGATCAGCATGTGCCAACACAGGAGCAGAAACAAAGGCAGCCTTGAGACTCTCAAAGGCCTTAATGGACTCCGGAGACCAACTCTGTGGGTTACCGTCCTTTCTGATCATATCAGTCAGGGGCTTGACCAAAGACGAGAAGTTATGAATAAACTTCCGATAATAGTTGGCAAAGCCCAGGAAACGCTGCAGAGGATGTAAACCCACGGGTCGGGGCCACTGTAGGACTTCTGAAAGTTTCTCTGGGTCCATTGAAAAACCAGCAGTGGAAATGACAGGAATTTAACCTGTTCACAATGGAACTCGCACTTCTCCAGTTTACAATAGAGGTTGTTTTCTTGTAGTTTCTGAAGCACACGACAGACATCTGTGTGGTGGCTCTCCAGGGACTTGGAAAATATGAGGATATCATCGAGATAAACCACCACACATAACTGCAATAAATCTTGGAGGACATTATTATTATTATTATTATTACTATACAGGATTTATATAGCGCCAACAGTTTACGTAGCGCTTTACAACTTGAGGGTAGACAGTACAAATACAATACACTTTAATACAGTAGGAATCAGAGGGCCCTGCTCCTTAGAGCTTACAATCTAAGGGAAGGAAGGTCAAGAGATACAAAAGGTAATAGCTGTTGGTGATGTGCTGATTGAGAAGATAAATGTACAGTTGTTAGGTGGGGGCCAGATAGGCTTCTCTGAAGAGATGAGTTTTCAGGGATTATCTGAAAGTGGATAAAGTAGGAGAAAATCGGACGGATTGGGGTAGAGCATTCCAGAGGATGGGAGAGGCTCTGGTGAAGTCCTGAAGGCGAGCATGGGATGAGGTGACAAGGGAGTTTGAGAGCAGGAGGTCTTGGGAGGAGCGAAGAGAATGATTAGGTTGGTATTTTGTGACTAGGTTAGAGATGTAGCTGGGGGCCAGGTTGTGGATGGCTTTGTAAGTTATAGTTAGTATCTTGAATTTAATTTGGTGACTGAGTGGCAGCCAATGGAGGGATTGGCAGAGGGGTGTAGCAGACGCTGAACGGTTTGTGAGGTAGATGAGCCTGGCAGCAGCGTTCGTGATGGACTGAAGTGGAGATAGCCTATTTAGAGGTAAACCAATGAGGAGTTGCAGTAGTCGAGGCGGGAGATGACCAGGGAGTGGATTAGAAGCTTTGTGGTGACATTAGTTAGGAAGGGGCATATCTTGGAGATGTTGCGGAGATTGAGGTGGCAAATTTTGGATAGTGATAGAATGTGGGGTCGAAAGGTTAGTTCAGAGTCCAGGATTACATCTAGGACCTTGGCGTGGGGAGATGGGTTGATAGTTGAGCCGTTGATATTGACAGAGAAATCAGGGGAAGTGGCACCTGAGGGAGGAAATATCATGAGCTCGGTTTTGGATAGATTGAGTTTGAGGAAGTGATGTGACATCCAGGCCCATATGTCTGCTAGTAAGTTAGTAATGCGAGAGGAGATAGATGGAGAGAGCTGGGGGGTGGAGAGATAGATTTGGGTGTCATCAGCGTAGAGATGATATTTAAAGCGGTGAGAGGCAATCTGCTGACCCAAGGAGGTGGTGTAGATTGAGAAAAGGAGAGGTCCAAGAAGAGAACCTTGGGGGACCCCAACGGAGAAAGGAAGAGGAGAGGAGGAAGTAGAGTTGTAAGTGACACTGAAGGAGCGGTGGGATAGGTAGGATGAGAACCAGCGAAGAGTACAGTCACAGAGACCAAAGGAGTGGAGTTTATTGAGGAGGAGGGGGTGGTCCACTGTGTCAAAGGCAGCAGAGAGATCCAGGAGAAGTAGTGCAGAATAGTGTCCACTGGTTTTAGCCATTAGTAGGTCATTTGAGAGTTTAAGGAGAGCAGTTTCTGTGGAGAGTTGAGGGCGAAAACCGGACTGAAGGGGATCAAGAAGTTTATTCATGGTCAGATGGTCGCTTAGTCGGTTGTAGACCAGTCTTTCAAGAAGTTTGGAGGTGAAGGCGAGTAAGGAGATGGGACGTAAGTTGTTGAGATTAGTGGGGTCCAGTGGGGGCTTTTTAAGTATGGGGGAGACTAGCACATGTTTTAGAGAGTTTGGGAAGATGCCACAAGAGAGGGAGAGGTTGAAAATGTGAGTTAGAGAGTGTAGAATCGAGTCAGAGGGTGAGCGTAGCATTTGCAAGGGAGCAGGATCCAGGGGGCAGACGAGTTAGTGGTTAGATGAGTGTTAGATAAAAGTTTAGCAACCTCAGTAATAGTAGCAGGGTTGAATGAGGGAAGTAGTGATTGTATCTGTGGACATGGGGTGCTGCATGGGGGAGGTTTTTGCGCATTGGCGATCTCCTCATGACTTGTATCAATCTTGAAGTGATTGGCGATCTCCTGGGCAATGAGTGAGTTGGTGGGTGGAGACAGTGGAGGACAAAGTAGAGTGTTGAAGGTAGAGAAGAGTTGACGTAGACTGGATGAGAAGGTGTTAATGAGTGTGATAAAGTAGGTCTGTTTGGCAGCGTGAAGGCAGGAATAGTATTTTAGGAGGGCAGATTTATATTGTGTGAAATCTTCCAGGATCTTAGTCTTATGCCACAGGCGCTCAAGAGCGCGGCTACGTTTTCTGAGACTTCTGGTGTCATCTGTTTGCCAGGTTAGTAGCAGTCGGGGCCTAATTCTGCGTGTAGTGAGGGGGGCAAGCTTGTCTAGGAAGGAAGACAGGGAGCTGTTGTAGATGAAAGTGGCTAGGTTGGGGCAGGACAGAGGTGAGATTTTGTCATAGAGGTGATCAGTAGCAGAGTAGAGAAGAGAAGGGTTGAGGTGGCAAAGGTTTCTACATGTAACTGTTAGACGGTTGGAGGGAGAGGAGGTGGAAGACAGGGAGAGAGCAAAACTAATAAGGTGGTGATCAGAGAGTGGGAGAGGATTGTTGGAAAGGTTGCACGGAGTGCACAGATAGGTTAAAGATAAGGTCAAGGGTGTTGCCGTTGGAGTGGGTAGGAGCCTGTATCCATTGCTTCAGGTCAATAGATGAGGTTAGACTGAAAAGTTTAGAAGTATTAGTAGTGTTAGTGTTAACAGGGATGTTGAAGTCACCGAGAATAATTGTGGGGATTTCAGAAGAGAGAAAGTAGGGTAGCCAGGCAGAGAAGTCATCAAGGAAGGGAATGGGAGAGAATAGACAAATGCAATGTGCCTCAAAAGAGGAGAGTGTCAGAGAGGGAGGTGGGTAAAGTACCTGATAGGTGCTGCATGGGGCTAGAAGGATTCCCACTCCACCTCCCTTCCTTCTACTTGGTCTGGGGGAGTGAGTCCAGAGAAGGCCCCCATGGGAGAGGGAAGCAGGAGAAGTAGTATCTGATTCATGAAGCCAGGTTTCAGTAATGGCAAGTAGGTTAAAGGAATTTGTGATAAAGAGGTTCTCATAATGGCCTGTTCTGGTATTAAATGCAGTTTTCCACTCCTCGCCCTCCTTAATCCGCACGAGATTGAACGCCCCTCTCAAATCTAGCTTTGTGAAAACCGTTGCTCCCTTGAGGCAGTCAAATAACTCTGTAATCGATGGAATCGGGTAGGCATTCTTAATTGTGAAACGATTGAGACTCCTATAATCAATACAAGGTCTCAGTTCACTGCTCTTCTTCTTCACAAAGAAGAAACCAGCAGGAGACGAGGATTTGCGGATGAAACCTTGAGAAAGTGCGTCTGCAACATACTCCTCCATGGCCTTATCCTCCAAGACCGACAAAGGGTAAACCCGGCCACGAGGGGGTATGGCACCAGGTTGAAGGTCGATTCCACAATCATAAGGCCGGTGTGGGCGCAAACTACCGGCTTGACCTTTGTCAAAGACATCGCTAAAATTGCGGTACTCCTCCGGCAGGGAGGAGAGTAAAGAGGTGCACAGGACATTAGCTACCTTCTGGAAGCATGTCTCACTGCATTGTGGTGACAAGGAGAGAACTTCAGCACGGAGCCAATCAAAAGAGGGGTTGTGCCTCTGTAACCAGGGATAACCAATAACCAGCGGAAACCTAGGTGAGGAATAACTTGGAATTGGATTATCTCATGGTGAAGAGCCCCTACGGCCATGGACAACGGAACCGTCTCATGAGTCACATGGGCAGGCTGTAGAGGTCTCCCGTCAAGAACCTCAATGGCAAGTGGAGTGTCACGCAGCTGCAGAGGAATCGAGTGCTGTGATACGAAGCCAGCATCAATGAACAGGCCTGCAGCCCCAGAGTCGATTAGAGCCTGTATCTCAATGGACGACTCAGCCCAAGAAAGGGTGACCAAAACCAGGGGCTTATCCTTCTGGATAACTGGGGATGAAACAATGCCACCTAAGGTCTGTCCATGACAGGACCTCAAGGTTCGGGCGTTCCCTGGACAGGTAGGACAAGACTTCAAAAAGTGACCTGCCTGGCCACAATAAAGGTACAATCTCTCCCTCCTCCTAAAGGCTCTCTTATCCGCAGAGAGACGCGTAAAAGCCCAAGTGCATGGGTGCATCTTCACTGACCGACTCGGTACCAGGAGGCATGGGAGGTGAGGGAGGCACGGGTGGGACTGCAGAGCTCGAAGGCAAATGTACAGGAGGCTTCCGCAAGCGCTCCTTAAAAGAGAGTCTTTCTTTGAGTCTGGAGTCAATGAGGATGGCAAACGTGATCAACCTCTCCAGCTCAGTGGGTATATCTCGGGCTGCTATCCCATCCTTGATGGAATCCGAGAGACCATGAGAAAAAGCAGCCACGAGGGCCTCATTGTTCCAAGCAACCTCTACTACCAGAGTACGGAATTCAATGGTGTAGTCGGCAACAGTTCTCGTGCTCTGTTTGATGGACATGAGGCACTTGACAGCAGAAGCGGAGCATGCGGGAATGTCAAATACCCTTTTAAAGGAGGCCACAAAGTCAAAGTAACTCAAGACAATGGGTTTTTGTATCTCCCATAGAGGGTTTGCCCAGGCCAAGGCTCTCTCAGAAAGCAAAGATATCATGAAACCTACTTTGCGTCTGTCCGTGTGGAAACGCCTGGGGCAGCATCTCAAAGTAAATCTCAACCTGGTTGAGAAACCCTCTGCATTGAAATGGATCGCTCCCCCAAATTGCTGGGGAAATGGAGCGGAACCAGACATACCTCTTATAGAGGTAATACTCGAGGCGGGTGCCTGCACAGAGACTATTGCCGCAACAGGGACGGCCTGCAACTCAGGTTGTACTGGAGCAGCCACAGTTGGAGTTTCCAGGTGAGCCGTGCGACTAAGGAGCATTTGTAACGCTATAGCAAACTGATCCATGCAGTGATCTTGCTCATCCAATCTGGAAAAAATATTACCAACAAGTGGATTGACAGTAGCTTCTGAATTCATGGCCTACTATCAGGAACCATGAATCAGGCTGAGATAGAAGTATAGTTAAATCACACTTGTTTAATAATAATAATAAAAAGGTAAACAGAGTAAGCATACTCAAAACAAGCCAGCGTTCAGTAACCGGATCGGGTAGTCAGCCAAGCCAATGTCAGAGAGCCAGAGGTAAACGTTGTAGTACAGCAAGCAGGATCAGGAGCCAGAAGGGACGTCAGCCGAGCAAGTCTTCAACAGGAACGCAGAAGAAAGTCTCTGTGATGTTGACAAAGGCGAAGGCAGAGATCCAGTGAGCTGGACGACTTTAAGTAGGCAGGACTGACGAGCAGAATCAACAACAGCTGGGTAACTGTGGAGAGAGATGGGAGTTGGCAATTAGCCGACAGCTGAGCGGCCAGCTCAGAGAAGGGAGGGCTGAGCCCAGCCCTGACATAAACACACAAATCCACGTCCTGTCAGGGGAGAGGAGACAGATTGTGTGTTCCTAGTACATAGGAACACCAATATTTCTCCTCCCCAAGTCAGTCCCATCCCCCCACAGATAGAACACACAGTGAGGGAACAAATTTAACCCCTTGATCGCCCCCTAGTGTTAACCCCTTCCCTGCCAGTGACATTTATACAGTATTCAGTGCATTTTTATAGCACTGATCACTGTATAAATGTCAATGGTCCCAAAAATGTGTCAAAAGTGTCCACCGCAATGTTGCAGTCCCAATAAAAATTACAGATCGCTGCCATTACTAGTAAAAAAAAATAAAAAATAACAAAAATGCCATAAATCTATCCCCTATTTTGAAAACGCTATAACTTTTGTGCAAACCAATTAATAGACGCTTATTGCAATTTTTTTTAACCAAAAATATGTAGAAGAATATAAATCGGCCTAAACTGATGAAGAATTTTTATTTTTTATTTGGGGATATTTATTATAGCAAAAAGTAAAAAATATTGTGTTTGTTTTTAAATTTTAACTCTTCTTTTGTTTATAGCGCAACAAATAAAAACTGCAGAGGTGATCGAATGCATCCAAAAGAAAGCTCTATTTGTGGGGAAAAAAGGACATCAATTTTGTTTGGATACAATGTCGCACGACTGCGAAATTGTCAGTTAAAGCGACGCAGTGCTGTATCGCAAAAAATGGCCTGGTCAAGAAGGGAGTAATTCCTTTCCATGGTTGAAGTTGTTAAAAACGCCAGAACCGCCCAAATGCGGCGTAACGCTGCATACAGTGTTAAGCTGCCTTTAGGTGTGCTTAGCAGTGTGAGGCGCTTTTACAGCTCTAATGTCGGTCATCAGATCGCGCTGGTCATGAGGTTTTTGTGGAGCTTAAAAACCACTTACAGCTCCTAAAAGCTTGCCTGTGCATAAGGCCATAGAATATAATGGAAAGGGGTTTTTAAGCTGCAAAAAAAAAATGGCTAATGCTTCTAAAAGCTGTTAAGATGCCCCATGTGCATGTGGTCTTAAGCATTTAGGTGGTACCGCAAAGATGTTGGCTGCCTGGTCATATATCTATTGCAGCGACTCGCCCTTCCAGTACCTTAGACCCCCCCCCCAACCCTACCCTGTAAAGAGAGTCATCTCTTGGAATATCAAGGGGCTACAGTCACCCTATAAACGCATGTCAGTTTTAGGCCACCTCAAGTGACTTAAAACTGACATAGCTCTGCTACAGGAAACACAATTAACTACGGAGGATTTTAGATGTATGCGAAAACTTTGGGTCGGACAGGCCTATGGCTGAGCAGTGGTTAGGGAAAGGAAGTAGTGCTGCTCCTCATCCACAAAAATTTACCCTGTGAGGTGTTATCAGTAGAGGGGGGTGATCAGGGCCGCGTTATCACAGCTTAGCTGAGAGTGTCATCCCGGGTGTGGGTTCTTTCCAACATATATGCTCTGAATTCCCCCACTAAACTTTTCTTTCAAAAACTGTCCTCCTGCCTAGCCCCCTACCTACACCCCTCTTTACTAGTTGACGGAGACATTAATTCGGTGCTGCACCTACACAAAGACAGATCCTTAGGTAAGCGTCCTTTAGATGTTCCTCCGTCGCCCGCCACTACCTCCTTGATGCACTTTGTGGAAGGCTTGCAGCTAGTGGATCTCTGGCTGGAGGGTTAAGAATGCTAATTTTTCTTCCCCCAAACCATACTCTGTCTAGGATAGACTACATGTTTTGCAACTCCATCATGCTAAAATACACTACTAACTTACACATCCACGAGATTGCAATATCTGATCAGACTCCGGTCTCAGTTTGCCTTGCGGATTTTACCCCGCAGGGCTCTGTCAAAACGTGTTGCTTCCCGTCCTATCTATTGAATAACCAGGATCTCCAGAGGGTTTTAAGGGAAGCATGGGCAGACTACGTGGCTACCAATTTAGGGAATTGGGACAATCCCATCCTTTTCTGGGAAGCTGGGAAGGCTGTGCTGTGTGGCAGAATTATTGCTTTCTCTGCCGGATACAAAAAGAATGTCACCAAACATTATTGTAAGGCACGCAAGCTCCTAACATCGCCTCAGTTCTGTCTAGTATACATAGTAGCAATTCTATTGTCTATTTTCTATATATGGGACTTTGGAAGTTTCTTTAAAAGAAAAGAAAAAAACCACATTCATTAATAGAGTTGGGCTAAGGGTTCGGCCTGGTCATCAGTTTGGGCCGAACATTGGCTGTTCGCCCTGTTCGGGGGACACCTGAATTTGCAGCACAGTGCATTTTACACCCTGATTGGGCAAAGCTTTGCCCAATCAGGGTGCAGTATAAGCTGGTTGTTAAGGAGCAGGGCTGGAAAACCGGCCGCGGCGTCCTTAACAACTGATGAGTTAGCTGACAGCTGAGTAAAAAAATAAATAAAAAATTGCCAGTAAAAAAAAGTTAAAAAAAAAATCCATACCAGACCTTTATACAGGCATGCAGCCTGGCAGGTCAGGAAAGGTGGTAATGAGCGAATGCTCCCCCCACCTCCTGAACATACCAGGCCACATGCCCTTAGCATGGGGGGTGCTTTGGGGCAGGGGGGGGATCTAACCCAGCATGCACTGGTCTGTGATTTCAGAAGGGGCGGTGCCACCAGGTGATGCAGCTAGGTGGCCCCCAATCCTTACCTATATAAAAGCGGTCAAATGGCTTAGGCTGCAGTAGGCGGTCAGTCTTTATGTCAGCAGGAGCATTTTTTTTTTTTACGGTTGCTGTGGGGACACTATTTTGTTTTTTTTTTAATCAAGTAATTGTCAAACACTGTCTCTGTGTTTTTTTTACTTTTTGAAACATGGGGACAATGTGCTTTGGGGTGGGGGGCAAAGATTACCATGCCCCAAAGCGCCCACTCCCCCAGCCTGGTATGGTTCAGGAAGGGGGGCACCCCCCTTTCCTGATCTGCTGGGCTGCTTGCTTGGATAAGGGTTTGGTATTGATTTTGGGGGGAACCCATGCCGTTTTTTTTCCAGTTTTGGCGTGGGCCTGGTGTGGACTGGGGGGGGGGGGCTCCACACGGTTTTAAAAATATTTTTTTTTCAACATCCGGGTTCCGGCAATTGCAACCATGAGTCATTTTAAATGTAATTTGACTTGTTTTTTTTTTTTCAGAAATGTCATTTTTGCTGGAGCATGTTATATATATGCTACAGATGCGCCACTTACAGGCAGACTAAGGAGATCCCCCACGCACTATATTTAAAGGAATTTTTCATTTTTATTGTTGCACTTTAAGCATCATTAAAATTACTGCTCCTGAAGAAACTATTGTTTAAAAAAAATGTTTTTGCATTGATACATGTCCCCTAGGTCAGTACCCACCCCCCCCATGCCCCTTTTATGGCCAATTGCTTGCATATAAGTCTTCAAAATGGGCGAACCGAACAGGTGAGTGTTTGGCCCATCTCTATTCATTAATTGTGCACCCTTAAATGATCTAGAAAGCTGATTGTACAATTACCCCCTCCCCTGGCAGCAGGTGTCTCATGACAGCTGCCAGAGTGCTCAGGTGTGAACAAGCACCATTTAAAACAATAACATTTTTAATTGTCAAGTAGAAATGCAAAGGCTGCACACTGATGCTATCACTGATGTAAAACCAGCTTAAGGCTATGTTTCCACTAGTGCGACTTTTTATGCGACTTGGGACTGAAAAGTCACATGACAAATAGTACCCCATGATTTCCAATGAGTATCGTTCATATCTGTGTGACTTCAAGTCGCTGCGACTTCAAAGTAGTCCCTGCACTACTTTGGTCCCACTTTGATGCGACTTGAGGTCCATAGACACAGGCATTGCTTCAAATCGCGGTAAAAAGTCGCGGTAAAATCGCGGTAAAAAATTGCAGCAAAATCGCGCGACTTTGGGGACGCAATAGTGGAAACTTGAAGACCAGGCTTTTTCTGGTACATTTTGTTTACAAGTTTAACCACTTTAATACAGATCACTTTCACCCCCTTCCTGCCCAGGCCAATTTTCAGCTTTCAGCGCTGTCACAATTTGAATTACAATTGCGCGGTCATGCAATGCTGTACCCAAATGAAATTATTATCATTTTTTGAGACAGATAGAGCTTTCTTTTGGTGGTATTTAATCAACACTGAGTTGTTTTCATTTTTTGCTAAACAAACGAAAAAAGACCAACATTTTTGAAAAAAAAATATGTTTTTCTTTGTTTCTGGTACAAAATTTTGTAATTATTTTGCTTCACTAATGTGTGCTAAAGAGGCTGCACTGATGGGCACTGATAGGCTGTACTGATGGGCTCTGATGAAGCCGCACTGATGAGCTGGCACTGATGGTCACTGATGAGGAGACACTAATATGCAGCATTGATGGGCACTGATATTCAGCACCGATGGGCACCGATAGGCGGCACTGATGGGCAACTTTTATGGGCACAGATGGGCACAGATAGGCAGCAATGATGGGCACTGATAAGAAGCACTGATGTGTACTGATAGGCGGCACTGACCGGTGGCTTGTTCTGAAGGACTTCCAGTCAGGACAATGAAACCACCACCTGGCCATCATTTTGCTATTGGCCGTGCGGGAAGTGGTTAAATCAGTTTTTTGCTAGAAAATTGTTATAACCCCCAAATATTATAGTTTTTTTTAGCAGAGACCCTAAGGAATAAAATGGCAATTGTTGCAATTTTTTATGTCACACGATGTTTGTGCAGGGGCACTTTTTTGGGGAAAAAATACGCATTAAAAAATAAATAAAACACAATATTTACCCCAGTTTTTATGTAAAATGTGAAAGATGATGTTACGCCAAAGTAAATAGATACCTAAAATATCACGCTTTAAAATTGTGCATGCTCATGAAATGGCAACAAACGATGGTCCTTAAAGCGGTAGTAACTGCTGTGTGTGTTTTTTTTTTCTGGAACCTGCAAGGTAAAGCCATAATATGCTAGTATGCATCGCATACTAGCACATTATGTGAAACTTACCTTAGAAAAAAGCCCTTCCAGCGGCGAGCTGTCACCTCTGATAAGGCTTCCATTTTCAGCCGTCTTCCTCACAGGTTTGCAGACTCCGGCTGTGTGAGTGGCCGGAGGCGAGATGATATCACTCCCATGGATGTGCGTGGTAGCCACCGTTTGGGTAACAGGACTTTGAAGGAATGGCCTGGGTAGCCGTTCCTTCAGAGCACATGCGCCGGTGACGTAAACAGCAGCATGTAGAGTAAATATCGCCCAAATGGTGCACGTTTAGGAGATATTTACAGTACCTATAGGGAACCCTTATTAAAGGCTTCCCTATAGGCACAAATTATGTATGGGAGTTTACTCCCACTTTAAAAAGCTCTATAAGCGATGCTTTAAATGCCTTTACAGAGGAGGTCTAGTGCTAGAATTATTGCTCTCGCTCTAGCGTTTGTGGTGATATCTCACATAAGTGGCGCAAATACCATTTACCGTATTTATCGGCGCATAACACGCACTTTTTTCCCCTTAAAATCAGGGGAAAATAGTGGGTGCGTGTTATACGCCGATCCCCGCCGATCCCCGCTAATTGTGATCTATCGGCGGTGATCGCCGCCGACATTCACATAGCGTGTCATTTTAAATATGGCGCCACGGAGTTCGGAGGGACTCAGCGGAGCTGAACGAGCGCCGCCAAAATCACAGTGACTGCTTGGAGCCGAGGTACACATAGTCGAGTGTATTCGGCTCTTTCCGGCGCCACTCACAGTCACGCCCAGTCCCGCCATTGGACCTGTGTTATGTCCATCATAGGGCGGGACTGTGAGCGGAAAGAGCCAAATACACTCGATTTTGTGTATCTCGGCGGCGTTTGTTCAGCTCCGCCGAGTCCCTCCGAACTCCACGGCGCCATATTTAAAACTACATGAAGCTATGTATATGTCGGCGGCGGCAAGCATGGACACTGGGGGCAAGGCTGCACTGACCACTGGGGCAAAGCTGCACTGGGGCAAAGCTGCACTGAAAAGCCTGCACTGGGGCAAAGCTGCACTGACAAGGCTGCACTGACAAGGCTGCACTGGGGCAAAGCTGCACTGACAAGACTGCACTGGGGCAAAGCTGCACTGACAAGACTGCACTGGGGCAAAGCTGCACTGACAAGGCTGCACTGACACTGAAAAGGCTGCAATGACACTAACAAGGCTGCAGATGAACACTGATGAGGCTGCATTGATGGGCATTTTAATGTAAGTTTTTTTTCCTTAAAATTCTTTCCTAAACTTGGGGTGCGTGTTATACGCCGGCGCGTGTTATACGCCGATAAATACGGTACATATGTGTTAACTTCTGTGCACAAGCACAGAAGGATGGAAATACCTTCAATTTTTTTTTTGCCATGCCGTTGCTCCAGTCCTCCAAGGTCATAGAGGCAATCAAAGTGGATCTACTCTTTGATCTCCTGTGTGGCCAGCCAGCGGCACCATCGGATCATTTCTCGGGTGAACCGGCGGAAACGGTAAGTCCGAGAAACACCAGGCAGCAGCGCACAAACTGCTTCTGAAAGTGCTCCAGCGGCTCATGAGCCATTCAGGCTGCTTTCATGAGAAGGAAACCTGCCGTGTGAAAAAAACAATGCCAGGGTTATGGCGGATACCTTCAGCCATAATCCCAGTAAACCTATTGCAAGCCACAATGTAGGCAATAAGTGGACGATTCACAACACATAGTCTTGCCTATTCAGCTCCTACTCCAATGTGTTTCACCCCACAAAGGGCTTAATTATGGAGACAGCTCCTAGATGTGCACCTGATAAAAGCTGAAGGTACAGGGAAAGAGGCAAGTTTGGAGTGGCATAGCTACTATTAAATCTACAAACAGTGTGATTTTTAGTGTTAAGGATTTTGTAACTTCCAGCTTTAAAATGCTCAAGAGTGAATAGTGCCCTAAGTCAAGAACCTGGGTGCATGTACAGAGGCAGTTATTCCTACTATCCTGCACAGCTGGCTGCATTGTCATGGTGACCCTTTCTGTGTCCAATAGTATAGTTTCTGTGACACAGATAATATGGGTAAGCCTGGTTTTCATGACTGGATAGTGGCAACACATAAAGACTCTCACTATGTGTGTCACAGCATATTTAAAAAAAAATGAGAAAAGAGCTTTTAAAAAATATAAAAATAAAGGAACACTATTATAATTTAAACGCTACAAAAAATATAACAGAATATATATAAAAGGAAATCAAGGCTGCAAAAATTCAAAACAAATGACATATTGGAAAAGACAGTAGGACAAACCCAAAAAAAATATTTAAATATTTTAATAGAAAAAAGGTCAAGTCTAATCATGTAGGCCCTTTACAAAATAATCTAGAGTGGGTGATCTAGAGAGAATGCAAATTTATTAAATACATTCTTCAGCTCTGTGTATACAAAGAAGCATGGAGGATCTCAAGTCTATAATGGGGATGACATTGACATAGCCCTAAATGAACCACTATGGCTCAAAATTTATATCGTCCAGAATATTTAGACAGAATAAAGGTGAAAAAAGCACCTGGACCAGATGGCTACACCCACGTGTCCTAAAATAATCAAACTTTGTCATTTCAAAGCCAATGCTTCAAAATTTTTGGGACTCTTTAATGAATGGCATAGTACCACTGGATAGGCATAAGGCCAATGTGGTGCCTATTTGTAAAAAAGGATCAAAGTCTTTACCAAATAACTACAGACCTGTTAGTTTAACTTCTATAGTTTGTAAAATACTGGACAGAAAATATGGACTTTTTAAGCGCCAGTAGTAAAAACAAATTATATTTGTAACAATTCACATATAATATTTAAAAAGTCATATAAAAACATTACTGTAGCATCCTACAGTTAGACATTAATAACTCCAACTAAAGCCGCTAGATCATGGGCCAAAGAATCTGAAGACCCTATATACTGATCAACACAGCTGAAGTAAAATGGTAGTAGTAATGGAAAGCTCTACGTTTTGCGAAAACAACTTCTTCAGGATCCTATTTGCATTTTTCTAAATGGAATAAAGAGACATCAAATAAATATTTATACACAAATATACAATACATTCCCAATATTTGTGAACAAAATATTAAAGCTGTGTGGGGGAGGGTGTGGCTTAGCGACGCGAGTGAACGGCTGCTTGATCTCGTAGCTCCATCGAAAACCAGACTCTAGCGACCACCCAGCTACCCCAAACAGGGTCACAATTGTTCCCCCTTACCCCCACAGATCACCAGCACCATCCGATCGCAATGTCTAAGTGGAGGAAGGAGTTTAAATCTCCTCAGAAGCTTACAGGTTTCTTCTCACCTCCCGGCCTGAACAGCAGACAAGATGGCGCCGGCGGGACCCAGGGAAACACAGCGTGGCTCTCCTCTCTTCCTCCTGATCAGCTATACCACCAACTCTTCGGTAGGATCTCCCCCACAGGAAACAATGGTGAGTCCTCTCCCCCTAACTCACCCTCAACAGCCAGCCCTGCCAAATGGAGACTTAGTACGGAGGGACCAGAGCACAATCAGGACAGCACAGCACAGACACAAAAAGCAGGTATTGTTTTAGTGCAGGAAATGCACTTTGCCACTGCCAAAACCCCCAGTTCAAACTAAAGAACTATAGCCAGATCTTTCTAGCCTCAAGCCCAAAGAAAAAAAAATGGAGTCATGACTGCCATCCGGGACTCTGAAGAAGTCACGTGACGATGACGATACGCGTCAGGAGCATGGGACACTGCCACACACTAGCTGGATGTGACGAGCTCGGCGCTCGTGGATGTTTTACCCTCCAGCTGTTTTTAAATGTAAGTGTACGAATTTTATGAATGTTTTAATAAAGTATATGACATACGGGATTATGCTATGTGCGGTTTCTGTTTCTTATATACCGCACTAAACAACTCTGCACAACGGGTGGTGGATTTGGAAGCAGGGAGAGTCCCTCAGAAGATTCAGAGCCTGGGATTATATGAGCTCGGCGTTCGTGGGTTGAGGCGTGCGCTCATTGTCCAAAAGTGAGTGCAACCCCCCCTCCCCCTCTCCCCCACCTGTGTCTTTACATCAAACGATATCATACCATATACCACTCGTTCTTTGTTTTCTATATATGATATACGGCATCACCAATCAACGTCATCTGCTGTATTGTTGGACTTCCCCGTCTGCGGGGCCTCCTCTGCATATGCTGTATACCTTACAGCTGTAAGGTAAGGGGCCTGGGAACACGAAGGTGCCCCCACCTGTCAGCACACTGGTTTTTTCCTTCCCCCCGATTCATCAACACCTTATCTATATCCAGGATTGTCACATCTGGTGGTGGGACTGTTGTCATCTTGTTAATTTTACTATTATCATTTTTTATTTTTTATTTTTATGGTATTTTTTCGCCAAGTGTTGGCGGGACACCAACACCAATCACTGGGACTATTTTTATGGACACCTATATCCACTCTGTATTCACATTGTCTATTATTCACGTGTGGACCTAATTATCAGCTGATTATTATATTTTATTTTTATACACATGGTTTTAGTAATGTCATTGGAGTACCTTTTCATGATATTATGATAGACTTCGGATTTATGCTCCTTTTCTAGCAGATTCACATACCCCTGCACATTCTCTGCTGGTATACATTTCCAGCTTTTTCATTTATATTTTTATTTTCATTTTGATTTGATCACAGGAATTTGGGATATATTATCCCTTGATATTTGTTTGTACCTATATTTTATTTATTCATATATTTGCATTTGTGATCTCGTTTCCACATCATTTATTTACAACGGAGGTCATTTGATATTTATCCATCTAGTATAGCCCCCCCCCCCTACCTACCCCCACCCCTTCCCTTTCCTTTTCTATCACAGCGCAGCCACCACCCTCTTAGTCTATTATTGTTTTATCTGTTTTGGAGCAGTCTTGTGTGTTGCAGCAGTGTCCCCTTAGTATAGGATTCCTCTGACAGCGCAGGAGTCTTCTACACAGCTCTTCTTTGCCATCCGGGACTACTTTCACTTCAACCTACATCAAACCCTTGCGGATCCACAAAGTCGCTATTTGAGACTGATTTGTGACATTAACCAAATCCCATACACCTTAGTAAACGTTTATGGCCAAAATAAACAGCAAATTCACTTCTGCAAATGTCTATACATAAAAGTAACCCATATCAAAAGAGGAAAAGGTATAATAGGAGGTGACTTTAACATAATTGGAGACTCTGACATGGACACCAAATCAACCTCCTGTCACAACGACCTACCCTGAACCCATTTCTCCAAGCAAATGGACTATACGACATCTGGAGATGCCACCACAGCTCTGAATGGGATTTCTCCTATATCTCACCATCTCAATTGTCCTACTCTCGCATCAATTCTTTTCTAGTAAATAAACAGACACTTCAAGACATCACAGACTCAACTGGAACCATCGCGTGGTCAGACCATGCACCTGTCACCATCACTGTGGAAGAGCGGATAACTGCCCATCTCGCATCTGGAGACTCAATACCTCTCTTCTCACGTATCAGGGTACTATCCAAAATATTGCTGATGAACACAATTCATTCTTTAAACTCAATGATCAGCCGGACATTGACCGAGTTGTTCTTTGGTCTACATACAAAGTGTACATACGGGGCATTCTTATTAAATTGTATAGTACGATTAAAAAGCAGAGGACGCAGCAAATTGAGAAGATACTATCCCAAATTGACCAACTAGAAAAAAATTAGTAAACAAACCCCGTCCCATAATAATGCTAATAAGCTTCAAAAATAGGATTTTTATAACAGCTTACCTGTAAAATCCTTTTCTTGGAGTACATCACGGGACACAGAGCCATAGTAGTAACTATATAAAAACGAGAGGGGTTCCCCTAAGTGCACTTTTAAGGCACTCAATTAAATCATATATAAAAAGTATAGTAGAGTATATAGAATCATGTAATAGTAAATACATTTTTATTTATGAAAAAACAACATTAAAAAGTTTTAACGGAACATTGGTTTGTCTGAGCAATACATTTCTATCACCATACAAAATATGTACATAACAAAACCTCTTCACACCCAACGCGTTTCGGTATATAGTCCAGTCCTTCTTCAGGGGTGTAGAAAGTAAGAGGTGTTCATCTAAGGTGTAATTAAAGATATACATAATCAATAGATTGACACAACATGTAAGAATACAAAAAACACATACTTGCAATGTTACAATTCAGCACTTACATGAAGTTAGATGGTGAGGTAGTTTTACTATGCTTCGTTAAATCACATTAAAAACTTGCAGTTTAGAATAGCACCGAGTAATTAGGCCGGTAGGAAAACTGTCTTGAGACAGAAAGGGGCATCAGAGAAATCTATAAGTGTAGACTGAGTGATGATGTCCTTAAGAGGCAGAAAATGCCCCTGCACTCCACGGCAGAGAGACGGCCAAAAGGATATACTGAGGCAAATGGAATCCCTGGGAGTAGAGAGAAAATATATATGCTAGAGAAATGTATCCATGTATTGGATATATAGTAGAGTTAAATATTTGAGATTTAACAAAATCAGCAGAGGCATGTATATATGTATACATACATACACGCATACCAACATGCCTGTTAATCATAGAAGTACTGATACTACTATCTATAATGAGGATAAATGAAATTAAAGAAAAAGTAGCCAAAAACGCCTGGGAGTGCATCCATGTACTAAGATACATATTTCTAACTTTGCAAATTTTTTTCTGTATATAGCAACTATATATCACAGTTTAAACAGCATTCATGTTATTGACTATCTCAGTACATGGATGCACCCCCAGACATTTTTGACTACTTTTTCTTTAATTTCATTTATCCTCATTAAAGATAGTATTATCAGTACTTCTATGATTAACAGGCATGTTGGTATGCGTGTATGTATGTATACATATATACATGCCTCTGCTGATTTTGTTGAATCTCAAATATTTAACTCTACTATATATCCAATACATGGATACATCTCTCTAGCATATATATTTTCTCTCTACTCCCAGGGATTCCATTTGCCTCAGTATATCCTTTTGGCCATCTCGCTGCCATGGAGTGCAGGGGCATTTTCTGCCTCTTAAGGACATCATCACTCAGTCTACACTTATAGATTTCTCTGATGCCCCTTTCTGTCTCAAGACAGTTTTCCTACCGGCTCAATTACTCTGTGCTATTCTAAACTGCAAGTTTTTAATGTGATTTAACGAAGCATTGTAAAACTACCTCACCATCTAACTTCATGTAAGTGCTGGATTGTAACATTGCAAGTATGTGTTTTTTGTATTCTTACATGTTTTGTCAATCTATTGATTATTTATCATTAATTACATGTAAGATGAACACCGGAACAGGCTTCAAATCTTTACGTTGTAACTCTGCCTGACCCAGAAATCCGCTCATCTGTATGCTAGTCAGTCGGACAAAAACCGACACTAGGGCAGCTATTGGCTACTGGCTATTAACTTCCTTATTTTAGTCCGGTGTACATCATCACGTACAAATCCATCGGACTTTGGTGTGATCGTGTGTAGGCAAGTCCGTTCGTTAGAAAGTCCGTCGAAAGTCCGCTGGAAAGTCTGTCGGACCAGTCCGGTCGAAAAGTCCACCCATGTGTACGTGGCATAAGAAATAGTAGCTTTCGATGCTGCCCGTCCTTTTCTAGGACCTTCAGGCAACACAAACAAAACATTTGTTTTTCGAATCTGAGCAGTCGCCTTCAAATAGACCTTGACTGCTCTCACTACATCAAGAGCATGTAGCGACTTTTCTTCCGTAGAACAGGGTACTAGAAAAAATGGTAGAACAACATCTTGGTTTAGATGAAAACCTGACACCACTTTCGGCAGAAAGCTAGGATGAGGATGCAATACCACCTTATCCTTGTGAATAATTAAATATGGCTCTTTACAAGAAAGAGCAGCCAACTCTGATACCCTTCTTGCAGAAGATATGGCAACCAGAAAAATGAACTTCCCTGTCAAAAGGATCAAGGGGGTATGCCGTATCAGCTCAAAAGGCTTTTTTTGTAAAGCCGACAAACTAGATTCAGGTCCCAAGGTTTCAAGGTTGACCTAACCGGTGGATTAAGCCGTGTTACCCCCTGTATGAAATTATAGACTAGAGAATGCGAAGCAAGTGGTCGTGGAACAATACCGATAAGGCCGAGACCTGGCTTTTGATGGTACTCAAGGCCAGCTTCATCTCTAATCCCATTTGCAGAAAAGCAAGGATTCTACCTATAACATATTTTCTAGGATGCCAACCCCTGGATGCACACCAGGAAACATATGCCCTCCAGACTCTATGATAAATGACTCTGGAAGCTAGCTTCCTTGCATTAATCAAGGTAGATATCACTGAACCTGAAAGCCCACGATTCTTCAGAATGTGGGTTTCAATAGCCAAACCGTTAAATTTAGCATTTGTAAGGTAGGATGGAATACTGGTCCCTGTGAGAGCAGGTCTGGACGTGGTGGTAGGGTCCATGGGGCCCCTACTGCCATCCTTACGATCTCTGCATACCAAGACCTTCTGGACCATGCTGGGGCCACAAGAACCACCAACTTCTTTTCCTGCTTGGTCCTGCAAAAAAGACGAGGTAGCATCAGAATAGGAGGGAATGCATAAATCAGTGAGAACCGATCCCATGGGGTCACTAAGGCGTCTGTTCCGCATGCGAGCGGATCCCTTGTTCTTGACACAAAGTTGGCAACTTTGTTGTTGAACCTGGACGCAAACAGATCCACATCTGGGACCCGCCATCTTTGGCATATAACCAGGAAGATGTCGGGTGAAGGGACCATTCCCGTCAGGACAACTGTTGGCGACTCAAGTAGTCCGCCTGCCAATTCTCTATCCCTGGAATGAAGATTGTCGATATGCATGGCACATGCTCTTCTGCTCAGGCTAGGATATGGTTTACCTCTCCCTGGGCTGCATGACTTCTGGTGCCCCCTTGGTGATTGATATAAGCCGCTGCTGTGGCATTGTCGGATTGAATCCTGACCAGACAATTCCGCAACCTGAACGTCCAGGCCTTTAGGGCTAAACATGCTGTCCAAATCTCTATAATATTGATGGGCAAGGTCCCTTCTGGTCCTGGACCATTTTCCTTGGACAGTCTTGCAGGACTGCTCCCCAACCTGAATTGCTGGCACCTTCCAGGTAACTGACATTAAGGATTTCCCCTTCTGCAGATTCTTGGATATCCTCCACCAACTGAGGCTCTGGCGTACTATTGGCGACAGACACATTGGAAAATCTAGCGCTTGGACCTTCTTGTTTCAAGCAGATAGGATACTGTTTTGCAGCAGTCTCGAATGAAACTGAGCATAGGGAACCGCTTTGAATGAAGCCACCATCTTTCCCAACAACCTCATGCAAAGGTGAATAGAAGGATCCTTCTTCGCCCTGACCACCTGAACCAGCTCTTTTATGGAACTGATGTTTGCATGGGGTAAAAACACCCTTTTCTTGGCTGTATCTATGATCAGAGTACTCTAGTCTTCTTAATGGTTTTAAAGAAGATTTCTCTAGGTTGAGTATCCAACCTAGGTATTCCAGGTAGTTGACTGTGGTGACCATGCTTTGGTCTAAGCGGGCTACCGACCGGTCTATCAAGAGCAGGTCGTCTAGGTATGCCACAATTGTTATACCTTGAGCCCTTAACTTGGCCGGAGGAGGGGCCAGAACTTTTGTAAACACAGGGTGCAGTAGCTGGACCAAAAGCAGAGCTACAAACTGAAAATGGAGTTTCTCTACCTCGAAGCGTAGATATTTCTGGTGAGCGATGAAAGGTATGCATCCTTGATGTTGATTGACGCCAGAAGTTCTTCTCCTTGTAGGATGGAGACAATTGATCGGATTGATTCCATGCAGAAAGAGCGGATATTCAGGAATCGGTTTAGATCTTTGAGATCTAGAATGGGTCTGACATCTCCATTTGGTTTTGACACCATGAAAAGGTTTGAATAAAATCTCAACCCCTGCTCTTCCATGGGGACCACCATGATCACTCTCGGAACTGTAGTTTCTCCGCCCCGGAGAAAGTGCGCGTTTAAACAAGGGACGTTTACTCCTTTTCTTAACTGACAAAAGGGTACTTTACCCACTCAATATTTTTTGGATATATTTGTCCAGATCATCTCCAAACTGCCTTTCACCGCGGAAAGGAAAACCAGCCGGGAGCTTTTTGCATGGCTCTTCGGCTGACCAACTTTTCAACCATAAGATTCTACGCATATGCACCAACCCAAGCGTAAGGCACAAGGTCTGAAGAATAGAATCTCTCATTGCGTCAATTGCAAAACACAAAGCCCCTGGGAACTCGGCTAAATCCTGGGCCTGCTGATTAGGGATAGCCTTGAGCACCTGTCTCAACTGGTCCCTCAAGGATTGACATACCCCAATTGCCGCCACTGCAGGTTGAGCCACTGAACCTGGCAAAAAAAATATTTTTTTAACAGGAATTCCAACTTCTTATTGGTTGGATCCCTAAGCATTTGAGCGTTGTCAACCAGACAAGTCAAACTTTTATTCACAGAGAATATAGCAGCGTCAATTGCTGGTATACCACATTTTTTAGTAAATTTTTCCTTCATAGGATAGAGTGTTGAAAACCTTTTAGGAGGAAAAAAATGCTTATCTGGGTTATCCCACTCAGAATACATACCGTATTTATCGGCGTATACACGCGCCGGCGTATAACACGCACCCATAGTTTAGGAGGGAATTTTAAGGAGAAAAATGTTTTAAGGAAAAAAACTTACATTTCAATGCCCATCAATACAGCCTTGCACAGCGTCCATCTGCATGCTTGTCCAGTGTCATTTGCAGCCTTGCAGTCATTTGCAGCCTTGGTGTCATTTGCAGCCTTGCAGCCTTGGTGTCATTTGCAGCCTTATGAGTGTCCATTTGCAGCCTTGCAGCTTTGTCAGTGCCCATCTGCAGCTTTGTCTGTGTCCATTTGCAGCCTTGCCCAGGCTGTAGTTAAACTGCAGTGACTTGTCAGTGTCACTGCAGTTTGAAAAAGGGCGCCGCTGGCGCCGAAATACATAGCCGTGACTTGCAGCGGCTCTTGGCCACTTTCGGCTCCACTCGTAGTGCCGCCCAGGATGGGTGTGACTGTGAGCGGAGCAAGCGCCACCCATATACAGATAGCTGAGTGTACTCGGCTAGGTCCGGCTAGCTCCGCTCACAGTCACGCCCAGTCCCTGTGTCCATCATAGGGCGGGACTGGGCGTGACTGTGAGCGGAGCTAGCCGAACCTAGCCGAGTACACTCGGCTATCTGTATATGGGCAGCGCTCGCTCCGCTCACAGTCACGCCCATCCCGGGCGGGACTACAAGTGAAGCAGAAAGTGGCCGAGAGCCGCCGCAAGTCACGGCTATGTAACGGCTATCTGTATATTGGCGGCCGGCGATCGCTCTGCTCACGGTCAGCAGGGGATCGCAGAGATCGGCGTATAACACGCACCCGCGTATTTCCCCTGATTTTAAGGGGAAAAAAGTGCGTGTTATATGCCGATAAACACGGTAAGTTGTTCCAGCAATGAATGGACCAGAAAGGCACTGAAAGCTTGAGGAGGCTTTAGTGAACCCAAACAAGAATTGGGCTTTCCAGCTCACTCAGTTAAGGGTAGCTTAAATGTGGAGCGGACCATTTCAATAAGAGATTACACCAGCGATTTCTCAGATTGTGAAGCTGAAGAAGGTTCTTCCACACTTGGCCCCTCGGAAGAGGAGTCATCAGCCTATTCATGATCCCCTGAGGGGAATTCATCTTCTCCCTCCCACTATTCCTCTGTTTGAGGGTTCTGGGTGGTAGAAGGTGACCTATCGCATTTTCTCCCACTTTGGGAAGATGTGATTAAAGCCGTTAACCTTTCTTCCAATCCCACCAAGGCTGAGGAGAAAACCTCCTCAGTAATATAGACAAGGGCTGAAATGTTGGAAACAGTAGCAACACTTGCCGAACCCAATGGATCACTCTAAGCAGCCCCCCCCCCCAGTTCCTTCAGGGGAGGATAGTGTTGCAGAGGCAAGACCAGGGTCCTCAGAGCCTGAGGGTGACACCTTTGAGCCTTTTTTGGGGGTGTTTGCGCCTCCCCTTCTGCCAACCATAGTGCCAAGCACAAATGCAGAGCTACTGACAGAAAAAAACACCCACTGCTGAGCAAATAGTCCAGCAACTGCCACTGCTATTAACGCTCAGCCTGATGCAAAGTAAACATGCCTGGGGAATGCCTGTGTCACCACACTCACATGCCCCCGCCTGCTCTGTGTCCCTCCGTCAGCTAAATGCAGCCTGCAAATGTTGCACTTATAGCCTACATAGTCTTCCGTGTGGACGTTGAAGCACGTCGATGCCACGTTAAGCCACGCCCCCCTTCCTCATCCTCCATATTCCTACCGTGCCCCCCACTCTTTTCAAAAGAGATTGTTTCCCGTGCCTGCGACCTCCGATCTGACCGGATCGGCGTGGGGGGAGTGGTTGGTGCAGAGGAGGAGAGCTGATGCTATCTGAGGGGAGGACAGAGAAGGAGAACCACCATCTACAGTGATGTAAGAGCGGCGATTGGCGGAGTGGCCTACCGCCGATCGTTCCGGGCTCCCTCTGCCTTCTGGAGAGGGGAGCCCAGGTGGGGGATGTCTTTTGAAGAAAACCCCCCTCCAACATCTTACCAGAGGCTCGGGACTGGAAGAAGCCTGCAGCTTCTGCTGACACAGAGCAAGATCTAAAAAAGCATAGAACAGGTACGTGCTCTTGACAGCCCCTGGTGGCGACTTTAGGCATGACAATGTTTACAGAAAGGAGAAAACCCATAAGAACTTAATGGCTGAAAAAAATGCAAAGCACTTGATCCCGGGGTCCAGCTCTCTAAAAAGAGAGGCGTTACAGCTAAACCTTGTTTCTTCCACCACGGGGCCTGGGTATCACTCACTTTGGCCTAAAAAGACACTTTGTATGGATTCGGCTGCATAGGTTGCCCCAGCAAAGATTACTCCAGCGGAGCTCAGCAAAGCACATCTTTATTCATGACCAACACCTTAGACACTGGCGAAAAAACGGAGGTACTCCCAGTAAGGGGAGGGGTTATATAGGGAGTAAACTTCCTGTCTAGGGTGTGCCAGTGTCCATCACCTAAAGGTGGCCTATATAACCCATATAGTTACTACTATGGCTCCGTCTCCCGTGATGTACGATAAAGAAACTTTGTTCCATACTACTTTACAAATTTGAAACCAACCTTAAACTTAGCAAAGCAAGTTTCTATGCACTAGGGCAGTGGTCATCAACCCTGTCCTCAGGGCCCACCAACAGGCCATGTTTTATGTATTACCTTGGGGAGATGCAGACTAGAATACTGCAATCACTGAGCAGCAAATGATATCACCTGTGACGTATTTCAGTTATCTTGCAAACCTGGCCTGTTAGTGGGGCCTGAGGACAGGGTTGATGACCACTGCACTAGGGAACAAAGCCAATGCCTTACTTGCCCGCCAAGTCAAAACCCAAATAACTAAAAGTAAAATCACAGCCTTATGCCGCGTAAACATGGTCGGACTTTTCGTCTACAAAAGTCCAACGGACGCTGACGGACTAAAACTGGCTGGTAATCCGATCGTGTGTGGGCTTCTCCGGACTTTCAACTGACTTTTTTAGCCTCAAATCTGACGGACCTTAGATTTGAAACATGCTTCAAATCTTTCCGACGGACTCGAGTCCGGTCGAAAAATCCGCTCGTCTGTATGCTAGTCCGACGGACAAAAACCCACGCTAGGGCAGCTATTGGCTACTGGCTATGAACTCCCTTATTTTAGTCCGGTGTACGTCATCACGTAAGAATTCGACGGACTTTTGTGTGATCGTGTGTAGGCAAGTCTGTTCGTTAGAAAGTCCGCCGCAAGTCCGTCGAAAGTCCGCCAAAAGTCCGTCGAAAGTCTGTCGGACAGGCTGTCGGACTTTTGTAGCTGAAAAGTCCGACCGTGTGTACGCCCCATTACACCACCCTACCACAAAACAATTACTAAGCAACCCTCAGGATATTGCAAATGCCTTTGGTGATTATTAATCATCCCTCTATAATCTAGCTACGGACCACAGTACCCCACAGCCCACAGAGCCCCTCATCCAGGAATTCCTGTCAACGGTTAACCTCCCATCTATTACATCAGATCAGCTGCAGCAGCTGTCACAACCCTTTACAGGAGATGAAATTCTTGACGTAATCAAATAACAAATCCCCAGGTGAAGATGTATTCGTCAATGAGTATTACAAACAATTTGCCAACAATCTTTCGCACATCTTACCAATCTCTTCAATTCTGCTGCCTCCTCTGGTTCCTTCCCACTGGACATGCTACACTCTATCATCACAATTATACCTAAACCAGATAAAGACCCCACCTCCACAACCAACTACAAACCTATATCTCTTCTTAACACTGACGTCAAACTACTATCCAAAGTTATAACATCCAGACTAATCCCCTACTTACCAACTGTGATCCACCTGGACCAAGCTAGTTTCGTACCTGACAGACAAGTTCCAGATGCAACAAGAAGAATTATTGACTTAATCCACCGAGCTACCCAGTCAAAAGTACTTTCTCTACTCCTATCCCTAGATGCGGAGAAGGCATTTGACAGGGTGCAGTGGGGATTCCTGAAGCCAGTGCTCTCCAGTTCAGCTCAGTATATTTCTACAAACTTAAGGCAAATAAATCCCTAATCCTTCCAATGAACCTCTCTGAACAAGATGAATCACTACTAAAACAGAAGCTTCCCTTCACCTGAGCTACTTGGGCTATCACTTACTTAGAAACTAAACTATCGCCATACCCACACCAGCTATATGACCTAAACTACAGAGCTCTCCAAAAACAACTTCCCCAAATACTCAACCAAATGAGAGTTTCTGGTCTCTCTACACTGGGAAGAATAGCCTAATTTAAAATGATGATTCTACCCAAACTCATATATCTGTTTCGCACAGTAGTATTACCAGTTCCTCAGACCTTCTTCACCTCGGTGCAAGGACAACTCACAAAATTCATATGGAACAAAAAACCTCCTAGGTGCGCTAACCATATTTTAAAAAGACACCATGACCAAGGCGGAGAAGGGCTTCCCCACATCCGCATTTATTACTACTCCTCTATCCTGGACTAACTATACTACTGGTGGCACCCCTCAACCAACAAAATTTGGTCGGGTATAGAATCCTCACACCAGACAACGAATACACCATTGGACACTTTTCTTCTCACTACTGCGGGCTCCCCACTATCTACATCACCTTCCTCCCCACCAGTTGAAGCATCACTCCAGGCCTGGAAGAAGTTTACATATGACACACCCCCTAATCAACCCACGTATTCCTACTCCATCCCTCTTATGCCGCGTACACACGACCGGACTTTCTGGCAGAAAAGGTCCAACAGAATAATTTCATCGGATATTCCGATCGTGTGTGGGTTTCATCTGACTTTTTCTTTAGAAAATTCTGACAGACCTAGAAATAGAACATGTTTTAAATCTTTCCGACGGAATCAATTCCTATCGGGAAAACCGTTTGTCTGTATGCTATTCCGACAGACCAAAAATGATGCAAAGGGCAGCTATTGGCTACTGGTTATTTAACTTCCTTTTTCTAGTCCCGTTGTACGTGTTGTACATCACCGCGTTCTAAACGATTGGACTTTGGTGTGATCATGTGTACGCAAATCCTTTTCAGCAAAACTCTGTCGGAACTCCGTCAGAAAAACCGTCAGAGTTTATTCTGACAGAAAAACCGGTCATGTGTACGCGGCATTAGAGCACTAATGGGCCAAATCCCATATCTTAGAATCCAGCATTGGCTCATTTATGGAATCAACTCCCTACTAGACCTCACATCACAAAAGATACTGAAAACATTCAAGGACCTCCAAAATGAATACCATCTCCCAGAATCCGAAGCATAAACACACACGTAAGAATCAGCCACTTCCTTAAAACCTCTAAACTCTCATCGGCAGCCTCCATTCCTGAAACACTCAACAGATTTTACTCTCAACCCACATACCCTAAACATGGCATATCCACAATATATACAGCCCTAGTGGACCAACGTCCCCTCACCCAAATTATACCCTATCCAAATGGAAGACAGAACTAAACCTCACTGCAACCTCTTTCATGTGGCAGAAATACACCTACGCGGAATCCCACTGCTCCAATCATTGGGAAACTTATCAATATACGCTAACTCACTCTTTACTTGTTGGAGGACCTGCGGCAGTATAGGCACAATTGCACACCTCCTCTGTTTTTGCAGATCCCTCAGCTACTTTTGGAGACAAGTCTTCTCCCTAATCTCCTCCATATCACAAAGCCCTACAGAACCCTCCCCATCTCTAATACTCCATTTGGGCATAGAAAAATTCCCTCCCAGATTCAGAGACGTAATCATACACCTTTTACTGGCAGCAAAAGTGAACATTACCAGACAGTGGAAAACTACTGAACCCCCTTTTCTAAAGTTGACACTAGCTGATTTTAACTACCTGTGTGAAATGGAAAAAAACAGTAGCCAGGAAAAACCTAGCCATTGACAAATTTCTCCACAAGTGTTCCTCTTGGCTGTCCCACCCCAGTTGTACTGTTCAAGTTTAATGACCTATGCTGAGTGTTGAAATGTAATCTCCTGAGAAATTTTCTGGTACCTTCCTCTGTCCCTCCTTTTTTCTTCCCCAAAAAAGTAATATACACAGACACTACTCAGATAGACAGGATCACATCTTTTTTTTTTTTTTTTTTCCACTTCAGTGAACCTTTTCCGACAGGATCACATCTAGACAGTCTAGGGGTAAGCATAACAGGCGAGAATAGTGTAAGCAAAAAAATCTTGCAATGTCAAGGGAAGCATTAAACTAAGAAACTGTAACAGAACCAGTGCATACCTTAGATGTATTTGGAAATGCCAAGCCTAACCTCAGGAGCACAGAGGAGAAATCTACCACAGTGTAAGGCTCAATGATGAGCCTTATATGTGTGTCCCAATAAGGGGGGCGGCGCCATGTGGCTTCCACATCACCTGAGCCGACCGTGTAGAGGTGCACCATGCACCACCACCCCATACGTGCATGCACAGCCAGCCAAAGAAAGTGGCTGCCAACCCATAGCGCGGGAGCAGAGTACTGAACGCCTCATGGAGGACAAATGGATAATTAAGTGCAAGGAGCCTGTTCCCCACAGAAAATCTCCAAAGCAGGGAAGGGAAAAGGGGGAAAAAATGGATCTCGCGGTGCCCTGAACAGATTACACATCAAGTAAAAAATATGAATTACCATAGTTAAAACATAATGAAGTATCCAGATATAAGGCTACTTTACTGAGGCGTGCGGGCGCCGGCAGTACAGCGGCGCTAAATATAGCGCCGCTTTACCGTCATTTTAGCGGTGCTAGCAGGGCGGTTTTAACCCCCCGCTAGCGGCCGGTTAAAACCGCCCACAAAGCCCCGCTAAGCGCCGCTGCAGCAGCGCTTTGCGGGCGGGTTTGCAGCGCTGCCCCATTGTTTTCAATAGGAAGGGGCGCTTTAGGAGCGGTAAATACACCACTCCTAATGCGCTCCAAAGATGCGGCTTGCAGGACTTTTATGACCGCCCTGCAAGTGCACCGCTCCAGTGTGAAAGCCCTCGGGGCTTTCACACTGGAGTGCATTGAGCAGCTCTTTCGGGGCGCTTTGCAGGCGCTATTTTTAGCACTTTAGCACCTGCAAAGCGCCTCAGTGTGAAAGGAGCCTAATTTATGACAAAGACTACAGATGTAGATAAAATTATACAAAGTTTACATTACACTGGTACTCAGTATACTCCATGATGAAAAACAGGAGTTATATATATTCCTCAGTGCACAAACTTCCTCAAACAACACCTGTCCGTGCACTGAGGAATATATAACTTATGTTTTTCATAACTATATACAACTAATATGAGACGTAATCCCTCTCTAGGCAGAAGCCATCTTGGAAACCATGGCAGCCATTTTAAAAATCGGGTAACCATCATTTCAAACCAGTAGCCATTTTGGAAAGGGTAATTATGTTGTATTGATTTCTTTTTCGTACATCACGGGACACAGAGCACCACAGTAATAACTGTATGGGTTATACGTGACCTTCAGGTGATGGACACTGGCATAATTACAGACAGGAAGTCCCCCTCACTATATAATCCCTCCCACACAGGGAGTACCTCAGTTTTTTTGCCAGTGTCTAAGGTGTTTGTCACGGTTAAGATCTGTGCTAAAGAAGCTCCCTGGAAAGGCCTGCAGGGTCAAGGAGCTGCACAATTGGATCCATTCAAAGGCCACAATCAAAGGCTAAGGTGAATGGTACCCGAGCCCCAGTATGGAAGAACGAGGTTTTGCCCATAACGCTTCTGTTTAAGAGAGTTGGGCCCTGGGATCCAGCGCCTTGGTCACATTCTCATACCACAGGGTTTGTTTTGGCAGGGTGCTATACTGGTCCAGGGCAGTGGACCCTACATACAAAGGGGACCCCGTCCTTGAAGGTCTGGCATGACTCCAACCCGCCGTGATGGGTGAAGATTGGGTCACTGTGAGTATTCCAGTTTGTACCCTGCGGCGGGAATGGTAAGTTAAGAAGATCCTGGGACATTCCTATGGACTTCTTTTAAGTAGATGTTGTCTTGCCTGTATTTATATTTGCAACCACTAGAGGGTGTTATTGACATATGTAGTGTTAAACATTCCATGCTAGTTCCTATGGATAGGTGTGTCAAGCAGTACCTGTGGAGGGGTATGTTTCCTAGGCTCCTGTCAGCAGCTACTCATAGGGGGAAGAAGAGGGGAGAATCCAGGCATCAGTATATTCACCCCCTTCCCCCTTTCCCCCCTGGGATTGCCGTTGTGTACCACAGCGCTCCTCCTTCACAGTTTGTGGATTGAGAGGTCGTCACAAGGGTGCGGGGCTCGGTGCCTTTTCACGGTGCAGGCGTGGACCGGCGGCTTTTTATAACCCATTGCCGTGTACAGAGTGCTGGTTGAAGGAGGGATACAGGCACACTCCAAGGGCATGTAAGCACTGGGTGAATTGGCTACAGGCAATTCAGACACATCTACTTAGCATCTTGCTGACTAGGGATGAGCTTCGCATTCGAGTCAAACCCATGTTCGACTCGAACATCGTCTGTTCACCCGTTCGCCAAATTGCGAACGATATGGGCCGTTCGTGACAAATTTGTGTGGCGCGTCAAGGCCCATAATTCACTGCGGCATCACAGTGCATTGCTGGCTGATGATTGGCCAAGCATGCACTATGACCCGCATGCTTGGCCAATCACAGCGCCGTCTGTAGAGAGAGCTGTAATTGGCCAAAGCCAGGGTGGCTTTGGACAATTAGGGCTCAGGGGGTTTAGTACACGCCCCACACTATATAAGGCTGCCTGCACGGCGACCCTGTGTAGTGTATTCCGGCGTTGAGAAACAGAGACAGAGAGACAGTGTCATTTGATATAAGTTAGATAGATTAGGCAGGACAGTCAGTCGGTTAGCTGCACTTACAGTGTATTGTGTATACATATGCATCCCAGGTGTTGTGTATATATATATATATATATATATATATATATATATATATATATACACTGTATTCAGTTTAGCTAGATCCGTTCCTGTTATTATCTTCCTACTGACAGGCAGGCTTGTGTTGTTACAGTATTTACAGCTACCTGAAGAAAATTGCTGGTGTTCTTCTGATCCTATTAGTACCACAGTCAGGCAGCTAGACTATTTACAGTTAGTGTAGTGCGTCCTCCTCACAGTGTTCAGCTAAAGCTACAAGTTAATGTAGTGCGACCTCTGCACAGTGTTCAGCTAAAGCTATAAGTTAGTGTAGTGCGTCCTCCTCACAGTGTTCAGCTAAAGCTACAAGTTAGTGTAGTGCGACCTCCTCACAGTGTTCAGCTAAAGCTACAAGTTAGTGTAGTGCGTCCTCCTCACAGTGTTCAGCTAAAGCTACAAGTTAGTGTAGTGCGTCCTCTGAACAGTGTTCAGCTAAAGCTACAAGTTAGTGTAGTGCGTCCTCCTCACAGTGTTCAGCTAAAGCTACAAGTTAGGGTAGTGCGTCCTCCTCACAGTGTTCAGCTAAAGCTACAAGTTAGGGTAGTGCGTCCTCCTCACAGTGTTCAGCTAAAGCTACAAGTTAGTGTAGTGCGTCCTCCTCACAGTGTTCAGCTAAAACTACAAGTTAGTGTAGTGCGACCTCTGCACAGTGTTCAGCTAAAGCTACAAGTTAGTGTAGTGCATCCTCTGAACAGTGTTCAGCTAAAACTACAAGTTAGTGTAGTGCGACCTCTGCACAGTGTTCAGCTAAAGCTACCTGTAGAAGGTTGGTGGAGTTTTCCTGATCCCATCACAAACGCAAGCAGCTACATTATTTTAACGTTAGTGTAGTGCGTCCTCTTCACAGTGTTCAGCTAAAGCTATCTGTAGAAGGTTGGTGGTGTTTTCCTGATCCTATCACTACCGCAGGCAGCTACATTATTTTAACGTTAGTGTAGTGCGTCCTCTTCACAGTGTTCAGCTAAAGCTACCTGTAGAAGGTCGGTCGTGTTTTCCTGATCCTATCACTACCGCAGGCAGCTACATTATTTTAACGTTAGTGTAGTGCGTCCTCTGCACAGTGTTCAGCTACAGCTATCTGTAGAAGGTTGGTGGTGTTTTCCTGATCCTATCACTACCGCAGGCAGCTACATTATTTACACGTTAGTCTAGTGCGACCTCTGCACAGTGTTCAGCTAAAGCTACCTGTAGAAGGTTGGTGGTGTTTTCCTGATCCTATCACTACTGCAGGCAGCTACATTATTTTAACGTTGGTGTAGTGCATCCTCTGCACAGTGTTCAGCTAAAGCTACAAGTTAGTGTAGTGCCACCTCTGCACAGGGTTCATCTAAAGCTACCTGTAGAAGATTGGTGGTGTTCTCATACTACAGGCAGGCAGTTGATTTTGCTAGCTGCAGTATCAGTGTATATATATATATATATATATATATATATATATATATATATATATATATATATATATATATATAGGATATATATATATATATATTTATATATATATATATATATATATATATATATATATCCCAGTTTAGTGCAGCTACATCTCACTGCAGGCCATTAGTATGTCTGGAAGGCCAACAAGGAGAGGCAGACAGTCACAAGCCAATAAAAGAGGGCAAGCTGGCTCTGTCTCTAGAGGCAACAGTACTGGTCATGGAGACGGTGCATCCTCATCAGCACGTGGCCATGGGACACACTTGGCCTTTTTTTCGGCAGCTGGCCCTGTTGAGCCGCAACATGCGGAAGACTTGGTCGAGTGGATGACCAAGCCGTCCTCATCCTCCTCATCCTCTCTCACCCATGCTCAGGGTACTTTGTCTGGCAAAGCAGCTGCCAACGCGGCCTCTTCCCTCAGCTCAATGGCATCAGTGACTCCTTCCCTAGCCCCACCATGTCCTCCTGAGGAGTCCCTCGAACTGTTTGACCACATTGTTGGGTACATGCTCCAGGAGGATGCCCACTGTTTAGAAGGCTCTGATGATGATACTGAGCTAGATGAAGGCAGTAACGTGAGCACGGACAGAGGGGGTGCCCAAGAAGGACAGCAATCTGGCAGTCATGCTCCCCCTGCTGCAGAATACTGCTAGGTTTGCTCCAGTGATGAGGAGGGAGGGGATGATGAGGTCACTGACTCAACGTTGGTGCCTGATAGGAGAGAGGAGGAGGAGGCACATCACCAACGAGGCAGGATGCCCTTCAGGGGCCAGCCTAAGGGCAGCACACTGATTGCATCACACCGCAAAGCTCCTTCTGCGTGTTATTCCAAAAGTTCCTTGGTGTGGGCCTTTTTTGAGACAAGTGCATCAGATCGCACCGCTGCTATTTGCAACATATGTAACAAGCGTATCTCGCGTGGCCAAAACATCTCCCGCTTGGGCACCACATGCTTGACCAGACATATGTTGACCTGCCATGCAGTTCGTTGGCAAGCGTATCTAAAAAACCCACACCGAAGAACAAAGAGGACCTCTCCTTGCTCCTCATCAGCTGAGATCTCCAACCCCACTATACCTTCAGTCCTCTCTGAGACCTGCACTGAGAGGAATGAAGGTGTAGAATTAGGTGTGTCACAGCCAAGTACTTGTGGGCAATCTGCTTTCGGTACACCGACCTCAGATTGTACCAGGCATATTTCCCTGCCCCGGCTGCTGCACCGTTGAAAGAAGTTCGCTCCCAGCCATCCACATGCCCAGCGGTTGAATGCTAGCTTGGCAAAATTGCTAGCACTTCAACTGCTACCTTTTCAGTTGGTAGACTCTGCCCCCTTCCGTGAGTTTGTGGAATGTGCGGTTCCTCAGTGGCAGGTACCCAAACTCCACTTTTTCTCACGGAAGGCGATTCTGGCCCTCTACCGGCATGTGGAACGCAATGTCTTGGCCTCGCTGGACAGGGCGGTCAGTGGTAAGGTGCATATTAGCGCTGACTCATGGTCCAGCAGGCATGGAAAGGGACGTTATCTAAGTTTCACGGCGCATTGGGTGACTCTGCTGGCAGCTGGGAAGGATGCAGGACAAGGTGCAGTAGTGTTGGAGGTTGTTCCGCCACCACGCCTCCAAAATGCCACTACTAATGATTCTGCCACACCTCTCTCCTCCACCCCCTTCTTTCTCCATGGCCTCTTCCTGTGCTTTGTCCTCGGAACCAGCGGTGCTCCGTAGGCGTTCAAGGGGCTACGCAAGTATGCAGGCCAAAAGATGCCATGCGCTGCTTGATCTGGTGTGCTTGGGGGACAGGAGCCACACTGGGGAAGAGGTCCTGTCAGCTCTGCAGGGGCAGGTTCAGAGGTGGTTGACGCCATGCCAATGTAAGGCAGGAATGGTGGTTTGTGACAATGGCACCAACCTCCTCTCCGCCCTCCGAAAGGGACAAATGACCCATGTGCCCTGTTTGGCTCACGTCCTTAACTTGGTGGTGCAGCAGTTCTTGGGCAGGTAGCTGGGCATACAGGATGTCCTGAGGCAGGCCAGGAAAGTCTGTGTGCATTTCCGCCGGTCATATAATGCCAGTGCTCGGCTGGCAGACCTCCAAAAGGAATTTAACCTGCCCAAGAACCGCCTAATCTGTGACATGCCCACCAGGTGGAACTCAACGTTGGCCATGCTGCAGTGGCTGCACATGCAGCAGAGGGCCATCAATGAGTACGTGTGCGACTATGGCACCAGGACAGGGTCAGGGGAGCATGTTTTGTTTTCCCCATGGCAGTGGGCCTTGATCAGGGATGCATGCACTGTCCTGTCACCATTTGAGGAGGCCACGAGGATGGTGAGAAGTGACAGTGCATGCATCAGTGACACTGTCCCCCTTGTGCACCTTTTGGAGCACACGCTGCATGGAATAATGGACAGGGCACTTGAGGCAGAACAAAGACAGGAAGAGGAGGACTTCCTTACCTCTCAAGGCCCCCTTTATCCAGACAGTGTTCCTGCGTGCCCGCCGATCACACAGGAAGAGGTTGAGGAGGAGGATTGTGTCAGTATGGAGGTGGAGCCTGGCACTCAGCATCAGCAGCATTCTTTAAGGGATCATTTACAGTCCCAAGAAACACATGGACTTGTACGTGGCTGGGAGGAGGTGGCTGCGGATCATGTCGTCCTTACTGACCCAGAGGACTCCGGACCAAATGCCTCAGCAAACCTACGCTGCATGGCCTCCCTGATCCTGCAAAGCCTGCGGAAGGATCCTCGTATTCGTGGTATCAAGGAGAAGGAACAATACTGGCTTGCAACCCTCCTTGATCCACGTTACAAGGGTAAGGTTGCGGACCTTATCTTGCCATCACAGAGGGAGCAGAGGATGAAACATCTTCGGGAGGCCTTGCAGAAAGGTCTGTGCAACGCGTTGCCAGAGACTGGGAGGTTACAAACTCCTGTTTCTGGACAACGTGTTGCTGAGGCTTCGTCAGTCAAAGAAGGAGTGGTGGAGAAGGTGGCCGTCTGACCGATTTTTTAGTCCGCAGCCCCAAGGTATGATCGGTTCCAGCAACCATCTCCAGCGTCTGTTTTACATGGTGCAGGAATTTTTGATGCAATTCTTTGTAGCAGGGCTAGTTCCTACGCTCCAACTAGAGTATCTGTGAGAGGTTGCAGTGTTGTGGCACCAGCACCAGTGTCTAAGGCCCAATTTTTCAGCCCCTGTTTAACAGGGGCGTGTAATTAAAATTTTTGATGCAATTCTTTGCAGCAGGGCTAGTTCCCGCGCTCCAACTAGAGCATCTGTGAGGGGTTCCAGTGTTGTGGCACCAGCACCAGTGCCTAAGGCCCAATTTTTGAGCCCCTGTTCAACAGGGACATGTAATTAGAATTCTTGATCTAATATTTCACAGCAGGGCCAGTTTCTGCGCCCACCAAGAGTATCTGTGAGGACTTACAGTGTTGTGGCACCAGCACCACCACCACCACCAAAGGCCCAATTTTTCTGCCCCTGTTCAACAGGGGCATGTAATTACAATTCTTGATCTAATATTTCACAGCAGGGCCCTGTGAGGGCTTACAGTGTTGTGGCCACAACAACACCTAAGGCCCAAATTTCTGCTGAGTATATAGGGCAGGCCCCTAATTTCAAACATCCAACTTACAAACGACTCCTACTTGCAAACGGAAGGAGACAACAGGAAGTGAAATGAAATCTACCCCTAGGAAGGGAAATTCTCTCCTGTAAGAGTTAATATGGGAAAAACTTTTCTCCTTTCCACTGATGCTTTATCACCAATCCTTGTTTCACAAAAAATCCCAAATTTTCAAAAAACATTTGTCATTGGGACAAAGAGTGAGGTGAAATCTTCTGTAGAGGAGTACAGACAGCAAAACAAATGTCACAGGGGTGATAACCCTTCCCTATGTTTTTCAAAAAGCTTAAAATAGATTTTATGGCTGGAGCTAAACACGTTAAAAATGTACCAGTTCAAAATTACAAACAGATTCTACTTAACAACAAACCTACAGTCCCTGTCTTGTTTGCACTGCCTGTGTAATGCTGTTCAGAGTATATAGGGCCTGGGGGCCCAACACCTTTCCTTTTTTAATTTGGGGGCGGGGTTCCCCTTAATATCCATACAAGACCCAAAGGGCCTGGTAATGGACTGGGGGGTACCCATGCCGTTTGTCTCACTGATTTTCATCCATATTGCCATTACATTAAAGCCGCAAGCAGTTTTAAATGACTTTTTTTCCTTTAAAAATGACATTTTGTGCAGGGACTGTTCTAAGCACGGGAAAAACGCGCCACTTTACAAGCATACTATAGACACCCCCCAGGTACGATATTTAAAGGAATATTTCACTTTTTTTTTTTTTACTTTAAGCATCATTAAAATCACTGCTCCCGAAAAAACGGCCATTTTTAAATGTTTTTTTCTGCATTGATACATGTCCCCGGGGCAGGACCCGGGTCCCCAAACCCTTTTTTAGGACAATACTTGAAAATTAGCCTTTAAAATGAGCACTTTTGATTTTGAACATTCGAGTCCCATAGACTTTAATGGGGTTCTAACTTTATGCAAATTTTCGGTCCGTTCGCAGCTTCTGGTGTGAACCGAACCGGGGGTGTTCGGCTCATCCCTGACATTGATAGCGGCATATTAACCATTCCTATGACTAAGCTCAGCAATACATGCATGGTAATAGTATCTCTGCTGTGTGCTTAGGACTATGTATTCCCAAAAGAGAGGGACAAAATCAAGGAGAAGGAGCGCAAAAGCGCAGCGGTCAGGGTCTGAGCACCCTAGTCCTGCCTCCACAGTATCATCCTCTCCTGAAAATCCTGAAGCGGCTGACCGGGCTGAGCCATTGGAGCTGTCAGCCATTGTAGCTACCTCTAACATTCCAGCCTCTGCCTATGTCACTAAAGACGATTTGGCTACAGCCCTGGCTGGTTTGGAAGGAAAGATAGCTAGTTTGCTCGCATCCTCCTCCCAGGCTGGGAGAAAACGCAAAAGATCCCCTTCCCCTGCCCTGGACTCAGCATCTGTGGCTCAGTAGTGGGTAGAGGATTCGGATGTGTCCCTGGGGGGCCCACTAGAGGGGCAGGAGGATGGTTCCTCATTTGAGGACTCTATCCCAGAGGATTTGGTTTCAGCTTCACAGTTGCAGAGGTTGTTAGTTCAATCACTCACTGAAACAGTGCGTTTTTGTTATAAATTACCCTTAGCAGAGATGGCTGAAGCACCTTTCTCCTCTTTGGGTTCAAAGAGGAGGTGAAGCCTCCTCAGGGTTCATATGCTTTTCCTATGCACCCATTGCTGGAACAGCTTCTTTATGCTGACTGGGATCATCCAGATAGGCATTTTATTCCTCCTAAAAGATCCTCTCAGATTTATCCTATGGAGGAGAAATTTACTAAAAAATTAAGTTTGCCAGCAATAGATGCGGCTGTTTCTTCTCTGAATAAGAGTCTTACTTGTCCAGTAGCAGCTGTCAATCTCTTAATGAAAAACCGGGAGAAGACGGAAGAAGACCCCGTAGTCAGAAGAAGACCCCCGAAGTCGGAAGAAGACCCCCAGAGCTGCCTAATAAATTACTTTTAAAACCTGTGTAGTGTGTTTTTTTTTTATTGACACTTTTTTTCCCTAGGTGAATGGGTAGGGCTACCATGTACCCCATACTCATTCACATAGGGTGGGGGGCCGGGATCTGGGGGGCCCCCTTATTAAAGGGGGCTCCCGGCTTCCGATAAGCCCTCCGCCACGACGATTTTTCTGCGTAGGGGGTTCCCTTTACAATCTATACCAGACCTAAGGGCCTGGTATGCTCCTGGGGGGGAACCCACGCTGGTTTTTAAAGTTAAAATTTGTCGCGGCGTTCCCCCTCATGATTCATACCAGACAGCTGTCAGTACTGCCTGTTGCTCATCGCGAAAGGAAAAAAAAGTTCTCCTTTCCCGATCAGCGAGCCAGCGTGAAATGCTCAGTACCCTGTCGCCGAGAACCAGCGCGATGGGATCGCGCTGGAAACACAATCTCATGGTCGGGTACTGTATATTACACACACCAACTAATACAATTTTAACAATCATGGTTGCCTTTCGGTACACACATTATTTATGATGTGTCCCGCATGGAGCGCCACGTCTCTCTTGTCGCCTTTGGGCTGGTCCCTCTTTTCCACTTGGCTTCCCGCCTCGGTGGGGAGACACGGTTACCCGGCGTCTCCCCACACATGTGCTTCCACGGTGGGACCCATTCTTGTTTGGGCCACTGGAGGGAGCTCCTCTCCGTGCCGGACGGCATTCCTGGATCACCGCCGGACGTTTAGGGGTTTCGCGCGTGCGAGGTTTGACCTGCGCATGCGTGAAACGTCATGAGGTCATGCATATTGCGTCGGGGCTGACAGGTGTTGCCGGGGCATCACCTTCCAGAACGCTGAGGGGGCCCCGTCAACACCGCTAATTTTGCGGTCGGGTCTCCAGTTGCAGGGGGAGGATGTGGGGTGGAGATGAGCACCTGTGACTAATAGGTATTTAACTCTATTAAATAAAGGTGCAGCTTCCTGAGGATCTTTAGGTGATCTCTAGATTGCTGCCAACACATGCAGGAAGGGTCGGAACCAACAAGTAAGTGCTAGTACTGGATATGTCCTGCCAGCTGCAGCTCATAGCATAAAATATATTCAAATACTCTTCATGATTTAGGTTTCTCAATATATTTATCATATTGACATCTTATACACATAGTCTAATAACAAGTAACAATAATATTATTTTCACCACTTGTTTATAACCTTAGACATTCCTTTATTAGGCACTTCACACTATTTCACCTTGTACAGGATTTTTTTTTTCCCCTATTCATGTTTGGCACCTTTTTACACGTTTTTGTTTTGTTTTTGGCACATATCAATAACACTTGATTTTGAATATTAAGCAGTCTGGCCATATAGGACAATACGGAACACTCACCCGACATCCGCTGACCACATACTAATTTTTATAAATATCAAATTACAGGTGCCTCGACCTACACCTTCCCCACTGGGTCCAAATGCGCGGCTCCTTGCAAGCCCCGTGGACTATAGACCCGCCCAGAGGGGACAGAGGGAATGAGCAAACATTGTGGGACCACAATGTTTTTGCGGACCATGCAACGGTTTTTATTAATTCTAACTATGCGACACAGGCCCACCTTCCCATCCCCAAATGGTAAGTACTTCATCATATGTATGGAGATGTACTTTCAAAACCTTTAAAATATCATGAAATGATCTATCATGTTTTGCATATTGTAGAAAATCCTTAATGGAACTTTTTTGATGTATCTCTTTAGAATTCAATAACCCCCCAAAGAAGACCAGAAGAGGAAAAAGGGTTGAAATGCATTGGGGTATTCATGGGGATTCATGTGGATAGTATTGATACAATGTAACTGTTCAATTAGAACTTTTTTAATGAATTGATTGCCATGGGAGATGGTCCTTTGTTGTTGCTTGTGCCGACTACTGGAAATTGTATGCAATATTGATTGTATCTATCTAATGCATTATATGTCTGAATTAAATAATATTTTTACTAACATGGTTTTTCAGAAATATTTTGCTGCTTAAAAGCCCCCTGGGGAAATTTCTCCACTAATTTTGCAATGCTTTTTGGGGTGTGCAGCTGTGTCAACTCTTGCATGTGTTACTTCACTTTGTTGTTCTTCTTTTGGGTGGTTAACCAGTTGCCGACCTCCTCACGACGCCATACGTCGGCAGAATGGCATACCTGTACGTGATCTGCCTCCCGTGGGCCCAAGGCGGTCGGTTTCTGTCCGGGAGCGATCAGAGGTGAGGGGGAGGCCATCCATTTGTGCCCCCCCCTCGCGATCGCTCCCAGCCAATGAAATCCTTCCTATGCTGCTGTATAGTAAACAGCGGCAGAGGAAGTGATGTCATCGCTCCTCTGCTTGGTATTTTTCGTTCCGGCGCCGAGGAGAGAAGACATCTGAGTGAGTGCACAACACACACACAGTAGAACACTCCAGGCACATATTACACCCCCCATCACCCCCCGATCACCCCCTGATCACCCCCCAATCACCCCCCTGTCACAGTGACACCAAGCAAGTTTTTTTTTTTCTGATTACTGCATTGGTGTCAGTTTGTGACAGTTAGTGTGGTAGGGCAGTTAGGGTTAGCCCCCTTTAGTTCTAGGGTACCCCCCTAACCCCCCCTAATAAAGTTTTAACCCCTTGATCACCCCCCACGCCAGTGTCACTAAGCGATCATTTTTCTGATCGCTGTATTAGTGTCACTGGTGACGCTAGTTAGGAAGGTAAATATATAGGTGCGCCGTCAGCATTTTATAGCGTCAGGGACCCCTATATACTACCTAATAAAGGTTTTAACCCCTTGATTGCCCCCTAGTTAACCCTTTCACCAGTGATCACCGTATAACTGTTAAGAGTGACGCTGGTTAGTTAGGTTATTTTTTATAGTGTCAGGGCACCCGCCGTTTATTACCTAATAAAGGTTTAGCCCCCTGATCGCCCGGCGGCGATATAAGTTAGGTTTTAGGGTCAGATAGGGTCTGCGTTGCCCCAGGCAGTGTCAGGCTAGCGCCAGTACCGCTAACACCCACACACGCAGCATACACCTCCCTTAGTGGTATAGTATCTGAACGGATCAATATCTGATCCAATCAGATCTATACTAGCGTCCCCAGCAGTTTAGGGTTCCCAAAAACGCAGTGTTAGCGTGATCAGCCCAGATATCTGCTAGCACCTGCGTTTTGACCCTCTGCCCAGTCCAGCCCAGCCCACCCAAGTGCAGTATCGATCGATCACTGTCACTTACAAACACTAAATGCATAACTGCAGCGTTCGCAGAGTCAGGCCTGATCCCTGCGATTGCTAACAGTTTTTTTGGTAGTGTTTTGGTGAACTGGCAAGCACCAGCCCCAGGCAGCGTCAGGTTAGTGCCAGTAACGCTAATACCCACGCACGCGCCGTACACCTCCCTTAGTGGTATAGTATCTGAACGGATCAATATCTGATCCGATCAGATCTATACTAGCGTCCCCAGCAGTTTAGGGTTCCCAAAAACGCAGTGTTAGCAGGATCAGCCCAGATACCTGCTAGCACCTGCGTTTTGCCCCTCAGCCCAGTCCAGCCCAGCCCACCAAAGTGCAGTATCGATCGATCACTGTCACTTACAAAACACTAAATGCATAACTGCAGCGTTCGCAGAGTCAGGCCTGATCCCTGCGATCGCTAACAGTTTTTTTGGTAGTGTTTTGCTTAACTGGCAATCACCAGTGGCCTAGTACACCCCGGTCGTAGTCAAACCAGCACTGCAGTAACACTTGGTGACGTGGCGAGTCCCATACGTGCAGTTCAAGCTGGTGAGGTGGCAAGCACAAGTAGTGTCCCACTGCCACCAAGAAGAAGACAAACACAGGCCCATCATGCCCATAATGCCCTTCCTGCTGCATTCGCCAATTCTAATTGGGAACCCACCACTTCTGCAGCACCAGTACTTCCCCCATTCCCATCCCCAACCAAATGCAGTTGGCTGCATGAGAGGCATTTTCTTTATGTCCTCCCGAGTACCCCTACCCTATGAACCCCCCCAAAAAAGATGTTGTGTCCGCAGCAAGCGCGGATATAGGCGTGACACCCGCTATTATTTTCCCTTCTGTCCTGACAATCCTGGTCTTTGCATTGGTGAATGTTTTGAATGCTACCATACACTAGTTGATTATTAGCGTACAGCAGTGCACAGACTAGGCACACTTTCACAGGGTCCTCCAAGATGCCATTGCATTTTGAGAGACCCAAACCTGGAACCGGTTACAGTTACAAAAGTTACAGTTAAAAAAAAAGTGTAAAAAAAAAACAAAAAACAAAAACAGAAAAATATATAAAATTAAAAAAAATAGTTGTCGTTTTATTGTTCTCTCTCTCTCTATTCTTTCTCTATTGTTCTGCTCTTTTTTATTGTATTCTATTCTGCAATGTTTTATTGTTATTATGTTTTATCATGTTTGCTTTTCAGATATGCAATTTTTTATACTTTACTGTTTACTGTGTTTTATTGTTAACCATTTTTTTGTCTTCAGGTATGCCATTCAGCTGCAGCGCGGATTTATTTATCTTGACAGCAACAGCGTTTTCTCCCACGATATGTAAAGCCGTGACTCCAGCGGAGGTGATATATGCCGAAGCATGGGGGCAGCAGGGGCGGAGGAGCGATTTGCTCCTACCTTTTGCGGGAGGATGCCCCCATGCTTCAGCATATATAAATGGTGCATGTATGCCCATCATTAGAAGTGGGTGGATGAAGGGAGGTATTCTAATGGTGGGCATACCCACCGATCAATCTCTTTTTTTCATTCAGCACACAGGCTGCATGAAAAAAGAGATTACAATATATGCCCAACAAGGACCAGCAACGTACTGGTACAGTATGTTGCTGGACTTTGAGTGGTTATACCAGAATGATGCCTGCAGGTTTAGGTATCATCTTGGTATCATTCTTTTCAGCCAGCGGTCAGCTTTCATGTAAAAGCAATCCTAGCAGCTAATTAGCCTCTAGACTGCTTTTACAAGCAGTGGGAGGGAATGCCCCCCCACCGTCTTCCATGTTTTTCTCTGGCTCTCCTGTCCCAACAGGGAACCTGAGAATGCAGCCGGTGATTCAGCCAGCTGACTATAGAGCTGATCAGAGACCAGAGTGGCTCCAAACATCTCTATGGCCTAGGAAACCGGAAGCTACAAGCATTTCATGACTTAGATTTTGCCGGATGTAAACAGCGCCATTAGGAAATTGGGAAGGCATTTTATCACACCGATCTTGGTGTGGTCAGATGCTTTGAGGGCAGAAGAGAGATCTAGGGTCTAATAGACCCCAATTTTTTCAAAAAAGAGTACCTGTCACTACCTATTGCTATCATAGGGGATATTTGCATTCCCTGAGATAACAATAAAAATAATTAAAAAAAAAAAATGAAAGGAACGCAAGCGTCGGTCTGGCATCAAATGTAAACAGCAATTGTACCATGCATGTGAGGTATCACCGCGAAGGTCAAATCAAGGGCAGTAATTTTAGCAGTAGACCTCCTCTGTAAATCTAAAGTGGTAACCTGTAAAGGCTTTTAAAGGCTTTTAAAAATGTATTTAGTTTGTCGCCACTGCACGTTTGTGCGCAATTTTAACCGCTTCAATACCGGGCCTATTCTGGCATTTCTCTACTTCATGTAAAAATCATTATTTTTTTGCTAGAAAATTACTCAGAACCCCCAAACATTATATATGTTTTTTTTAGCAGACACCCTAGGGAATAAAATGGCGGTCATTGCAACTTTTTATCTCACACGGTATTTGCGCAAAAATTTTTCAAACGCCTTTTTTTTGGAAAAAAAACGGTTTCATGAATTAAGAAATAACAAGACAGTAAAGTTTGCCCAATTTTTTTGTATAATGTGAAAGACGATGTTACGCCGAGTAAATGGATACCTAACATGTCACGCTTTAAAATTGCGCACAATCACGGAATGGCGCCAAACTTCATTACTTAAAAATCTCCATAGGCGACGCTTTAAAATTTTTTACAGGTTACCAGTTTAGAGTTACAGAGGAGGTCTAGTGCTAGAATTGTTGCACACGCCCTAACGCACGCGGCGATACCTCACATGTGTGGTTTGAGCGGCGTTTACATATGTGGGCGGGACTTACGTGTGCGTTCGCTTCTGATCGCGAGCTATCGGGGACAGGGGCGTTTTAAAAAAAAAATTTTATTATTTAATTTTTTTTTTACTTCATTTTTTTTATTTTTACACTTTTTTTAACATTTTTTTTTTTTTAATTACTTTTATTCCTATTACAAGGAATGTAAACATCCCTTGTAATAGGAATCTATGTGACAGGTCCTCTTTATGGAGAGATGTGGGGTCAATAAGACCCCACATCTCTCCTCTAGGCTGGAAAGCATGAGATCGGAAAAAAAAATTTTACCGATCTCATGCTGACAGCCGCGATCGCGGCTTCGGTTAGTTCCGGGTACCCGGGCGTGACGTCATAACGACGCGCCCGGGCCTCCCACGGTCATAGAGATGACTGGTGACCATCTGGTCACCAGTCATCTCTATCGTCAACATCCGGCGCCGGCCGATTCATTCTCCGGGTCCCCGATGGCACGGGAGAGCCCGGAGAAGCACCGGATGGCGGCGGGAGGGGGGGGGACGTCCCCTCCCGTCGCCTATAAGAACGATCAAGCGGCGGAACTGCCGCTATGATCGTTCTTATCGTGCACAGAATCGGCAGCTGAAAAGAATGATATCTGAATGATGCATCTAGCTGCAAGCATCATTCAGATATCACCCCACAAAGAGGAGGACGTCATTTTACTATAGGCGGGTATTGAAGTGGTTAAAGCATGTCACGTTTGGTATCCATGTACTCAGCCTAAGATCATCTTTTTTATTTCATTAAACATTTGGGCAATATAGTGTGTTTTAGTGCATTAAAATTGAAAAAAGTGTGTTTTTTCCCCAAAAAAATGCGTTTGAAAAATCGCTGCGCAAATACTGTGTGAAAAAAAAAAAATGAAACACCCACCATCTGTAGGGCATTTGCTTTAAAAAAATATATAATGTTTGGAGGTTCAAAGTAATTTTCTTGCAAAAAAAAATAATTTTTCATGTAAACAAAAAGTGTCAGAAAGGGCTTTGTCTTCAAGTGGTTAGAAGAGTGGGTGATGTGTGACATAAGCTTCTAAATGTTGTGCATAAAATGCCAGGACAGTTCAAAACCCCCCCAAATGACACCATTTTGGAAAGTAGACACCCCAAGCTATTTGCTGAGAGGCATGTTGAGTCCATGGAATATTTTATATTTTGACACAAGTTACGGGAAAGTGACAATTTTATTTATTTTTTGCACAAAAATGTCACTAAATGATATATTGCTCAAACATGCCATGGGAATATGTGAAATTTCACCCCAAAATACATTATGTTGCTTCTCCTGAGTATGGGGATACCACATGTGTGAGACTTTTTGGGAGCCTAGCCGCGTACGGGACCCCGAAAACCAAGCATCGGCTTTAGGCTTTCTAAGGGCGTAAATTTTTGATTTCACTCTTCACTGCCTATCACAGTTTCGGAGGCCATGGAATGCCCAGGTGGCACAAACCCCCCCCAAATGCCCCTATTTTGGAAAGTAGACACCCCAAGCTATTTGCTGAGAGGTATATTGAGTATTTTGCAGACCTCACTTTTTGTCACAAAGTTTTGAAAATTGAAAAAAAAAAAATTTCTTGTCTTTCTTTATTTTCAAAAACAAATGAGAGCTGCAAAATACTCACCATGCCTCTCAGCAAATAGCTTGGGGTGTCTACTTTCCAAAATGGGGTCATTTGGGGGGGGGGGTTGTGCCACCTGGGCATTCCATGACCTCCGAAACTGTGATAGGCAGTGAAGAGTGAAATCAAAAATGTATGCCCTTAGAAATCCTGAAGGCGGTGATTGGTTTTCGGGGCCCCGTACGTGGCTAGGCTCCCAAAAAGTCCCACACATGTGGTATCCCCGTACTCAGGAGAAGCAGCTAAATGTATTTTGGGGTGCAATTCCACATATGCCCATGGCCTGTGTAAGCAATATGTCATTTAGTGACAACGTTTTGTAATTTTTTTGTCATTATTCAATCACTTGGGACAAAAAAAATTAATAGTCAATGGGCTCAACATGCCTCTCAGCAATTTCCTTGGCGTGTCTACTTTCCAAAATGGGGTCATTTGAGGGGGGGGGTTGTACTGCCCGGCCATTTTAGCACCTCAAGAAATGACATAGGCAGTCATAAACTAAAAGCTGTGTAAATTCCAGAAAATGTACCCTAGTTTGTAGACGCTATAACTTTTGCACAAACCAATAAATATACGCTTATTGACATTTTTTTTACCAAAGACATGTGGCCGAATACATTTTGGCCTAAATGTATGACTAAAATTGAGTTTATTGGATTTTTTTTATAACAAAAAGTAGAAAATATCATTTTTTTTTCAAAATGTTTGGTCTTTTTCCGTTTATAGTGCAAAAAATAAAAAGGGCAGAGGTGAACAAATACCATCAAAAGAAAGCTCTATTTGTAGGAAGAAACGGACGCAAATTTCATTTGGGTACAGCATTGCATGACCACACAATTAGCAGTTAAAGCGACGCAGTGCCAAATTGTAAAAAGTGCTCTGGTCAGGAAGGGGGTAAATCCTTCCGGGGCTGAAGTGGTTAAACACCCGTTCCCCTCCTAACACATACGAGTTGCAATAAGAGTAGAGGTATATCCCAATTCTTTGAAAACACAGCAGATAATTTCCCTTCCAGTTACCTATTTAGGTTATACACGAAGGGATCTGCAATAGGCAGAATTAGCCTAAATTTAAGGGAACCGTTAATCGGTCAAAATAGACAGAGCTAGGTAGCCAAGTCTAGGAGGAATAAACTCCACAGGTGAAATAGGCAAAATTTCTGCCTCCTTTTTTTTTTCATTTGGATTGGTGGGATCTAATATACCTCTAGCTTTTTAAATTAGATAATAAAATCGCATCAATATACTCTTCAACTTAGATAACAAAATCACATCAATATATTACACACATCAACTAATACAATTTTAACAATCATGGTTGCCTTTCGGTATACACATTTTTTATGATGTGTGTCCCGCATGGAGCGCCACGTCTCTCTTGTCGCCTTTGGGCTGGTACCTCTTTTCCACTCGGCTTCCCCACGTCTCCCCACACATGTGCTTCCACAGTGGGACCCATTCTTGTTTGGGCCACTGGAGGGAGCTCCTCTCCGTGCCGGCGACATTCCTGGATCACCGCCGGACGTTTAGGGGTTTCGCGCGTGCGAGGTTTGACCTGCGCATACGTGAAATGTCATGACATCACGCATATTGCATCGGGGGTTAACGGCTGTTGCCGGGGCATCGCCTTCCGGAACGCCGAGGGGGCCACGTCAACACCGCTAATTTTGCGGTTGGGTCTCCAGTTGCAGGGGGAGGATGTGGGGTGGAGATGAGCACCTGTGACTAATAGGTATTTAACTCTATTAAATAAAGGTGCAGCTTCCTGAGAATCTTTAGGTGATCTCTAGATTGCTGCCAACACAGGCAGGAAGGGTCGGAACCAACAAGTAAGTGCTAGTACTGGATATGTCCTGCCAGCTGCAGCTCATAGCATAGAATATATTCATATACTCTTCATGATTTAGGTTTCTCAATATATTTATCATATTGACATCTTATACACATAGTCTAATAACAAGTAACAATAATATTATTTTCACCACTTGTTTATAACCTTAGACATTCCTTTATTAGGCACTTCACACTATTTCACCTTGCACAGGATTTTTTTTTCCCCTATTCACATGTTTGACACCTTTTTACACGTTTTTGTTTTGTTTTTGGCACATATCAATAACACTTGATTTATGCTACATTTCAACACATAGATCCCATGTTTCTGGCACATATCAATAACATTTTATTTATGCTATATTTTCTCACACAGATACCATCACCTAGTTTTTTTTTTTTTTCACACACTACCTCACCACTCAGTATCATCACCTTTGTAAGGTGATGTATGAGGATATAGAGTTTGTTTAAAGTGATCTCACCAAGTACTCTATACACTTAGTCCAACCTATCATATATTCACATATTACAATTTAAATCCGAAAATTACTAAAATATGAGCAAAGGGATAATATTAGTTGAGACCTCCCTATTAATTGTTGAATATTAAGCAGTCTGGCCATATAGGACAATACGGAACACTCACCCGACATCCGCTGACCACATACTAATTTTTATAAATATCAAATTACAGGTGCCTCGCCCTACACCTTCCCCACTGGGTCCAAATGCGTGGCTCCTTGCAAGCCCCGTGGACTATAGACATGCCCAGAGGGGACAGAGGGAATGAGCAAACATTGTGGGACCACCGCACGCAACGGTTTTTATTAATTCTAACTATGTGACACAGGCCCACCTTCCCATCCCCAAATGGTAAGTACTTCACCATATGTATAAAGAGGTGTACTTTCAAAACCTTTAAAATATCATGAAATGATCTATCATGTTTTGTATATTGTAGAAAATCCTTAATGGAACTTTTTTGATGTATCTCTTTAGAATTTAATAACCCCCCGAAGAAGACCAGAAGAGGAAAAAGGTTTGAAATGCATTGCGGTATTCATGGGGATTCATATGGATAGTATTGATACAATGTAACTGTTCAATTAGAACTTTTTTAATGAATTGATTGCCATGGGAGATGGTTCTTTGTTGTTGTTTGTGCCGACTACTGGAAATTTTATGCGATATTGATTGTATCTATGTAATGCATTCTATGTCTGAATTAAATAATATTTTTACTAACATGGTTTCAGAAATATTTTGCTGCTTAAAAGCCCCCTGGGGAAACTTTTCCACTAATTTTGCAATGCTTTTTGGGGTGTGCAGCTGTGTCAATTCTTGCATGTGTTACTTCACTTTGTTAGTGATAGATACTATCCACAAGAAGGTGTTTTTTTTTACCCCAGGCAAAGGTTTGCGCCATAAGAGGCTTTGCATGAGGTTGTTTGGGAAGATGGTAGCCTCATTCGAGACAGTTCTATGCCCAATTTCATTCAAGGTTTCTGCAAAACAGTATCCTGGTTGCTTGGAGCAGAAAAAGGCAGGATTTGGATTGTCCAATGGGTTTGACTCCAAGTGTTCTTCAAAGTCTCAGTTGGTGGTTGTCAGACAAAAATTTGCAGAAAGGGAAGACCTTCATACCCGTCAATTGGAAGATAGTGATAACCGATACCAGCCGCTTGGGCTGGGGAGCAGTCTTGGACACTATCCAGGGGAAATGGTCGGATTCCGAAAGGTTCCTACCCATCAACATTCTAGAAATTTGGGCGGCGCGCCTGGCCCTGAAGGCCTGGACAGACGGGCTACAAAACTGTCCTGTCCGGGTTCAGTCTGACAATGCCACGGCAGTAGCCTATATCAATCATCAAGGCGGCACCAGGAGCCATGCTGCCCAGAGATAGAACAACCATATTCTATCTTGGGTAGAAGAGCATGTGCCCTGCCTATCTGTGGTGTTTATCCCAGGAGTGGGAAATTGGCAGACAGACTTCCTAAGTCACCAGCAGTTGCTCCCAGGAGAATGGTCTCTGCACCCCGTCATCTTTCGAGCCATATGCCAAAGGTGGGGCACCCTGGACGTAGACCTGTTGGTATCCAGGTTCAACAAAAAGTTGGACAAATTTGTGTCAAGGACAAAGGATCTGCTATATATATATATCTGCAATACAGATGCCTTGGTAACTCCTTGGGATCAGTTTTCTCTGATCTATGCATTTCCTCCAGTTCGCTTACTTCCGCATCTCCTACGCAGAATAAATGGGGAACAGAAACTTGTAATCCTAGTGTAATCCTAGTGGCTCCGGCTTGGCCCAGGAGATCCTGGTATGTGGAAATCCTGAGAATGACAGTAGCGGAGCTTTGGACTCTCCCGTCTCGCCCAGATTTGCTTTCACAAGCACCGGTGTTGCATCCCGCCTTACAAACGCTAAATTTTGGTTTGGCTGTTGAGACCCTCATGCTAGAGCGTCGTGGGCTCTCAAGTCCAGTAATAACTACTCTGATTAATGCAAGAAAACCAGCCTCTAGAGCTGTCTACTACAGGGTCTTGAAGGCCTACATCTCCTGGTGCAAGAGTAAAGGTTGGCACCCTTGCAAGTATGTCATAAATAGAATTCTATCCTTCCTGCAATTAGGAGTAGATGAAACTAGCCACGAGTACTATTAAGGGTCAAATCTCGGCTTTGTCATTTTTTTTTCCAAAAACCTCTTGCTTCTCATTCTTTAGTTCGGGCCTTTATTCAGGGAGTAATGTGTATAAATCCTCCGGTCAGATCACTTCTGTGTCCATGGGATTTGAACTTGTTCTTGCCGGTCCTTCAGGAACCTCCTTTTGAACCAATAGGTGATACTCCATTGGTCCTTGTGACAAAGAAATTGGCAGTTTTAGTTAGCAGCTTGTAAAGAGCCATACTTGATCATTCATAAAGATAAGGTGGTCTTACATCCTCGCCCATCCTTTTTACCTAAGGTAGTATCCAGTTTTCATGTGAACCAGGATATTTCTCTACCTTCGTTTTTTCCAGAACCACGTTCTGCAGAGGAAGATTTACTACACTTCCTTGACGTAGTAAATTCTATCTGGAAGCAACAGCTCAGATACGGTAAACTGACACTGTGTTTGTGCTACCAGAAGGTCCCAGAAAGGGGTAAGCAGCATCAAAATCAACTATTTCTAGGTGGATCTGTCAGGTCATTATTCAGGCCTATGATTTAAAAGGGAAAATTCTGCCTTTTCGTCCTAGGGCACACTCTACCAGGGCAGTTAGTGCTTCCTGGGCAGTTCATCACAAAGCCTCCATGGCTCAGGTTTGCAAGGCTGCAACATGGTCACCAGTACATACATTCACAAAATTCTACCAGGTGGATGTAAGTCAACAAGAGGATGCCACCTTCGGGCACAGTGTTCTGCAGGCAGCAGTTATAGGTCCTCACATCTGACGGCGGTCTGCATTGTTTTTTTGTGTCTCCCTCCCCTCAGATGGAATTGCTTTGGGACATCCCATACAGTTATTAATGTGGTGCTCTGTGTCCCCTGAAGTACGAAAAAGAAAATAGGATTTTTATAACAGCTTACCTGTAAAATCCTTTTCTTGGAAGTACATCACAGGACACAGAGGTCCCTCCCCTTTTTTTGGGATATGTATATATTGCTTTGCTACAAAAACTGAGGTACTCCCTGTGTGGGAGGGGTTAAATAGGGAGGGGGACTTCCTGTCTGTAATTATGCCAGTGTCCATCACCTGAAGGTGGCATATAACACATACAGTTATTACTGTGGTGCTCTGTGTCCCGTGATGAAGGATTTTACAGGTAAGCTGTTATAAAAATCCTATTTTTTACCTTATATTCATTTCTGTTATCTTAAATATTGATTTATTGATTATTATATACAGTTGGATAACTATTTCTCTCAAGTTGATAACCACCTTGTAGATTTTTCTCTAAGGTTTAATTTTTCATTATAATTTTTATAGTTTTCACTCTATTGACATAGCAAACGTCCAATTTTATTTCACGTTATTAATCACTTACCTGCAGTATAGTAACAGGTGAATTTGTGAAATACAGACATTCTGTCTAATTGTCATATTTACTTGATTATTGATTCTACAGGCAAGTTTTATCGTTTCTTTGTCATTTAAAAAGGACAACACTGCTGGGGACAATGCTAGATGTACAATAAACCTTGTAGATCTTATCAACAAATTACCTCGCCCCACCTTAATTTAAAGCCTCAATGCCCAGAAGGCATTTGACCGCCTCAATTGGCCTTACATGTTTGCTACTCTTTCCCATTACGGATTTACAGATCCTTTTTTTTAATGCACTAAAAGCCTTATACTCTCAACCCACTGCCCAGGTTCAACTAGCTTCCTTCTAATCGCCTGGATTCCCTCTGGCTAATGGTACCAGACATGGGTGCCCTTTATCCCCTTTGCTCTTTATGCTTTGTTTGAAGCTCCTGGCTGAGGCCCTGTGGTTCAATTAGTATATACAGGGGATCCCCATGCGACAACTGGAGAATAAACTATCGCTTTTTGCAGATGATATTCTACTGACCTTAATGAACCCTCTAATCTCTCTTCCTTCATTACGTGCCCTATTAACTTCCTTTGATGCCTTTTCAGGATACATAAAAGTAAAAGTGCATGTGTGTCAAAACCAAAAATCAACAAAGTTCATTACATAATCCTTCAGAAAGAACTTCCTAAAGTTTTCATTAAAAAAGTTTTTAAAAAAAGTAGAAAAAGAGAATTTATCTCATGTGCATAAAAAAACTTTGATTTTTGTTTTGACACACATACACTTTTACTTTTATGTATTAACTATTTACACATATTGGACTGCAATATATGTACACCTAGAGAATAAGCACTTTAAACAAGGGATTTAATAACTATATTGCACAAAACACTTTTAGTCATCAATATCTAATTTAGCACTTTCACTTTCACTTGAGAAGTGTGATTCACCCCTGGAGGTCACTCTTCAGGTGATGTGCAGCGCCACCCATCCCTTTTATTAAAATTCTATTGTTGTTAGGGTTCCATCAGTGGCGCCTCTTAGGGGAGGCAGCAGCTCAGCATATACCTAAGCGCGGAAATCTACAAATTTTATACATATCCTTCAGAGGCCTGTTCCATTACACACTTGGCATAAGATTTGGACTTCTGCCTTTAAGTCATCCAGATGTGTGGTGCAGAGAGAGACTACCTTAAAGGTGCTTATGTTTTGGTATAGGACCCCAGAAATGTTATACCGCCAAGACCCCTTGCTTTCAGTCCTATGCTGGCGGTGTGGTCTTGAGCCAGACTCACATTTCATATTTTCGCATTCTGGACTGATGTTATCTTATTACTAGGGATGAGCTTCGTGTTCGAGTCGAACCCATGTTCGACTCGAATATCGGCTGTTCGGTCGTTCGCCGAATTGCGAACGTTATGGGCCGTTCGCGCCAAATTCGTGTGGCGCGTCACGGCCCATAATTCACTGCGTCATCGCAGTGCATTGCTGGCTGATGATTGGCCAAGCATGCACTATGACCCGCATGCTTGGCCAATCACAGCCCCGCCTGAACAGAGAGCCGTAATTGGCCAAAGCCAAGGAGGCTTTGGCCAATTATGGCTCAGGGCATTTAGTACACGCCCCACACTATATAAGGCCGCCTACACGGCGGCCCTGTGCAGTGTGTTCCGGTGTGCTGAGAGATAGAGAGAGAGAGAGAGACAGTGTCATTTCATTTGAGTTAGCTAGATTAGGCAGGACAGTCAGTCAGTTAGCTGCACTTACAGTGTATTGTGTATATATATGCATCCCAGGTGTTGCATATATATATATATATATATATATATATACACTGTATTCAGTTTAGCTAGATCTGTTCCTGTTATCTTCCTACTGACAGGCAGGCTTGTCTTGTTACAGTATTTACAGCTACCTGAAGAAAATTACTGGTGTTCTTTTGATCCTATTAGTACCACAGTCAGGCAGCTAGACTATTTACAGTTAGTGCAGTGCGTCCTGCTCACAGTGTTCAGCTAGATCCGTTCCTGTTATCTTCTTACTGACAGGCAGGCTTGTCTTGTTACAGTTTTTACAGCTACCAGAAGAAAATTACTGGTGTTCTTTTGATCCTATTAGTACCACAGTCAGGCAGCTAGACTATTTACAGTTAGTGCAGTGCGTTCTGCTCACAGTGTTCAGCTAGATCCGTTCCTGTTATCTTCTTACTGACAGGCAGGCTTGTCTTGTTACAGCATTTACAGCTACCTGAAGAAAATTACTGGAGTTCTTTTGATCCTATTAGTACCACAGTCAGGCAGCTAGACTATTTACAGTTAGTGCAGTGCGTCCTGCTCACAGTGTTCAGCTAAACCTACAAGTTAATGGGGTGCGTCCACCTCACAGTGTTCAGCTAAAGCTACCTGTAGAAGGTTGGTGGTGTTCTCATACTACAGGCAGGCAGTTGATTTTGCTAGCTGCAGTATCAGTACATACATATATATATATATATATAAAAATATAAGTGTTTCACCAGACCTGCAGAAACACTACTCAGCGCCAGGTCACTATACTGATCCAAAATATAGATGTATATAAAAATATAAAAATATTACTGAACATTCAAAAGTGCATAAATGTGGATAAACATCAATTTGCAACTATAAATAAAATCATTCATAAACACATAAATGAAATTAGACTCCACTTTGCCTGTTAAGCAGAGAGAAGACCTGAAAAAAGGTGCAAAGCAGCTGTCTCAAACCAAATACGTAAATGTAAAAACTGTGTTATAAAATAATCCAAAATTAGACTAAATCATCGCACTAGACAGCGCTAATGTTGAGCAACTGAAACATGTGGCCAACAACACATGCAAAGGAAAATCCTATAACAGAAAAGTCCCTTAGGAGAAAGTCCCTTATATAGGGTAGTGATGTAAAGTTCAGGGTGTAGTTCAAAAAATAATAATCAGGTGATCATGAAAACAATCCTCCGCATGCACCTTCCACCGATCACTACGAAATCCACCCGGTGCAAAACACTCTCCCCCTAGGGGGTTAAACTCACCAGAAATGGGGAGCAATAAAGCATTCAGAATAAACACTCTTTGCCAGCAGCTTGTTGTCAACATCACTTCATGCAGGGTCACAGATTTTCAGGGCTCATAATAAATCAAAGAACGGAGAGAAAAGTGCACATAGCGTAATCCCGTTTATTGACTGAAACCCCTTCCACACAAAAAGACAGCAACCCCCCTTAAATAAAATACGTACATCAAATAAGCATAAAAGAGAGCAATCAATCAAACAGGCAGGTAGTGAAAGTGTGCAAATTTCACCAAGAGATGTCAGCGCCGCTACACAGGAGATGATGGATACTTCCTGGTTGTGCAGTTGACTCAGGTGGAGCGCACACGTCACTTCCTACGTCGCGTAAGCCACGCACTGACGCGTTTCGTCATATCCTGACTTCAACAGAGGGCGTGGCTACACGACGAGCTAGTCAGCTTAAATATCCCTTTACAGCCCACCCAGCCAATCACAGCGAAACTTGGGTGCCGGCGGGTGCACGTCGCCAGCCCCGGCTTCACTGACGGCTTATAACAGACGGTGCAACGGGACATAAGGACATTGCACATATTAAAAAAGCACATAAATTAGAGCTAATAACCAAATGGACATAAAAGAACTTATAATAGATACATTTACATCCCTATCAATGACATAAGCTAATCCTATACAGCATAACATTATAAGCTGTCACTACCCAGCAATAAATGTTACTCCAAAGCCGCACCGTAAATAAGATACCGATCTGGTGCACTTTACAGTCATGTTAGCAAATTTTAAAAAAAACACACTTGCTTAAAATAAATGTGCACAATATAAGTACATCTTTACTCATCACATTCTAAATAACAACCCTAAACAGATTGTATTCAAAGAATCACTGCACTATTGCGCACATGTACACAGTAAAAAAGCATATGTCTTATTGTGTAAAAAAGAAAGAACATCAATGCACAAATAATGCTATATAGAGTCCTCTCCCAGTAACCATTAAACTATAGAGCTAAATTCTAGTTTTAATGGTTAGACTAAAACACAAATTAATTAAAGAAAAAAATAAAAGTAAAGGAGGCTGAGAAATCGCATAATAATATAAGAACAAAATTAATCCATATCTAATTGATACGGTAAGTTCAATAAAACAAATTTTTAAAAAAATCAATAGTCATACAAGAGGCACTACTGTAAGGAGAACAGGAATATAATAGAGGCATAAAGATCATACTCGAACTACAATCGAAAAGACAGCATCAGACTACCCGCAGAACCACTGATAATAGAAGGATGAGGTAAAGCATTAATCGCAGATATTAGTAATCACTTATGAAGCAGTTGATATCTAGGTCAACATTTAATCCCCTTGGCGATAAAGTGTCGATCAAGAAGATCCACTGGGTCTCTCTTCTCGACAGATCCCGAATCAAGTTAGAACCCCTCCATTTTGGCTTCAAATGATCCACACCCCAGAATTTGAGGCCCGAAGGATCTTGGTTATGTTTTAACTTGAAATGAAGTGATACATTGTGGTCTTTAAAACCAATTTTTATGTTTGCTAGGTGTTCTGCGATTCTGACCCTCAACAGCCTTTTGGTGCGTCCTATATAAATAAGACCACAAGGACATTGCATAGCGTAAACGACATAGGCCGTGTTGCATGTAATGAATTCATTTATAGTGAATTCTCTACCATTTGAAGTAGACGTAAAGCTTTCCAAAGCCCTCATTGGTCTGTCCACTTCCCTACATGCACGGCATCTCCTACAGCTATAGAACCCTTTTTTGTCCCAGAAGGGGGGTCCAACACTTTCCGTACTATCCTATCCGCAAAGCTGTGGGATCTTCTGTAAATAAATTTGGGCCTACACGGTAGGACTGGGCACAGTGTTTTATCCATGCGTAGCACATGCCAGTGGGCATTAAAAATGTCTTCCACCTCCCTATACTGGGAGTGAAAACCTGAGATAAAGCTCCACTCATAATTGTCAGTATTCTGGACCTTTGGTCGATCATCTAAAAAAGAATCTCTGGGTCGCACAGCCAGCTCCTGAATAGTGGAGTCCAAAACCCCCTCCACATATCCCTTTTCCACAAACTTTTTTTTGACAATCTGAGCCTGCCTCAAGAAGTCAGCATCCTCGGAGCAGTTCCTTTTTACCCTAGTGAACTGACCCTTGGGTATGTTTTTTAACCACTTAGGGTGATGCCCACTGCTAATAGGCAAATAGCTGTTAGAGTCTGTGGGCTTGAAATAAACTTTAGTACCCAGTCTATCACCTTGTCTGAAGATGTTTACATCCAAGAAATGAATGTCGCTTTGACTAAAATCGCTGGTCAGTCTGATGTTGTTATTATTGGAATTAAGTTCATTCAGGAATTCCTGCAAGCTATCACTGGACCCTTCCCAGATAAAAAACAGGTCATCAATGTACCTCTTGTATAGCAAGAGCTGAGTGCGGGCAGTAGAGAATATCGTTTTATCCTCCCATTCCCCCATAAACAAATTTGCTATGCTTGGGGCAAATTTTGCCCCCATAGCAACACCTCTACGTTGGGAGAAAAAATGACCATCAAACCAGAAAAAGTTGTGGCTTAGACAGAAGTCTAGCGCATTTCTAATAAAAACTTTCTGGTTATGTGGCAAGTCATCCCGCTGGCAGAGAGCCCAATTGAGGGCTAAGAGGGCATCATCATGCTGTATGATTGAATAGAGGGATGCCACGTCAGCTGTTACTAGGTACAGTTCTTGTTTCCCTGTTAAATTCACCTGTTGTAGGATCTGCAGGAGAGTCTTAGTGTCTCTCAGATACGCCTTAGTGCGTATAACACTCTCCTGAAGAAAGCGGTCAAGGTACTGGCCCATCCGAGACGTGATAGAGCCAATACCATTGACTATCGGTCTCCCTGGAGGCTTATTCAGATCCTTGTGTATCTTAGGCAAGGTGTAAATCGTGGGGATTCTGCTATCACTCGGCACAAGATACCTTCTTTCTCTGTTAGACAGAACCCCCATTGAAAAGCCCATTTCAACTAGGTTCCTAAGATCCTTTTCATACTGTACAGTAGGGTCCTTAGATAATTTCACATATGTTTAATCATCATTTAGCATCTCAGTGAGCTGATTCACATAGAAATCCTTGTTCAAAATAACTACCCCCCCCCCCCCCCTTGTCAGCTGGCCTAATGACTATCTCCTTCCTTTTCTCCAGCAAGGAGATCCCATCCATAATATGCTGGGGATTGACATTCTTTTTTGGTACAAGCTGCTCTAAATCGCGCATCACCAACCCCTTAAACACCTCAATGTGTTGGTTAGCGCTATTAAGGGGGTTAAACAGGGACCTGTTCTTGAGCCCACTGTCCACAGGCCCTGACTTATTCACAACAGTCGGTCGGGGATCTTCGTTAAGAAAATACTTTTTGATGTTGACTTTCCTCATTTACTTATGCACATCAATAAAGACATCAAACTTGTTAATGGGCCTTTTCAGGCCACATTTTAAACCTAGATGTAAGATGTTCGTTTCTTTATGGGATAAAGTCGCATTACTTAAATTAAAAATGCCTCCTATTCCTGCTCTCTCCTTCTTTTTTTGGGCCCTTCTCCCTGCTCTACACCCCCTTGTTCTTCTCTCCACTGGTTGGGGTAATAGGGGTACTCGTCCTCCCGCCGCGGCTGCTCCCTCCATGGTGGTGCATGGTATTCCTGTCTCGACCATCCCTGACCTGGAGGTCTTCCCCTTCGGTGAGAGTTCCCCCGACCCCGTTTCTGCCAACCCCTCCCTCTCCCTAAAAAAGGACGGGGTGATTGATCCCCAGTTCTCTCTCCATTCCCTCTTAAAGGGCCAAATCTATTATGTGTAGGGACTTGATAATGGCTAGTGGAAGGTGAATAACAATGTGGTTGGTTGAATCCATTCCTCCTATCATTATTTCTTCCATAACCAGCATCCCCCTATTAGGGGTGGTACAAACATCAGCAGGGTGATTAGGTCTCTCAACTTTCTTGTTACCGCCAGCATGAGCACCCATGCTATAAGGTTTATTTATGCGATTGCATGGGCCATCTGCAGGTGCCCCAATAGCATTGTTAGTCCCGCTGACGGGTATTTTAGATTGTTGCCAGAGATACACAGAACTGGACCTGAAATAATTCAGGTCCCTATGAAACTTCTTAGCCTTCTTCTTCTGTGTGTCTCTGTCAATCTTTTCAAGCTTTTTTTTAATACGAGTGTTAAAATCTATTACTTGTTGGGTATCCTTTACAGGGTCCAGCTGCAAGCGAAATTCATTAATTTTACCCTCCAAGATGGACATTTTTTTACGCTTCCGAGCCAGAACTAAGTCCTGTAACTTAAAACCCATACCAGTAAAAAACTCGTACCATTCTTGCATAGATTCAGGGTCATCTAGACCATCTTGGGGGGCTACCAGTTCTGTGTATCTCTGGCAACAATCTAAAATACCCGTCAGCGGGACTAACAATGCTATTGGGGCACCTGCAGATGGCCCATGCAATCGCATAAATAAACCTTCTAGCATGGGTGCTCATGCTGGCGGTAACAAGAAAGTTGAGAGACCTAATCACCCTGCTGATGTTTGTACCACCCCTAATAGGGGGGATGCTGGTTATGGAAGAAATAATGATAGGAGGAATGGATTCAACCAACCACATTGTTATTCACCTTCCACTAGCCATTATCAAGTCCCTACACATAATAGATTTGGCCCTTTAAGAGGGAATGGAGAGAGAACTGGGGATCAATCACCCCGTCCTTTTTTAGGGAGAGGGAGGGGTTGGCAGAAACGGGGTCGGGGGAACTCTCACTGAAGGGGAAGACCTCTGGGTCAGGGATGGTCGAGACAGGAATACCATGCACCACCATGGAGGGAGCAGCCGCGGCGGGAGGACGAGTACCCCTATTACCCCAACCAGTGGAGAGAAGAACAAGGGGGTGTAGAGCAGGGAGAAGGGCCCAAAAAAAGAAGGAGAGAGCAGGAATAGGAGGCATTTTTAATTTAAGTAATGCGACTTTATCCCATAAAGAAACGAACATCTTACATCTAGGTTTAAAATGTGGCCTGAAAAGGCCCATTAACAAGTTTGATGTCTTTATTGATGTGCATAAGTACATGAGGAAAGTCAACATCAAAAAGTATTTTCTTAACAAAGATCCCAGACCGACTGTTGTGAATAAGTCAGGGCCTGTGGACAGTGGGCTCAAGAACAGGTCCCTGGTTAACCCCCTTAATAGCGCTAACCAACACATTGAGGTGTTTAAGGGGTTGGTGATGCACGATTTAGAACAGCTTGTACCAAAAAAGAATGTTAATCCCCAGCATATTATGGATGGGATCTCCTTGCTGGAGAAAAGGAAGGAGATAGTCATTAGGCCAGCTGACAAGGGGGGGGGGGGTAGTTATTTTGAACAAGGATTTCTATGTGAATCAGCTCACTGAGATGCTAAATGATGATTAAACATATGTGAAATTATCTAAGGACCCTACTGTACAGTATGAAAAGGATCTTAGGAACCTAGTTGAAATGGGCTTTTCAATGGGGGTTCTGTCTAACAGAGAAAGAAGGTATCTTGTGCCGAGTGATAGCAGAATCCCCACGATTTACACCTTGCCTAAGATACACAAGGATCTGAATAAGCCTCCAGGGAGACCGATAGTCAATGGTATTGGCTCTATCACGTCTCGGATGGGCCAGTACCTTGACCGCTTTCTTCAGGAGAGTGTTATACATACTAAGGCGTATCTGAGAGACACTAAGACTCTCCTGCAGATCCTACAACAGGTGAATTTAACAGGGAAACAAGAACTGTACCTAGTAACAGCTGACGTGGCATCCCTCTATTCAATCATACAACATGATGATGCCCTCTTAGCTCTCAATTGGGCTCTCTGCCAGCGGGATGACTTGCCACATAACCAGAAAGTTTTTATTAGAAATGCGCTAGACTTCTGTCTAAGCCACAACTTTTTCTGGTTTGATGGTCATTTTTTCTCCCAACGTAGAGGTGTTGCTATGGGGGCAAAATTTGCCCCAAGCATAGCAAATTTGTTTATGGGGGAATGGGAGGATAAAACGATATTCTCTACTGCCTGCACTCAGCTCTTGCTATACAAGAGGTACATTGATGACCTGTTTTTTATCTGGGAAGGGTTCAGTGATAGGGCGGCACAGTGGTGCAGTGGTTAGCACTCTCGCCTAGCAGTAAAAAAGGGTCGCTGGTTCGAATCCCAACCACGACACTACCTGCCTGGAGTTTGCATGTTCTCCCTGTGCCTGCGTGGGTTTCCTCCGGGTACTCCGGTGTCCTCCCACACTCCAAAGACATGCTGGTAGGTTAATTGGCTTCTGTCCAAAATTGGGGACCTTGGATTGAGGGTAGGGACTGATGTGAGTGTGCGATGTACAGGGTTAGGGACAAGGGTCAGGGTTGTAGACACACACTCACTCAGGTTGAACTGGATGGACTGGTGTCTTTATTCAACCTTACTAACTATGTAACTTAATTCCAATAATAACAACATCAGACTGACCAGCGATTTTAGTCAAAGCGACATTCATTTCTTGGATGTAAACATCTTCAGACAAGGTGATAGACTGGGTACTAAAGTTTATTTCAAGCCCACAGACTCTAACAGCTATTTGCCTATTAGCAGTGGGCATCACCCTAAGTGGTTAAAAAACATACCCAAGGGTCAGTTCACTAGGGTAAAAAGGAACTGCTCCGAGGATGCTGACTTCTTGAGGCAGGCTCAGATTGTCAAAAAAAAGTTTGTGGAAAAGGGATATGTGGAGGGGGTTTTGGACTCCACTATTCAGGAGCTGGCTGTGCGACCCAGAGATTCTTTTTTAGATGATCGACCAAAGGTCCAGAATACTGACAATTATGAGTGGAGCTTTATCTCAGGTTTTCACTCCCAGTATAGGGAGGTGGAAGACATTTTTAATGCCCACTGGCATGTGCTACGCATGGATAAAACACTGTGCCCAGTCCTACCGTGTAGGCCCAAATTTATTTACAGAAGATCCCACAGCTTTGCGGATAGGATAGTACGGAAAGTGTTGGACCCCCTGTCCAGACCATTAACTTTCTGGGACAAAAAAGGGTTCTATAGCTGTAGGAGATGCCGTGCATGTAGGGAAGTGGACAGACCAATGAGGGCTTTGGAAAGCTTTACGTCTACTTCAAATGGTAGAGAATTCACTATAAATGAATTCATTACATGCAACACGGCCTATGTCGTTTACGCTATGCAATGTCCTTGTGGTCTTATTTATATAGGACGCACCAAAAGGCTGTTGAGGGTCAGAATCGCAGAACACATAGCAAACATAAAAATTTGTTTTAAAGACCACAATGTATCGCTTCATTTCAAGTTAAAACATAACCAAGATCCTTCGGGCCTCAAATTCTGGGGTGTGGATCATTTGAAGCCAAAATGGAGGGGTTCTAACTTGATTCGGGATCTGTCGAGAAGAGAGACCCAGTGGATCTTCTTGGTCGACACTTTATCGCCAAGGGGATTAAATGTTGACCTAGATATCAACTGATTCATAAGTGATTACTAATATCTGCGATTAATGCTTTACCTCATCCGTCTATTATCAGTGGTTCTGCGGGTAGTCTGATGCTGTCTTTTCGATTGTAGTTCGAGTATGATCTTTATGCCTCTATTATATTCCTGTTCTCCTTACAGTAGTGCCTCTTGTATGACTATTGATTTTTTTAAAAATTTGTTTTATTAAACTTACCGTATCAATTAGATATGGATTAATTTTGTTCTTATATTATTATGCGATTTCACAGCCTCCTTTACTTTTATTTTTTTCTTTAATTAATTTGTGTTTTAGTCTAACCATTAAAACTAGCATTTAGCTCTATAGTTTAATGGTTACTGGGAGAGGACTCTATATAGCATTATTTGTGCATTGATGTTCTTTCTTTTTTACACAATAAGACATATGCTTTTTTACTGTGTACATGTGCGCAATAGTGCAGTGATTCTTTGAATACAATCTGTTTAGGGTTGTTATTTAGAATGTGATGAGTAATGATGTACTTATATTGTGCACATTTATTTTAAGCAAGTGTGTTTTTTTTAAAATTTGCTAACATGACTGTAAAGTGCACCAGATCGGTATCTTATTTACGGTGCGGCTTTGGAGTAACATTTATTGCTGGGTAGTGACAGCTTATAATGTTATGCTGTATAGGATTAGCTTATGTCATTGATAGGGATGTAAATGTATCTATTATAAGTTCTTTTATGTCCATTTGGTTATTAGCTCTAATTTATGTGCTTGTTTAATATGTGCAGGGTCCTTATGTCCCGTTGCACCGTCTGTTATAAGCCGTCAGTGAAGCCGTGGCTGGCGACGTGCACCCTCCGGCACCCAAGTTTCGCTGTGATTGGCTGGGCGGGCTGTAAAGGGATATTTAAGCTGACTAGCTCGTCGTGTAGCCACGCCCTCTGTTGAAGTCAGGATATGACGAAACGCGTGGCTTACGCGACGTAGGAAGTGACGTGTGCGCTCCACCTGAGTCAACTGCACAACCAGGAAGTATCCATCATCTCCTTAGTAGCGGCGCTGACATCTCTTGGTGAAGTTTGCACACTTTCACTACCTGCCTGTTTGATTGATTGCTCTCTTTTATGCTTATTTGATGTACGTATTTTATTTAAGGGGGGTTGCTGTCTTTTTGTGTGGAAGGGGTTTCAGTCAATAAACGGGATTACGCTATGTGCACTTTTCTCTCCATTCTTTGATTTAATATGAGCCCTGAAAATCTGTGACCCTGCATGAAGTGATGTTGACAACAAGCTGCTGGCAAAGAGTGTTTATTCTGAATGCTTTATTGCTCCCCATTTCTGGTGAGTTTAACCCCCTAGGGGGAGAGTGTTTTGCACCGGGTGGATTTTGTAGTGATCGGTGGAAGGTGCATGCGGAGGATTGTTTTCATGATCACCTGATTATTATTTTTTGAACTACACCCTGAACTTTACATCACTACCCTATATAAGGGACTTTCTCCTAAGGGACTTTTCTGTTATAGGATTTTCCTTTGCATGTGTTGTTGGCCACATGTTTCAGTTGCTCAACATTAGCGCTGTCTAGTGCGATGATTTAGTCTAATTTTGGATTATTTTATAACACAGTTTTTACATATATATATATGTATCCCAGCTTAGTGCAGCTACAGGCCGTTAGTATGTCTGGAAGGCCAAGAAGGAGAGGCAGACAGTCACAAGCCAATAAGAGAGGGCAAGCAGGCTCTGTGTCTAGTGCTGGTCGTGGAGACGGTGCATCCTCATCAGCACGTGGCCGTGGGACACGCTTGGCCTTTTTTTCGGCAGCTGGCCGTGTTGAGCCGCAACATGCGGAAGACTTGATCGAGTGGATGACCAAGCCGTCCTCATCCTCCTCATCCTCTCTCACCCATGCCCAGGGTACTTTGTCTGGCAAAGCAGCGGCCTCTTCCCTCGGCTCAATGTCATCAGTGACTCCTTCCCTAGCCCCGCCATGTCCTCCTGAGGAGTCCCTCAAACTGTTTGACCACAGTGTTGGGTACATGCTCCAGGAGGATGCCCAGCGTTTGAAAGGCTCTGATGATGATACTGAGCTCGATGAAGGCAGTAACATGAGCACGGACAGAGGGGGTGCCCAAGAAGGACAGCATTCTGGCAGTCATGCTCCCCCTGCTGCAGCATACTGCCAGGTTTGCTCCAGTGATGAGGAGGGAGGGGATGATGAGGTCACTGACTCAACATGGGTGCCTGATAGGAGAGAGGAGGAGGAGGAGGAGAAGATGGAGGCGGCACATCACCAACGAGGCAGGATGCCCTCCAGGGGCCAGCCTAAGGGCAGCACATTGACTGCATCACACCCCAAAGCTCCACATGTGCAGGGCGCTGCAGTCTCTGTGCGTTATTCAAAAATTTCTTTGGTGTGGGCCTTTTTTGAGACGAGTGCATCAGATCGCACCGCTGCTATTTGCAACATATGTCTCAAGCGTATCTCGCGTGGCCAAAACATCTCCCGCTTGGGTACCACATGCTTGACCAGACATATGTTGACCTGCCATGCAGTTCGTTGGCAAGCGTATCTAAAAGACCCACACCAAAGAACAAAGAGGACCTCTCCTTGGTCCTCATCAGCTGAGATTTCCAACCCCACTAGACCTTCAGTCCTCTCTGAGACCTGCACTGAGAGGAATGAAGGTGTAGAATTAGGTGTGTCACAGCCAAGTACTTGTGGGCAATCTGCTTTTGGTACACCAACGTCAGATTGTACCAGGCAAATTTCCCTACCCCAGCTGCTGCACCGCCGAAAGAAGTTTGCTCCAAGCCATCCACATGCCCAGCGGTTGAATGCTAGCTTGGCAAAATTGCTAGCACTTCAACTGCTGCCTTTTCAGTTGGTAGACTCTGCCCCCTTCCGTGAGTTTGTGGAATGTGCGGTTCCTCAGTGGCAGGTACCCAAATGCCACTTTTTCTCACGGAAGGCGATTCCGGCTCTCTACCGGCATGTGGAAGGCAATGTCCATGCCTCGCTGGACAGGGCAGTCAGCGGTAAGGTGCATATTACCGCTGACTCATGGTCCAGCAGGCATGGACAGGGACGTTACCTAAGTTTCACGGCGCATTGGGTGACTCTGCTGGCAGCTGGGAAGGATGCAGGACAAGGTGCAGTAGTGTTGGAGGTTGTTCCGCCACCACGCCTCCAAAATGCTAATGATTGTGACACACCTCCCTCCTCCACCCCCTCCTCTTCTTCTTCCTCCATGGCCTCTTCCTGTGCTTTGTCCTCGGAACCAGCGGTGCTCCGTAGCCGTTCAAGGGGCTACGCAAGTACGCAGGCCAAAAGATGCCATGCGGTGCTTGAGCTGGGGTGCTTGGGGGACAGGAGCCACACTGGGGCAGAGGTTCTGTCAGCTCTGCAGGGGCAGGTTCAGAGGTGGTTGACGCCACGCCAACTTAAGGCAGGAATGGTGGTTTGCGACAATGGCACCAATCTCCTCTCTGCCCTCCGACAGGGACAAATGACCCATGTGCCCTGTTTGGCTCATGTCCTTAACTTGGTGGTGCAGAGGTTCTTGGGCAGGTACCTGGGCTTACAGGATGTCCTGAGGCAGGCCAGGAAAGTCTGTGTGCATTTCCGCCGGTCATATAATGCCAGTGCTCGGCTGACGGACCTCCAAAAGGAGTTTAACCTGCCCAAGAACAGCCTAATCTGTGACATGCCCACCAGGTGGAACTCAACGTTGGCCATGCTGCAGCGGCTGCACATGCAGCAGAGGGCCATTAATGAGTACCTGTGCGACTATGGCACCAGGACAGGGTCAGGGGAGCTTGGTTTTTTTCCCCACGCCAGTGGGCCATGATCAGGGATGCATGCACTGTCCTGTCACCATTTGAGGAGGCCACGAGGATGGTGAGCAGTGACAGTGCATGCATCAGTGACACTGTCCCCCTTGTCCACCTGTTGGAGCACACGCTGCGTGGAATAATGGACAGGGCACTTGAGGCAGAACAGAGGCAGGAAGAGGAGGACTTCCTTAGCTCTCAAGGCCCCCTTTATCCAGACAGTGTTCCTGCGTGCCCGCCGATCACACAGGAAGAGGACGAGGAGGAGGAGGAGGAGGAGGAGGAAGATTGTGTCAGTATGGAGGTGGAGCCTGGCACTCAGCATCAGCAGCAGTCTTTAAGGGATCAGTCCCAAGAAACACATGGACTTGTACGTGGCTGGGAGGAGGTGGCTGCGGACCATGTCGTCCTTAGTGACCCAGAGGACTCCGGACCGAATGCCTCAGCAAACCTACGCTGCATGGCCTTCCTGATCCTGCAAAGCCTGCGGAAGGATCCTCGTATTCATGGTATCAAGGAGAAGGACCAATACTGGCTGGCAACCCTCCTTGATCCACGTTACAAGGGTAAGGTTGCGGACCTTATCTTGCCATCGCAGAGGGAGCAGAGGATGAAACATCTTCGGGAGGCCTTGCAGAAAGGTCTGTGCAACGCGTTCCCAGAGACTGGGAAGTTACAAACTCCTGTTTCTGGACAACATGTTGCTGAGGCTTCGGTCAGTCAAAGAAGGAGCGGTGGAGAAGGTGGCCGTCTGACCAATGCGTTCAGACAATTTTTTGGTCCGCAGTCCCAAGGTATGATCGGTTCCAGCAACCATCGCCAGCGTCTGTTTTACATGGTGCAGGAATACCTAGGGGCAAGATCTGACTAGGACACCTTTCCCACCGAAAATCCTCTGGGTTACTGGGTCTTGAGGATGGATCAGTGGCCAGAGCTTGCACAGTATGGAATTGAGCTACTGGCCTGTCCTGCATCCAGCGTTGTTTCGGAACGCACATTCAGTGCTGCTGGATGCTTTGTAACCGATCACAGGGTGCGTCTGTCCACCGACTCGGTCGATCGACTGACCATAAAAATGAATCAGTCTTGGATCACCACCAGCTACCAAGCACCTGATGCTGATGTAACCGAATATTTTTTTTTGAAATCTCAGATCCCTTCAAAGACAGGCAGTCTGATGCTGAGTGACTATCCCTGAGTAATTATCCTCTTCCTCCTCAATGATCACGCTGATAGCTTGTAAGAACATTTTTGGTTCTTGGCACCACCACCAGTGCCTAAGGCCCAATTTTTCAGCCCTTGTTTAACAGGGGCGTGTAATTACAATTTTTGATGCAATACTTTGCAGCAGGGCTCATTTCTGCGTTCCAACTAGAGTATCTGTGAGGGGTTGCAGTGTTGTGGCACCAGCACCAGTGCCTAAGGCCCAATTTTTCTGCCCCTGTTTAACAGGGGAGTGTAATTACAATTTTTGTTGCAATACTTTGCAGCAGGGCTCGTTCTCGTTCCTGCGTTCCAACTAGAGTGTCTGTGAGGGGTTGCAGTGTTGTGGCACCAGCACCAGTGCCTAAGGCCCAATTTTTCAGCCCTTGTTTAACAGGGGCGTGTAATTACAATTTTTGATGCAATACTTTGCAGCAGGGCTCGTTCTCGTTCCTGCTTTCCAACTAGAGTGTCTGTGAGGGGTTGCAGTGTTGTGGCACCAGCACCAGTGCCTAAGGCCCAATTTTTCTGCCATTGTTTAACAGGGGCGTGTAATTAAAATTTTTGATGCAATACTTTGCAGCAGGGCTCGTTCCTGCGTTCCAACTAGAGTGTCTGTGAGGGGTTGCAGTGTTGTGGTACCAGCCCCAGTGCCTAAGGCCCAATTTTTCTGCCCCTGTTTAACAGGGGCGTGTAATTACAATTTTTGATGCAATACTTTGCAGCAGGGCTCGTTACTGCGTTCCAACTAGAGTGTCTGTGAGGGGTTGCAGTGTTGTGGCACCAGCACCACCACCACCACCACCAAAGGCCCAATTTTTCTGCCCCTGTTCAACAGGGGCATGTAATTACAATTCTTGATCTAATATTTCACAGCAGGGCCCATTTCTGCACCCACCAAGAGCGAGTGAGGACTTACAGTGTTGTGGCACCAGCACCACCACCACCAAAGGCCCAGTTTTTCTGCCCCTGTTCAACAGGGACATGTAATTACAATTCTTGATCTAATATTTCACAGCAGGGCCCTGTGAGGGCTTACAGTGTTGTGGTCACAACAATACCTAAGGCCCAAATTTCTGCTGAGTATATAGGGCAGGCCCCTACTTTCAAACATCTAACTTACAAACGACTCCTACTTGCAAACGGAAGGAGACAACAGGAAGTGAGATGAAATCTACCCCTAGGAAGGGAAATTCTCTCCTGTAAGAGTTAATATGGGAAAAACATTTCTCCTTTCCACTGATGCTTTCCAATCCTTGTTCCACAAAAAAAACCCAAATTCTCTAAAAGCATTTGTCATTGGGACAAAAAGTGAGGTGAAATCTTCTAAAGAGGAGGAAAGACAGCAAAACAAATGTCACAGGGGTGATAACCCTTCCCTATGTTTTCCAAAAAGCTTAAAAAAGATTTTTTGGCTGGAGCTAAACACGGTAAAAATGTACCCGTTCAAAATGACAAACAGATTCTACTTAACAACAAACCTACAGTCCCTGTCTTGTTTGCACCGCCTGTATACTGCTGTTCAGAGTATATAGGGCCTGGTGGCCCCACACCTTTCCTTTTTTTAATTTGGGTGCGGGGTTCCCCTTAATATCCATACAAGACCCAAAAGGCCTGGTAATGGACTGGGGGGTACCCATGGTGTTTGTCTTACTGATTTTCATCCATATTGCCAGGACCGGACATTACATTAAACCCGCAAGCAGTTTTAAATTAGATTTTTTCCTTAAAAAATGACATTTGGTGCAGGGACTGTTCTAAACACGGGAAACACGCGCCACTTTACAGGCATACTATAGACACCCCCAGGTACGATATTTAAAGGAATATTTCACTTTTTTTTTTTACTTTAAGCATCATTAAAATCACTGCTCCCGAAAAAACTGACATTTTTAAAAGTTTTTTTGCATTGATACATGTTCCCTGGGGTAGGACCCGGGTCCCCAAACCCTTTTTAGGACAATACCATGCAAATTAGCCTTTAAAATGAGCACTTTTGATTTCGAACGTTCGAGTCCCATAGACGTCAATGGGGTTCTAACGTTCGTGCAAACTTTCGGTCCGTTCGCAGGTTCTTTGCGAACCGAACCGGGGGGTGTTTGGCTCATCCCTACTTAATACTCAAACAATTGTTTAATTCATCTTTTCTATTGGAAACCTCTCCACTACTTGCTGGGTTTTCCCTTGTCTGGTGTTGCAAAATGCCTGCTAGCCTACATATTACTGGCTGCCCGAAGAGCAATTCCTCTCAGCTGGCTGTCCACCGACCCGCCTTCCAAAACTCAACTTTTACATATTATCTTCAAAATCCAGAGAATGGAATTCCTTACCGCCACTGCCCCTGAAACCCTTTCCCAATTCAATAAATGTTGGGAGACTTGGGTCCAGTCTGCTCATGGTGAGACGTCCCCCCCCCCCACGAACCTTGAACCTCTGTAACATAACTGTTGATGGTCAATTCATTGTAATGTTCCCTCTCCATTGGTGTGTGCATGTTTATGTATATTACGTAACCCTGTTTTTCTAACTATGATCTATGTTTTGTTCTACGTTTGAGTTGTTTTTCTTCTGAGAGACTGTTATTTAGCAATTTTTTTCTTTAAATTACATGTTATATTGTTTCTTTTTTTTTTGTAAAAAACCTTCAATAAATATTTAATTATAAAAATTAAAAAAAAATCTTTTTACGGTACATGGTCCTGCTGTCCAGCATCCTTAAAAAAAAGTGCAACTCAGGACTAACTTAGCCACATAACACTGGAAGAATATCTGCTCTAAAAAACACTTAATAAGTATGACACAAGCAGGTACTATGTGTCATTAAGCCCCTACAGACAAAGGGAGATGTGCTGATTTTACTAGATGGTTTCATGTTCACTGCACACTGCCATTTTTTGCAGTACCATTAGTACAGTACACAAGAACATTGAATATAGTCCCAGCATGCGCAGGGACTCTGGCGTCATAAGAGGGCGTGACCCCAGAGTCCCTGCGCATGCTGGGACCATGACGTCGTAAGGGGGTGGGGTCACTGCCTATATAAATGGCTCCGCAGCTCGCACACAGCATTCGAGCCGGAGAGAGCGTCGTGTCAACATCGGGGAAGAAGAGAAGAAGCGGCGAGACAGCGGCGGCGAGACAGCAGCGACAAGACAGCGGCGGCGAGACAGCGGCAGCAGACCGGGCCCCTCGCTGGCAATAGAGCTGGAAGAAGATAGCGGCGGGGCCCGGGAGAAGATGCCGAACACCGGGAGAAGAGGCCGAACACGGGGAGAAGTCAGAAGGAGACCCCCCGAAGTTGGAAGAAGATCCCGGAGCTGACTAATAAATTATTCTTAAAACATGTGTACTGTGTTTTTTTTATATTGACACTTTTCCCTAGGTGAATGGGTAGGGGTACCATGTACCCCATACTCATTCACACAGGGTGGGGGGCTGGGATCTGGGGGCCCCCTTTTTAAAGGGGGCTCCCGGATTCCGATAAGCCCCCCGCCCGCAGACCCCGACAACCAACGGCCAGGGTTGTCGGGAAGAGGCCCTTGTCCTCATCAACATGGGGACAAGGTGCTTTGGGGTGGGGGGGCCCAGCAGGGCGCCCCCCTCCCCCAAGGCACCCACCCCCCCATGTTGAGGGCATGCGGCCTGGTTCGGCTCAGGAGGGGGGGCGCTCGCTCGTCCCCACCCCCTTTCCTGGCCGGCCGGGCTGCATGCTCGGATAAGGGTCTGGTATGGATTGGGGGGGACCCCCACGCCAATTTTTTCATTTAAAATTTGGCGCGGTGTTCCCGCCTCAGGATTCATACCAGACAGCTGTCAGCACTGCCTGTCACTCATCGGGGAAGGAAAACAAAGTTTTCCTTTCCCGATGAGTGAGCCATCTCGGCGCTGGCTCCTGCGACGGGGCTCGCAGGTGTCAAATCTCGTCGAGAAATGCGGCGAGATTGACACAGAATCGCGGTCACCTACTGTAGCTAAGATTTACTTGATATATCAAGAACAATTGTTTAAAAGGTAAGATTACACTGATGTCCATATTTGCTGGATTCAGTGTAAACAAAGTGTTTAACGCTGTTACCAATTGAATGAAATAATATTCATGCTTTACATATTAAACATTGTATGCCTTAAATGTATACATTGTAGCAGTTACAGGGCTGTGTGAAAGGTAATGTATATTGGTCAAAATCTCCTCTGGAGTTCTGGGGAACATAGCTTCAAACTGAGATAAAGGTTTTATCTGTAAATTATAAATATATAAATCTAGCTGAAAATACTGCAGTGCTGATCTGAGGGCAGAGTGCCAATGAAGTACTGCAGTGTCTTACAGTATGCAAGCAATTCCTGTGTGCAGGTCTGTATGCATAACACATTTTATTCCTTAACATTTGATTATACATATAATTATTGTATCTATTTGATGTCTGATGGTGCCATTTTCTTTCATTCTATAATGCAGCTTTCTAAATTCTAATTTCTAATTCAAGAAAAGTATGTCATGCAGCAATGTATAAAAAGCAATATGATATTTTAGGAATGGTCAAATTACCTCCTATGCATTATATTGCCACAGGGAACATTTTAGTTTCTAAAATTAAGCTTTTTGTACTGTTCAAAAGAGTTATAGTAATGATGCAGGTCACCTGTGTCATTTATTGAACTGATGTCTACAGTATATACAGAGAAGACATGAGTGAATTGAAATTTGAGATAATGAAGACATTAACACATTGTAATTATTTATGCAAAAATGTTTTGCAGTACTGTCAACTGCCACATTGTGCCTTGCATGACAACCCACCCTCCCATTTTTTGTTGCCATTTTCCACATGATAAATGAGAATTTTGCCATCAGACACATCCACCATTGAAAGCATTAGAAGAATGCAATGCCATTTTCTCAGTGCTATTAAGATGAATCAGAGTTTTCATGATCTCTATAAACAGAAACAATGAAAAAAAATGAAACTGCTTGTCCTCCATTATAATTTTTCTTACATCCATCAAACTACCCCCTCCAAATACTAGAAAACATTATCCCGATGATCTCCACTAAGTCTCCCTCTAAGGTATTAGCTTATGCAGGATAACAAATCCAAAACAGTTGACACCCTTATGGCACAGTTCAAGCTCAGTAGGGAATCCTATTTTACATGCTCACGCTTCATACATTTTCTATCCAAAAACCCTATTCCTACTATCCAGGTACCAGCCAACCTATGGGACTTTATTTCTCGCAAAAAATGGTAAAAAGTGGAATCTCTCTAATATATAACACTTTACAGAACAAAACTTTCTTTCAAAAAACAAACACGATGCTGAAGTGGGAATTGGATGCCCAAACCCAATTCACTCTGAGTCAATGGCGTACAGCCATAACCTCGATATACAAATCATCACAATGTGTAGCTTATTGGGAAATGACCGTTAAAATCACTCATAGGTGGTACTATACCCCCTATAGATTAGCAAAATTCTCCACATAAACATCCCCCCATTGCTGGCGCAATTGTGGCAGAGTAGAAACCTTATACACACTCTTTGGGAATGCCCCAGCTTGACCAGCTTCTGGTCAGAGATCTTTAAACATCCTGAGAACCCCATGCCCTAGTCTTGCACTCCTTAATATTGGGATTGAAATATACCCACCTTCCTCCAGAACTGTGGTTACCCATATATTGTTTGCAGCCCGCCAGACATTGCTTCAGAAATGGAGATCTGATTCTAACCCAAATGTCACTGAAGTGTTATCCTTGGTCCAACAAAATTATACTTATAAACATCTCCTAGCTTTAAATTTCCTTACGGGCTTTACTTTCACCAAAAAATGGCATTTATGGCCTAAAACCCCCACCTAAATCCTTCTGAAATACCCAAAGCATGTTTGCTACATCACTATTACTCTGATTTTGCTTTTGCTTTAATATAAATGTGTTGGAGACAACATTAATTCTGGGTTAACCCCCCATCATTCTGTTACTATACCAGGAACTGAATGTGGTTATATTGGCAATGTGTACCTTATTTCCTTTCTTCCTTCTATCTTTATTATGTCCTTTTGTATTTTTCTAGTTATTTACTGTTATACACGACTAAATGCATCTCAGCTTCATATTGCAAATTCTTTGTATTGTATTGAAATACCAATAAAAATATATTGAGAAAAAAAAGAAAAATGATTCTTAAATCAAGGACAGTGAATTCTCTAAACCGCAATGTTCACTACAGTAGATTTGTCTCTCTGTAAACAGTCACTGATGCTTCTCACTTCTTATATTAATGTGGGGTTGGCCAAAAATTTGTTTTAGTTTTGGATAGAGCAGGGGCACCATAAGAGAAAATGTTCCTTGCTTTATGTCATCGTGACTACAGTTTCACCAGACAGGAAGCAGCCGATCGTCTGCAACAGGAATACAAACAGTAATTTGGAGCAGACAGGGATTATTAACTTCCTCTACTCTGCTAAAAAAACATATTCCTGTCTGTGTTGCTGTTGGTGATTTACCCTCACTCCAAGTCTGGTGATACCCCTGACACCATAAAAATAGATGAGGGAAACATCCTTAACAGAACCTTGGATAGCAGTAAAACCACATAGAGGTTCTAATCCTTCCCTACTCTATCCAAAATGTAAAAAAAAAAGCATTGGAAGGACATTAATTTTATTTCCGAGGGCGGGGTTATTGGGATTGCCCATGACAAACAAAAGGCCAGCAGTTATTAGTCAGAGTCAGCTTTACGTTCTGTTAACCACTTCCATACCGGGCCTATTCTGGCACTCCTCTCCTACATGTAAAAATCATAATTTTTTTGCTAGAATATTACTCAGAACACTTAAACATTATATATTTTTTTTAGCAGACACCCTAGGGAATAAAATGGCGGTCATTGCAACTTTTTATCTCGCACGGTATTTGCGCAACCATTTTTCAAATGTTTCATGATTTAAAAAAATAACAAAACAGTAAAGTTAGCCCAATTTTTTTATATAATGTGAAAGATAATGTTACGCCAAGTAAATAGATACCCAACATGTTACGCTTTAAAATTGCGCACACTCATGGAATGACGCCAAACTTCAGTACTTAAAAATCTCCATAGGCGACGCTTTAAAATTTTTTACAGGTTACATTTTTAGACTTACAGAGGAGGTCTAGTGGTAGAATTGTTGCTCATGCTCTAACGCACGCAGCGATGCCTCTGATGTGTAGTTTGAACAGCGTTTACATATGTGGGCGGATCTAACGTGTGAGTTCGCATCTGAGCGTGAGCTACCGGGGACAGGGGCATTTTTAAATTATAATTTTTTTTATTTTATTTTTTATTTTACTTTTTTTTTATTATTGTTACTTTGTTTTACAACATTTTTTTGATCACTTTTATTCCTATTACAAGGAATGTAAACATCCCTTGTAATAGGAATCATTCGTGACAGGCCCTCTTTATGGAGAGAAGCGGGGTCAATAAGACATCGTTACATAGTTACATAGTAGGTGAGGTTGAAAAAAGACACAAGTCCATCAAGTCCAACCTATGTGTGTGACCCTGCATCTCTCCTCCAGGCTGGAAAGCATGAGATCGTAAAAAAAATCCACAATCTCATGCTTACCACCCGCGATCGTGGCTTTGTTTACAACCGCAGCCCGGATGTGACGTCTTTTTTTTTTTTTCCACTTCAGTGAAAATTTTCCTGAGAGACATTATATCAACTTTGTATGTCAAAATTTATCTCTTCTCATTTTTCACATCATTGTGGATTATTTCCGTCTTATCTTTATTTATTTTCCTTTCTTCTATCTTTTTAAATACTTCAAACATCAGAAAATACCCTTATATAAATATTAAAACCATTATGTCTTTATTCTCTCTTAATCCCTCTTATCCCGTCCTACCCCCCCCCCTCCCCTATGTTTGGTCTACTCACTTTTATATTTTATGTCATCTTGGCTCCACGTCTGTTATTTTTTTCATCTTTTCTAAATATATGTCCGAGGATTTGTATTTTTTCCAACTTTCCCATCTACTGTTATCCTCATTTTCACTACCTTCCTTGCTCCTCCCCTGCTCCATTTTGTAATAATAATCTATTTCCTCTAACCAATCTCTGATATTTGGTTTTCCACTTTTTAACCAGTTTTTGGGTATCAAGCCCTTAGCCGCATTCAGGTGATTCGGAACTATTGATCTCATATATTGTTTCTTAGATTTATTATGAACGTGGAAGAGGCAAATCCAGATGTTTTGTTCTATTTTTTCTTCAGTTATTTCCCATATATTATTTAATACTTCCTTCCAGAACTCCATTATTATTGGACATTCCCACCAAAGGTGTGTGATCGTTGCTTTTTGGCCACATTTTCTCCAACACAGCGGTGTTTTTTCCTGTTGATATTTGTATGTTCTTACCGGGGTCAAATACCATCTTGTTACTAGTTTGTAGTTCATTTCAATAGTCCTCATATCCCAGGCATTATTATATCCCATTTCTATCATTTTTTCCACTCTTTGATTTTCTATTTTTAAATCCAGTTCTTTTTCCCATTGTTTTATATACTCTGGTCTTTCTTGTGCATCCAGATCTGTCAGTATACTGTATATTTTTGATGTTCCATTTTTCAATGGTGTTTTATTGACCCATAATTTTTCCAGTGTAGTTAATTTCTTTTCGTCTCTAAGTGGATGTGGTATTGTGCTTACTAAGTGCCTTAATTGACAATAATTCCATTCATTCATCTTCCAACCATTGCTTTCCTCTAATTCTATTCTTGTTCTAATCTTGCCGTTTATAGTGATGTCTTTCAATTGTGGATTCTTTATTCCTTGGGCTTCAAATATTTCCTTCCCGGGGGTAAAAAAATTCGATCCTGTGAGTGCTATTAATGGTGAATTGTATTTCCATTTATTCTTCAAGTGTATAGTGTCCCATATTCTAAATACATTTTTTGTTATTTTGTGTGTGTCTGTGTCCAATATTCTAAATTTTCGTGGGATCCAAATATTCTTATGTAGTGTAGCTCCACTCATTGTATTTTCCATTTCGACCCATTTTTTTTCATTTTTTTCATTTATCCACTCCAGCATTCGTGTTAGGACAATTGCTTTATAATATCTACTTATGTCTGGAGTGGCCAAACCTCTGTGCTCCCTTTTCCTTGTAATCAGCGTGTATTTAATTCTTGTTTTTTTGTTAAGCCATATGTATTTTAATAGAATTGTTTTAATTACCTTGAAAAAACTTGATGGGATCTTTACTGGCAGCATCTGGATTCTATATATTATTTTTGGAAGTATCATCATCTTGAACATATTTATTCTTCCTATCCATGAGAGTGATTGAGTTCTTAATTTTTTTGTTTCTTCTTTAACTTCATTAATCAGTGGGACAAAATTTGCCTGATATATCTTTTCAATTCTTGGGGTTATTTTGATTCCGAGGTATTTTAATTCTTTTACCCAAGTAAATGGGTATTCTTTTTGTAAGAACTGAACTTCCTTTTTCTCTAGTCCTATGTTTAATATCTCTGTTTTTATTGGATTAATTTTGAAATTTGACAATTCTCCATATTTTTTTATTTCTTTCAGTATATTTGGAAGTGACACTCTTGGGTTGGATACGTACATCAAAATATCATCTGCATATGCTGCGATCTTGTGTTCTTTTCCTCCTAATCTCGCTCCTTTCACCTCTTGATTGTTGCGGAGTGTTGCTAATAATGGTTCTAGTGCCAATACGTATAATAATGGCGAAAGTGGGCAACCCTGCCGTGTTCCGTTCTGCATCTTAATTCGTGATGAAAGTCTGCCATTTACCTTTATCATTGCTGTTGGGCCATTATATAGATTTGTTATCCACTTCATCATTTTTGTCCCTAATCCCTGGTGCCGCAACGTATCCATCATGAAACCCCAGTCTACCCTGTCAAATGCTTTTTCTGCATCTAATGACAGGAATAGAACTGGGGTCTCGTTTTGCACCTTCTTATGTAGCATCAATATTGATTTTAGGCTATTGTCCCTCCCCTCTCTCCCCGGGACGAATCCAGTCTGGTCCGGATTGATCCAAAGTGGAATTAATTTTTTTATTCTAGTAGCCAGAATTTTAGAGTAAAGCTTAGTGTCTGCATTCAATAGTGCGATTGGCCTGTAACTTGAGCAGTTAGTTTTATCTTTCCCTTCCTTTGGCAATATTGTAATGTGGGCTAGTAGTGATTCAATTCTTATTTCTTCTTCTTCCCCTATTGAATTCATATATTCTAGTAGTTTTGGGATCAGCTGTTCTTGGAATTTTTTATAGTATTTAACCGTGAACCCGTCTGGCCCTGGGCTTTTTCCTACGGGGGTCTCTTTTAATGCCCGTTTTATCTCTTCTTGCGTTATGTTTTTTTCCAGTTCTTCTAATTGGTCTATTTTTATTTTTGGTAGTTTTGCATTTTTTAAATATTCTTGTATCTTCTTTGTTCTTATGATTGCTTCTTTTCGACTTTCCTGTTCTTTTATTGCATATAGAGAACTAAAATATTTTTGGAATGCCGTCGCAATATCTGTGGTTTTGTTTACTACTTCTCCTTTTTCATTTTTAATCTTCTCGATATAATTTAGAGCCTTCTTTTTTTTTACCATACTTGCAAGATATTTTCCTGATTTATTGCCCCATTTTTCTTGTACTACTCTGTTATACTCCTTTTTTTCTTCTTGTTCCATCCAATCCTTTAGTTGTTCTCTCTTTTGAGATAGTAAGCGGTATGTTTCATTGTTTATTTGATTTTTATGTTTTCGCTCTAGTTCGTATATTTCCTTTTTTTGTTTGTTGCATATTTTTCCTTCTTTCTTGTTTTTTTCCTGCCCCTATAGCTATTAATTTGCCCCTAATGACAGATTTATGAGCCTCCCAGATTATTGCTTTTGATACCTCTGGTGTATCATTTTCCTTGAAATATCTTTTGATTTCTTCTATTATGCTTTTTTCGGTTTCACTGTCTTCCATTAATTTTTCGTTGATTCTCCATGGACCCCTTATGAGGGCTTCCCCTTGTATTTTCATTCTCAGCATTACCGGACTGTGATCCGAGGCAGTTATTATGCCTATTTTTGTTTCCTCTATTTCTTACAGGTTTCTATGTTCAACCAATATATAGTCCAGCCTGGAATAACTTTTATGTACTGCTGAGTAATAGGTGTAGTCCTTTGTACTGGGGTGCTGAATTCTCCAAGGATCTATTAATTGCTGCTCATATTCTTTTTAGTTTCTTTAGTTGTCTTACTTCTCTGTCCCTTGCTATGGAGGTGCTGTCCATTTTATAATCCATACTAAAATTAAAGTCTCCAGCCAATATTAGTTTGCCTTGTTTGAATTCCATTAGTGTTTTTAATATATCTATCAAATATTTTTTGGGGTTCTTGTTGGGGCAGTAAACGTTGGCAAATGTATATTTTACCCCCTGTATGGTGCCTGTAATAAAAAGATAGCGCCCCTCCGGGTCCGTTTTTCTTTGATCTATTGAGAAGCGTACATTTTTCCCCATTCCAATGGCAACTCCTTTGGCCCTTCTTATTGGTGAGTCTCCTTGATACCATGTTGGTATATTTCTTGAATAAATTTTGGTATTTGAGTTTTGCGTTATATATGCGTCTCCTGTAGGAAAATTATTTCTGCTTTACTTTTTTCTAATTCTCGGAGAATAATATTTCTCTTCCCAGGGGAATTTAATCCACGGACATTGTAGGAAAGTATTTTTATGTTATTTATGTTTTCCATTATTTTTCCTTTTTCTTTCCCGCCCGTCCCCCAGGCGCCCCCCCCCCGGTCCAGTTAAAAGACCAGTAGGGGGGTGCGTCCGGCCGACGCACGGGCTCTCCCCATCCCCGTCTCAGGGTAACTGAGCCAACTTGACAACTCATGTAGACCAAACCTTTCCCTCCCCCTCCTCCCCTCCCCCCCAATCCCCACCATCCTCCCTAGTGAGGGTATTTTGACCCCATGGTCTCTAGAGCTGAGAGCATTTTTTTTTTGTTTTATGGGGCACATTCTGCCCCCTCTGCTCTATTAAGTCTAAGGTGGAGCTCTGTTGGACACCCTAATCCCCTTTCTCCTTTACCAATAGGGCAACCACCTGTCCACTTCGCGAGTCCCTGTCCCCCCCCCCTGCCTCTACTCACTTATTTTCCATCTTTATTATAATCTACTAAGTCATCTACTCTCCCTTTACCCCTATCCGATCCCCCCCCCTTACCACTCTTAGACTCCTCAAGCCATTATGTTTTATTTTCTCTGCTGTTTTCTTATTTGTTTTTTCGGGATTCTATCTCCTATAATCTATTCCTGTAATCTATTCCCTGAGTTTAATTGCCATTGTAGATCGTCGCGTAATGTTGTTTTCTCTTGCCTATTTACATTCTTTTCCATCTCTGGAAGTGGGATTTCTAATTTATTACAGAACTCCGGAATCTCTTCAACAAATCTTAGTTTAGCGCTTCTTCCATTTTTCTTTGCTATTAAGCATGCTGGGAACCCCCAATTGTATTGAATTTCTTGCTCACAAAGAATTCCTAATAAAGGTCTTAATGTCCGTCTTCTTTTTAATGTTTCTTGGGACATGTCTTGGAATATTTGTAATCTAATTTCTGCATACTCAATTTGTGGTTTTCTCTTCAGGTTTATCCAGATCTGTTTCTTTTCTTCCCATCTTTCAAAGCGTATTATTATGTCTCTAGGTGTTTCCATTGATAGCCTTTGAGAATTTTTTATTCGGTATGCACTTTCTATTCCTATTGTGTTGGATTCCTCCATTCCCAAGATTTGGTTGAAGGGATTATTCATTTTTTCTATAAGATTTTCTGCTTGTTCTGTTTCCGGTAAGCCGCGTATTCTCAAGTTTTTCTTTTTTTCCCTATTTTCTTGGTCTTCTATTTTGTAAGATTGTTCCTGTTGTTCCCTTTTTAATTTCTTTATTTCCCCTTCTAATTCTCTTATCATCTTTTGGTACAGGTCTACTTTGGCTTCTGCTTCTTCCACCCTGCTTAATATGTGTCCCATGTCTTTATGTAGTGTTGACATTTCTGTTTTTAGGGAATTTTCTAGGGCCGCAAACATTTTTTCCATATCCTGTTTTGTTGGTAATTGTAGCACATGCTGTCCTTCCTCCCTTCCTCTTTCTTCCTCCGCCAATTCTGGCTCCATTCTGGGTTCTGAGAGGTGACTGGTTTCTGTTACTGTTTTATTCTGGCCCTTTTTTTCCTTATTGTCCTTCTCCTTTGTGTCTGTCTGTTTGCCCTTTGTGCCCAGTTGCCTCTCTCCTTCTCCGTTTCCCTGCTGTATATACCTATTCATAGGGCCAGGGCTTGGGCCTATACTAGTCCTGGGTGATTTGGGTATTGCTCCCGCACTTCTTGTTATTTTTCCCTTCATACTGATAATTGCCTAGTATAGTATTCTGGGTTACTTTCTAGTAAACCCCTCAGGTGGAATTTCTTAATAATGACCGGTTTTGCCAGCCTTCTTAATTTGATTTATCTTAGCCAACTATCTTTGTGCTCCGTTCTCACGCTGTGGTTACTCTGTTGCGGTAGAATTAGAGAATTAGGGATTTGTGTGGGGAAGGAGACGTTTGAGTTCAAAAGTCCCCACAGATATTTTGATATTGAGACAGGGATAATCCCGGCTCTCAAGAATGGACCACCCCCCTTCAATGATAAATCAGGTGTTTAACAGGATAGTCCATAGGCATTCCTTAATATGTCCTATTACGTGTCTTGTACCATATGCAATGTTTTTACATATTCCAGCAGGCATAAAAAAAAAAAACAGTAGTGAACAGAACTGAGAAGCCGATCTTCTAGTAACTGGTGTCTCTTTTGCCTTATTTTTTATCGGGGCTCCGCTCGCGGTTTTTTTTGAAGAAAAAAAAAGACTTTTGAGTTCAGAGGTCCCTGCTTTTACCATTAAGCTAGAGGATTTAATACTGCATTCCTCATTCCCTCTTTCAAAGATATGGAGGTATAGATCCGAGAATAGTCTCAAAAATGAACCACCTCCTTCAGTGATAGTCCAAGAATTCAGCAGTTTAATTCATAGGTACTTCTTAATATGCAACATAATTTGTACCATTTACCATATTTTATATATGCGAACAGGCAAAAAAAAGAAGCAACAGAGAAACCAATAAGCAGATGGAAACAGGGAGGCAATTCTTCTAATGACTACTATCTCTTTCACCTTCTCCTTCCCCTCTCCCCTTTTCTTCTCGTTTTTCTTGACTTCTCACTTAATCCTGCTTTCTCAGCTCATTTAATTACATTTTATTTATTTCATATATACTCCTTTCTTTTTCTTTTATTCTTCCTCTTTGTTTTCTTATATTAACATCCTTATTTCCCTATTCAAAGCAAAAAAAAAGAAATCAAAAAATGGTACTTATCTTCCTTGTAGGTTGAGTAAAGGTTTTTTCCAAGTGAACGCTTACTGACGCTCACAAACGCTGGCTCTGCTGCTGTCTCTGATGTTTTAACGGTATTCCGCTCTCCAGTCCTGATCTTTATCTCCCGGGATACTTGTATGCTTTCCCAAGCCTGTCTGACCCCACTTGGATCTCGAGTATTTTCAGATATTCTCGCTGTCACTGGCTGTCGCTCACTCCACCTTTCCGGCTCTCTCCTCTGGTATTTCCCGGAGTACTTCGAACGGCTCCTCCGCTTCTCCGCTGCTGCCCGATCCACTCCGTTCCCGAGCCGGCAGCACATACGGGGACTTGAAACAGCCACCAAAAGCACACCGCCTACTCCAACACCGCCACCGCCGATGTGCTCCGAAAATCCTCCGCTCCCCGAGCTCTCCAGCCCTCAGGTTCTCAGGTCCCCCGTCTTGCCAGTGAGCCGTCCAGCCCGTCTGACTGAGGAGCAGTAGGGGAGGGAGACGCAGACACAGGTGCAGATACAGACGCAGGCTTCCAGTGAAAGTCAACTCAGAGAGTGGTGAACAGGGGGGGTGGGGAAGGGAGCTACCTACACCCTCTCATCAGGTTCTTACTCATTTCAGCTGCAGGGAGAGGGTTCTCAGGATCCTCACGTCGTGCACAGAGCCATTACCAGGCTCCTCCCTCCTCCTCCTCTCCCTCCGGCACTGGGCCTGTTTGTGTTCTCCTCCGGACGTGACGTCTTAACGTCGCACCCGGGCCTCTGACAGTCATAGAGATGACCGTCGGAGGCCCGGGCACAAAATCTTTATGCTCATCATCCGGCTGGGGTTGATTCTTTCTTCGGGTCCCCGATGGCACGGAAGAGCCCCGAGAAGCACCGGAAGCTCCCGTCGCCTGTAAGAACAATCAAGCGGTGGAACTGCCGCTATGATCATTCTTATGGTGCACAGAATCGCTGGCAGAAAACAAGATATCTGAATAATGCCTGTAGCTGCAGGCATCATTTAGATATTCCCACTGAAAGTCCAGGACGTCATATGACGTCCTTGGGCGGGAAGTGGTTAATGACTAGGGATAAGCTTTGGGATCAGGAAGAGCATGAGTTCAAAAACAAACCTTTTTAAAATTCATGGGCAGGGTGAACTAATGCATCCCTTTACTGCCTTGGTAACCTAGTACCAATAATGCATTTTCTAACCTTTGAACTTAGGTCAGATTGCTTAGAATGGCCAATGATGGGAGCTTTGTAATGTGTCAGCCCCTTTACTAAAAAATTCAGGGTTCCCAACAGCTATATGTCAGTGTGTGTTGGAGTAGATAAGGATATTTGATGATGTGTGATTTATTAAAGATAGTTGTACCCTAATCAGTGCTGTATTGTTCTACATTATTGTAAACTGCAGTTTGTTGAGCTATATATTAGCGTGTACTTTGTTGGTTCACAGTACATATACCAAACAGAAACAAGGTGGAAGCCACTCTGATGAAGTCAGGACTGGCAGCTGGTAGCAAGTGTGATCCATTATTGTAGCAAAAGTTAGAAAGGCAGCTGACAGGAGAAGTATCTGTTAAATGTAGCAAGGGTCGGGGCAGGCAGCAGACAGTGGATGTGTCCAGTAATGCTGCAAAGTGCAGGCCAGGCAGCAGACAATGGAGGAATTCCTTTAACAGGAAAAAACAGGCAAAGGCAGAGAAAAGGAGCAGCAGGAATGGAGGACTAAAACACTAGAAGTGGGGTGGCAAGTGCAAAGCACCTCTGAGAGGAGACCTAGACAACAGGGGCCCCATCAGACAGATAAGTAGGGTGTCCTCCTAATATTCAGAATTGTAAAGGTGCTGCACATAATGTTTCTGCAGCTGGGCATCACCTGCAAAATGTCTACTGTTTGCTGGAGGGTATATTTTGTGTTGCACTTCAAAGTTTTCAGTCAATTCCAGTGCTCTGGCACAGTAAAAATGCCACAAATAATAAGCTTTCCAGTGTTTTCTGCATTATAAATTCTAATAGTTTTTAGCCTATTCTGGTACTCTGGCAATGTAAAGGTGTAGCGCGTAATGATTTTGTGGCTGTACCTCAGCTGCAAAATTTTGAATGTTTGCTTCTAAGTAAATCATGTTCTGAGTCTCCCTGGTTGCAGGCTAGTACAGTGCTTTAACACTTACAATTTGTTGGCCTTTGTCTTTCTGGAATAATACAATATAATGTTTTATTTTAAGATACATCCAACCTCTTGCATTGCAACCAGACCAAGCTGCCTACATACTATCCAGCCACTTGTACAATATTTGTGGCTATTGTCTCTGAAATTAGACTCTAATGTTTATCCCAGAATAAAATCTGCCTCATCTTTCCAACTTACATTATGGAATTGCCAAGATGCTTACATACTGTCCAGCCACTGCACAATATGGGTGGCTATTGTCTTTGAAATAATACACTCTAATTTTTATTTCAGGATAAAACCTTCCTCACCTCTTGCTATTACATTGAAGCCTAAATACTTACTGTCCAGCCAATGTACATTATGGGGGTCTTTTACTATAGCGCCGAAAAATGATCCTGCAGTCCTAAAAAAAAGCACCCAATTAAGACTTCAACTCTAATGCCCCGTACACACGGTCGGACATTGATCGGACATTCTGACAACAAAATCCTAGGATTTTTTCCGATGGATGTTGGCTCAAACTTGTCTTGCATACACACGGTCACAGAAAGTTGTCGGAAAATCCGATCATTCTGAACGCGGTGACGTAAAACGCGTACGTCGGGACTATAAATGGGGCAGTAGCCAAAAGCTTTCATCTCTTTATTTATTCTGAGCATGCGTGGCACTTTGTGCATCGGATTTGTGTACACACGATCGGAAATTCCGACAACGGGTTTTGTTTTCGGAAAATTTTATAGCCTGCTCTCAAACTTTGTGTGTCGGAAAATCCGATGGAAAATGTGTGATGGAGCCTACACACGGTCGGAATTTCCGACAACAATGTCCTATTACACATTTTCCGTCGGAAAATCCGACCGTGTGTACGGGGCATTAGAAGCTGGGCGCTAATGCAAATAGAAAGCAGCTCTATTCTCATTCAAGAAAGCCTGTGACATCACATATAATAGTGGAAGTCAATGGGGCTTGAACCTGCAAAATCCAAAGTTCTCACTGAAGGCTTATATGCAAGTTATTTGTCATAAAAGGTGTATGGGGACCTGGGTCCTGCCCCAGGGGACATGTATCAATTGGAAAAAATGTTTTTTAAGGCTGTTTTTTCAGGAGCAGTGATTTTAATAATGCTTAAAGTGAAACAATAAAAATTAAATATTCCTTTAAATATCGTGCGGGGGGTCTCCTTAGTCTGCCTGTAAAGTAGCGCATCTTTCCCGTGTTTATAACTGTACCGCAGCAAAATTACATTTCTAAAGGAAAACATTTCAGTGAAAATTGCTCTCAGCTGTAATGAATTGCCGGTTCCCGGCAATATAGAGTTAAGATCAAAGAAAAAAACTGGTGGGGGGAACTGGTGGTTCCCCCCACCAGTCCATACCAGGTCCTTCAAGTCTTGTATGGATATTAAGGGGTACTCCACGCCAATTTTTTTATAAAAATCGCATAGGGGACCCCCCCAAAGTCCATACCAGATCCTTATCCAAGCACGCAACCTGTCAGGCCGCAGAAAAAGAGGGGGATGAGGGAATGCCCCCCTCCTGAACCATACCAGGCCACATGCCCTCAACATGGGGAGGGTGCTTTGGGGTTCCCAAAGCACCTTGTCCCCATGTTGATGGGGACAAGGGCCTCATCCCGACAACCCTTGCCAGGTGGTTGTGGGGGTCTGTGGGTGATAGGCTTAATGGAATCTGGAAGCCCCCTTTAACAAGGGGGCCCCAGATCCCGGCCCCCCATGTGGATGGGTATCAGGTACATTGTACCCCTACACATTCACCAAAAAAAGCAGTTTTTGACAATTCCTTTATTAAAAATGTCTTCTTCTTTACCCGCTTCTTCCTCCGGTCTTCCTCTAGTCTTATCCATCTTCCTCCAGCTTCTTCCCCCCCGTTTATTCCTCCGCTTCTTCCTCCATCTTCCTCCGCTTCTTCCCGGTCTATCCTCTGCCACTTCCACCGCCGTTCCCGCTGAACCTTCAAAAGACAAACCTCCTCTGATGCTGCGATTGTCACTCCAAGACCCCGCCCCTTGTGACTTTACTGCATGGAGCATGATGGGTCAGTGATATAACAAGGGGTAGGGTCTTATGATGACGTCACCCGGTGGCCACACCCCATAGTTATATATGACCCGAAAGCACCCTCCCCATATTGAGGGCATGTGGCCTGGTACGTCTCAGGAGGGGGGTGCTCTCTCATCCCCCTTCTTTTCCTGCGGCCTGCCAGCTTGCGTGCTCAGATAAGGGTCTTGTATAGATTTTGGGGGACCCCCACGCCATTTTGTTTTTTCAAATTTTGGTGCAGGGTTCCCCCTAATATCCATACCAGACCTGAAGGGTCTAGTATGGATTTTGGGGGATGCCTATGCCATTTTTTTTTACATTTTGGCGTGGAATTCCCTTTAAAATCCATACCAGATTCAAAGGGCCACATACCATTGCATGCATTTGAAGAGTTAAAATGATGAAATAAACTAAACTGATGTGCATTTGATAATTATGCTGCTGAGTACAATGTACATTTTCAGGATATGATACCATTAGTGGGATTCAAACCCATGGCTTGAACCTTTGAAGGTAGCAGGGCATACCACCATTCTATGGAGCTGAGCACAATCATACATAGAAAATACTATTACTAATGTTTGATTCTTTTCATTCTATACAATAATGTTTTGCATTTGAGGCATTAATATTATGGCACCAACCATGCTCATGTGTCATTGGGTAGGGATGAGCCAAACACCCCCGTTCGCACCAGAACTTGCGAACAGGCCAAAAATTTGTGTGAATATCATTAAAATCTATAATAATGGGACTTTGCCTCATCTAACCAACTATACTGCCTTTGCGTCCCATCCCAGGGTGTTGTAAAAGGTTCCTCAAAATATGGGACTTTGAATGGACACAAGGCAGAAGTAATAAAATACAAAATTTATTAACAAATAGTAAATCAATCAATGGTATAGCAAGAATACAGATAGCTGATGATAAAAAAGATATAAAGGGGAACTAGCTTAAAAAGAGGAGAGAGTTCGCAAAAGGATGTCTGACGTTTCAACCGCACTGTACAGTGCGGATCTTCCTCAGGAACATTGCGATTTGCACCACTCCAAATGCTGTAACTCCCAAATATAAAGTTACTTGACCAGCAGCTGAAGAGACACTCAAATACTGGGAATGGGGTATTCATCCATGCCAACCCAAGAGGTACCAGTCAAAGGACACCCTGAATTCACCCGTGCTCGATGAGATTGCTCGTAGTCGCTTGTTAAAGGGTTATTTTCTGACAGTATCAGGGTCATGTCCAACTTAAGGGTGAGAGGACTTGTCAATAGTTTCTGGAGGGTGTATCACAACCAGACAGGGTTCTCATATCAGTGATGGAGTAATGTACCATCTATAATTGTATGCAATGAGACCCAAACATCTTTATCCTTGAGGTCAATTGTTTATAGAACAGCAATTGTTACCACCTTAGTGAGTGGAGTGAGGGTATGTGGTCCGTCAGCTGCAAAGTCAAATGAGGAGTTAAAGTCTATGGGACACGAACATGAAAAATCAAAAGTGCTCATTTTAAAGGCTTACAGTCAGGTCCATAAATATTGGGACATCAACACAAATCTAATCTTTTTGGCTCTATACACCACCACAATGGTTTTTAAATGAAACAAACAAGATGCTCTTTAACTGCAGACTTTCAGCTTTAATATGAGGGTATTTACATCGAAATCAGGTGAATGGTGTAAGATTTACAACAGTTTGTATATGTGCCTCCCACTTTTTAAGGGACCAAAAGTAATGGGACAGATTAACAATCATCCATCAAACGTTCACTTTTTAATATTTGGTTGCAAATCCTTTGCAGTCAATTACAGCCTGAAGTCTGGAACGCATAGGCATCACCAGACGCTGGGTTTCATCCCTGGTGTTGCTCTGCCAGGCCTCCACTGCAACTGTCTTCAGTTCCTGCTTGTTCTTGGGGCATTTTCCCTTCGGTTTTGTCTTCAGCAAGTGAAATGCATGCTCAATCGGATTCAGGTCAGGTGATTGACTTGGCCATTGCATAACATTCCCCTTCTTTCCCTTAAAAAACTCTTTGTTTGCTTTTGCAGTATGCTTCGGGTCATTGTCCATCTGCACTGTGAAGCGCCGTCCAATGAGTTCTGAAGCATTTTGAATATGAGCAGATAATATTGCCAGAAACACTTCAGAATTCATCCTGCTGCTTTTGTTAGCAGTCAAATCATCAATAAATACAAGAGAACCAGTTCCATTGGCAGCCATACATGCCCACGCCATGACACTACCACCACCATGCTTCACTGATGAGGTGTTATGCTTTGGATCATGAGCAGTTCCTTTCCTTCTCCATACTCTTCTCTTCCCATCACTCTGGTACAAGTTGATCTTGGTCTCATCTGTCCATAGGATGTTGTTCCAGAACTGTGAAGGCTTTTTTAGATGTTTTTTGGCAAACTCTAATCTGGCCTTCCTGTTTTTGTGGCTCACCAATGGTTTACATCTTGTGGTGAACCCGTTGTATTCACTCTGGTGAAGTCTTCTCTTGATTGTTGATTTTGACACACATATAGGGCGTACACACGGTCGGACTTTGTTCGGACATTCCGACAACAAAATCCTAGGATTTTTTCTGACGGATGTTCGCTCAAACTTGTCTTGCATACACACGGTCACACAAAGTTGTCGGAAAATTCGATCATTCTGAACGCGGTGACGTAAACCACGTACGTCGGGACTATAAACGGGGCAGTAGCCAATAGCTTTCATCTCTTTATTTATTCTGAGCATGCGTGGCACTTTGTGCGTCGAATTTGTCTACACACTAGGATTTTGTTGTCAGAAAATTTTATAGCCTGCTCTCAAACTTTGTGTGTCGGAAAATCCGATGGAAAATGTGTGATGGAGCCAACACACGGTCGGAATTTCCGACAACAAGGTCCTATCACACATTTTCCATCGGAAAATCCGACCGTGTGTACGGGGCAATACACCTACCTCCTGGAGAGTGTTCTTGATCTGGCCAATTGTTGTGAAGGGTGTTTTCTTCACCAGGGAAAGAATTCTTCGGTCATCCACCACAGTTGGTTTCCGTGGTCTTCTGGGTCTTTTGGTGTTGCTGAGCTCACCGGTGTGTTCTTTCTTTTTAAGGATGTTCCAAACAGTTATTTGGCCACACCTAATGTTTTTCCATCTCTCTGATGGGTTTGTTTTGTATTTTTAGCCTAATGATGGCTTGCTTCACTGATAGTGACAGCTCTTTGGATCTCATATTGAGAGTTGACAGCAACAGATTCCAAATGCAAATAGCACACTTGAAATGAACTCTGGACCTTTTATCTGCTCCTTGTAAATGGGATAATGAGGGAATAACACACACCTGGCTATGGAACAGCTGAGCAGCCAATTGTCCCATTACTTTTGGTCCCTTAAAAAATGGGAGGCACATATACAAACTGTTGTAATTCCTACACCGTTCACCTAATTTGGATGTAAATACCCTCAAATTAAAGCTGAAAGTCTGCAGTTAAAGCACATCTTGTTCGTTTCATTTCAAATCCATTGTAGTGGTGTATAGAGCCAAAAAGATTCAAATTGTGTTGATGTCCCAATATTTATGGTCCTGACTGTATATGCAAGTTATTGCCATAAAAAGTGTATGAAGACCCAGGTCCTGCCCCAGGGGACATGCAAAAAAAAGTTTTTAAAATGGCAGTTTTTTCAGGAGCAGTAATTTTAATAATGCTTAACCACTTCAATACCGGCGCATTGTCATATGACGTCCACAGATGGGATCTCCCATCCTGGGTGGACGTCATATGACGTCCTGGGATTCCCGGCCACCTAGGGGGAGCGCGCACACGCCGCGTTGCTCGGGACCCGGTGCGTGTCCCCGGCGGCCGCGATGTCCGCCGGGCACCCGCCATTGCCCGTTAACCGGGCCGGACCGTGGATCTGTGTGTGTAAACACACAGATCCACAGCCTGTCAGCTCTGAGGAGAGCGATCTGTGTTCCCAGAACGGAGGAACACTGATCGGTCTCCTCTCCTTGTACGTCCCCTCCCCCTACAGTTAGAATCATTCCCTAGGAAACATATTAACCCCTCCCCGCCCCCTAGTGGTTAACCCCTTCACTGCCTGTCACATTTACACAGTAATCAATGCAATTTTATAGCATTGATCGCTGTATAAATGTGAATGGTCCCAAAAATGTGTCAAAAGTGTCCGATGTGTCCGCCATAATGTCGCAGTCACGAAAAAAATCGCGATCGCCGCTAAAAAAAAAAAAAATATATATTTTTTTAAAACGCCATAAATCTATCCCGTATTTTGTAGAAGCTATAACTTTTGCGTAAACCAATCAATATACGCTTATTGCAATTTTTTTTACCAAAAATATGTAGAAGAATACGTATCGGCCGAAACTGAGGAAAAAATTAGTTTTTTAAAAAAAAATTGGGATATTTATTATAGCAAAAAGTAAAAAATATTGTGTTTTTTTCAAAATTGTCGCTCTTCTTTTGTTTATAGCGCAAAAAATAAAAACTGCAGAGGTGATCAAATACCACCAAAAGAAAGCTCTATTTGTGGGGAAAAAAGGACATAAATTTTTTTTGGGTACAACGTTGCACGACCGCGCAATTGACGTTTAAAGTGCGACAGCGCTGAAAACTAAAAATTGGCCTGGGAAGGAAGGGTGTGAAATTGCCCTGTATTGAACCGGTTAAAGTGAAACAATAAAAATGAAATATTCCTTTATATATATATATTGTTACGGGGGGGGGTGTCCTTAGCATGCCTGTAAAGTAGCACATCTTTCCCATGTTTAGAACAGTGCCACAGCAAAATTACATTTCTAAAGGAAGAAAATGTAATTTAAAACTGCTCGCGGCTGTAATGTATTGTCGGATCCTGGCTATATAGTGGTCAAAAAATGACTATTACTTTTTGTAACGTTTCACTGCTTGTTTTTGGTGAATAGGTAGGGGTACAATGTACCGATACCCATTCACATAGGGGGGCCAGAATCTGTTAAAGGGGGCTTCCAGATTCCGATAAGCCCCCTGCCCACAGACCCCCACAACCACCGGGCAATGTTTGTGGGGATGAGGCCCTTGTCAGTTTTTTTGCAATTTTTTGGGGCTGGCATTTTTTTGGCTTTCAGTGGGGAAGCCACTGACAGCTGAAGATACATTGGTTGTTAAGGACGCGGCAGCTGGCTTCCCGGTCCCCCGGTTAGCAACTAGCTATATACAGTGTTAAAATAATAACCGCAACACACATCATAAATCACATACACAACAGTTACAATTCTGGTGCGGTTCCATTGAAATCTATTACCTGCAAATCACGTGAAAAAAGTCCCCGACCATTTCCAAAAACACACTGGCCGCAAAACGCATAGATGTGAACTAGTACCATAGGAAACCATGTTAAATGCACTGTAGAGTGTTTCTGAAAACTGCAAAATGCACTAAAAAATGCATAGGTGGGAACCTAGGGTCAGGACCAGTTCACACTGGAGCGATGCGGGAACCCTGCGAATCCAGTGCGGGTTCCCGCGTTGCATACAACTCACAGGCAGTTCACACTGCCATATGCGAACTGCTGGGAGTGTCAGTAGAAAGCTAATGACACCCCCAAATCAGTTTGCATATCGCAGAGCAAACTGCAAATTCAGACAACACCCATGCGAACCAATTCTGCTGCGGACCAAAAAAGGGTCCTGTGTGAGTTTGGTCCAAAAGCGATGCATATTCAACCATACAATCTGTATGGCTGAGTTTGCTTCACACAGACATTACATGTGATTTGCAGTGCGGGGCAAATCACATCCAATGTCGGACAGCACAGCAGTGTGAACCGGCCCTAAGGCCCCTTTCACACTTGTGCGACTTGTCCTGCGACTCCTGCTTCCATAGACCTCAAGATTACAATGGCATTGCTTCAAATCACATCAAATTTGCAGCAAAAAGCACTGCAAAATCGAGGGACTTTCAGGTCACACAAGTGTGAAAGGGTCCTTATGGACCTCAAGTTGTATGAAAAGTCGGCCAAGTGTTTAAGAAACCTAATGAGATTCATTGATAACACCTTTGAATTAGGCCTCATTTGCACTTGTGTGACCAATGTCTGTGTAATCTTGCTGTATATGGACCTCAAGTCGCATCAAAGTCAAACCAAAGTAGTGCAGGGATGAATCTGACCCAGTTGCAGGATGCACAAGTGAGGATAGTGCCAAATTCAAAGGTATTACCCATGAATCTCTTTCACACTGCTGCGACTGAAAGTCACACTATTATGCTGCCACTTTGCTGCTGCAACTTGGCCCCAACTTCTGGGAATGCCTGTGTAATATTGCGCCTTATGTACCTCAAGTCACATGAAAGTCACACCAAAGTAGTACAGGGACTACTTTGAAGTTGTTGCAACTTGAAGTAGCACAGATATGAATGGTTATCATTGAGAATCATGGGGTACAACTTGTCATACATACGGTTTCTGAACCAATGTCAATAAAAATCGCACCCGAAGTCGCCAAAAAGTAGTACAGAAACTACTTTTGGAAATTGCGGCGGCACACCAATTAGAACAGTGCAATTGCCACTGATTTGACATGTCAAATTGCACCAATGTGAACCAGGGCTGACACATACAGCACTGCTTTATCCACCAGCTCCATTTATTACCTGCAATTCTCTACAGCTGTTATATATAAAGATTCCACCTTTATCACTTACTTGCAGGTGTGCTGAAGAGATTCGTTTTTTGGTGCACAAATACATATAGAAATGATAAGATATAAAAGATATTGCACTTCCCCAAAACCACCACCCCCAAAACTAATTAAAAAGAAGAAAGCCGTGGACATGGAGTGAGAGTGAGAGGGAGCTGGAGCGGCACTAATTGGGGGTTTCCCTCGGATCAATCAATACCTGATGCTTGGCGGCTGGTGTTAATCTCCTAACTCCCAACTCCTGATGCTTGTTGCCTGATGCTGACACTCGATGCCTAGCTAGTCTGCAGTGTGTATGTTTGCTTCCCCTGATGTCTGCCGCTATTTGTATCCTACTTACTGGAGATTTGTCTATCGTGGCTGCTGAGACGGCTGAAGATTGTTGGACATTGCTTGTCTGTGGAAGTGCCGCGGAGACTGCCTACTGTTTTTCGCTGGTAGTTTCAGCACTATCGTGTACTGCCTACCATATTCTTTATCCCATCCCTTTGGAGCAGGGTTACCTACCTCTTCCCACAGGGATGGAAAGAGATGCCAAGAGGCCCCCGAGCAGCCAGGAAAGAGTTCGGTACTGGACCCATTACACAAAGTGCCCTGCTCACCAGCTTCTATCCTTTGCAATCGCAGGCAGGGTCTGTGTCCCAAAGTCCTGCGATACCCGCGGCGTCTGCGTCATCTGAGCTGCTGACCTCAAAGTCCCCCGAGTCTCACCAAGAGCCAAGCTTTGCCGAGAGCCGAGACCCGCCAAATAAAAGCGAATATTACGGTCTGCTATTGACATCTGAGTGGGTACCAGCGCTCTCTGGATTACCAGTGCGGACACTCGAGACCTGCAGTCTCCAACTGCAAACGTTGGGGTATCAGAAGGTGACCCACAGGTTTTCCCACGGACCATCAGCTATCAAGCGCTGGAGTTCCAGACAGGTGAGCTTTCTAGGAAGTTCACTGAGGGGCCTATTGGAGTTCCCATCCAGGAACCTCAAGAAAAACACACACCAGTACATAAACCAGTACATAAACCGGATACAAGAGTCAAAAAGGGGATTAACAGGACTAATAATACCACAAATACCAGTACAATTATCAGTATGCAGACAGGGCAAACAGGTGATGGACTTTCAGGTCAGGATAATCAGCTTACACATCAGCTTACACATAAGCATATACGTCAGCATACACCAACAGCCTTTAAAGAATTATCTGGTATAACTGGCACAACTGGTACAACTGGACCTGCCGTCCCGGGGGTGCTATCCCTGTCGGCCGACTCGGGTACAAACTCCTTCCTATCTACACTATCTACTAAGGCAGATATGGACCGGGTGACTGCTACTCTACAGCAAGTACTTAGAGAAGAGTTAAAGGTGGTCAAAGAGTCATTGCATAGCCTGACGTCCAGGGTAGATACCATTGAACAAAATCAGACTGCAGCAGAACAAAAAATAGAGGCCAAGTTAGCAGCACAGTCGCATTTTCTACACACCATGCGACTTCAACAGGACAATTTAGAAAATATGAGCAGGAGAAATAATTTAAAAATCTGGGGTATCCCTGAGACCACGACTGCTAAAGAACTGTGTCCAACTGTTGTGGGCATATTAAATAAAATCCTGGGGGGGGGGATCCGACAGCGGACATTGAATTATACAGAGTTCATTGGATACAAGGTATGGCTGCTCTGATAGATGGTAGACCGAGGGATACCCTATGCAGAGTGCATTTCTATATTATTAAAGAAGAGATTATCCGGAAGGCATGCTCATTGGGTACTATGATTTTGATGAAGCAACTATACAGATTCTGCCGGATCTTTCAAAATACACTCTACAGATGCGCCGTAGCATGAAACCCCTATTAGGCAAACTACGTGAAGAAGGTGCTACATATAGATGGGGTTTCCCCTTTTCCCTGCATATGTAGAAAGGCCAACAATTATTTGTACTATGTGCATACACCCAATTGCCAGATATGTTCGCTAAGCTGTCTATGACACCTATTTTGCTCCCTGACTGGACTGACACTGAAACTGGCTCGATATAGCATGATTGGATTTAATTTAACAGATATTCTATCCTCTACAACTAGTAATGACTTCTAAATAATGCTCTAAACAAAGTATCAATTTGTTAGTCCTTTATTTGTCTATGTCAGTACTATAGATGTTTAAGAGGTGTTAGACTGGAATAGAACTTGGTGTTAGAATCTCTCCCCCCTTTTCCCCTTTTTCCCTCCCCCAATGTCTCCCCCGTGCTCTCCCGTCCTCTTCTCCCATCCCCCCCGTCCCCTCCTCCCCTCCTCCCCCTTTCCTTTTTTTTCTCTCTCCTTTTCTCCCCCATGTAGGTGCGGGGTGGAAGCAGCGGGGGCCGCTTGATACTATTTAAGTGCTGTATTATGAAAGGTAAACACTGTGAAAAGTTACTTTACAGAGATAAGAATATTGGGGGTGGGAGGGGGGATAAGGGAAGCATGGGCAACTACATGGGCAATAACAGATGATGGAGTATAAGCCATAAATATACAAGAGTTGTGTCTTTTGGGGTTCACTTTTGTTTTTTTGTTTTTTTACTGCATATAGATATGTTGTTTTTTTTTATGGGTGGCCTGGAATATGTGTTTTGATGTGCAACCTAAGCTGTAGACACTAGAATAAAGAAGCACATGTGTTATATATGTTAATATGATCCGAATGATCTCCATTCTTGGTGTCGCTCTCCAGCTCCTCTACATAGGAATTTTTGCCTCTCAGTGCTATCTCCTACCGGACTATTCTAGGAGGAGATCGCAGGGGTGCGCAGGCTCAATCAGAGCCTTATTAGTAGTTTGTTGTGTATATATTTTGTGTTTTTGGTGCGTTAGGGTGTTTTTTTTTTTGTTTTTTTCTTCCCTTCTCTCGCTCTCTCTCCTTTCCCATATTCGCCTGCACTCGCTTTGGTAAAACACAGGAGATAGATCTCAGGCTTCACTATGACCAATGTGCGCTGTCTATCCCTGAATGCCAATGGATTGAAAATACCGGAAAAGTGCACAAAGGTCCTACGTGAACTCTGGCGTATGCGCACTCAAGGGGTATTCATACAAGAAACTCACTTCCAATCTGGGAAGACACCAAAATTTAAGGATGAAAGATATCCATATGTTTTCCACAGTACAGCCCAAGACTCCAAGACGAGGGGGGTGAGTATCTTGCTTTCTGGGACGGTTCCATGGTCCTACGCCGATCAGATGAGTGATCCGGAAGGACGCTATCTTTTCCTTAAGGGCGACTTAGCTGGCCGTCGAGTTACTTTGGCGTCCATCTATCTACCGAACGAGGCACAGTTGAGCTGTCTTAATGGAATCCTCAATAATTTAAAGGTTTTTATGGAGGGTGGACTGATACTGGGTGGAGATCTGAATGTGGCTCTTGATCCTTTACTGGACATTTCTTAATCCGCTACACACTTATCTTATCAATATCTTAGACAAATAAAAAAAACTATACAATCTATGCAGTGGCGTAGCGTGGGGGGTGCGGGGGGTGCCGTGGCCCCGGGCGCGAAATTTAGGGGGGCGCAATTTCGTGCCAGTAGTGTCACTACTGGCTGCCTCCTCCTAATTTCTTTTCCTGTGTCCCCCGCGCTCCGCCGCCATGTCTAGTGTTTTGCGCCCTGTGATTGGGCGCATGGGGGTCATGTGCGGCGTGGGGCTGGCCTATCCGCGATCACAGTCGCTCCTGAAGTCCCGCCTCCGCACATGACCCCCATTCGCCCAATCACAGTGCGCCGGGAAAAATGAATATGGCGGCCGGAGCGCAGGGAAGACGAGAGTGGGAGCGCGGGGGCAGATGTCTTCTCATCCTCCAGACCGATGCAACACAATAAGGTAAGAAATAGATAAACACGGGGGGGGGGGGGGAGAAGAGACAGGCGCCGTATATGTAGTGTCAGTATAGGAAGACTAGGCAGGACAGTATAGTGTATAGTGTAGTGGACAGTGTAGTATAGTGTAGTGGTCAGTATAGTGGTGTGGACAGTGTAGTATTGTGGTCAGTACAGTGTAGTGGTCAGTGTAGTATTGTGGTCAGTGTAGTATAGTGGTCAGTGTAGTGTAGTGGACAGTGTAGTGTAGTGGACAGTGTAGTATTGTGGTCAGTGTAGTGTAGTGGTCAGTATAGTGTAGTGGTCAGTATAGTGTAGTGGACAGTATAGTGTAGTGGACAGTGTAGTGTAGTGGACAGTGTAGTATTGTGGTCAGTGTAGTATAGTGGTCAGTGTAGTGTAGTGGACAGTGTAGTATTGTGGTCAGTATAGTGTAGTGGACAGTGTAGTGTAGTGGTCAGTACAGTGTAGTGGACAGTGTAGTATAGTGGTCAGTACAGTGTAGTGGACAGTGTAGTGTAGTGGACAGTGTAGTGTAGTGGTCAGTATAGTGGTCAGTATAGTGTAGTGTAGTGGTCAGTGTAGTATAGTGGTCAGTGTAGTATAGTGGTCAGTGTAGTGTAGTGGACAGTGTAGTATTGTGGTCAGTGTAGTGGTCAGTACAGTGTAGTGGTCAGTATAGTGTAGTGGACAGTGTAGTGTAGTGGTCAGTACAGTGTAGTGGTCAGTGTAGTATTGTGGTCAGTACAGTGTAGTGGACAGTGTAGTATTGTGGTCAGTATAGTGTAGTGGACAGTGTAGTGTAGTGGACAGTGTAGTGTAGTGGTCAGTGTAGTATAGTGGTCAGTGTAGTATAGTGGTCAGTATAGTGTAGTGGACAGTGTAGTGTAGTGGTCAGTGTAGTGTAGTGGTCAGTATAGTGTAGTGGACAGTGTAGTGTAGTGGACAGTGTAGTGGTCAGTGTAGTATAGTGGTCAGTGTAGTATAGTGGACAGTGTAGTATAGTGGACAGTGTAGTATAGTGGTCAGTGTAGTGTAGTAGACAGTATAGTGGTCAATGTAGTGTAGTTCTCAGTGTAGTGGTCAGTATAGTATAGTGGACAGTGTAGTATAGTGTAGTGGTCAGTATAGTGGTGTGGACAGGGTAGTATTGTGGTCAGTACAGTGTAGTGGTCAGTACAGTGTAGTGGTCAGTGTAGTATTGTGGTCAGTGTAGTATAGTGGTCAGTATAGTGTAGTGGACAGTGTAGTATTGTGGTCAGTGTAGTATAGTGGTCAGTATAGTGTAGTGGACAGTGTAGTATTGTGGACAGTGTAGTATTGTGGACAGTGTAGTGTAGTGGACAGTGTAGTGTAGTGGACAGTGTAGTGTAGTGGACAGTGTAGTGTAGTGGACAGTGTAGTGTAGTGGACAGTGTAGTATTGTGGTCAGTGTAGTATTGTGGTCAGTGTAGTATAGTGGTCAGTATAGTGTAGTGGACAGTGTAGTATTGTGGTCAGTGTAGTATAGTGGTCAGTATAGTGTAGTGGACAGTGTAGTATTGTGGACAGTGTAGTGTAGTGGACAGTGTAGTGTAGTGGACAGTGTAGTGTAGTGGACAGTGTAGTGTAGTGGACAGTGTAGTGTAGTGGACAGTGTAGTGTAGTGGTCAGTGTAGTATTGTGGTCAGTGTAGTATAGTGGTCAGTGTAGTGTAGTGGACAGTGTAGTATTGTGGTCAGTACAGTGTAGTGTAGTGGACAGTGTAGTGTAGTGGACAGTATAGTGTAGTGGTCAGTATAGTGGTCAGTATAGTGTAGTGGTCAGTATAGTGTAGTGGACAGTGTAGTGTAGTGGACAGTGTAGTGGTCAGTGTAGTGTAGTGTAGTGGGCAGTGTAGTGTAGTGGGCAGTGTAGTGTAGTGGTCAGTACAGTGTAGTGGACAGTGTAGTATTGTGGTCAGTATAGTGTAGTGGACAGTGTAGTGTAGTGGACAGTGTAGTATAGTGGACAGTGTAGTATAGTGGACAGTGTAGTATAGTGGACAGTGTAGTATAGTGGACAGTGTAGTATAGTGGTCAGTGTAGTATAGTGGTCAGTGTAGTGTAGTAGACAGTATAGTGGTCAATGTAGTGTAGTTCTCAGTGTAGTGGTCAGTATAGTATAGTGGACAGTATAGTGGTTAGTGTAGTTCTCAGTGTAGTGGTCAGTATAGTGGTCAGTGTAGTGTAGTGGACAGTATAGTGGTCAGTATTGTATAGTGTAGTGGACAGTGTCGTTCTCAGTGTAGTGGTCAGTATAGTGGTCAGTGTAGTGTAGTGGACAGTATAGTGGTCAGTGTAGTTCTTAGTGTAGTGGACAGCATAGTGTAGTGGTCAGTACAGTGTAGTGGTCAGTACAGTGTAGTGGTCAGTGTAGTATTGTGGTCAGTGTAGTATTGTGGTCAGTGTAGTATTGTGGTCAGTATAGTGTAGTGGTCAGTGTAGTATTGTGGTCAGTATAGTGTAGTGGACAGTACAGTGTAGTATAGTGGTCAGTGTAGTATAGTGGTCAGTGTAGTGTAGTAGACAGTATAGTGGTCAATGTAGTGTAGTTCTCAGTGTAGTGGTCAGTATAGTGTAGTGGTTAGTGTAGTGGTCAGTGTAGTTCTCAGAGTAGTGGTCAGTATAGTGGTCAGTGTAGTGTAGTGGACAGTATAGTGGTCAGTGTAGTATAGTGGTCAGTATTGTATAGTGTAGTGGACAGTGTAGTTCTCAGTGTAGTGGTCAGTGTAGTGTAGTGGACAGTATAATGGTCAGTGTAGTGTAGTGGACAGTATAGTGGTCAGTGTAGTTCTTAGTGTAGTGGACAGCATAGTGTAGTGGTCAGTGTAGTGGACAGTATAGTGGTCAGTGTAGTGTAGTGGTCAGTGTAGTTCTTAGTGTAGTGGACAGTATAGTATAGTGGTCAGTGTAGTGTGTAATGGTCAGTATAGGAATCAGGTAGGTCAGTACTATTGTATTTGAAGGGACTCGGGGAGTGATAAAAGTCCGCAGGTTAGGGGGGGGCGCAAATTACTTGCCTTGCCCCGGGTGCTGACAACCCACGCTACGCCACTGAATCTATGCGACTTGTAGATGTTTGGAGAGTCCAGCATCCAGCCAAGCATGACTATACTTTCTATTCGGTGCCACACAATAGTTACTCTAGAATTGACTATGTTTTAATATCTCAATCTTTACTACCAGCGGTGGTCAACTCGACCATCGGGACACAAACGGTGTCAGACCATGCTCCGGTGTCTTTAGATCTTCAGCTGACTAAGCCGGCTAATAGACCATGGACATGGAAACTTAATGAATCGCTGCTACAAGAAGGCAACTGATTAGAATCTTTAATGAAAATGACTCAGAAGAAATCTCCCCACTTATTTTATGGGAAACACATAAATGCGTTATGCGAGGCATATTGATTAAAAAGGTGACGGAAACACGTAAAAAACAAACAAACAGTGTTTTAGGATCAATTAAAACTGGTAGCAGATTTAGAGACTTAACATAAAAAATCACTTTCACAAACCATAGCAGTAGACCTCAGGTTACAGCGGGAAAAACTATTTTCTCTGATGAGACAAGAGACCAGCATACAGACATTGAGAGCTAGAAATGTATACTAAGAACAAGGGAATAAATCAGGCAAACTCCTGGCACATTCACTTAGTGAAAACTCACGGAGAAACTATGTTCCACACATAGACTCTGACGGGGGGAACCGTTTCTTTGAATCTAGTAAAATCGCAGAGGTCTTCCGAGAATACTACCAGTCATTATATAACTTACAGACGAATACCCCGTCAGACCAAACGGTACAAAAGCAACAATTAATTTGAGAGTATCTTGCCTCCTCAGGTCTACCATCAATCTCTGACAATGATTCTGAGGCACTAAATGCGCCAATATCAATTGACGAATATATGAACGCAATCAACATGCTAAAACCACATAAAGCTCCCGGCCCAGATGGGTATACAGTGGTCTATTATAAGGCATTTGCTCCTACCTTAGGTCCAAGATTTATAAAAGCATTTAATTCCCTCCCAGAAGATCGACCTTTACCGACCGACACTCTCAGGGCACACATTGCAGTTATTCCTAAGAAGGGCGAGGATCTCGCCCAATGTAAGAACTACAGACCGTTCTCCTTATTAAACGTTGATTTGAAAATTTTCACAAGGATATTAGCTACAAGGTTACAACCTCTCCTTCAGACTGTCATCCACCCTGATCAAGTAGGCTTTATGCCTACCAAAGAGGCAAAAGATAATACTACTAGAGCTCTAGATATTATCCATCTGGCTCACTCTCGTAAAATACCACTATGTCTGTTATCTTCTGATGCTGAGAAAGCCTTTGACAGGGTGGATTGGATATTTCTTAAGGAGACGTTGACCCATATTGGAGTCGGGAAAGCATTCGGTAAATGGATAGAGGCTATATACCCTGCTCCATCTGCAGCGGTAGGAATTAATGAGGTAACCTCCCCGTATTTTAACATGAGCAATGGTACTAGACAGGGATGCTCTTTGTCCCCAATGATTTTTATATTAACCCTCGAACCATTTCTGCGACATGTTCGACAAAATATCAAAATACAAGGTTGTGTGATCGATAAAATTGAGCACAAAACTGCGGCCTATGCAGATGACATATTGTTCTTCATCACTTCACCAGAAACCACGCTACCAAACCTTGTAAATGAGTTTGACCGTTATAGCTTAATCTCTCATTTTAAAATTAACACTCAAAAATCAGAGATATTAAACATTACGTTGCCAACAGCACGTGTACAGGCTCTTCAATCATCGTTCTCCTTTCCTTGGGTAACTCCATCTCTGACATATCTAGGAGTCAAATTGACTTCCTCAATAGACAAAGTTTTCCAAGCAAATTTCCCACCGTTACTACGGGAACTTTCATCTGATTTGGAAAGATGGAATAAAGGCCCCTATACATGGATGGGTAGGAATGCTATTCTCAAAATGAACATTTTACCAAGATTACTATACCTCCTTCAGACTCTGCCAATAGCTATCCCAGAGTCCTTCCTGAAATCACTACGTAGCATTTTCATTAAATTTATTTGTGCTAAAAAGCATCCTCGTCTATCTTTCAACTTACTGGCTATGCCAAAGGCTAGAGGGGGTATGGCTTTTCCCAATCCAATAAGATACTATAAAGCAGTACACCTTGCCAGGGTACTTGCCTGGTGCAGAGACGAGGGACACAAAACCTGGATAGCGATCGAACAATCATGTACGGAGATTCAACTTCGATGTCTGCCATGGCTACGACTAAAAACTCTCGGAACTTTAAGATATCACCCCTTGATAGGGGCAACCTTAAAAGTAATCCAACAAAGCCACTTTTTCTCAAAATTCAATGGGGAAATCACTCAGCTTCATCCAGTTTTGGGAAATCCCCTATTTCCCCCTGGCTACACAGACAATCATTTCAAGCAAATCATGCGCAATGGTAGATTTTGATTAGGGGATTTTCTTGAAGCATCAAGGTTGAAGACAAGGTCAGAAATGCAATCGTTGTTTTGTCCACCACTGGATCCATGGCGGATGCAACAGCTTACACATTTCCTAACCTCCCTTAATAGGGGGGGAGAGATCAGACCACTTAAATACCCCATTGGAAAATCTATGTCTTTTAGAAGAGCCTTCTGTACATGGAGTATCGGAGGTATATAAAATATTAACAGATCCCCCCGAAGACTTTGTCCCAAGATTTCAAGAAATGGGAAAGAGATTTGGACATTATACTCTCTAAAGAGCAACGGAGCTATATTTTACACTTTGCTCACTACTCCTCAACAGCCAGCAAATATCAAGAGCTATGTTACAAAATTCTTACAAGGTGGTACCAAGTTCCATCACTATTACAAAAAATGTATCCAGAGCGGATGAATAAATGCTGGCGGAGGGTAACATGCTCCACATCTTTTGGTAACATCGGAAGTTAGTAGATTTCTGGTCTAAAGTGCGAGATACCGTAAGACAATTAACAAAGTATGACTTGGGGTCCGACCCAGCAAGATATCTTCTCCATCTTTCGGACCTCTCCAATCGCAGATATCGGAACTCTCTGGTGGTCCATCTTTTGAATGCGGCAAAGGCCTGTATTCCGGCCGTTTGGAAGCAAGAATCACCCCCCTCGATCTCACTATGGTTTAAAAAAATAGCTGATATATACGCCATGGAAAAAGGCATTGCAATCACACAGGGTAAGGTGGAGAAATTTAATAAAAAATGGAATTCATGGTCTCTTCTGGTCTGTACCAGGGAATACGGATGTGCGCTTGGAGAGCGGGAGGGGTCCTTGGGGGGGAGAGAGTGAGAGAACTTAAATAATGCTACAGGAATTTTTTTTCTCTCTCTCTCTCTTTTTTTTTTTTAATTATCTTTTGTATTGTTCTGTTTGATAATAAGTCATATATATCTACTGAAAACTGAATCATAGTGTGCTAAGCTATACTCTGTAATATGTAAGCAGCAATAATGACATTTGTTTATATATATAAAAAAATGTATTTTCTGTGTTTGGAAAAATAAATTATAGAATTAAAAAAAAAAAAAAGAAGAAGAAAGAAAAGAAAAACAAAATAAGAAAAAAAAACAACAAACAAGCTCAATAATGTACTTTTATTTTGCCAGCAGAAACAAAATTATGTACGTTCATTTTCTGGCTTCAAAAAAATTTCTACATGATATATGGTGCTACATTTAGCAAAACAGTTAGCAATTGTGTTTTAAGGGCCCTGCTCATAGGAGCTTACAATCTAAAATTTGTCTAAACCTTAGAGTGGACACAGCTTTACTTTCAGTGTATAACGGGCAACACATCACATTTTTATCTGCAAGATTATAGAAACATACTTAACAGTCATTATGCTTACAAAATAGGGGTGCAACGGATCAAAAAACTCACGGTTCGGATCGTTCCTCGGATCAGGAGTCACGGTTCGGATCATTTTCGGATCAACAAAAAAAAATCTCCCCCACTGTAATATCCACAATCTCCCTATTGGCAGGGTGTGGGAGAGTATTGGCAGGGTATTGCAGGGTATATTGGCAGGGTATTGGCGGGTATATTGGCAGGGTATTGGCGGGTATATTGGCAGGGTATTGGCAGAGTATTGGCAGGGTATTGGCAGACTATTGGCAGGGTATGGCAGACTATTGGCAGGGTATGGCAGAGTATTGGCAGGGTATGGCAGAGTATGGCAGAGTACTGGCAGTTTATGGAAGAGTATTGTCAGGGCATTGCAGAGTATTGTCAGGGCATTGCAGAGTATTGTCAGGGCATTGCAGCAGAGCATTGCAGAGTATTGGCAGGGCATTGCAGAGTATTGGCAGGGCATTGCAGAGTATTGGCACTGCTGCCAACCGATCTCTCCCCTCCACTGTACAGATCAGTACACAGAGGGGAGAGAGGAACCAGCGTCATGACATGACGCCGGTTTGTTACAAGTGATCGCTCCGTCATTTGACGTGCTAAACGGCCGCCGGGTGTACCAAGATGGCCACCGCTCCGGAGCTAGGCCAAAGCCGCGGCCTTTCCTATGATGAGCCTGATGAGCAGGAACACATAATACTATTTGCAACTGTGTTAGCCCTTGGCTATGTGCATCAAATCTCCAACTACAGGCCAAAGATCCAAGTCCATTTCCATCCACATAAACAAAGCAACAGTGTTCTAAGCATATGTACCTGTGCAGTGTAAACCCTACAATTTTAAATGCCCAAGTCCCTGGGCATGATTAGTGCTAACAAACATTAACATTAGTCCCTGGCTGCAATGAGCTTCCAATCTAAAGTCCAAAACTAACTTTCTTACATTAGAGACTATTTCGACAGGAGACAAATAAAATACCAGCATGTCTTTGGATTGTGGTGAGAAACCCACACAGGGAGAACATATAAACTTCAACACAAGCATTAGCATGTTGGGGAATTGAGTCAGCAACCCCAGTGCTGCTAGATGGAATTGCTACCCACTTAGCCAGCAGGCAGCCTAAAACATGTTCTCTGCATCTCTGTGGTGTGAACCAGCCCTAAGTCCATAACCATGCTCAGTGTTACAAGCAATATACAATATATTGGCCTAAGAATTGGGACACCTGCCTTTAAATGCACATGGCGCACATGAACTGTAATGGCATCCCAGTCTTAGTCCATAGGGTTCAAAATTCATTTGGCCCACCCTTTGCAGCTATAACAGCTTCAACTCTTCTGGGAAGGCTGTCCACAAGGTTTAGGAGTGTGTCTATGGGAATGTTTGACCATTCTTCCATAAGTGCATTTATGAGGTCAGGCACTGGTGTTGGACAAGAAGGCCTGGCTTACAGTCTCTGCTCTAATTCATCCCCAAGGTGTTCTGTTGTGATGAGGTCAGGACTCTGTCCAGGTCAAGTCAGGTTCCTCCACCCCAAACTCACTCATCCATGTCTTTATGGACCTTGCTTTGTGCACTGGTCCAAATCATTTGGTGGAGGGGGGATTATGATGTGGGGTTGTTTTTTCAGGGGTTGGGCTTGGCCTTTTAGTTCCAGTGAAGGGAACTCTTAAGGCATCAGCATACCAAGACTTTTTGGACAATTCCATGCTCCCAACTTTGTGGGAACAGTTTGGGGATAGTCCCTTCCTGTTCCAACATGACTGCACAAAGCAAGGTCCATAAAGACATGGATGAGCGAGTTTGGGGTGGACGAACTTGCCTGGCCTGCACAGAGTCCTGACCTCATCCCAATAGAACACCTTTTTGGTTAAATTAGAGCAGAGACTGCGAGCCAGGCCTTCTCATCCAACATCAGTGCCTGGCCTCACAAATGCACTGATGATTGGTAAAAAATTCCAAGCAATTTTTAACCCTACGGACTAATGCCCCGTACACATGGTTGGATTTTCCGATGGACAATGTCCGATCGGAGCGTGTTGTCGGAAATTCCGACCGTGTGAGGGCGCCATCGGACATTTTCCATCGGATTTTCCGACACAAAAAGTTGGACAGCAGGAGATAAAATTTTCCAACAACAAAATCCGATCGCGTCCATTCCGACCGTGTGTGGCCTGTTCCGACGCACAAAGTGCCACGCATGCTCAGAAGAAATTCCGACACGGGAAAGCTCGTTCTGGTAAACTTAGCGTTCGCAATGGATACAGCACTTTCGTCACGCTGCAATCTTAAAAATGGTTTAATACAGCGCACTCTCTTCTTCTTTATAATGTGACAAGAATTAAGTAGTTTTGCTGCTCATATTCACACACACTTCTCACAAACTTTTATTTGTGTTTTTTTAGTGGGATTCCCTCAATATATTGTTATTAGTTGTCACATCTGATAGTTTTATTTATTTTTTTTTTATTTTTTATTTTTTGGATTTTAAGCCTTTTTTTTTCTTTAACCACTTGCTTACCGGGCACTTAAACCCCCCTCCTATCCAGACCAATTTTCAGCTTTCGGCGCTGACGCACTTTGAATGACAATTGCGCGGTCATACAACATTGTACCGAAATGAAATTTTTATCATTTTTTCACCACAAATAGAGCTTTCTTTTGGTGGTATTTGATCACCTCTGCGGTTTTTACTTTTTATTAAAAAAATTTAAAAAACTGAATTTTTTTTTAAAAAAAGTTTATTTTTTTATATTTTGTTATAAAAAATTTTAAACGGGTAATTTTTCTCCTTCATTGATGTACGCTGATGAGGCGGCAGTGATGAGCACTGATAGGCGGCAGTGATGGGCACTGATGGGTGGCAGTGATGGGCACTGATGGGTGGCAGTGATGGGCAGCACTGGCAGGTGGCACTGATTGGCACTACAGGTGGGCATTGATAGGTGGTACTTGTGGGCATTGATAGGTGTCACTTGTGGGCACTGTTAGGTGGCACTGTGGGCACTGTTAGGTGGCACTGTGGGCACTATTAGGTGGCACTTCTATTGGGCACTGATGAGGCAGATGTGCCTCTTCCACTTGGGGACCGATGTCCCTCACATCCGATCCGGTGATCGGATTTTTTTTCTACTCGCGCTGTCAGCGTGAGTAAAAAAAAAAAAAACGATTACCGATCTTTTGTTTACATCATGTGATCAGCTGTCATTGGCTGACAGCTGATCACATGGTAAGGGGCCGGGACCGGCCCCTTACACAGATCGGTGATCAGCCGAGTCTCAGAGACTCGGTGATCACAACGCGCCCGGTGCGCGCCCTACAGGGCGCGCGCAGGGAGCGTGCACAGGGGAGGCCGTCATATGACGGCCTCCCGGGAATGTAGGTCCGCGCTGTAGCCGTCATTCGGCTATAGCGCGGATGCCAAGTAGTTAATGTTTGGATTTTTTCCAAGGCTGATCTTTGTTCAATGTTATTTTTATTTTTACTCCAGAATATTTTTGTGTGTGTTTTGTGTGTCAAGTTACCCCAACACCATTAATATCTTTTATTATTTAATCTCCAGGAGATTGTTTGGTGTTGGTGTCCCTTGTTAATTTCACATTGTATATTTGAAATGTACCTGAATCCTCACAAACAAACTGTCCTTTTTGAAGTAAAACACATAGGAGAGTATAATTCAAAACAAAAATCCTTTATTAAGGTATCAGAACCAAACAAAGAGGAAGGCAACACTGGATCAACATGAGAAATTAGCGAAGCCTGGGACCCCCACGGCAGACAACAATTCTTCAACATCAAAATTGGTGGCCTGAGGAGTCCATATATAAGGGAGGGCAGTCTGGTCCGGGATTCACAGAGACTCAGATAGCAGCAGATGACATCTGTGTCCCCAGGCTGTGGTACCACAATAGGCTGCATTTTTTGGCCGACCAGACTGAACCCAGGGCAATCACTGTCTGGTCTTCCTTTCACGCTTCCTTCCGGGCTGTGGCTGTGCAGTTGGAGATGTGGCAGGAGGAGGAGTAGGACCTGGAGGAGGAGGAGGACTGGGGGGACCTGGAGGAGGACTGGGGGGACCTGGAGGAGAGGGAGGAGGAGGAGCACGACATGCAGGAGGAGGACCATCCCAAAGATGTGTGTGAGGTGTAATTTGACCCCTCATACCTTTCTCCAGAGCCTCCAATATGAGGGCCTCACACATGGCTTTTTGGCCCTCCTCCATCCTCTGCATTTTAGATGCTATGAAGGCAGCAATGTTCTCCTGCATGGTGTGGGGTGCTCCCAGGACCTCTGTAGCCCTCCAAAAGAATCTGATAGCCGCCTCCTCTAGGGTACTCCTCCTACTGCCACTTTCTGTTTTCGGGGGGGTGGAGGGACCTTGATATCAGCCAGCCGGCTCGGCCCGGCCACCTCCTTGCTGAAACTTCCCTGTGTATGAAAAAGGGACATGGTTTTCGTTTTTGCATCATCAATCACAATCATAAATTAGTACTCCCAACTAACATCTAGTTAACATCATTGATTGGACAAGCAGAAAACTTTAGAGGAATGCTATACCTGGCTCAATCTGGGCTCCTCCACATGTGGCCTGGAAGGCCCAGGTTGGGCGTCAGAAGCCTCAGCCGGGGGGGAAGGAAGCGTGGAAGGAAGACTGGAGAGGGATGACCTGGGTTCAGTCTGGCCTGCCAGAAAGTGCAGCCTGTCGTAGTACAACATCCTGGGGACATAGATGTCATCTGCTGCTCCGGATCTCTGTGAATCCAGGACTTTCTTGCGCTCCCTCAGATATGTGCTCCTCAGGCCACCAATGAAAATCTTTACATAAGTGATGTCTGCCGTGGGGATCACCTGCTTCACAATTTCACACAATTGCTCCAGTGCTGCCTTCCTCTTTGCTTGGTTCTTGAAATGGGGTGGGTAATCTCCCACAGACAGGGCAGCTCACTTAGCATATCAATGAATAGTGACATGAAGTCAGTATCTCTCATTAAGATATCCATGTTCACTGCAAGACACAACACAAGACAAAGCCTAATGTCAGACAAAACTCTCCTAATCTTGTTACAATATAGGCCTCAATCTAGAAGCAGTATAGGCACAAGTTTGTCTCTTACCTTCGTTCTTACGATCGGCGCGTCCAATGCTCCTTCCTCCGCTCACAGATCGTACGTAATACGCACGCGTGTTACGCTTTATACACACTGCGCATGCGTGTAACTCCGCCCGCCCCTGACGTTCTTTCTAGTCTATTCCCCGCCCCTTTTCGTTCGGCGCAGTGGGGGAAGAGCATGATGGCGGAGTTACAGCAGGTGCGTGCTAATTCTAGCAACGAGGAGGAGGAAAGCCCGGATCCAGGCACGTCACGATCCAGAAGGAGACGTTTTGAAGGCCACAAATATGTCGTTTGGGGAGATGTTGGAGATGGTGTACATCATGAGGAAGTCCGACTATGACGGAAAATATGGGCCTTACCCCAACCCGAACATCCAAAAGTCCAAGATCATGGCGAAAGTGTCTTGAGAGGAATTTCGGGGTCCGAAGATCAAAAGATCAGCTCAGGAAACGGTGGTCGGACCTGAAGTTGAGAGAGCCAGAGCAGTACCGAAAGATCCGGAGAGTGCTGCAAAAAAGTAAGTAGTTGTGCTGTGTTCCTATTCTTTCTGTCTTTATTCCGTTCGTGCTTCTCCATATGCTTTTATTAATTGTAACGTTTAAAAGGGAAACTTTAATGTTCATGGGCCCATTATTCGTTCGTATCAAACATTTTTCTTTCGGCCTCTAGAACACCATTGTTTAGGCCATATGCATTTTCCCACATTTTTTTGGGGCCTACTTGGATGCCAAATATTTGTTTGTGTAGATGGGTTTGTTACTAGAATGAAATGCCAAAGTAAGGAGAGGACACTGAGAAAGTGGAAACTCCTGCGCTGTCGGGGGGGGGGGGGGGGGCTACGCTAAAAGGACACTGCTGCAACACCTAAGTACTGATCCAAGGCAGGACAAATGGGACCAAAGTGGGTGAAGATGGTAATTGCGCTGTGATGAAGGGGGGGGGGAGGGAAGCTACAAAGATGACTGAAGTGGCAAAGTGAACTAAAAAAGCAGAAACGGGCCAATGCATGAATGGATCCTACATGCTAAAAAAACATGGTGGGGATGCAGTGCAGTGCAGTGCAACGTAGCTGATCAACATGACTATAATGTTGAGGGCAGACAAAGCCTAAAATATAAAGGTAATCGTGAAACAGTGACTGCTTGAATATAGCAAAACAAAAATGCATATACTAACACAAATAAGATGAATAATGACACAAAGCAAAAAAAATATATATATAATACAAGAAAAATATATGTGGGCTAGTGCCCCATTAGCAAAAACGTCCCAGATCCTGGTGAACTACAAGTGACAAATCCCTAGGACAAACATGGATATTAGTTCTATCATCCAGTCCAAAAAACAAAAACTCGTGATGAGAAACACAAAACAAGTCCAATCGTGAAGGGAGGGGGGATCTTCAGTGAGGACACCTCCGTGTATGCAAGCCGCTTACCTTACAGCTGTAAGGTGTACAGCCTGTGTTGCAAATGACCCGCAGGTGTAGACGTTCCGTGTATACAGGCAGTGACAATGATGAACATGCCAAGCGAAATATAAAAAATAAAAAGTATACAGCATGTAAAATAACTCTGCAATGACCACAGTGGAGGGGGGGCAAGACACACACGGGGGGAGGTTGCACTCACTTTCATGAAGTGAGTGTGGGCATCAATCCACGAGCGCCGAGCTCGTATGCCTGCCACTGAGCAGCTGTTTTCACATCTGGACACTGGATCACTAGTGTGGGACACAAGAACACCCTTTTTATTAGGGGGGGCACACAGGTGCTCCAGTGTATACTATAGGGGGGGCTACATCTGTGAAGTTTGTACCAAACAGGTAAAGTATTGCAGCTTGACAAAGGGCAAGAAAAAATATACATCTTTGAACTCGGCTAAAATAGACAATTGTACCCCACTTCCAAGCAATGTTTCCTATTTCTAGTTCTGCCATCAAATATCTGTGTGCTAATTATACCATTTTTGTTTTACATAGGGGAGAAAAGACTTGGAGGACACCCCTCATCCGAGGAGACCACAGACCCCCCACCTCTGGAAGAAGGGGAACTAACACCAACCCAAGAAGAAGAGCAGGAGGAAGAAGAAGACGTGGTGGAGATTGGCACCACAACAGGTGAGTGTCTGCGACCACAGGCTCAGGTAAAAGAGATGGATGGTGGCAGATTTTTGAGACCTTTTTTTTGTTCTTTATCTCTTTTTAGGTGATCGTGATGTGAGGGAGAGAGAACGTTTCACATCTGAAAGTGCCCAGATACTGATCGGGGAGATCATGGGGTGTAATCTCGAATTACACAACATACAGCAACAAATCAGTGATGTTATTCAAAAAAATAATAACATCATTGATGTTTTGGGGTGAATTTAAAACCCACAAAATCACCTGTTTTATTGTGGTCCAATCTTACAAAAATTTTGACAATGTTTAGAAAAGCCAAATTTGGAGGATGCACACAGTGTGCCAACATGTGCTATCTGCCATCACGGGAGATCAATGGACGCGTTTTGGGGGTGCAAACCCTTCCTCAATTCTAAAGTCGCGTTGAGTAAGGGCTTGCTCCCCCAAAACACGTCCCTTGATCCCCCCTGATGGCAGATAGCACATGTTGACATTCGTAAATTTGTGTGCATCTTCCAAATTTGGCTTTTCCAGGGGTGAGTTCCCCCCATCTGAACGCTATATCAAACACAGTTCCTAAATACTGATGTCTGATATAGCCTTCAGGTTTTACCATATGTGAACTTTGGAAGTTCAAGTTTTTTGGCTTTCTTGTTGGTTTTACACAGGCCTGTTGTATCCGAAATGGATATTTCGAATTTTGATAATGCTACTGCAAAAATTGTTATACAACAAACATGTTGGTTTGTTTTAAAAACCTTTCGTAAATGCACATGTGATTGTGCAGCTATAAAAAAGTGGCTTAATCAAGAATGTGTGGATTATTGTCTCAACACTACAACACTTTTGGGGTGATGTAATTGCTGTTTTATGCAAAAATGGGGGTTATTTCCTAAGGGAAAATACACTTTGCACTACAAGTGCAGGTTCAGTGCAGTTGCAAGTGCACTTGTAGTGAAATGTGTTTTTGCATTTAGGAAGTACCAGCCAACACAGTTTTTTATAAGGTTATCCAATCACGACATTTTCTGCACTCAACACATTTCTGTCAGGGTCAGCTAAAACAAACACAAGCAGTAAATGTCCACAAATAATTTTTTGGGGTTGGTTTTTATTTTAAAAAGTTTTCACAGATTGTCTGGCATATTGATAGCCCCCCTACCCGCAAAGAACTCCAGGTAGCGTAACCGGACATCACGGGCACTCAGGGAGGGCAAGCCAGGACGGCCACTTTCAAGCGCCGTCAGTGTTGATGGATTTGGATTTCCGGCCTCAGGCCCAACTGAGCCAGCATAGTTTGCTGAATGTTTTCTTAAAAAATTATGGAGAACACAGCAGGCAAGTATTATATGGTTCAGTTTATACTCCGCCATATGGAGGGGTGTCAGAAATAATCAAAACCGGCTGGCCAGGATTCCAAATGTGTTCTCCACCACTCTTCGGGCTCTGGCCAGCCGGTAATTAAAAACCCTCTGTTCCAGGGTGAGGGTCCTCATCGGGAATGGCCGCATCAGGTGGTCCCCCAGCGCAAATGCTTCATCAGCCACGAACACAAATGGGAGACCTTCAACATTGTCCTCTGGAGGTGGCAAGTCCAAGCTGCCATTCTGGAGATGCCTTTAGAACTCCGTCTGGGCTATCACTCCACCATCGGACATCCGGCCATTCTTCCCCACGTCCACATACAGAAACTCGTAATTAGCCGACACCACCGCCAACATCACTATACTATTAAACCCCTTGTAATTATAATAGTATGACCCCGAGTTGGGTGGTGGGGCGATGTGGACGTGTTTCCCATCAATTGCCCCTCCGCAGTTAGGAAAGTCCCACCGCTGGGCAAAGTGGGAGGCCACAGTCTGCCATTCCTGTGGCGTTGAAGGAAACTGTTGAGGAAAAAACAATAAACATTACTATTTTTTCACAGAGACATGGCAAGCAGATTACACACAAACATTCTGGGTCAACCTCCAGATAGCATTTACTAGGGGGAATTTAACAACAACAAAGTATAAGGTACACTTATCATATTCCCCCTCCCCCCTCTCATGGGCCATTTCTAACATTATAGGGGGGGAACTCTTGGACAGGTAACCCTCTTCACTTCATTGAGAGATGAATGCCTAAATAATGGGTATTACTTGGAACAGACCCTCCTTAGTTACACTATTGGCAGACCACTGGACAGGTAAGAAGTGTCATAATACAAAGATATAAATACACACTGTACACATTTGAGGACATTTGGACATTCTGCTATTACCTATCAAGATAATAATAGGATACAAGAACTTTAAACAGTACCATTGGAAAGTATACAGGCAGGCCCTTGCACTACATGCTTTGGGGAATTCATCCATAAATCTGACCAGTAAAGAGATGGGTATAGTGTGTATGGGTTTGGCAAAGTCAGCAGATAGATGATTGAGGATAGACAGAGAATTGGGATCAGCTGACTTAGCAGTTGGGGGAGGGAGGGTTCCAAAAAATTTGGGGACATCACAAAAAAAGCCTCTGCCACTCTGCCTGAATTTAAAGCTAAAATAACAGTTCCAAACATTTTAGGGGGTGTTTGGGGTAAAGCACTACTATGGAGCTGATAAAATACATTGTTAAGTGACTACATGAGGTGAATATAGGGCAGGAGAGACCATGCTGGGGAGGTTATTGAAGGGCAAATATGTATGAAGGACCTAAAATAATAATTACATAAAAATCCAGCATGCATGAGGACAAAGGGGACATTCACAGCATATTACAATCATGGGAATTAGGGAATGAGGAAAGAAATACAATATATTATCAAACATTCAATACAATAAAATGTGATATTAAAGGATAAAAATCTTACCTTCATATACTCCTTCTGCAGGACCTGGATGATGGCAGAACAGGTCTCTGGGATAATGATCCCCAGAGCCTGGGGGGAGATGCCTGTCGAGAACTTGAGGTCCTGCAGGCTTCTCCCTGTGGCCAAATACCGCAAGGTAGCGACCAACCTCTGCTCCGGAGTGATGGCTTGCCTCATGCAGGTATCCTGCCTGCTGATATAGGGGGTCAGCGAAGCCAACAAACGGTGAAACACGGGGTCCGTCATCCGGAGAAAGTTCCTGAAATCATCAGGATTATTCTCACGGATCTCACGGAGCAAAGGCATATGACAGAACTGGTCACGCTGAAGCAACCAATTCTTGGTCCATGAACTCCTCCCCACCCTGTTCATGGACTGGACTTGTGTCAAGGTCAGGACCCCAACACCAAGCCCCCGCACAGCACGAACTCTACGAGGAGTACGCATACGAAACATGGCTAGAAAACGGTCGGCTGCTCAGAACGAAGTAACAGAACGCACTGAAGAACAGCAAGGCCTGTGAAGAGCGACCTGAAAACCAGTAACGAACGAACAAGAATACAATAACTCCTTAAAGTCACGCGGAACTTGCTTGCACGCACTGAAGAGCAGATACAAACCCACAAGCACAAACTGAACGGCAGAAAACGGTCTGAAAGCCACGAGTCTGAAAAAGCGCGAATCGTCTCTCACCAAACTTTTACTAACACGAGATTAGCAAAAGGAGCCCAAAGGGTGCCGCGCTTGGTTCTGAACCGGCCTTTTCTAGTCTCGTCGTACGTGGTGTACGTGACCGTGTGGTTGTCGATCGGAAATTCCGACAACTTTGTGCGACCGTGTGTAGGCAAAACAAGTTTGAGCCAACATCCGTCGGAAAAAATCCTAGGATTTTGTTGTCGGAATGTCCAAACAAAGTCCGACCGTGTGTACGGGGCATTAGACTGGGCTGCCATTAAAGTTCATGTGTGTGTAAAGGCAGGTGTCCCAATACTTTTGACTAGATAGTTTATCTGGCAAGATTTAAAATGGTGGTGGAACCCTCCTACACATAAATACTACATTTAGACTTAGGACCTGGGAGATAAGACAACTTCTCTACATGAAGCGGCATGTTTGGGATTCAAACCCAGACACTTAAGCAGAAGTTCTAACCTCTAAGCCACGGAGCTGCCACATGTGAAAACCTCTTATGGGGCGTACACACGGTCGGACTTTTCAGCTACAAGAGTCCGACAGCCTGTCCAACAGACTTTCGACGGACTTTTGGCGGACTTTCGACGGACTTGCGGCGGACTTTCTAACGAACAGACTTGCCTACACACGATCACACAAAAGTCCGTCGAATTCTTACGTGATGACGTACACCGGACTAAAATAAGGAAGTTCATAGCCAGTAGCCAATAGCTGCCCTAGCGTGGGTTTTTGTCCGTCGGACTAGCATACAGACGAGCGGATTTTTCGACCGGACTCGAGTCCGTCGGAAAGATTTGAAGCATGTTTCAAATCTAAAGTACGTCGGATTTGAGGCTAAAAAAGTCAGTTGAAAGTCCGGAGAAGCCCACACACGATCGGATTACCAGCCAGCTTTAGTCCGTCAGCATCCGTTGGACTTTTGTAGACTAAAAGTCCGACCGTGTGTACGCGGCATTACACATAAATACACATAAATACAGCATTTCTTTGGACATACAAGTGATGGAATTATATTACTCAAGATTTATTCTTCTTGATTTATTCTGTGATATTTGCTGGTTCTATGTGGGTGAGTGTAGAACAGTGATATTACCCCCATTTTTTTGGGAATTACATGTTGATTTCTGATGTTGGTACACATATCACATTTTTTGGGCTCAAATTATGATTATTTGGAAATAATAAAAAGCATAACAAATTGTGACTCATTTTAAATTTGCATCGGCAATGGTATTGTTTGTGCTTTACAAAGACACCTGTGTTTCAGTTTGGGTAAAGATTGTTGTGAGACGGAGAGTAACAAGTGAAAGTCACAGAGAAAAATATATTTTACCAAAACATATAAACATCCTACTTTCTAGCATTCTTAAAAACAAAATATTTGAAGTAGAAGCAAAAATGTTGCAAAGGAAAATTTGTTTCAGAGAAAGATACATTTTATCTCAACATTAAAAGGATTTTTTTGGGAAAGTTACAATTGTACCATTAGAATCAATGGCTAAAACTTGCATTGGGCTATAATAGCGAAGATTTTCACTTCCAAAAAATGTTCTTTAACACAGCGCTCATTTTGGTATTTACTACTGTATAGTGCCTTGTAAAAAAGACACTGGAGCTAAAATGAGAGCTGTTTGCAGGTCTAAGCATGCTCAGTTGTGTTGGCACCTAGTTGTACAAAAACAAGGAATTTATCTCTTATCAGACTTTTAAAGATATTTCAGTGTAGAAATCACTTTTTCACACAGTTTAAAAGTAGATTACCTTTAAATAATATACCGCATATTTCAGTACCATTTAAGCAATTATATCATGCTCTAAGCAGTATTTCCATGTGCAATTCTCCAGGTTTTAGAAAAGTAATACCGTGTACACACGATCAGAATTTCGGCCCGCAAAAGACCGATGAGACTTTTTTGTCGGAAAATGTGACCGTGTGTATGCTCCATCAGTCTTTTGCTGGCAAAATTCCAGCCAGCAAAAGATTGAGAGCATGCTCTCAATTTTTCGGTTGGGAAAAGTTCCTATCGATCGTCTGTGGCAATTCCAACGTGCAAAATCTCTACGCATGCTCAGAAACAGTTCGACGCATGCTCAGAAGCATTGAACTTCATTTTCTCGGCTTGTCATAGTTTTGTATGTCAGCGCGTTCTTGATGGTCGTAATTTCAGCAAACTTTTGCGAGACCGTGCATATGCAAGGCAAACTTGAGCGGAATCCCATCGGAAAAGCCGTCATATCTTTTTCCGATGAGAAATCCACTCGTGTGCATGCGGTATTAGGGTTTGGGCGCTATTTGATTTTAGGTAACTATAGTAAATTCGATTTTGGGAGTATTTTTTTACCAGTGCTATAGTGAATACAGTTTTAGTGCTAATTGCCTCTAATTACTGCAATTAGCGCTAATTCGTGGTAATTAGTGCCACGGGGCTATAGTAAGTGACCCTCTATGTGTCTCTGATATATTAGCTTTACATTTTGAACTAAGGCCAAAACCTGCCTCTTTTCTCACTTCACACGTTGCTGCCTAAATAAGCTGATTATATACTGTGCAGACATTGTACAATATGTGTAGCTCTGAAAATATAAACACTAATATTTATTTAAAATAAAACCTGCCTCGTCTTTCCTTCATTTAATGCAGCCCATTCATTCATTCATTAATTGCTGCTTACATAATTTGCAGCCACTGTATAAATATTTGTGATTATTTTATTGCAAATAATACACTCCTATGTTTATTTCAAGATACAACTGGTCTTGTATCTTACTTTCATATTGCATCTCAACCAAGCTGCTTACATACTGTTCATTGTTTTAGCTATAAGTTACAATGTGCTTCCCAGAGCAGAAGGTTGTGATTCCTGTGTCCACTATTGGGTGTCTCCCAGCAGCCAGCAGATCTCAATAATCAGTCTTCACCTGGCTGGCTGTTGGGAGGGTATTTCGCTTCTACTCTACATTTCTCATTCACTCTGCTGTGTTTTGCTTTGCTGCCAGATACTGCTAGCTGTTTATCCTGTTCCTGCTCTTGATCATGCTCTCTGCCTTGTACCCATAGTATATCATGAACCCTGCTGCCTTGTTCCTACTCTCCCTTGTTCCTGATCCCAATTTTGGTTCCTCTTTCCTATATGTTCCCTGCACCTTCAGTTTTACCCTGCTTTTCTGTGTTCCCAATTTGAATATATTTTATATAGTTAGTTCACTAGTTAAGCTTTCTGTTACTCTCTTATTTAGTTAGATATCTTGCCACTGTTTATTTGGTTCATTTATACCTTTATGTTTGCTGTTTTCTGTTGCTTGGGTAGATTTTGGTTTCACTATACATACTGTACATCTTACTTTAAATATATATATATGGTTTGGTCCCAGTTTCCTAAATGTAGCTATGCAGATTTGGCCATCCCTGCTGCTGATTCCTGACATATTGTTTAATTATGTAAGATATCCATCTGCCATTTTTTATAATTCAGTAATTAATTTAATTTGCTGCTTGATTTTAAAGGCATGTTCTGTATCAGAGAACTTATCAAAAATGGAAAAATATACAATACATTGCAAATAACCTATCAACTAACATGTGGAACCAAATATTGTTACTCAGGGCTTCTAAATTTGGCGGATGTGTAATCCGTTGGCTCCGGTCTAAGACTCCTGCCGCTTTTCTGAGACTCCAACTCCCAAATCTGTCGCTGCACAAGCCACGGGAGTTACTATGCCAAACTCCCACATACATCAGGCACCCCATGGTGAAAATTGGGAGCCAATAACAGTTCTACATCACTCCATCCGTGCCGCGGCATTCCCTCATGCTAGATCGGATCCTGCTCGGTAGTGCATCCCTAGCCTCGAGTATGCAGGATGAGCCGCCGGACCCCCGGACCCGTTGGCAGCTGGTATGGGTGCTCTCTTCCACACTTCGCCTACCCCGCAGGCAGGATCATTGACCCCACTTACAGCAAAGGTCCTGGACCATTAATTGCAGTCCCTGCTACAGAATCTGACCCATAATATATCCCGGGAGATAGGGAGGATCACTCAGGAACTTAGAGGTGAGAGCACACAGCTTCGGGAGCATACTGACACACTGGAAACAAAATTTGATGAGCTAGTGCAGTATGTTCATGTACTAGAGGAGAACAATGCAGCCTTAAAGCATACAGTCTCCCAGCTCCAAACACAATAGGAGGATTTGGAAAATAGGGAGCGCAGACAAAATCTACGGATTAGGGTGGTGCCAGAGTCAGTCGGGGACCTGATATAGACTGGTGCCTGGATAGAGCCCACAGATCCCTGGCCCCTAAACCCCCCACTGGAGCTAATCCCAGAGACATTATTGTTCGCTTCCACGATTTTGACAGCAAGGAGGCTCTTACGGTGGCTACCCAAAACAGAACCAGAATAGATTTCAAAGGAGCCAAGATACAGATTTTCAGTGTTCTATCACCTATAACGAGGTCAGGGCTTAGGGTGGTGGGGCCCCCCTGGGCTTGAGTCACTTTCGGGCCCTACTTTTTATACATTACTTTAAATAGAACAAAATGTTGACTGGTACCGTAGACAGTGTTACATGTTAAAAAAAACATAATAATCTATTTATATGACCACTGATTGAAGCTTGAAAAACTTTTTTTACAATAAATATTTATTTTTCAAAATTGTCGGTCTTTTTCTGTTTATATCGCAAAAAATAAAAACCGCGGAGGTGAACAAATACCACCAAAAGAAAGCTCTCTTTGTGGGAAAAAAGGGACATGAATTTTACTTGGGTTACAACGTCGCACGGCCGCGCAATTGTCAGTCAGTTAAAGCAACGCAGCGCAGTATAAGGGGTCATAATGGTCATAAGGGGGGGTAAAAGGTTCCGGAGCTGAAGGGGTTAAGATTGAACAAGTCAAGACTAAAGGGGCATTTTTTTTCATACATAATGGCACACATGTATTTTGCTTTTTGACTTGACACATGAATTCATTCTTTTTTTTTTTTTACTCACCTTTAGTCAATTAATTCGGTGCTCTGGTGGGGGGAGGGGCTCCCATGCAGGAGCAATAGAGTCCAGTTGGTTGGTCCAGTAATTTCTCTGTCAGTGTCTGCAGCCTTCTACTTCTTGTATCCATGCCGCTCTGCAGACTGCAAGGTGGACAAGATGGAGGGAGGAGGTGGGTGGAGCCAACAATCACCAAGGGCGGAGTCCTGCAGTCAGTGTGAGTGACTGTATGGACAAGATGGAGGAGGTGCTGCCGGTGGGAGGGCCAATACACTCATGGGAGGCGCGGAGGAGGAAGATTGCTGGCCTCTTCCACGCAGTGCCAGACTGCAGCAACAACTGCCTATCAGCCCGGGAAAGACAGGTACACTTAGGCAGGCACCTCCGCTCCAGGCAGCTCCTGTCACGGTCACGTTGGCTCTGAGTCTGAGACTCCGAGTCCGACGTGACTGACTCAATGATGTTGCTCGTTGCTAGCCGCCAGGCGGCCCAGGCGCTAGCAAAGAGTGCAGGATTGCCAAGCCAACGGCACAGCTCCACCCACCTCCAGGCTCCTCCTGGTCCATCCTGCGTAATTACACATTAGAGTCTCTCTCTCTGCGCTACTGATCGGCTTATGAGACAGAGAGAGGGACTCGGGCAGAGCAGCGCTGCAGCCAAGTGAAGACCAGTGTGAACATCAGCGTACAGGGCACATCAGGGCACAACACATCAGGGTACAGGACATCAGAGTACAGAGCCCAGCACATCAGGGTACAGGACATCCGGGTACAGAGCCCAGCACATCAGGGTACAGCACATTAGGGTACAGGACATCAGGGTACAGGACATCAGGGCACAGGTCACAGTTCATCAGGGCACAACACATCACATCACGGGGCACATCAGGGCATAGGACATTGTGGCACATCAGGGCACGGGGCACATCAGGGCATGGGGCACATCAGGTCACATGGCACATCAGGGCACAGGGCACATAGCACATCAGAGCATGGGGCACATGGCACATAGCACATCAGGGCATGGGGCACATCAGGGCATGGGGCACATGGCACATCGGGGCACATCAGGGCACAATATGGCACATCAGGGCACATGGCATATTATGGGGCACATTATGGGGCACATTGGGGAACATAGCACAACACATCAGGGCATGTCAGGGCACAGTACATCAGGGTACAGGACATCATGGCACAGGACATCAGGGCACATCAGGGCACGGGGCACATCAGGGCACAAGGCACATCAGGTCACAGGGAACATCAGGGCATAGAACATCGGGGGACCAGAACATCAAGGCACGGGGCACATCAGGCACGGGGCAAATCAGGGCATAGGACATTGAGGCACATCAGGGCATGGGGCACATCAGGGCATGGGGCAGATCAGGCCGCATGGCACATCAGGGCACATCAGGGCACATAGCACATCAGGGCATGGGGCACATGGTACATCGGGGCACATCAGGGCTCGGGTCACATCAGGGCACGTTATGGCACATTATGGGGCACATCAGGGCACATTATGGAGCACATTGGGGCACATAGCACATCAGGGCACATTATGGGGCACATTGGGGCACATAGCACATCAGGGCACGGGGCACATCAGGGCATGGGGCACATCAGGCCACATGGCACATCAGGGCACAGGGCACATCGGGGCACATGGCACATAGCACATAAGGGCTCGGGGCACATCAGGGCACATTATGGCACATGGCACATCAGGGCACATGGCACATCATGGGGCACATCAGGGCACATATTGGGGCACATTGGGGCACATAGCACGTCAGGGCACATTATGGGGCACATTGGGGCACATAGCACATCAGGGCACATGATGGGGCACATTATAGGGCACATCGGGGGCACATTATAGGGCATATCAGGGGGCACATCATGGGATCTTACTAGCTAGTATGCAGAGTAGCGTCTGTCTGTAGTAAGCTCTCTTTAATGTCACGCAGTGCTGCTCGCTCCCCGGCGGCCCCTCCTCTCTTCTCCTCTATCCCAGATGATGTCACAAGCCAATGGGGATAGACGAGAAGAGAGGAGGGGCCACCGAGGAGCGAGCAGCGCTGCGTGACATGAGAGAGAACTTACTACAGACAGACGCTTCCTGCACTACTGCGCTACTCTGCATACTGGCTAAATCTCGATCCACCCGTCAAGCGCCAGCTGTCGGCAGTTGATGGGTATATCGCCGAGCACTGCAGATGCGGCTGAAACCATCGGCCCACCGGGAATCTCCCGGTAGTCCCGATGGCCAGTCCATCCCTGTTTAAAACATAAACGGGCGGGGCCCGCGGGGCCCCCTATTGGGCAGGGCCCATGGGCTTGAGCCCAGTCAAGCCCAATGGTAAGTCCGGCCCTGCCTATAACCCTCATTGAATGTCAAAACCTACGCACTGTGACAGCACATCTACAAAACCACAAAGTCATATATCGCTGGTGCTTCCCCTTTTGCCTTTCTGCATCACGTGATGGTACCCAATACTCCATGCGAGACCTCCAGGAAAGTGAGGCTTTTCTGCACAACCTGGGCCTCCCACCTCTCCCAGAAGAAGATCTCCTGCCTCTACCCTCCACTCCTAAGCCACCATTTACCCTGAGTAGGATCTGGAACCCTGCTCAGCAGAAACCGCAGTAGTCTCTTTCCACACCTCAGAGACGTTCATCAAACAGGTTCCCGACCTGAAGGTTTCTTCTGCACCCAATGCCTCCACCTTATCAAGATTTTTGACTATTTGGCTCCTTGCCTCCTGCCATTATCCCCATATGTGGGATACCCTTCTATACCCATGGGATGACTTTCTGATTATTTAATTCATTTGTTTCAAGTTTTGCATTTGACATTGCTTACCGGAAGATGGTGGGGACCTCCTGTGCCAGATTTTGGAGGTCTCCGTGCTCTTCTCCTTAGGCCAAGGCTTTGGCCCTGGTTTCCTGAACGGTTTCGACCTACCAGGTTTTTTTCTCCACCTATTTTTGTCTTTTTTTAGGTCTCTTTTTGACCTGTTTCAGGTTCCTCGAATGGACTGTTTGGATGTTCTAACTGCTGTCTGTCCCTTTCCTTTTTTTTTCTTTTTTGGTGCAATGTATATTATTTGCTTTTGAGTATGTTTTGTTATAATGGCTTTAAGGTTACTTACCTATAATGTTAAGGGTTTGAACTATGTTCAAAAGCGGTAGTTAGCTTTGAAGGAGTTCAAATCCTCTGCTGCTGATGTCATCATGGTCCAGGAAACTCACTTTCGTATAGGCGGGTCCTTTAAATTTGCTGCCAAACATTTCCCTAACACCTACGTAGCCTCTGACCCTTTGGGGAAAGCAGGGGTGGCGATTTTGATCAAGCACTCATGTCCTTTACAAATCAAATCATTATATCTGGATCCTCGTGGACGTTTTATTTTCCTGAACTATGATTATCTTTGTTCTCTTATGATAGTTAATGTGCATGTTCCCAACACTGGTCAAATACAATTTCTTATGGAAATGTTTGAGAAACCAGAGAAGTTTTCCCAACCGTTTTTGGTCATAGGGGGTGATTTCAATATGACTATGTCACCAGGTAAGGACAGGTAACGACAGGCGTGTATTTTTCCCCTCTACTCTAGCTGCTAAGGCAAGCCTCTGTCCACTTGGAGATATCCTTTAACTCTTCTGCCCCTAAAACATGTCATTGGCATCTCAACAACTCTTTTCTTTACATTTCAGTTGTTAGAGACCAATTATCAAAAGACTTGACTGAGTTTTTTAAGTTTAATGAGAACTCGGTGTCTGAGGCCTCCACCGTATGGGAAACACATTAAGCGTACTTTAGAGGTCAATGTATCTCTGCTGGCTCTCTTCAGCGGTCCTCCCTCTTATCTCAATTACGTAAAGCTGAGACGCTGCTACTCTCTTTCCCTACGGTAGCTTGTTTACGCACTGTTGCTTCTCTCCGCAATCAGCTCAAGTCTTTGGATATGAATAAGGTTGCTAAATCTCTCCTCTGGGTCAAACAAAAATGTTATGACTGTGCATCTATCCATGATGTGAAAAGCTGGTTTTCCCTGTCTTCTACGCACAAGATTTGACTGTTTTTGGATTTTATTCATTTAAATAAAGATGCCTTTAGCGGTGTGCGACCATCCAGGATTTTTTCCTTTCTTTCAAACAAAAATGTTATGGGTACTCAAACAAACCACAAAGGCTGTTAGTAAATAGACTTAAACCCTGCCGATTTCAATCATCCCCTAATTTCCTTATGCAACCTAATAGTTCTCCCACGTACCGTCCACATGCTATATCTAAAGTTTTTGGAGAATTTTATCGTGATTTGTATAATTATCTAAATTCAGACTCCAAATATCAGTTTTCACAGATCAAGTTTGACTCCTTTTTGCCTCTTTGCACCTCCCTAAACTCACTTCATCCCATCTCTCATTAAATGCTAGGGTAACTGCCGAGGAACTGGTTGAGGTAGTTAAAAATTTGCCGACACACAAATCCCCAGGCCCGGACTGTCTGTCATACTCATATTATAAGACATTTCTCCTGATCTTAAGTCCATATCTACTAGACTTATTTTCCTCTTTTATTTAAAGAAAATGTATTTGTTTTTCTTCAATAAAGCGGTACAATCTTTGGTGAGTTTTGTTCAATGCCATAAAGCAAAACATTTGACAACTCAACATGTGAATGATGATACTTGACACAACATTATAAAAGTGAGGGTTTGCATGGGGAGATGGGAGGGGGGAGAGGGGGGATGAGGGAAGATGGGGGGAGTAGGGGGGAGTGAACCCTGGCTGAGTTTACATCACTTGAGCTATCAAAGAGCTCCGGTAGTCCAACATATGTTCGTATAAGACATGCACGCATAGCTTGGATGTATGAAATGAGACTTAGAAACATTGGCTCTTATGGTTTCCATAGAGGTTTCCTTGCTCCTGTGATTCCACCATCGATGTCTTGGTAGGTATTCAGCAGTAGTTGTGGAGTCATCATAATTAAAGTTCCATGAAAGTAAGCGTAAAGCTGGTTTAGCAATTGGGTTGGTATAGACGTGGCCTTGCCATAGATCCAAAAAAGCCCTATGTCTGTTGTAACTGCCTTGTGTTGAATTGAAAGTCCGTGATGGCCTGTTGGTCTGCCAGTTTAAGAGTTTCATCTATAAAAGCGGCCCATTTATGATAGAATCAGAGATTTCTGGTGGTTAGAGGAGATCTGGTCCAGCCTCTCCAACCTGAGGGGATTCAATAGGTCGGTTTTCAAGTCTTTAATTGTAGAAGGAAGTGAGGATGTCCACGTTTTGAGAATTGCTCTCCTGGCTGTCAGGTAGTAAGTAGAGAACCAAGCCTTATTGTGTTGTAGGATTATAATCTGATTCCTAGGCAAGTCTTGGTTGGTAGCATCAAAGGATCTGAATAGTAAGAGGAAAATGTTCTTGTGAGGGCGTAGGCCTATGATTGTTGCCACAAAATCCACAACTTGGTTCCAGAACCGTAGGATAGGAGGGCAAGACCAAAGCCTGTGTTCGAAGGGAAGGCTTGTGACTGGTACACAGTAGGGATGAGCTGAACACCCCCCTGTTCGGTTCGCACCAGAACATGCAAACAGGAAAAAAGTTTGTTCGAACACGCGAACACAATTAAAGTCTATGGGACACGAACATGAATAATCAAAAGTGCTAATTTTAAAGGCTAATATGCAAGTTATTGTCATAAAAAGTGTTTGGGGACCTAGGGGTCCTGCCCCAGGAGACATGGATCAATGCAAAAAAAAGTTTTAAAAACGGCTATTTTTTTAGGAGCAGTGATTTTAATAATGCTTAAAGTCAAACAATAAAAGTGTAATATCCCTTTAAATTTCATACCTGGGGGGTGTCTATAGTATGCCTGTAAAAGGGCGCATGTTTCCTGTGTTTAGAACAGTCTGACAGCAAAATGACATTTTGAAGGAAAAATGTTGCAATAGCCGCGGGTAGTTTTAAATGGGTTTTTACCTTCAAAACGTCATTTTGCTGTCAGACTGTTCTAAACACAGGAAACATGCGCCCCTTTACAGGCATACTATAGACACCCCCCAGGTACGAAATTTAAAGGGATATTACACTTTTATTGTTTGACTTTAAGCATTATTAAAATCACTTTTTTTTGCAATGATCCATGTCCCCTGGGGCAGGACCCGGGTCTCCAAACACTTTTTATGACAATAACTTGCATATAAGCCTTTAAAATTAGCACTTTTGATTTCTCCGATAGACTTTTAAAGGGTGTTCCGCGGCATTCGAATTTGCCGCAAACACCCCAAATTGTTCGCTGTTCGGCGAACTTGCGAATAGCCAATGTTCGAGTCGAACATGAGTTCGACTCGAACTCGAAGCTCATCCCTAGTACACAGTGGACAGTTAGAAAGGACTGGTAGTTCTCTGGACTTCAGATGAGGGATGTATGCCCAGTGTAGGAGTTTAAACTGCAGTTCACACCAAAATTTGTTAGTAATAAAAATGCATGTGGTGTTGAAGCCTGCTAGAATAATTTTAAGTGCCTCTGGAGATTGTAAGTCTCTATTCCAAGCAGTAGAGGTGGTGAAGTGGGCTGGCATCATAAAAAGAGAGTTCAAAGGTCTGTGGAGGTCAGAGGTTTTGTGGCGGTTTCGCTCCAGAAAAGAGTCGTATAGGGAAGTTTAAAAGCGCAAGTTTCTGGGAGCACACATGGTAGCTACAAAGCTGATCGCTTGGTGAATATATAATAGGTGGTGGGTGGGTGGGTAGCTTGAACATATGTAAAATTTAGGATGAGGGGAGAGGTTTCCCTGAGGTAATATCAAATAATTGAGCAAACCTGCATAAATGCTGTGAGGCCAATGTGGAGGTCATTGGGTATTGCTGCGCTTGCGGAAACAGCGGGTGGCTGCATATAGGGAGATGACTGGACAGGAAGTGAGAAATCCCCAATTTTCTGCCAATCTCTCTCCAGGCCAGCACTGTGTCCCTGATGAGGAGGTTGTATTTTAGATTAGAGGGGATCATTCTGATTCTGGCCGCATGAAGCACATGCAGAGGCTGTGTGTGCCTACAGTGAGTCCTCTGTCCGCCATTTTGCCTGCGTGTGAGCCTGAGTGGGAGGCTGCAGGAGTTCTGGAGGGTCCGTAGACCACAAATTAGTCCATTTGCTGTGCTCCCTAAGCAGGTGAGAGGGGGACCAAGCTTTGCTCACCGTCCGTGGGCATGAGAGGCTGGCTTTTTAGGCAGAATGTCCCGGAGCCATTGTTTCTTGCTCCTTCACATGAGGTGCCGGAACTGGAAGTGACTCTTTACCTCTTTAATGGAAGAAACCATTCCCCATTCCCAGTTTCTTTATGCTCATATTACTATTATCTTGAAACCTGGGAAAGATCCTTCCTTTCCTGATAACTAACCAGTCTATAGCACTACTTAACTCTAACTATAAAATCTTTACAAAAAATGTGGCCAATAGGCTTACTCAAATTCTCCCCGGACTTATTCATAAGGACTAGGTAGGATTTGTGCCAACCAGACATGCTGGGGACAACACAAGGCGTACCATCGACCTCATTGACTTACTCAATAAGACCACCCGTCCGGCCCTTATTCTGAGCTTATCAAAAGGGAGTGGAGGTTGTGTAAGTGTCTGCTGTATGTGCCAGCCTACATCCCAAGCTTAAAGTTTGCAAATTGTTTCCCCTCAAGGGTGGGACTTTAAAGGCATGGACTGAGAGACACAGAGTACCATAAAAAATACAAAAAGTTTATTTATTACATACTTTTCAAAAAAGACACAAAATATATATAGACATAAATAAGAAAAATCTGTGCAGACAAGTGCAAAGGTGCATAGCGTTACAGGAGAGTCACAGATAGGTATGCACACATGGTATAAACATATAACAATAAAAAATGCATACAGTATTTTCCTACGCGTTACGGAGAAAAAAAACTCCTTCCTCAGGGATATTGTGATATGCATTTGATTCTAAATGTAGCAATACGCTAAACACACAGTCGCAGGCAACGGATCACACGGGGGTGGCCAGATGCCAGAAAGATGCAGGTAGGTAAAAACAAGAAGGAAGGGCTTCCTGGTTGCTTGGGGAGTGAATATAGCGGACACCCAAGATGCAGCCCGGGACCGCAACAGCTGGAGGCTTCAAAAGGTGCTGTGTGTATACGGATGGGGCAAACTGAAATAACACCACAGACTTCAAGGGATAGGCAGGTTAAAATCCCCAATGGCAAAAGATGAAAGGTAGCAGGAATAAGTGCATCAAGGGTTCATATTGCAAGCACAGTTAGCTGGTTATACAGATCTATGGCGACCCATACATATACATTTTCTCCAGGGAGCTGGTCTGAAGTCCTGTTTGACTGGTGTGTCTTGCCCCATCCACAGTCACAGCAGAGTGCTGTGACTGTGGATGGGGCAAGACACACCAGTCATACAGGACTTCAGACCGGCTCCCTGGAGAAAATATGTATGACTGGTGTGTCTTGCCCCATCCACAGTCACAGCACTCCGCTGTGACTGTGGATGGGGCAAGACACACCAGTCATGCAGGACTTCAGACCGGCACCCTGGAGAAAATATGTATGACTGGTTTGTCTTGCCCCATCCACAGTCACAGCACTCCACTGTGACTGTGGATGGGGCAACACACACCAGTCATACAGGACATCAGACCGGCTCCCTGGAGAAAATATATATATGTATGGGTTGCCATAGATTTGTGTAACCAGCTAACTGTGCTTGCAATGTGGACCATTGATGCACTTATCCCTGCTACCTTTCATCTTTTGTCATTGGGGATTTTAACCTGCCTGTCCCCTGAAGTCCGCGGTGTTATTTCAGTTTGCCCCCATCTGTATACACACAGCACCTTTTGAAGCCTCCAGCTGTTGCGGTCCCGGGCTGCATCGTGGGTGTCCGCTATATCCACTTCCCCAGCAACCAGGAAGCCCTTCCTTTTTGTTTTTACCTACCTGCATCTTTCTGGCCATCTGGCCACCCCATGTGATCCATTGTCTGCGACTGTGTGTTTGGCGTGTTGCTACATTTAGAATCAAATGCATATCAGAATATCCCTGAGGAAGGATTTTTTTTCTCTGTAACGCGTAGGAAAATACTGTATGCTTTTTCTATTGTTATATGTTTATACCGTGTGTGTGCATACCTTTCTATGACTCTCCTGTAACGCTATGCACCTTTGAACTTGTCTGCACAGCTTTTTCTTATTTATGTCTATATATATTTTGTGTCTTTTTTGATAAAGTATATAAAAAATAAACATTTTGTATTCTTTATGATACTCTGTGTCTCTCAGTCCATTCCTTTAAAGTCCCGCCCTTGAGGGGAAACCATTTGCAAACTTATTCTGAGCTTAGACACTCAGAAAGCATAAGGTTGGCCCTTTATGTTTTCCACCCTCTCCAGATATGGATGTAAGGGCTCCTTCATAAAAGCACTTCGTGCCTTGTATTCTCAGCCATCTTCTCAGGTACAGATGTTGTCCTTTCTATTGCCATCATTCTCCGTGAGCAATGGCACGAGACAAGGATGTCCTTTGTCTCCCTTGCTGTTCATACTTTGTCTGGAACCCTTGGCTGCGGCCATTCGTTCCCATCCTGATATCCATAGGGTCTCTTTAAGACAGAGGGAATACAAACTGTCTCTATTTGCTGACGACATTCTTCTGACACTGACTAACCCCCATATACTGTATCCCTTCCTAATCTCCATGACCTGTTGATGACTTTTGGCCTACTGTCACAATATAAGGTTAACACGGCCAAAACAGAATACCAGTACATATCCCCCCTCCTACTCTCACTACCTTGCAACAGAATTTTCCATATCATTGGTGTTTCCTATCCCTCAAATATTTAGGGATTCATATAACCTCCTCATACTCCACTCTTTATCAAACCAATTATCCTCCCCTTTTTAGAGATATAAGTCACCTACTATGCCAGTGGGATAATTATCCTCTCTCTCTCTTTTAGGACGAATCAACGTTCTCAAAATGTCCATACCAAACTTTTGTACTTGTTTGAAACACTACCAGTCTCTATCCCACTAAAACAGTAGAAAGCTGTACAGAGATATTTTCGTAACTTCATCTGGCACAATAAATCTCATTGCATAGCTAGTTCAGTGGTATTTGCCCTCCCTCCCGATCTCGAGGAGGTCTCATAGCCCCAGACATTATTAAATACTATTATGTTACCCACCTTAAGAGGGCTGCTACATGGTCACCTAGAATGGCATCTAGCAGATGGTCAGAGATTGAAATGAGCATCACCTGCCCAGTACATCCCTGTGCTATGTTATAGTCAACTTTATACACGTCTATTACCCAACTTAGAAACTTATGTCTGAATCCGATGTTGTTCACCCTTTCTATTTGGAGGAAGTGTATATCAAGGTTTTCTCTCTCTTCTCCATGCCCACCTCTACTAAACATGCTCTTTAACCCGGATATTTCTGATAGTTTATCCTAAAGCTGAATGTATCCTTGGTCGCAGGCTGGTGTCTTTCAGCTTCGACGCATGGTGCATCTACTAACAGGCCAATTAATTAATTCATGTATATCAGAAAAGCAAATTCCCCTGAATGGACTTTACCGGCACTTGCTGACAAGTATTAAATAGTGAGCACATCTACCAGAATATATACAATAAAAAGATTTTTATTTAAACATAGCATATATTAAAAACAAATTACAACATAGATTCAGTGAAACATAGGGTAAAGATAATGCATGACAGTATTGTTGCAATACAGTAAATTGTACGAGGGCTCCTGTTCACACCCAACGCGTTTCGGAGTTAGTATTTATATTTATCCTTCTTCAGGGGTGTAGCAAAAGAGAGGGAGCACTTCATCTAAAGTAATTAGGATACAACAAAATGAGTGGATTGTCATAACATATAAATGTAAATATGTTGAAGTCAATCTATGTATATCACTCACTTCAAATATGTTACGTTGAATTGTTTAAGAATACTTTCAGATTAAGATAGCATTGGACGTTATTGCTGGTGTAATAGTTCTTAAAGGGGCAGAGTAATTATTATTAGTTGGTATTGCCCTTAAATAGGACACAGAGTCTCACCAACCCCCGTCCCTCCCGGGCGCGTGCAGACCAGAGCAATGTACTGAGGCGAGATGAGAGGGAACCCCTAGAAGTAAGACAATGTACATACAGTAAGTATTTGTAGGTGCAATATAAAAAATAAATAAATAAAATATAAATAGAAAAAAAATATATATATATAATAAAATATAAAAAAAATAATATCTTTATCGTTATTTATTTTTTATATTGCACCTACAAATACTTACTGTATGTACATTGTCTTACTTCTAGGGGTTCCCTCTCATCTCGCCTCAGTACATTGCTCTGGTCTGCACGCGCCCGGGAGGGACGGGGGTTGGTGAGACTCTGTGTCCTATTTAAGGGCAATACCAACTAATAATAATTACTCTGCCCCTTTAAGAACTATTACACCAGCAATAACGTCCAATGCTATCTTAATCTGAAAGTATTCTTAAACAATTCAACGTAACATATTTGAAGTGAGTGATATACATAGATTGACTTCAACATATTTACATTTATATGTTATGACAATCCACTCATTTTGTTGTATCCTAATTACTTTAGACGAAGTGCTCCCTCTCTTTTGCTACATCCCTGAAGAAGGATAAATATAAATACTAACTCCGAAACGCGTTGGGTGTGAACAGGAGCCCTCGTACAATTTACTGTATTGCAACAATACTGTCATGCATTATCTTTACACTATGTTTCGCTAAATCTATGTTGTAATTTGTTTTTAATCTATGCTATGTTTAAATAAAAATCTTTTTTTTTTTTCCAAATAAAGCTTTATTAAGTTAAATCCATACAGAAAAGTAATACAGAGAAGTAAGGTTTGAAATAAAATGATAACAGTGTTATACAGAGGGAACAGTCCAGAGAGTACAACGTTGTACTTTGACAAGTATTCAGATCTACGACTGTGGAGATGTTGAAAAACATATTACATCTGGGGTGTGGATATATGGGATTACAGATTAGTGTGAACAGAAAATATAAAGAACATATATCAAAGCAGGTAAAGCATTTTATAAACATGTTGAACTTTTGGGGCGAAAAAGATCAAAAAAAGGAGAGAGGAGTAAAAATCTTTTTATAATAGATTGCCTACGATAGCATTAGTATACGAGTCTAAGATTGTTGTTGGATTATGTTTGGAATAATCGTTAATTACTTTGTCTGTGTGAGAGTGTAAAATTGATCCTGGCGTATGGTGCCCAGAAGTCGGGTAAGGTTTGTAGATAAAGATATTATCCTAGCAAACAACAATAGATACCTAAGTTTTGATTAAATGTTGGTCAAAATATAGTGAGAAGTACAAAAGGAAGGTAGGGGAAAGTTATTTCCTGTCCCTGGCTCAGCCATGGGTCTAACGGGAAATATCTTAACAGAAGGACCAAGTCCCAGGAAGAAAAGCATAATAGAGCTTTTAAAGTGATATCTGTGGGCGTAATGATATAGTTGCCTCCTGAATTTTTGTTTCATGATAGGCTATAGGGGGGGGCTATAGACAGTTGGGATATATGATGTGTCTTATGGTGTGTTGGAAGAGGATTCCTAACCGATTAATTGGGTATATTCAGAAGTTGTGCGGAAATGTAGCCAACAGGCCCAAATGTTCCTGTATTTAGTATAGGAGTCCTGTGCTTGATGTACAAGTTCTTCCATTTCAGCTATTTTGTTCACTCTTTTGAGCCAGTCTGCAATTGTGGGTGGGTTGGGAGATCTCCAATTAACTGGGATACAGAGTTTGGCAGCATTGATTAGATGTAGTGCTAGGGATTTGTGATAAGTTTTCATCGGTAGGGAGGAGTGGTGTAGGAGGGCTTGTGCTGGAGAGAAATCTAGCTGAAGTGAAGTGATTTGGGAGGTGAGGTGAAAAACTTTAGTCCAGAAGATAGAAATTGCAGGGCAGTCCCACCATATGTGGAGGAGTGATCCGTTTTTGTCATTACATCTCCAACAATTTTGTCATTACATCTCCAACAATTAGATGGGATCTCTGGAGATGGTGTGTAGCTTGAGGGGCGCTTTGTACCATCTGGAGAAAAGCTTATATCCATTTTCTTGAGTTGTTACATTAATGGAGCCTTTGTGGATGTTAGAGTAAATCTTTTCCCAGTCCTTATCAGAGAGGTGGATGGAAAGATCTTTTTACCACTTTGCACTAGCTATATTTGTTTTAGGAGTATGTTCGAGAAAGAGGTTCAAGTACATGGTGGATATCAGGTGTCTTTGTGGCTCAGTGGCAGAGCAAAGGGATTCAAAGTGTGATTGGTTTCTTGAGTAAGTAGCACTGGTTTGGGGATCAAGGAGAAAATGTCTGAGTTGCATATATGACCAGAAAGGGATCTGGTGATTTGTTTCTTGGGAGTTCAATGAGGAAAGCGGTTTAATATTCCCCTTAGCGAAGAATTCTCCCGCTGTCATCCTTGTCTGGGATCCTATTCCATGAAGGAAAGAATCATCCATGCCTGGTGGAAAGTCTGGGTTATGTTTGATTGGTGTGAGAGGGCCTGGAGAGGAGGAAATGTGCAAATGTTTACATGTCTTATTAAAGGAATTCAGTGTTGTACCGATAAGGGGATGTTGTTTGCAATGTGGAGAGATGTGACGTGGGTGATTCCAGAGTAGATTATGGAGCGGAATTTGTGAGAAGGCTTGTTCAATTGCAATCCACGCTTTAGTTTTAGGGTGAACATTCCAGTCCACTATTCGAGAAAGTTGACAGGCCCAATAGTATTTTCGAAGATCCGGCAGGCCTAACCCACCTTTCATTTTGGGTATGGTCATTCTGTTGAAACTCATTCTAGGTCGCTTACCGTTCCAGATGAATTTCATACAGGATTTGCGGTATGAATTGAAAAAAGTTTGTGGAAGTGACACTGGGATTGTTTGAAGCAAGTATAGAAATTTTGGCAGTATGGTCATTTTTATAATGGAAACTCTGCCAAACCATGAAAACATACCCGTTGACCAAGTGTTGAGGTCTTTTTGAATATTTTGAATAATGGGAGTATAGTTTTTGCTGTATAAGTCTGATAGCGAGGTTGGAATATAGATCCCAAGGTATTTAATGGCGCTTGGTTTCCATTTGAAGGGGAAATTATTTTGACATTGTATCACTATGTCTGGAGACAGAGTGATATTTAAGGCCTCTGATTTAGCGAAGTTAATTTTAAGGTAGGTGAGATTTTCAAATAAAGTAAGATCTTTGAGGAGATTGGGCAGGGTAATGTGTGGCTCTTTTAGGAAAAGTAGGATGTCATCCGCAAATGCCGCTAGTTTATAGGTAGATTTTGCGATGGTTATTCCTTTAAAGTCTGAGTTGTTTTTTAGATGCGTTAGACATGGTTCCAGTGCTAAGACAAAAATAAGCGGAGAGAGTGGGCATCCTTGTCTTGTACCGTTGGATATGGAGAAGGCATTCGACAGGTGTCCATTTATCCGGACTTTGGCTGTTGGGGTGGAGTATAGAGCAAGTATGAATTGTAGCATGCGATCTCGTATGCCAATGTGTGTTAGGACCTCTTTTAGGTAGTCCCAGGCTACCCTGTCGAATGCCTTCTCCGCATCAAGGGAAAGAAGGAATCCCGGTTGCTTCTTTGAAGTCAACCATTTGTGAATACTGATTGCCTTTAGGGTGTTGTCCCTTACCTCTCTACCCGGGACAAAACCAACTTGGTCCAAGGAGATAAGGCCAGGGAGAAGGGGTAAAAGTCTATTAGCCAAAATTTTAGCATATATTTTCAGGTCGACATTTAGTAGAGATATTGGTCTGTAGTTGGGAATTAAATTTGGATCTGTATCAGGTTTTGGAATAAACACTATGTGGGCCGTGAGAAGATCTCTGGGAGGGGGGTTCTCGGATGAAAGGGAGTTGAAAGCGTTTAAGAAGTGAGGATAAAGCGTAGCACTGAATTCCTTATAGTATCCTACTGTTAGGCCATCTGGACCTGGACTTTTGCCCGTTTTGAGTTGTTTGAGCACAATATCTAGTTCATCCTTAGAAATGGGACGTTCTAGATGCGATGCTTCTGCGTCAGAAATGGGTTTGGGACCGTGTTGGGCTAGGAAATCTTTAATCAAGCGTGTTCTATGAACATTGTTTATCATGGGTGTATGTGGATTGATATTATATAGCTGCGAAAAATAATTCACAAATTGGTCTGCTATCAGTGTATTAGACGTTACTTTAGAACCCGAAGGGTCATTAATGGAATGAAGTGTCGTAGATGATCTTTTTGCACGGAGGGCTCTGGCTAGGATTTTACCGGATTTGTTACCGTGTTCGTAGAATATTTTTTGTGATAATATGTAATTGCGTTTTATTTGTTTGTGTAACACTTCTTTCAACTCTGTCCTCACCTGAGTAAGTTCCTCAAGTGTGGAGATGGCTCTAGTTTTCTTATGTATTTTTTCTAAATCCTGTATGCGTTTGGAAAGGGTAGAAATATGTGCTTGTCTTTCTCGTCTTCTCTTAGAAGCGATTGCTATTAGTTTACCCCGTATGGTGCATTTGTGGGCTTCCCATTTTATCATTGGGGATATTTCTGAGGAATCGTTATCCTGGAAATAAAGTTTTAGATTGTCCTGTATAGTAGACACTATTGAAATGTCTGTAAGCAGTGAGGGATCAAGGCGCCATATTTGTGAACGAGTGTGTTTGGATGGAAATTCCAAGGACATGGTTATCGGGTGGTGATCTGATATGTACATTGGTTCGATGGAGGTGTTCTTGAGCATGGTGAGATCTCTTTGTGAAATAAAGAAATAGTCAAGTCTGGAGTAACGCCCGTGCGGGTTGGAGAAAAAAGTGTAATCTTTAGTTGAGGGATTTAAGGTACGCCATGCGTCATGTAATGTCAATTCTTGAAAACATTTTTTAATTGCTCGTAACGCAGAGAAGGGTAATTTGGAGGAACCTGAAGATGTATCTTGTATTGGGTTTAAGGGAACATTAAAATCTCCTCCAGTTAGTAGAATTCCCTCTTGAAACGATGCGAGCAACTGCAGTGTGTGTCGGAAAAATGGGACTTGTTTAATGTTGGGGGCGTATATGTTTGCTAAGGTTAAAGGTTTACCGAAGAGTGAACCTTTGACTATGAGTGGACACTGTTTTGAGATAAGGATAGAGACTCCTTTTGTTTTTGATTGTTTGTTGGTAGCGTGAAAAGCTGTTGGATAGTGTAAGTTGGAGAATTTGGGGATAGAGTCCGTTTTGAAATGCGTTTCTTGGATGTATATAATGTCTGCCTTGAGTTTATGCATAGAAAGGAGGACTTGTGTGCGTTTCTCAGGGACATTAAGTCCCCTAGCGTTGAGCGAGACTAATTTAATAGTGGCGTTGTGGTGAGAAATCGATGTAGAATTGTGGGAGACCGGTGTCATTCTGTAAGATGGGAGGTGTTGTGTGGTATACTGGAGTGGTGTTTACTGAATATAGTCCGCGTTGCAGGTGTATGTGTGGCAGCAAAAGCACAGTAGTGGGATTTGCGCCTTATGCTATTGCGTGTGGAAGGTGCACTCTAGGAGAGTGATGAAATTCTATGCAGGATGAGCTTAGTTTGTTCAGGAGTAGGGAGTGATGTGAGGGGGACCGGGACTGCGGGAGTGAGGAAACTGTGAAGACCACTGTGTAGTGTTGTTAGGGGTTATAGGTAATGGAAAGTAATCCGGGGACTAGCGATGCCTGCTCGCTAGGCTATGTACGAGTATACACTCGAGAAATAAGGTACCGGAGTGGGTCAGTGGTGGTTTAAAGGAGGGTTGAGTGAAGAAATCAGGTAATCAATTGAAACCACTGTTTGGGAAGGTGACCAAACGGTAACGTAGAGAAAAGTAAAACCTGTCAGTAAGGGACCAGATCCGCTGACATGTGGGATAGATGTGAGAAGAAGGCATGGACTGAAGACGGTCCATGTGTGAAATGGGTGCATTTAGAGTGCTGTGAATGCCGACTATTAACTTTCTCAGTGGATTTGGAGAAACAGCATGGGTCAGATTTGCGTAAAGCAGATAGTAAAAAAAAAATGAGGTGTATGGTCAGATGAAACATTAAGTTAATGACATATTTTGTGAGATCATTCCCCTGGTGATCTGTAAGTGAGAGGAAAGAAGGAAAAAACATAAAAATAAAAAAAGTAAAAAACCTCATGAGTAGCACATAAAATAAACATCTGGTGAGGAGCATATTCTCAGATCGCAAAAGTCTATGTAATAATTCAGAGAAATATTCAGCAAGAAAACTTGAACAGTTTGCAGGGCAGAGTGTTCAACATAGGTAGAAAGCATTATCTCTTAAGATAAACAGTGCCTGAAACAATTAATAATTAACTACCCCTTAAGGATATGAAGAAGCTTGTCAAAATAATTAATAAAACTAAGTATCTATGTAGATCGTTAGGCTATTTAGGAGGGATAGGAGGGGATAATTATATGAGAAAAATCAGTGTCTGTGAAACTCTCTTAGAATGGCTTTGTCTGAGAAGCCTGTTAGTTCCGTTTTGGCATGTAGACAGCTTTCTAGTCAGAGAAAGGCAATTGTAAGGATTAGGTCTATATAATCATACAGGATAGTGAGTGCCCTAATCTTTGCATAGTTCCTGATAGATAAGGTGATGTTAGGACGACTAAGGAGATGAATCATGTGTAACAACTATCTCGGGGTGAGAGGACACAGGCATCCTCCTATGGGAGGTGCGTGTGTAGAGGCAGGGGAGAAAGGACTGCAGTGTGTCACCAAGGTAACAAGTCTGGTCTCTATCCTTGTGAGAACCAATGAGCGACTGCATGAGTCATGTTGGTGGAGAACTTGTTACCTCAGACCTTGGCTCCCCTCATGATTTCGCGCCGAAAGAAAGCAACCAATAGAGAAACGGACAGCTGGTTGTCATGGCATTAAGATTGTGTGGTAGTTTGAGTAATTACCTAATAATGTGGGCGCTTTCTAAGAGAGACAGAGAGTTAATACAGGATCAAAATAGGGATGTCATTGAATATTACTAGCAGCCTATTGTATGTAAGGAAAGGGCACATTTGCAGTTAGAATTATCAATCCGTGTACTAGGAGCGGGATGTAACCCTGTCACACTGACAGAGTACCGATCAGCTAGAGGAGGGAGAGATAAAGTAGATTGGAGATCTCTGATGACCCTATACCTCATTAGATAATAAAATACAGTCACATAAGAATTTAACCACAATAGAGCTCTAATGAAGAGTGGTACTGCTAGTGTGGGGCAGTATTGGAGAGTAAGGTGTGACAGAACAAACCATGAAGGCAACGCGCTGCTTTGGTAGTCAGCGTTAAGGGGAATAGGGATATGCCTGTATGTAAGAACTATGATCTACATAAACTAAACTTTACAGAATGAAAGACTTTAGGAACATATTACCAGCTGGGGTATGAACTTTCAAAACTCTAAAAACGGCACATGAACAGTCAGAGGAAATCTTTCAGCCTATGTTGCAGATGCCATCTGTATTCACCGATCTCTTCTAGCTCTTCTGGAGCGTGGAGGTTTCGTTGGGCTGTAGATGGAAGGAGACTGTGGGTCGGGTTGCAGAATTCTCAGTTCCGATGGCGAACGGTGTCTTCTGTAGCTTGTGTGTTGGGTCTCCATTGCTTCACTCCTGGAAGGAGCTTTAGATGCTGTAGGGGTACGAAATTCCGCGTACCATTCTGGGACCTCCATGAGAGGGATTCCGAGAGTGTCACAGAACTTGGAATGTAAATCCTCAGGGACTCTGAGGAGAGCTGAGCGTCCTTGTACTGTTGCCGTCAAACCAAAATGGAACTTCCAGCGGTAAATTATACCCTTGGCCCGGAGTACTGTCAGAAGGGGCTGTAATTCCCTTCTGCGTTGCAAGGTTATATTTGATAAATCCTGGAATAGACGAAGTTCTGTGCCATTATGTAGTAAAGGGGTCAGGGTACGTGCGTTCCTCAGGATGTCTTCCTTCAAACGGTAGTCAATAATACAGCATATTACATCCCTAGGCGGGTCAGAGTCCTTTCCCTTCGGTCTCAGAGCACGGTGGATTCTTTCCATCGCAATAGGAACCTCTCTGGGTCTGCCGAGTATATTATTAAAGATATGAACAACTTCACTTTGAAGGTGATCCGCATCCACGGTTTCAGGCAGACCTCTCAGCCTGAGGTTATGGCGTCTGCCGCGATTGTCTAAATCTTCCAAGTGGCGATTGAAATCCCTTAATTGCCTTGTATGTGTGTCAATCGCCAGATGCTGGTGACGGATCTTGGATGAATGGAGGGCAGTCGTTTGTTCCACCGCCTGAACTCTGCCTGTAATAGCTTGGATTTCGATTTTTAAATCTGAGATTGCTGCTGTCAGGGTGTCCTTAATGTCCTCAGCCACGGATCTGAGATCGCTCAGGCTTGGATGCTGATGAGGAGTGAGGAGAATTCCCCCGTCAGTGAGTCCAGCGTGAGATGGAGAGGCAGCAGCATTAGTGTTAGGAGGATGCTGATGCTGGCTCCGTGAGGTGGGAGCCGGCGCCAAAGTTCCCATCTGTGCCCGGAACATCTCCGGGATGTTCTGACTGGATCTTGCCGGTATTTCACGGGGAGAACGGGACCGGGAGGTCGACGAAGTTCTGGAGGATGTACCCATCGCTTTTCGGGTGTTTGGGAGGCCGTTGACCGTCTGTGGAATTCAGATTTCTATCCCTGTCAGCGGAGCTCTGAAATTAAGCGGCCATTCTCTATGAGGTCAAGCCACACCCCCCATAAAAATCTTTTTATTGTATATATTCTGGTAGATGTACTCACTATTTAATACTTGTCAGCAAGTGCCGGTAAAGTCCATTCAGGGGAATTTGCTTTTCTGATATACATGTAATTATTGGATGTGGCACTGCGTTTCTTGGGCCTAGGGAAGCTAATCACCCTATTCAAATTGATTAATTCACAGAGATCCAACACAAATGCCAGATCCCTAAACAACTTATGTATTCCTACTTACAATTTAAACACTACTTCTCCTCTAAATCCTCATCTCAAACCCTAGATAAATCCACTGCATTTAAACTCTTATGTGGCCAAGGTCCTTATCAACCTCGCCTTATATCATCTATTTATCAAATTCTTCATGAGGCTACCCCGCTTTATAACTCTCATCCTCTCTATATGCAAAAATGGTCTCACATTATACAGCGACCCATTTCCCTCCCACAATGGCAGAAGATCTGCAGTTTCTAAGGCCTCGAGATGTGTGGAACAGAGAGACAGCCTACAAGGTGATGCTCTTTTGATATAGAACCCCTGGATATCCTTCACGGGTATAGACCGCCATGGTGACGTGGGTTCACATTACCACATCTTTTGGGATTGTCCTACGATCTGACCTTTTTGGTCCTCTGTTCAGTCCCTTCTACAAAACCTTCTTGAACCAGTCTCCCATTGGATCCAGTCCATTATCCATTGGGCCTTCCTATCCCTGGTGTCTCAAAATAAGCCAAGAAATTTTATGCATTTGTCTTATTAGCTGCTAAACAGGTTATACCCCTGGGCTGGCTGTCCTCTTCTCCTCCCACACTCTCCCAGTTGGTGTAGGCCATAGCTGCCATACGTAGAATGGAACATCTTACAGCGGTTGTACATGACTCTATGCCTCACATGGGATATGTGGGATAACTCTGAGTTTAACCCGGAATCACTACCTCCAGCTTCAGATAAGCAATATTTTATCTTTCACATGTGACAACTCTACTCCTTATCATTCCACTCTTTAGGACCCCCCCCCCCCCGCCGTTGTTTCTCCTTTTTTCTTTTTGCTGTTATTACATTGAATAGCCTTTAAGTGGTCGATCCAATGAGCTGAAATGGGTTCTTGGTGTTGATTTGATCCTGCTTTCTATGCCTGCTCTACTGGAGGCCACCTATGTATTATCTACAGTTGTACATTGAATTCCAGTTTTATTGAAACTTTGTAATGTACTACTGCATATTGTGATCAGGTCAGGACAAGAAGAGAAAAACATCATATATCACATAATATACAGGATACACAGTCTTGCATAGCCAAATATGATCAGAGAGGGTCAATACCGCTATGAAGGCCTTCGATAGCATTGAATGGGAGTATTTGTGGGGAGTTGTCCAGAGATTTGGATTTGGGGAAACATACATCTCCTGGGTCCTTTTGCTTTATTGCTGCCCACAGGCAGGTATTGGGGCATCGGGCAGAATGTCTCATACCTTCGCGCTGGAGCGGGGCACGAGACAGGGGTGTCCACTGTCTCCCCTGCTATTTGCCCTAGCTATTGAACCCTTGGCTATCACAATTAGAGACCACCCGGGTATTACTGGCTTCCGTTATGGTGACACACATGAGAAATTGATGCTTTACGCGGATGATACCATGATTCTGCTAGGGGATGTTGAAGGTTCCCTGCGAGAAACCATGTCTACCATAACGGAATTTGGCACCTATTCAGGGCTTCAGATTAACTGGGCAAAATCCTCCCTAATGCTCATTGATGAAAAGGGTAAGCCTCCCGATGATATCTCCATACCCTTGGCCACATCCTTTAGATATTTGGGAGTCCTAGTGAAGCCTACGGTAAGGGACTATGGGAGGCTGAACATCTCCCCAATATTGCAAAAATTTCGAGATCGGATTAAGACGTGGAATTTACCCTGCCTGTCGATAGCTGATAGGGTGAATCTGATCAAGGTGATCCTTATGCCCCAGCTATTATATGTGCTCCATAATTCCCCAGTAGTGGTTCCTTTGAAGACATTTAGAATTGTCAACTCCCTATTCCGCTTACTAATTTGAAAAAATCATCCCCCCAGGATTAAACTCGAACATTTACAGTGCCCTAAGGATGAGGGGGGACTAGCTCTAGTGAATCCATGGTTATACTACTTGGCAGCGCAGCTCCAACACCTAATAGGGGTTATGGGTGGGGAAGCTGACAGACTGAGTATTACCCGCAGCTCTTCAGAGAAAGTGATGTTACACACGGTAAAACGAGACTCGATGCCAGCAGCACTTGAGGCTCTAGCCTTTGGGAAACCAAATAAGAAGTACCCGACCTATAATCTTCTCCAGAAAATTTGGAACAAAATCAGATACATACAGGGAGTGAAGGGGTACACGAATTTTAGCCCGATATGGTCCAATGGAACTTACCCCAAATTGCACAGCTACAGCATGGGGCCTTATGGAAGAGATATGGGGTGATATACATTAAGGAAATTTTTCTAAACGGTATTCTACTGCCTTTTGAGGTTTTACAGGATAGACATGGCTTGCCATCCTCTATGTGGTTCTACTACATGCAATTGAAACATGCCGTGAAGGCACAGAGTAGCGCCTCTGAGTGGTCTCCTTCACCAAAACCGTTGTTTAACCTAGTCTTGAGGGCTGACAACACTAAAGGTTTCATTTCTCAATGCTATAATATGCTCCTGCAGAGTTTTTTGAATAAACACCCCTTAAGAATGATGGATAAGTGGGAGAGAGATGTGGGACAGACAGATGGTGACCAGTGGGAGGAGATTTTACAGGCAGTGCCCATGAGCTCGCTGAATGTATCGCAGAGGCTAACACAACTATATCTCATTTTGTAAGATGATAATGATCCACTGGATCTCAGAGGACCCTCCCATGGTTAAGGAATGGATTCCCACAGTTGGGAATATGTATAAAATGGAGAAAATGGTATATCAACACAGGGGATGCTCCTGAAAGTTTGAGAAGCTTTGGGGCCCGTGGCTAGATGTACCTGGACTGGTCCCGGTGGATCTGGTGATGGGTAGATTGTTGGGCTTGAATGCTGGTTAAGTGCAGATGTACAGGTTATTGGTCAAACTGGAAAGAGAAGATGGGTCACGGGGAAGCATGGGAGGAGCAAAAAGGACAGGCCAGGAATAAAGTGTGTTGTGCCTTATCTATCTATATCTATATTTATTACAAAAGGTAAAGTTAAAAAAAAAAATACCATCAATACACATAACGAATGAAACAAAAAAGAAAACATAAAATATAAAATTAAGGAGGAAATAACTCCTTCAAAGACTCAATGGGGGTTATTTACTAAAGGCAAATCCACTTTGCACTAAAAGTGCAAACTACAAGTGCAAAGTGCACTTGAAATTGCACTGAAAATGCACTTGGAAGTGCAGTCACTGTAGATCCGAGGGGGACATGCAAGGAAGATTTTAAAAAAAACAGCATTTTAGCCTGCACATGATTGGATAATAAAATCAGCAGAGGTCCCCCTCATTTCAGATCTACCCCTCAGATTTACAGCGACTGCACTTTCAAGTGTACTTTCAGTGCAACTTTCAAGTGCACTTTGCACTTGTAGTTTGCACTTGTAGTGCAAAGTGGATTTGCCTTTAGTAAATAATCCCCAATGTCTTTACATGATACCCCACACAAATATAGGGAGTCTATGGAAGATGTTTGTACATAGACTCCCTATATTTAGGTGGGGTATCATTTAAAGATATCCAGTCTTTGAAGGAGTTATTTCCTCCTTAATTTTATATTTTATGTTTTCTTTTTTGTTGCATTCAATATGTATATTGATGATAATTTTTATAAACTTTTGTAATAAATATAATGATTTTAACTATACTTATGCCCTGTACACACGATCGGACATTGATCGGACATTCCGACAACAAAATCCATGGATTTTTTCCGACGGATGTTGGCTCAAACTTGTCTTGCATACACACGGTCACACAAAGTTGTCAGAAAATCCGATCGTTCTGAACGTGGTGACATAAAACACGTACGTCGGGACTATAAACAGGGCAGTAGCCAATAGCTTTCGTCTCTTAATTTATTCTGAGCATGCGTGGCACTTTGTGCGTCGGATTTGTGTGCACGCGATCGGAATTTCCGACAACGGATTTTGTTGTCGGAAAATTTTATAGCAAGCTCTCAAACTTTGTGTGTCGGAAATTCCTATGGAAAATGTGTGATGGAGCCCACACACGGTCGGAATTTCCGACAACAAGGTCCTATCACACATTTTCCATCGAAAAATCCTATCGCGTGTACAGGGCATTAGTGTTGTGAGTTGAGTGGTACCAAATTCTATATTCATTTGAGTATTCCATTGTTACGACGTAGGTACACCTGTAACATGTGATTTCGCAGTGCAATTGGTTAAGACAAATAGTAGCATGACATCCATTAACAAAACAGTTTCCATTAGGTGGGGTCATCCAAAACCATCATATTATAGAGAGTGCTATCTGTAATTACATCTGCAGCAGCCTATCCGTTACTAATTGCGGAGTATCTAGTAACTGGTGTATCTAGCCAACCCTGCGCGACCAGCTTGAATTTGCATTTGGCATTACAGTGGCGGTAGCATTGTATATTTTCCAAACCCTTCCGATTAATGTTCCAAGAGCTTATTTTAAGATTCTTAGAGTATTGTAATGACACCCCAAGTATGAAAGTGGTTAAAGCCGTTTAAGACATTCCATTTCTGAATACAAAGGCAGCTACCGAACACTTCAATCAGCCAAACAAGAAACCCATACAAATAATTCTTCCCCCCAAGTACGAGACAAAGCTCCGTATTGAGGGTCAAACAGAAATGAATTTTTATTGAAAGGCATACAAGTCTTATATACAATAAAAAGAGGAGGTGTATACCTCCTGCTCATATTACTCTGAAAATACACCTGTGATCAGAAACCTAATTAACATGAGCTCATTAACTAATCCTTTAGACAGCCTAGGTGACTCAGAGACATGAGCTTTAGGACAGACTTGTTGTTACCGAGCTTCACACATTAGTATACACACAGGACACCTCACAATAACAGGCGCTAATTACAATTAACAATACAAACAGTGATATCCCCCCTCCTCAGCCTAGTGGGCAACAAACTATAGTATAAGTAGACTGTCCTACCCAGTCTAGAGGCCAATGTGATCAGCTCTCTCAACTAACATGTTGCGTTCAGAATCAAGCAAACCAAGAATAGTCTTTCCATACAGTATATCCTGGGAGATATTGTGGATAAATATTACTGTCCCATTTTAAGTAATACAATGATATTCTCAGGGTTCATTCTTCTCTTGGTCACCCTGCGCCCAACAGTGACTCCCGTCACATGGCTCCCTCCTTGTGGGACACTTCGGCAGACCCAGCTTGATCCTTTTTGGGTCAACTTGGGGATGTCCGGAACTAGGAGGCCGGAGTGACGTCTGTTTGCTGGGAAAACCCATCAGCATTGCCATTTTGCTTATGGTAAAATTGTAAGGTTGCAGGCCTAAGCTCCACTGCAGCAACCTGCCATTGTCTCCTGAGACCTGGTTAAGCCAGACCAATGGGTTGTGGTCTGTGACTAATGAAAATGAATATGAAAATTCCTCTTCGTACAAATAAGGGTTCAACTTTTTAAGGGCCCAGACTAGGGCCAAGCACTCCTTTTCCACTGCCGCATAGCTCACTTCCCAGGGTAATAGCTTTCTGCTCAGGTATGCAACAGGGTGTTCTCCTCCATCCTCCCTGATTTGGCTCAGCACAGCCCCCAGTCGAGACATGGAAGCGTCTATGTGGACAAGGAAACGTTTGTTTAGGTACTGGAGCAGCCAAGACAGGGGCATTTACAAGTGATTGCTTGAGGGCTAGAAACATGGTTTCACAAGCTGGAGACCACAGGACCTGCCTAGGTAAATTAATTTTCATCAGGTAAGTCAAGGACTCTCTCTCTAGTAAGTCAGGGAGGGGTAAACTTTCAGGATCGTCCGCAGCAGGGGCACATACTGCAGCAACATGCTCCTGCCCTTCCTGATACTCCTTCAGCATGTTCACATGAAATGTTCGCTGGATTCTTTCATCTGCACAGCTGGCAATAACATAGGTAGTATCACATACCTTGGCTACTACTTCATACGGGCCCTGCCAAGATGCCTGCATCTTGTCGGTCTTCACAGGCTTGAGCACTAAGACCTTTTGCCCAACCTGGAAGATGCGCTGTCGGGCCCCCCGATCGTTCCATCTCTTCTGTCTCCCCTGGGCCTCCTGGAGATTCTCCCTTACCATCAGAGACAGTTGCCCAATGCGGTCCCTGAGTTCGGGAACATAGGGCACTATTGGGGTCCCCTTCTGCTCTGTCTCTCCCTCCCAGTGTCCTCTAATGAGATCAAGGGGTCCGCGGACCCTTCTCCCATAGAGTAACTCGAAGGGAGAGAACCCTGTAGATTCCTGGGGTACCTCTCTGTACGCAAATAACAGGTGAGGCAGGAATCTCTCCCAGTCTCTGCAAGCATCTGAAAAGGTACTCAGCATTTGCTTGAGGGTCCTGTTAAAGCACTCGCAGAGACCATTAGTCTGGGGATGGTAAGGTGAGCTCAGCAAGGGCTTAATATCGCACACCTTCCACAACTGCTGGGTGAGCACAGCAGTAAACTGGGTTCCCTGGTCAGAGAGAATCTCCTTAGGGAACCCCACTCTAGTAAATATCTTAACCAGGGCATCAGCTACTGTCTCTGCTTCAATGTTGGACATAGCTACTGCCTCTGGGTAACGGGTGGCGTAGTCCACCACGGTGAGAATATACTTCTTCCCGGATGGACTAGGCCTGGCCAAGGGACCCACAATGTCAACGGCTATGCGGTAAAAGGGCTCCCCAATAATAGGCATGGGCATAAGTTTGGCCTTAGGGTGGTCCCTCCCGCTTACCTACCCATTGACATGTGTCACAGGTTTTGCAGTACTGTCACACATCCTGGTTAAAATTGGGCCAGAATAAATTCTGTATAATTCTATGGGCTGTGCGATGGGACCCTAGATGTCCTGCTAGTGGTACATCATGCCCGATTCGCAGAATCTCCAGCTGGTATTTCTTAGGTACCACCAGCTGTCGTTTCTGCAAAGGGGCTTTACTTCTCGGGGATGGCTTAGGGAGCCTATACAGTCTACTCCCCACCCATTCATAAAGCTCCCCATCTATTCCCCTTTCCTAAGTATCTGCCTTAGCCCTATACTTTCCCTACTGAATGCCTCTGGGGTATCCCAGTCTAGGGGAGCCTGATCTAAGGTACATGTCGGGGAAGATAGTCTTACCTGGGTCTCAGCAGCAAGTGGGCCAGTTCCAACAGCACGGGTCTGGACACAGGTAGTCACTGGGTTGGCTTCAGTGGGGCCCATCGGGGCGTAAGCAGAAATCATTCCCCAGTAGTACATCCGCTGGCAAATCTTTCATCACCCCCACATTCACGTGTCCCGAACCAACCCAACAATCCAAGTGAACACGGGCAACGGGTAGCCGGAAAATGGTTCCTCCTGCTACCCTTACGGCTACAGTGTCTTCGGTGTGTTGACTCTCTGGGATAAGGTTCTTCTGTAGTAGGGTCATGGTGGCCCCAGTATCACGTAGGCCATTGGCTACCTTTCCATTAACCTGGACAGTCTGCTTGTGTTGCTGCTTGTTGTCCTGGTTAGCTGCTTGTACTGGATCAGCCTTGTGCAGGACGCCCCAATGTTCTTCCTCCTCAACGCAGTGAGCCGCAGGCATGGATGTGCAGGGATTCCCCCCTGCTGGCTTTCTCCTCGACTGGGACTGCCAGGCTGGATTCAATGGACAGTCTGGCTTTTTGTGCCCTAGCTGTTTACACCCGAAACACCTGATGGGTTGTAAGTAGTCCTGGGAGTTGAAACTGGGCTGCTGAGAATAAGTGGCCGCTGGAGGTGGTGCTGTAGGGTGGTATGACTGTGGTTGGTAGGCGCCAGCTGGAGGGGGTGCCACTGATCGATAATCCACCCAAGCTGTTGTCTAGACCACAGGGTTATCCAGTTTGCGGTTGTCTGTGTATTCGTCTGTCAGGCGTGCTGCTTAAGGCAAGGTGAAAGGTTTTCGGTCCTGGACCCACTCTCTGACTTCTGGGGACAGCTTGTCAAAGAAGTGGTCCAGCAGGAACAGCAGCAGCACCTCTTCCCCAGATACTGCTTGCCATCCAGTGACCCAGTGGGATGCAGTGCGGTGTAGGCAGCATGCCCACTCGGTATATGAGTCTCCAGTCTGCTTGCTCGTCTCTCAGAACCGCCTCCGGTATGCCTCCAGTGTGACAGCATACCAAAAGTGCTTCTTTTATCAGCCCATAGTTCATAATCTCCTCGTCTGGGATGGCCCTGAACACTTCACTGGCCCGGCCGAACAATTTCCCAGACAAAATGGTAATTCATTCCTCTGTGGGCACCCGGTGTAGGGCACATTGCCGTTCAAAATCGGCAAGGTACTCATCAATCTCCCCTTCTGTTTCAATTAAATTTTTAAAAGCAGCAAAATGTACCTTTCTCCTTTCAGTTGGTGCTGCTGTGACTCCTGCTGCTGCAGCACCTCTTTGCTGTAGCCAATTTGCCTCCACAGCCACTATAACTATACCCAACAGTGACTCCCATCACACGTATTAATTAATAGATTTATTTGGAAACACAAAAGCCCTCGTATTTCCCACAAAATGCTGCTTAGACCTAAATCAGCTGGGGGTCTGTCCCTTCCAGATTTGGGGAAATACCATGAAGCCACAGTACTGCAGAGAATAATAGACTGGGTTCATGGTGCTTCCCAGAAAAAATGGGTGCAACTGGAGGAAAACTTAAGTGAAGTGGCCTTGAGCCAGATAATCTGGCTGCCAGGGCAATACAGAGGTCTTGCTAAGGATTTGCCCCCGGTTATGAAAGAGACTTTAGGATTGTGGAATAATTTACATAAAAATACACTCTGGCAGTACAATAGTCCCTTAATGCCTCTTTCAGGTACAAACTACTTCCCACCAGGAAAAGAAAACAAGATGTATCTAAAATGGACCAGTTTGGATTGTTTGAGATTGAAGGACATCTTAAATGGGAATGCACCTTGCTCACTTTCTGAATCACATAATAGGTACGGCCTTCTGCCTTGGGATGTTTGGTGATATAGACAACTCCAACACTTTGTGGTAGCTCTCCCAAAACCCTGTTGCTCTGTTCATGAGCTTAGCCCTTGGGAAAAACTTGTGGACCAAGAGGTTGATTTTACCATTAGACCCTGGATCGTCAGGCCTCCTAGAGGGCTGGTAACATGAACTAAATCAACTTTTACCAGAAGTATTGAGAAATAAAGTAATGGACTATGTCCATTCAACTTCAACAGACACTAGGATAAAATAAATGAATTATAAATTGTTAGCGAAGTGGTATTATGTTTCAACAAAACTGCACAATATTAACCCTGATATATCATCTCTGTGCTGGAGGTAATGTGGGGGTGAGGGAACACATACCCATATTTTGGTGGTTCTGCCCCTTGATTCAGACTTATTGGAAGGAGGTGTTCAGTCTAATCAAGAAAATTAGTAATGTAGAAGTTAGGCAGGACCCTTGGAAATGTCTGTTCCATGCCACAGGTGACTCAAAGAAAAAATATAAAGTGACCATCACACCATTTCTGCTAAACTCAGCAAAAGTAATAATTCCGAAGTATTGAAAAGTAAAGAATAGTCCGGCAATAAAGGATTGGTTTAGGGAAGTGGATAAAACTAGGCTAATGGAAGAATTAATATCTATACAGAATGATACTGGAGATATATTCCATAAAACTTGGAACACTTGGCTTGAGCTTAAACGGTCCCCAAGTTATATGCGCTACATGGGTACTGAGACTGGCCCTTGGGAGGTGAGGGGAGATACAGGGGAAACCCTGTGAGGGGGGGTAGTGAGGGATGATTGAACGTGGAGAGGTTGGGCACTATTTGGTATTGGGTTACCCTCTGCCTTCCTCAGACCTCATCTGTCTCTTTCTCTCTCCCCCCCCCCTTTTTTTCTTTGAAGGAGGTGGTGGGGGATCACAGGTATGGGTGGAGCTGAGTAGGTACTGTATTCAGGTGTCTCGGGGCACACTCTACAACAGACACTTTTCAGTAGATATAAATATAAAACTGATAAGAATAGAGATTGGGGGTTTTCATAGACAACTTTTGGGGGTTGGGCACTCTTGATAGGGGAAACTGGGGAGCATCTCATATGTAGGGCCTCCCAGGCTCCCCTTCCTACACAATAAACGGTATTGTTAGTAAATATTTTCATCCCTAGGTGGGGGGGAGGGTGAGGGAAAAATGTAGTAAGGGAACACAAGTTTGGATGGAACAAAGCAGACACTGTATATAGTTGTTTTGGGACACATCCTTTAACCAATTCCATACTGGGACATTGTCATATGACGTCCACAGGAGCACTCTGCCATCCTGGGCAGGCATCATATAATGTCCTCTGCTTCTCACCACTCCTGCGGGCACCCGGGGGTGAGATCTTTACCACGTGACTGGCTGTGTCCCGAGGGGTGCGCAGAGTGGCGATTGGGGACGAGGCTTGTCACCCTGACAATGAAATTGGCTCTTTACCATGTAACCGGCTGTCTCCAATCACAGCCAGTCACAGAATGTCAACAAACCATGGTAACGAGCTGTTACTGGGTTCTCCTCCTCACACACTGATCGCGTGTGAGGAGGAGATTGCAGTAACAGCTCATTACATCTTACAGTGCACACCAATCACCAGTGGTGGCCCTTCCATAGGGGGCGCCTGGGTGCCGCCCCCCCTCCTGTATTCAAAAAAAATATAAACATTTTTAAACGGCCCCTTTAAGAAAAAAAAAAGTTCTTTAACAAAGTACACTGTGGCGCCGGACGCAGTGCACTATGGGAAGCGCCACGTCAATGCAATCATGAGATTGCAGACGTGGTGCTTCATTTGCGGGCTTTTAACCCGCCTTGCGGCACAATCGAAAACGCCCATTAGCTTCCGCCCGTAGAATCAATGTGATTCTATGAGCGGGAGCTTTGCTTTTCAAATCTTGAGGTCACTCCTGGCTTTTGTGAAACAGACTAAAGCCGGAAGTGACATCGGCAGCTCCGTTCTTCGGCCTGAGCGGAGCTGCAGGAGGAAGGTAAGAGAGCAGCATGAGGGACGGGTTCCAGTCTAGCAAGGAGGGTGAGCTCCAGCACAGCACAGCTGCATCTGTATCTGTCCCTCTCTTTCCCATTCCCCCCCTCCTGTCTCACTAACGGACTGAAGACACCTCCGAGTGCCTTCCTATACACAGACAGAGGGGGAGGGGGAGGAGAATGGACACATACACAGGATGTGCTGATCTGAGGTCTGAATATGACACTTGCAGGGGAAGGGGGGCAAGTTATCAAAGAAAGAAACTCACAGTGATTTGGGGGGGCTGGGAGAGGATGCTGTATGTACTAGGGGCCACTTTCGGAGCAGAGAGGATTTGTGCTAGAAGGGGGGTTGAATATAAAATTAGACCCCCCCAGCACAAATCCTCTCTGCTCCCAAAGTGGCCCCTAGCACATACAGCATCCTCTCCCAGCCCCCCAAATCACTGTGAGTATCATTCTTTGATAACTTGCCCCCCTTTCCCCCTTGTTCAAAGAGATGCTGGCTGCTATTAAGGAGACAATCAAGGTGTCTGGGATCAGTGGACACAGTGGATGCATTTTTGATGACACGGTGGATGCGTTTTTGATGACACAGTGAATGCATTTTGATGACACAGTGAATGCGTTTTGATGACACAGTGGATGCGTTTTTGATAACACAGTGAATGCGTTTTGATGACACAGTGAATGCGTTTTGATGACACAGTGAATGCATTTTGATGACACAGTGAATGCGTTTTGATGACATAGTGAATGCATTTTGATGATACAGTGGATGCGTTTTGATGACACAGTGGCTGCGATTGATGTTTTTTTCAGTTTGTTTGCCCCCCCCAAAAAATTTTGAGCACCAGCTGCCACTGATTTGGGGGTATTTGTACTTTCCTGACATTTCAGGGCCTCAAGAGTAGGGAAGAGCTTCGAGTTCGAGTCAAACTCATTTTCGACTCGAACATCAGCTGTTCGCCAGTTCGCCGAACAGCGAACAATTTGGGGTGTTCGCTGAAAATTCGAAAGCCGCGGAACACCCTTTAAGTACCCCCTTACCATTTCACACAGGGGGGGGCCAGGATCTGGGGGTCCCCTTGTTAAAGGGGGCTTCCAGATTCTGATAAGCCCCCCGTCCACAGACCCCCACAACCACTGGGCAAGGGTTGTGGGGATTAGGCCCTTGTCCCCATCAACATGGGGACAAGGTGCTTTGGGGGGGCTACCCCAAAGCACCCTCCCAATGTTGAGGGCATGTGGCCTGGTACGGTTCAGGAAGAGGGGCCAGTCCTCGTCCCCCCTCTTTTCCTGCGGCCTGCCAGGTTGCATGCTTGGTTAAAGGTCTGGTATGGATTTTTCGGGGGACCCCACGCCATTTTAAAAAAAAAAATTGGCGCGGGGTTTCCCTTAAAATTCATACCATACCTGAAGGGCCTGGTATGGAATTTAGGGGGACCCCCACGCCATTTTTTTTTAAATTTTGGTTCGGGGTTCCCCTGTGGGGAATTCCCATGCCGTTTTTATCAATGAACTTTTATGTGTATTGTTGGACTGACAATTCATTAATAGCCACGAGTAGTTTTAAATGACTTTTTTAGCTTTGAAATGTCATTTTGCTGTCAGACTGTTCTAAACATGGAAAACATGCGCCCCTTAACAGGCGTACTATAGACTCCCCCCAGGTACGAAATTTAAAGGAATATTACACTTTTATTGTTTCACTTTATGCATTAGTAAAATCACTGCTCCCGAAAAAACGGCTATTTTTAAAACTTATTTTTGCATTGATCCATGTCCCCTGGGCCAGGACCCAGGTCCCCAAACACTTTTTATGACAATAACTTGCATATAAGCCTTTAAAATTAGCACTTTTGATTATTCATGTTCGAGTTCCATAGACTTTAACAGTGTTCGCATGTTCAAACTAATTTTTTGCATGTTCTGGTGCGAACCAAACAGGGGGGTGTTCGGCTCATCCCTGCTCAAGAGGTGAGATAGGCTGTCAGTACATTAGGTGTGATTAATTTTCATTGATTTGCATAGCTTGTAGACTCTATAACTTTCACAAAGACCAAATAATATACACTTATTTGGGTTAATTTTTAACAAAGATATGTAGCAGTATGAATTTTGGCCCAAAATTATGAACAAAAATTACTTACAGTGGAACCTTTGATTACGAGCATAATGCATTCCAGGAGAATGCTTGTAATCCAAACCACTCGCATATCAAAGTGGGTTTCCCCATAGAAGTCAATGGAAACAAAGATGATTCTTTCCACATTGACTTCTATTGCATGCCATTCCACATGTGGCCAGAGGTGGAGGGTGCCAGAGAGACTCAGAAATATTCGGAGAGCGCTCAGATGCACTCAGAAACCCTTGAAAAGGCTCGGAAACACTCAGAACGGAGTAATTCCGAGTATTTCTGAGCAGCTCTGAACGGCTCCGAGTGTCACCGGCGCCTCCGCACTCCATCACCGGCCAAATGTGGTTCTGTACACAGCAGAGGCTTGACTCCTGCTCGTTTTGCGAGATAACACTTACAAACCGAGTCAGGATTTTAAAAAAATAATAGCTCCCAATAGTACCCATCTCCCAATCACCAACTAACATATCAATCCAAATACCACACACTCCTCAAAAAAAAAACTAAATAAAAAAAACTAAAAAAGTGTGTATATTAACCAATTCAATACAGGACATGTATACACTCTTCCTGCCCAGACCAATTTTCAGCTTTTAGTGCTCTAGCACTTTGAATGCCAATTACTTAATTAGTCATGCAACACTGTACCCAAACAAAATTTTTATCATTTTTTTTCAGACAAATAGAGCTTTCTTTTGTTGGTATTTAATCAGCACTGGGTTTTTTATTTTTTGCGACATAAGTGAAAAAAGAGCGAAAATTTTGAGAAAAAAACACTTTTTTTTAGTTTCTATGATACAATTTTGCAAATACAGTGAAACCTTGTATTGCAAGTAATGTGGTTAACGAGCATTTTGCAATACGAGGCTCCACTGTATTTGCAAAATTGTAGCATAGAAACTAAAAAAAAGGTTTTTTTTTCTCAAAATTTTCGCTCTTTTTTTCACTTATGTCGCAAAAAATAAAAAACCCAGTGCTGATTACATACCAACAAAAGAAAGCTCTATTTGTGTGAAAAAAAATGATAAAACTTTTGTTTGGGTACAGTGTTGCATGACTGAGTAATTGGCATTCAAAGTGCAAGAGCACTAAAAGCTGAAAATTGGTCTGGGAATGAAGGGTGTATAAGTGCCCTGTATTGAATTGGTTAATATACACACTTTTTTAGTTTTTATTTATTTATTTATTTATTTTGAGGAGTGTATGGTATTTGGATTGATATGTTAGTTGGTGATTGGGAGAAGGGTACTTTTGATAGGTGAGATCGGGGAGTTTAGGGCTCCTCTGGTCCCCACTTCTTACATAATAAATGTTGTTTTTATCTCCTTTGTTTTATTTTTGGATGGGGGGGGAGTCTTGGAACCATGTTTCTTGGGGGGTGTATGTAATGTTATATATGGTGTATAATGTTTAGGAGTAACATATATTTATATGGTATATTTATATGATTAAGATATTGGTATGTCCTGATGTGTTGCTTGTATGTTATGCATGATTTTTTTCTTTGGTAAAATGATTAAAAAGAATTTGAAAACTACAGTGATGGTAGGCAAGTTACTCTCTCAAAAAGGAATTAACATATTCTTGTCATTGTTTCACTATCAGGATAGTGGAGGCCATACAATATCTAGCTATCAACTTTCTAGCTAAGTACAGAAGAAGTGATATCATTATATAAACTCCTAGTTGGTATAATTCAAGGTCCAGAGCACCCAATAAACACACTTATGCCGCATACACACGATCGGACACGCAAAAGTTCTCTGAAATTATGACCGTCAAGAATGCAGTGACGTACAACACTACGACGAGCTGAGAAAATGAAGTTCAATGCTTCCGAGCATGCGTCGAATTGGTTCCGAGCATGCGTAGGGATTTTGCGCGTCGGAATTGCTACAGACGATCGCATTTTCAGATAGGAACTTTTCCCGATCAAAAAATTAAGAACATGCTCTCAATCTTTTGGTGGCTGGAATTCGGCCAGCAAAAGTCTGATGAAGCATACACGTGGTCGCATTTTCCGACGAAAAATTCTCATCTGTCTTTTGCGGGCCGAAATTCCGTGTGTACGCGGCATAACAGTTCAAAGAGTATGGTAACTTGACAAACTAAAGAAATAGTTTGCACCACCTGATTCTAATGACACTTGCACTTTCAGGCATCTCCATAGCATATGGATAAAGTCACCTCTATGCGAGATACAGTGCCTTGAAAAAGTATTCATACCCCTTGACATTTTACACATTTTGTCATGTTACAACCAAAAACGTAAATTAGATTTTTTGGGATTTTATGTGATAGACCAACACAAGGTGGCACATAATTATGAAGTGGAAGGAAAATGATAATTGTTTTTCAATTTTTTTTACAAATAAATATCTGAAAAGTGTGGCTTGCATTTGCATTCAGCCCCATTTACTCTGATACCCCTAACTAAAATCTAATGGAACCAATTTACTTCAGAAGTCACCTCATAAGTAAATAGAGTCCACCTGTGTGTAATTTAAACAGCTTATCTGGCATTCTGTAGACCCGTGCAGCATAAAGAACTGGGAGAGTTTGTGGGAGGTGGACTGGGAAATAGAGGGGATTGATTCCAGGGCCATATCCCACTGCTCACCATCTAACACCCCAATATCTTCTGCCCACCATACCCTACTCCTAAACGCAGCAGTGTCCTGTATGAAGGAAAGCAGCCACTTATATATGCTAGAAATTAACCCTCTCCTCTCCGGTGCAGAAACCACTTTAGGTGGTTAGGGGCGAGTCTGACTTATGGAATGCTCGAATGCAAAGTTGTGCTTAAATCGCATTTCTGAGCTGCAAGTACTAATAACATTGCTTGTGAGATAGCAAATATTCAGAACATATCTAATCATAAGATTTAAATATATTAATTGAGAATACCTTATCTATATGTAATAAGCCCCTTTGCCTTCAGTCATGAAATCCCTCCAATTTAGCTAGTTCTGGCTATACTGGGTAAATCCAAAAAAGCCTGTAAGTTTTAATGAGGTTTTTAAGGCATCTCAGACTCTACGCAGGAGGACTGTGGTGGGGGATGAGGATGGGAGAGCAGGCAAGTTTATCTCTAAATGGGAGATTGCAGGCATAGCAGGGTCAGAGTTAGTAATTAGGCAAACTATAGGGTCCCTTTTTGCCCCCAGGCTAACAGTGTCTCCTAGATATAGCAAAGTATTGTCGATATATGGGAATATTTTCTCCTCCAGCCTGCCTCTACAAAATCCAATTATTGATGGTGTGTTACGCATCATGATAGCCAAGGGCTCCATCACTAAAGCAAAGAGGTGGGGAGACATGGGGCATCCCTGCTGCATACCCCTATACAGGGAGAAGGAGGGGGATATGTCATTAATAACAAGGATCCAAACTACCCAAACCCAATTTAAGAATCTAGGTCTTAGGCCAAATCTTGAAAGGATTTCCCAGAGGTAGGGCCATTCCACACTATCAAAGGCTTTAGCCACATCTAAAGAAAGAATGGCCCTACCTCCTGGATTATCCACTGGTATCTGTAGGTTAAGGAAAAGGCACCTGATGTTGTTGGCTGTTGATCTAGAAGGGATAAACCCCGATTGATCAGGGTGAATTAGCCGGCCAATAACTTTCAATATCCTAGTGGCTAACGCATGAGCTAAGAGTTTTAGGTCCGTGTTCAATAAAGATATGGGGCAAAAAGAATCTGGGAGAAGTTTGTTTTTGCCTGGCTTAGGAATCACAATTATAATAGCTTACTGTACAGAGTCTGTAAAACACCAACATTCGCTGCCTCATGTATAGCCTTCAGAAGAGTGGATAAAAGAATCGTCCCATACCTAGTATAAACCTCAGCTGGTATACCAAAATAACTAGAGCTTAACTGGGCCCAGTAGTAATCATAAATAAATGAATGAGTGTAGAAATTTTGTTTAATGACATGGCCATAACTAGGGATGAGCTGAACATCCCCCCGGTTCGGTTCACAGCAGAACATGCGAACAGGCAAAAAATTTGTTCTAACACGCAAACACCGTTAAAGTCTATGGGACACGTACGTGAAAAATCAAAAGTGCTAATTTTAAAGGCTTATATGCAAATTATTGCCATAAAAAGTGTTTGAGGACCCGGGTCCTGCTCCAGGGGACATGTATAAATGCAAAAAAGTTTTAAAAACTGACGTTTTTTTGGCAGCAGTGCTTTTAATAATGATTCAAGTGAAACAATAAAAATGAAATATTCTTTTAAATATCATGCCTGGGGGTGTCCTTAGTATGCCTGTAAAGTAGTGCATTTTTCCCATGTTTTTTAACAGTGCCACAGCAAAGGAAAAAATGTAATTTAAAACTGCTCTCTGTAATGTGTTGTCGGATCCCATCAATATAGATAAAAATACCATCAATACAAAAAAATGGCGTGGATGTCACCCCCAAAATCCATACCAGCCCCTTCAGGTCTGGTATGAATATTAAGGGGAACCCCGCACCCAATTTTTTTAAAAAATGGCGTGTGAGTCTCCCAGGCACTATATACTCTGAACAGCAGTATATATACTATATGGCCTGCCCTATATACTCTGCAGAAAATTGGACCTTAGGTGTTGGTGGTACCAGAACACTGTAAGCCCTCACAGTTACTCTTGTTGGGCGCAGGAACGGGCCCTGCTGTGAAATATTATATCAAGAACTGCAATTACATGCCCCTGTTAAACAGGGGCAGAAGAATTGGGTCTTGGGCGGTGGTGGTGCCGCAACACTGTAACCCCTCACAGATACTCTTGTTTGGCGCAGGAACAGGCCCTGCTGTAAGAAATATTATATCAAAAATTGTAATTACATTCCCCTGTTAAACAGGGGCAGAAAAATTGGTCCTTGGGTGGTGGTGGTGGTGCCACAACACTGTAAGCCCTCCCAGTTACTCTTGTTGGATGCAGGAGCGTGCTCTGCTTTGAAATATTATATCAAAAATTTTAATTACATGCCCCTGTTAAACACGACCACCACTGCTTGCCCTCTATTAGTGGCCTGTGAGCATCTGCCTCTCCTTGGTGGCCTTCCAGACATTATGTATTTTTTATTTTGCAACACCACACTAAAATGTATTAGATACTGTGTACACCGCCTGAAGTGTATTAGAAACTGTACACACTGTATTAGATACTGTGTACACCTCCTGCACTGTATTAGAAACTGTACAATAGCTGCACTGTATTGCGTACTGTGTACACCACCAGAAGTCTAGTAGAAACTGTACACACTGTATTAGATACTGTGTACACCACCTGCACTGTATTAGCAACTGTACAATAGCTGCACTGTATTGCTTACTGTGTACACCACCAGAAGTGCAGTAGAAACTGTACACACTGTATTAGATACTGTGTACACCACCAGAAAAGTAGTAGAAACTGTACACACTGTATTAGATACTGTGTACACCGCCTGCACTTTATTAGAAACTGTACTACAGCTGCACTGTATTGTGTACTGTATACACCATCAGAAGTGTAGTAGAAACTGTACACACTGTATTAGATACTGTGTACAGCGCCTGCACTGTATTAGAAACTGTACAACGACTGCACTGTATTTTATACTGTGCACACCACCAGAAATGTAGTAGAAACTATACACAGTGTATTAGATAATCTGTACACTGCCTGAGGTGTATTAGATACATATATATGTATATATGAATACATATATTCATATATATGTATATGTATAAAGACATGCTGGTAGGTTAATTAGATCCTGTCTAAAAAAAATTGGCCCTAGTATGTGTATGTGTTTGTAAGCTCATTGGGACCCTATGGGGTAAAGGACTGTGCTACACCCAAACGGACTCCGGCGGCAAGCGCCCTGAGGTGATTTGGTTCGCATAGGCAGCGTTATACAAGTAACTCATTCATTCATTCATTCATATAAGCACACAAGACTGTATTAATACATATTACTACACCCCCTGAAGTGTATTAGTAACAGTACACCACGGAATGCACTGTAGACATAGGCTACACTGGATGCAGAGTATATATATATATATATATATATATATATATATATATACAGTGGGGACGGAAAGTATTCAGATACCCTTAAATTTTTCACTCTTTGTTATATTGCAGTCATTTGCTAAAATCATTTAGGTTCATTTTTTTTCCTCATTAATGTACACACAGCACCCCATATTGACAGAAAAACACAGAATTGTTGACATTTTTGCATATTTATTAAAAAAGAAAAACTGAAATATCACATGGTTCTAAGTATTCAGACCCTTTGCTCAGTATTTAGTAGAAGCACCCTTTTGATCTAATACAGCTATGAGTCTTTTTTTGAAAGATGCAACACGTTTTTCACACCTGAATTTGGGAATCCTCTGCCATTCTTCCTTGCAGATCCTCTCCAGTTCTGTCAGGTTGGATGGTAAACGTTGGTGGACAGCCATTTTTAGGTCTCTCCAGAGATGCTCAATTGGGTTTAAGTCAGGGCTCTGGCTGGTCCATTCAAGAACAGTCATTGAGTTGTTGTGAAGCCACTCCTTCATTATTTTAGCTGTGTGCTTACGGTCATTGTCTTGTTGGAAGGTAAACCTTCGGCCCAGTCTGAGGTCCTGAGCACTCTGGAGAAGATTTTTATCCACGATATCCCTATACATCTTTCCCTCAATTGCAACCAGTCGTCCTGTCCCTGCAGCTGAAAAACACACCCACAGCATGAAGCTGCCACCACCATGCTTCACTATTGGGACTGTATTGGACAGGAGATGAGCAGTGCCTGGTTTTCTTCACACATGCCGCTTAGAATTAAGGCCAAAAAGTTCTATCTTGGTCTCATCAGACCAGAGAATCTTATTTCTCACCATCTTGGAGTCCTTCAGGTGTTTTTTAGCAAACTCCCTGCGGGCTTTCATGTGTCTTGCACTGAGGAGAGGCTTCCGTCAGGTCACTCTGCCATAAAGCCCTAACTGGTTGAGTGCTGCAGTGGTGGTTGACTTTCTACAACTTTCTCCCATATCCTGACTGCATCTCTGGAGCTCAGCCACAGTGATCTTTGGCTTCTTCTTTACCTCTCTCACCAAGGCTCTTCACCCCTGATAGCTCAGTTTGGCCAGACGGCCAGATCTAGGAAGGGTTCTGGTCATCCCAAATGTCTTCCATATAAGGATTATGCGGGCCACTTAGGAACCTTAAGTGCAGCAGAAATTTTTTTGTAATCTTGGCCAGATCTGTGCCTTGCCACAATTCTGTCTCTGAGCTCTTCAGGCAGTTCCTTTGACCTCATGATTCTCATTTGCTCTGACATGCACTGTGAGCTGTAAGGTCTTATATACACAGGTGTGTGGCTTTCCTAATCAAATCCAATCAGTATAATCAAACACAGCTGGACTCAAATGAAGGTGTAGAACTATCTCAAGGATGATCAGAAGAAATGGGCAGCATCTGAGTTAAATATATGAGTGTCACAGCAAAGGGTATGAATACTTAGGACCATGTGATATTTCAGTTTTTCTTTTTTAATAAATATGCAAAAATGTCAACAATTCTGTGTTTTTCTGTCAATATGGGGTGCTGTGTGTACATTAATGAGGAAAAAAAAATAACTTAAATGATTTTAGCAAATGACTTCAATATAACAAAGAGTGAAAAGTTTAAGGAGGTCTGAATACTTTCCATCCCCACTGTATATATATTAATACACTGCCTGCACTGACTGAATATCGCGTAAACACTAAATATGCTAAATGCAGAGTATATATATATATATATATATATATATATATATATATATACTAGACTGACTTTATATGTATATCAAATACATTGCCACTAACTGAATAACCTGCCTGCTTAATCTAAATCAAGCTATCTCTCTGTCCATGCCCACAACACTACACAGGGCCATCGTGTAAGCAGCCTTATATAGTGTGGGGTGTGGACTTAGTCCCCCTGAGCCATGATTGGCCAAAGGCACCCTGCCTTTGGCCAATTATGGCTCTCTTGGCAGAGCGCGCTGAGATTGGCCAAAGCATGCAGGTCAGGTGCATGCTTTGGCCAATCATACAGTTATGCACTGTGATCTCGCAGTGCATTATGGGGCATTCCATGGCACTCAAATTTTCCGCGAACGCCCCATAAAGTTTGCTGTTCAGCAAACGGTCGAACACCCAAAGTTCTAGTCAAACTTATGTTCAACCCAAACATCGAGCTTATCAATAGCCATAACTTGACCAAACAAATCAGAACCCACAGCCAGGATGTAGCCAGTGAAGTCAGAGTTACATAGTTAACCTGGTTGAAAAAGGACAAAAGTCCATCCAGTTCAATCAATAAAAAAGTGTGAGAGTCAAACCCAATGAACTTGATAACTGTTCAGGTTCAGTCATTTTTATGGTTCATAAAAGTATCATAAACAAATAATTATTTAGGAACCTAAGATGTCAGCCTCTGTTCACTCTGTTAATCACTTTTTGACAAGAGAAATCTTGGTGAATATTGGGGTTATATTTATAAAGTGAATGACAGATTCAGTAATCATTTGCCTTTTTCATGGTCATAGATTGCCATGTTTGTTTAATACATTTCCTTTAACTGGAGGACAAAGCTGCTGCTGTAGCTCATTACCTACTGGGTAAAGTGCCACATGCAGGAACAGAACACTAGGTATGAGTAAAAAACAAAATATAACCCTCTCCTCAACACTGTGGAATAACTTTTATTTAATTATTAGCCTAGAATCTAGGGGTTAGGCCATGGAAATCTCCTTCTGGAAATCCTAATTCCTTTAGTTTTACTTCTAGCAAGTAGTATAGATTCATGTAGCCCCCCAGTTGCAGCCATGCAGTTTCTTTTCATGTTCAGGTTCATTGTGCACAGCCTGTGGGGTTTTAGCCTTGTGTGACGTATGAAATCCCAGTTGGACAGTTGGCCAAAGTGTTTCGCTCACTGGTGAACTGGTGGTTTTCTGTCACTTTCTTGGAGAGATGACTGGGTTGGCACACAATGCTTTAGGCCCCTTTCACACTGGGGCGGTAGGGGGCGTCGGCGGTAAAACAGCGCTATTTTTAGCGCTGTTTTACCACGGTATTCGGCCGCTAGCGGTGCGGTTTTAACCCCCCGCTGGCGGCCGAAAAAGGGTTAAAACCCCTCGTATAGCACGGCTATAGCCGCGGTATTACCGCGGTATAGCCGCGCTGTCCCATTGATTTCAATGGGCAGGAGCGGTGAATACACCGCTCCTTCCCCGCTCCAAAGATGCGGCTTGCAGGAGATTTTTTCTTCTCCTGCCAGGGCACCGCTTCAGTGTGAAAGCCCTCGGGCTTTCACACTGAACAAACAGCGGAGGCTGTTTAGGGGCGGTTTGCAGGCGGTATTTTTAGCGCAATAACGCCTGCAAACCGCTCCAGTGTGAAAGGGGTCTTAGTGTGAGGTTATAATTGGGGGGTTTCTCCTCTTATCTGGCCTTTACACATTCCTGTCTCCCCCTATCCACTTCTGTATGCTCTCAGGGGTGGAATAATGTAATTTGTCTTTGGGTATGTGGAAAACTCAGAAGTTCCTTTTTATGGGTGACCATTGGAGCTGGGAAGGTAGCTGCTTGGGTATGTGAGGTGGTTATGGACCATACAAACGTCTGGATTTAGGCCCACTCTGTCTTAATTTTTTCATCCTTAATTTGTTTCAAATGCAAGCAGCGTAAAGCACTTTCATTTGGCTTGGTATCAGCTTCTTGCAATCTGCTGTACAGCAGAGCTCAGACTAAGACAAGGAAAAGCAGTGAAAAATGTGTGCTGTATTGCACATGTGCTAGCAAGGGACATACTGATAGATGCCAAGAGCAGAGTGACAAATAGATGATTTCATTAGTGTGCTGTCCCGCCATAGACTGGAGAGGGACAAGGCTTTTAAATGTTGCCTTAATGCAGGAGATTTTCTGTCCTGCCAAAAAATGCTGTGGTATATTGCAGAGCTGTTTACCAAAACAGGGCTGTGCTGTAAGGCAGAGCTGTGTAAATCCCAAAACTAGATATAAATCCTTTCACAGGCAACACAGCCCCCATAAGGCCTGGTTCATAGTTATACATTTTTTGGTGCATTTTCAGTTTTGCAGAAACACACTACGGTCCATTTAACATGGTTTCCTATAGGTCATGTTCACATCTATGCATTTTATGAAAAGGGCCAGGGACTTTTTTATGGTTTTCGGTTTCATAGACTTCAATAGATTAAAAACATGTATTGAAAAACGCAAAATGCACATGGAATATACAAACTGCAACCGCCATAGGTGTGAACCAGGCCTCAATATACAGTAGGTTTTTAATCTGGATGTTTAGCCTTTTAGCATAGAGTTTAGTGTTACATTAAACAGAATAATGTAATTTTGAAAGACTGCATATGATATGCATGCATGTCTCATAAATTTGTGTTATCATGTAATAACTTTAAAATGCCCTTTCACGAGAGTATTTTTTTAACTTCTCACAATAAAAAGAGTGTGCTTTGTTGTAAAGCATTTGGATAGGAAACTAATGACTAATTCAAAAAGCCTGCTCAAAACCTATGGAGTATAAAACAATTAACTTTTATGGATATTTAAATTAACTTTTTCCCCTCTGTTCAGCAGAACAAAGGCATGATTTGATATTTTACTATCCACAAAGTAAGAAAGGAAAGAAAATATTGCTTACAATTGCAGAGCTTTCGCAAAAACTGCTGATGTGACACCAGGATAATTAAAAATACCAACCCATCAGACCAGGTTCATTAAGAATGAGAGCCAAGCACATTTACTAATATACCTCTGTATCTGTTACATTTATTCAAAGAAGCTACAGTCTGCTGTATGAATGGTAAAACACAGAGATGAGCTTTATAGCAGTCCAAAACAGTTTGACCCAAAACTTGATTATGAAAAATCAATACATTAACAAATATTAGTAATTACAGGATTTCAAAGAGGCAGATGAAATATGTAATTTCCTGATTTTCTCAACCTCCTTATATTTTGATGAAATGAATGTGAAATGAACAGCCCCAAATGGTATTTCACATGCTTTGAGCAGTACACGAAGAGGATCACGGTGCATTAATTTACATTATTATTCACATTATTGTTTGCTATTCATTTTGAACTGTGGACCAGGGATGCTGATGGGGGGGGGTACTCCCGGTCATCCTGTAGGGGGTTTGGGCACCCAAGGAGGGCCCAGACAGCAGGAGGAATCCATGTGCAGGGTGGGGGGACAATTAAAGAACGATGTCCTGTGTGGCTCTCTGTGTAATGGATGTAATTAAGAAATGTGATCATGGTGAACTGTCTATTCCAATACATGCTTTATATACCTAACATATATAACTCAGCTTCTATGCTTAATAAGCCTTAAGACATAATCAGATATTCTGCAAAACTCACCCTTCCCTTGCTTAGGAACTGGACTGACTGCAACAGTTAACATAAGTTCGCGCCTGCTTCCCAGAATACATTAATTACATTACATTAATTGCAATATTGCATGGATTGCACATTTAGCACTTTATGCTATATATTTCTTTGATAGCACAGCGCATTTATATAGTTTACTTTGACCTTTTGCATGATTTATGAGACATGTGTAATGCTAGCGGCTAATTTAATATAGAAACATTGATTTTGGAGACCCTTATGGTCTGATAGTTAGTGGTGGCTCACAGGACACTGTATCATAATTGTGAGAAGTTTGCGCCTGCTTCCCAGAATACATTCAGAATATAACAACATAACACCAATGGATTAAAAGAAGCAAGAAATGCTGCAGAAATGCTACAAGAACAAAGCTACTTCCTCAAATGAGCACCCAGCTAAAACCAATGTTTTATCACTATATGTATTTTTATATTTGTGGTTTGTATGCGCCAGTCTTGTTGACGTGCTAAAATATAAGTGGAGATGTCCTTCGCGCTATTTGCGAGTAATAGTGAAATAATGAATATATTGATGACAAGGAAAATAATAAAAATGAGTGATAATATTAATAAACGTGGTTTGATGATGTCTTGTGCAGACAGCAGCAAAATCGACAAGTGTTCACATTACACTTCAATAAAATAATAAAAAATAAAGAGATCTCGCGCATAAAATCTATTCACACATGTAGTAATAAAATAGTGAAAAATAAATACGATGAATGTAAATAATGTGAAAAATTAACAAACTATTACACACTGATCAAACTAAATGGATACCCTACTAAGGCGAATTGTGTTAGGTATCAGTGAATCAAAAAAAAATATATATATAAAAAATATATAAAAAAGTGTATAGTCCATAAAGTGAACGAATGACGAATAAACTTGATAAAGTGACTAGATAGGTGAGCTGGGATAAGATAAATAGGGTGGATGAATAAAAGTTCATAATAATCTTCATGTAGAAAATCCCGATAATATCAGGCTCTCAGAACTCTCACCTCAAAATGAATATGTTCAGGCATCAGTAGGTGTCTTTTATTGGAACTGTATAGTGCATCGTAGTGGTAATCAGGCTTTCTCATCTGTTAGTGGCTGAATTCTTTAACTTCCCATTCTTCATATAAGGATATACCTATTAAGACAATATCCACCAAGGCTCAACCAGCCCGGTATAATAAAGAAGAGGAGAGAGAAAGAGGCCTCCAATAGTGTAGTATGGATGAATAACTCAGCTTTATTAGGCTAAAAAGTGGTCTCTTACATTAAAAACGATTAAAATTGCATGAAAACAGAAGGAGTGGTGTTTGAGGTGCCTCCTTATGTGACTTCCGGTTTGAGTCTGCTCTCCGCCATGCCCTACGCATTACGTCACTGCTCGTGACTTCATCTGGGGACTAAGATGAAGTCACGAGCGGTGACGTAACGCGTAGGGCGTGGCGGAGAGCAAATCTCGCCGATAACAGCGGTGAGATTGACACAATATCGCGGTCACCTACTGTAATTGTGCGGTAAAGCACAGGTGCGGATAAACCAGGAGGGGGCGTCAGGAATATGCCCATCGGTGGTGTGGTGATCCCACGAGATCTGAACAATCCTGTATTTCTCTACGGTTGTCACACATCTTGTTATCTTGTTGGTGAGAATGTCATGTCCTAAGTGTGTTTGTGGTCTTTTATTTGCCATACATGAAGAGGGTTGGGGGTTGGTTAAAGTGGTCGAGCCAGGATATAAAAGGGAATGTTTTGGTTATAAACCCCTGTTAGCAGAGACCACACATGTGTTGGTATTCAGATTAAATGTGCATTACCCAGTTAAACTTGAAGGTTTGCAAGTCACCACAGGCTATAGAAAGTGAAGTTAGAAGGAGGGGACACGCAGCCGAAAGGTGCCCCTTACAACCTCAACAACCAGAACAGTTTGAAGAGGAAGAAAAAGATAGAGTGAGGAATTTGTTCATGGTTCTAGGAAATGTGAATAAGATTTGAAGTGGTGCATTGAATATTACCTGCTGTACTCCTTATCTGTTTGTTAAATGTCTTGTTGAGAGTAATAAGTGGTCGCATATTACTCGGCTCCTCTACCTGTGGCCACCTCGGGGGTGGACAGGGCTGTGACTGGTCTACGCTTTGGGAAGGCGCATGCAAGGAGGCTTGCTTGGCAGCTGAACACTGTAGACGTTCCTCTTTCTCTCTCTCTCACACTCACTCACACAATATCTATCTCTATCTCTCTCTCTCTCTCTCTCTCTCTCTCTCTCTCTCACTCTCTCTCACTCTCTCTCTCACTCTCTCTCTCACTCTCTCTCTCACTCTCTCTCTCTCCCACTCTCTCTCCCACTCTCTATCTGTCTTGTCCTCGTTAACTTGAGAATGTGATATGGTCTGAACCGGTACCAGGTCACCGATAGAGGGATTGTCAGACCCTCTTGAGTCCAGGACGGCTTCATAAAACTGCCATACAAACCCCTTAGCCCGGACACATAAACTCTTCAATAGCTAACAAAACGATGGGGCAAAAGTTAGTGAGGCCCAAAGAGGGCAGTTTGGCCTGTGACTTGGTGTTAGAGTGGGAAGGAGAGGGTGCTGTCAAAAAGGGAAAGAAATTGGCAAAAGTGTGTGGGGTTGATATGCATTTGGGCAAAGGGCTACTGGTAGATGAATGGTGTAATATTTTGAAACGTAAAAAGGGTCTTTTGTCAGATCAGGCTGCTACAAGCAGCAGATGCTTGGTTTAAAGTTGCAAAAGCTATTCATGAAGAAGGGTGGACAGAACATGAAATTAATCAAGTATAGAAAGCCAGAAAAGAGGAAGTTAAGTAGTCAGCCACCGCCCTATAATGGCGTCTGGTCCCCAGGAAGTAGACACTGCCCTTCATCTACTGCCCCTCTGTTCTAGGTGATGCCTCCCCCTACCGCCCCTCTGCCACAGGTGACACCTCCCACTCTGACACATCCCCCTGTGGCAACACGCCCTATGCCACTGCCCCCTGAACCGCCCACACCAAAACCCACCCACATGTTTCCAGTGATGGAACATGTTACAATCAATGTAGCATTTCAATTTATGTAGAGTGTGTCTTGATTATTTCAGCCATAATCTGACTTTAAGGACTGTTTTAGTTGTAGTTGCCTATCCTTGCATTATTGAAGTTAAAAGGTGCTTCTTTTCTAATAACAGCAAATGTAGCAAACATGCTATATTTGTGCAAATGGTTTTAATTGTGTTTAAGCTGTATTAACAATAATTGGGGATTTTAAGATGTTGATTTTTAACCAGATACAAGTTTTAAAAGTATTATAAAAAATGAGGAAGTTATGTATTCTGGGCATTATGCCAGATGAATTGTGGTTGATAAAGAAAGAGGAAGTGATTTAGGGTTGCTAATAATTCTATGCACTAGAATCACACAAGTGTTTGGTGATTTAGGCCCCATTCACATCTGAGCGTTTTGTAGCTTGAAGCTTGAAAAAAATCAATTATTCTCTATGGAGATGGTTCACATCTCCACTCCAAAACGCCTGAAGCCAATATGTGTACAAGAGGTCACACAAGAAAAAGGCGAATCTGTTGAGAAATATCACAACAGAATAGCACAAATGTTTACTGATTTGGGTTTTAGCGTGCTGAACAAAGCACATAGACACATGTTAGCTGCCACATTTGTCTCAGGTCCTAAAGAATCAATTCGAAAGGGTTTGATCCTATCATGCCCAGAGTATAGAGTAATGGAGCTTGAGACATTGTTATTAGCAGCAAAAGGCCTAGAATCTGCACAGACCAGTAAGAAGGTAGCTCCTCTCATGATGGCCTCTGACACACCGTATCTGCGACCACCAGTACCAACTCCACGTGTCTGCTAAAACTGTGGACGACCCGGCCACTCCAGAAGGGAATGCCGAGGCCCCTGGAAATTCACCCACAGTCAACCAAGCCCCAACCTCGCCCACCACCCCACCCCTCTCCGGATCACATGGACCTTCTCTGCTAGGATTCAGGCAAGCCTGTGTCACCTGCCCGCTACACCTGGACTGTTATGCCACAAGGTGCCCAGAACTCCCCCTCCCAATTCGCCAAGGCAATGGCCCTCATTCTGAGCACCTGGATGAAGTTACACCCAGACATTGTACTCCTCCTGAGCCGGAGGGAGACACTCTAATTGTGGCCATTTCTGTAAGCCTGCCTTTGTAGTTAACTCTACATAGCTCTTGATCAGAATCATCCAAACATATCCTCCCCACAGATAATTAGATTACCCAAACTACCAGAGAATTCAATTGTCCCCCTATCAGCCCTCTATGGCCATGCCAAATTGACCCCCTTGGATCCGGTCTTTTGGGGCCTAGTCAGGGGCATAGGTGGTCTCAGTAAAATAAATCTCTTGCACATCCCCTGAGGAAGCTAAAGTAGCGAAACATGCCGGGCTAGTGTGCAACATCTCCTGCTGCGATTTATTACTTACCTGTATACGATTTTGACCACCAATTGTTTATAACTTCATACTGTCCTGTAACAGTATGTTCTTTTTAACTATGTTATGTGAATAAAAATTATGTTTTATATACAGTAAGTCAATTGTGCATCTTTATATTTGACATCGCAAAAATCCCCTATCCCCCCCTTTTTTGATGTATACAGCATAGTGTTACAGGGTTGGCTTAAAGGTTCAGGCACTGTGACTGACATTCATTACAGAAAATCTGATACATCCTGTGGCAGAGGATCGTACGGGTTTTGTTCCCAAGCAAGTCTGTGGCAGAGACTTTGATTCGTGCTGCGTACTGGCTGCTAGGCTAGTGAGAGAGGCCTATCCAGACGAGCAAGGAGTGTGTCCCACGAGGGGAGCGCATTCCATACAATATCTGAATTCTACCAGGACATTTGTCAAAAGAACCCTACAAGAAGATGTTTGAGTTTCTTCTGCAGTTTCCTTTCCGCCTCTTTCCTGCTATTTCCTAAGTCAAGTGTTTAATAAAGCATTGAAAACGTACTCCAGTGATGGTGCGTGTGTCGTCCAGAGGTAAACTCAACAGAACCCTAGACCCGGTGCCGGTGAAACAGAGGGAAGCAGAGTGAAGGTAACAGACCGCTTAAACCAGCAGCTCCACCATGAGTTATTGCTACATATATATATATATATACAAAAAGAAAAATGTATATAACAGTGAAATATGCTAGAAATTAAAATATAAAGTGCTGCAGTGTATTGTGCAATATTCAAAATACTCCATAGGTGCTTCAAAAATCCATGCAATTCAGTGGGATGCCAGAGGTAAGGTGCTGTGTCCACACACAGGTGCTCCCCCCCCAAGGGGACAGGATGAAACGCTGGGCAGAGAACCTGCCGTGCATGATCAGCATACCATCCTGGAATCGGCCGGCTTATCGCACCTGTTTGTGGCTATTTTTGGAGTGGTGCCCTAAAGCGCCATGATACTGTGAGTACCCTGTGTGGGATTTTACTGTGTTTTATAAATAAAAGTGTTTACATACTGCACCATGAAGACCTCTCTCTATTGATATACCGAGGTAAAAGTGGCACTCCTTTGATATACAGTGACATAAACCCAGGATCCCGGATGCACCACTGAACCCTTTAGTGGTTCAAAAGGCGTGTTTTGACCAAGCCTAGCAGCAAGGTCACACGCCCTAAGGTGAGCAGCTATCACCTAGGGGGGAGCACCTGTGTGTGGACACAGCACCTTACCTCTGGCATCTCACTGAATTGCATGGGTTTTTGAAGCACCTATGGACTATTTTGAATATTGCACAATACACTGCAGCACCTTATATTTAAATGTTTAGCATATTTCACTGTTATATACATTTTTAATTTCATATATATACTGTATATATATATGTATATATATATATATATATATATATATATATATATATATATATATATTTGCGATTTTTTGCAAGGACTTTGATTATATACTTATATATTATTGTTACCACAGAGTTGTTCACGTGTATGCACATTATCGCTTTAATTGCAATATTGCATGGATTGCACATTTAGCACTTTGTGCTATATATTTCTTTGATAGCACAGCGCATTTATATAGTTTACTTTGACCTTTTGCATGATTTATGAGACATGTGTAATGCTAGCGGCTAATTTAATATAGAAACATTGATTTTGGAGACCCTTATGGTCAGTATAGTGTAGTTTAGTATGGAGATCAGTGTAGTGTAGTATAGTATAGTGGTTAGCATAGTGGTCAGTATAGTGTAGTTTAGTATGGAGATCAGTGTAGTGTAGTATAGTGGTTAGTATGGTGGTTAGTGTAGTGGACAGTATAGTGGTCAGTATAGTGTAGTGGACAGTGTAGTATAGTGTGGTGGTCAGTGTAGTGTAGTATGGTGGTCAGTGTAGTGTAGAGGTCAGTGTAGTGTAGTATGGTGGTCAGTATAGTGGACAGTGTAGTGTAGTGGTCAGTGTAGTATAGTGGTCAGTGTAGTATGGTGGTCAGTGTAGTGTAGTATAGTGGTCAGTGTAGTATGGTGGTCAGTATAGTGTAGTATAGTGGTCAGTATAGTGGTTAGTGTAGTATAGTATACTGGTTAGTATAGTGGTCAGTATAGTGTAGTTTAGTATGGAGGTCAGTGTAGTGTAGTGGACAGTATAGTATAGTGGACAGTGTAGTATGGTGGTCAGTGTAATGTAGTATAGTGGACAGTGTAGTATGGTGGTCAGTATAGTGTAGTATAGTGGTCAGTGTAGTATAGTGGACATTGTAATGTAGTATAGTGGACAGTGTAGTATGGTAGTCAGTATAATGTAGTATGGTGGACAGTGTAGTGTAGTGGACAGTGTAGTGTAGTATAGTGGTCAGTATAGTGGTTAGTGTAGTATAGTATAGTGGTCAGTATAGTGTAGTTTAGTATGGAGGTCAGTGTAGTGTAGTGGACAGTGTAGTATAGTGGTCAGTGTAGTGTAGTATAGTGGACAGTGTAGTGTAGTGGTCAGTGTAGTGTAGTAAAGTGGACAGTGTAGTATGGTGGTCAGTATAGTGTAGTATAGTGGACAGTGTAGTGGACAGTATAGTGGACAGCATAGTGTAGTATAGTGGTCAGTGTAGTATAGTGGACAGTGTAGTATGGTGGTCAGTATAGTGTAGTATAGTGGTCAGTGTAGTGTAGTATAGTGGACAGTGTAGTATGGTGGTCAGTATAGTGTAGTATAGTGGTCAGTGTAGTGTAGTATAGTGGACAGTGTAGTATAGTGGTCAGTGTAGTATGGTGGTCAGTATAGTGTAGTATAGTGGACAGTGTAGTATAGTGGTCAGTGTAGTATGGTGGTCAGTATAGTGTAGTATAGTGGACAGTGTAGTATAGTGGACAGAGTAGTATGGTGGTCAGTATAGTGGTCAGTGTAGTGTAGTATAGTGGTCAGTGTAGTATGGTGGTCAGTATAGTGGTAAGTGTAGTATAGTGGTCAGTGTAATGTAGTATAGTGGACAGTGTAGTATAGTGGTCAGTGTAATGTAGTTTAGTGGACAGTGTAGTATAGTGGTCAGTGTAGTGTAGTATAGTGGACAGCGTAGTATAGTGGACAGTGTAGTGTAGTATAGTGGTCAGTATAGTGTAGTATAGTGGACAGTGTAGTATGGTGGTCAGTATAGTGGACAGTGTAGTGGTCAGTGTAGTGGTCAGTGTAGTGGTCAGTGTAATATAGTGGACAGTATAGTATAGTGGTCAGTATAGTGGTCAGTGTAGTATAGTGGACAGTATAGTATAGTGGTCAGTGTAGTGGACAATGTAGTGTAGTGGTCAGTATAGGAATCAGATAGGTCAGTACTATTGTATTTGAAGGGACTCAGGGATAGCTAAAAGTCCGCAGGTTAGGGGGGGCGCAAATTACTTGCCTTGCCCCGGGTGCTGAGAACCCATGCTACGCCACTGAAGCTGCTTCCTCAAATGAGCACCCAGCTAAAACCAATGATTTATCACTATATGTATTTCTATATTTGTGGTTTGTATGTGCCAGTCTTGTTGACGTATCTTTAATGGAATTGTATAAAAGTCTTGAGAAGCGGAAAAATTAAACAGAAGTTTTTTTTATTCAGAACTGAGAGTCAGCTTAATCAATCAGAGCGTGCATGCCTTTATATTCAATCTGATCAGGGGTAGATATAATAATATCGGACTTTTGTTCTGAATCCAAAACATCTGCAGCAGCTGAAAGCCGGTTTCTCTCTCTCCTGCCGGCTTTTAGCTGCTGAGGAGAGAGACACAGACACAAGGCATTGTTCTGTAATTTCCCCCTCCACACTGATCCCCCTCCCTGTTCTGTCAATATCTTATTCCCCTCCGTTTCTCGAGCTCCCCTCTCGCAGCTTTGTTGGCTTACCTGTCCCGCCAGCTGCTATGGGTACACAGAGGGATGTGTCAGAATGGAGAGCAGTGAAAGGGGGCCAGTAAATATGTCTGTCTCCTGTTCATTCATCTTCAGAGGCTGCAGAGAAATGTAATTGAAGGATCTGTGTCCACAATTATCTTCTCTGTCTCAAAGGCGAGATGTCTGGGATCTGCTTAGACCACTGATATTTCACCAAAGCCCCTCAACAGCATTGTAAAAAAAAATGTACAAAAAAAAAAAAAAACACATTAAATTTTTTTTTTTTAAATTGTTAAAAAAATAATTGAAAAAAATTAAAAAAATTATTTAAAAAAAATTAAAGGCTCATTCACACAGGTTTTCCTACCCATACAGTGTGAATGAGCAATTTGTGTGGCTGGATCTTTCTGTTACTTTATGAGGATGCTGCGGCTGTATGAACACGGTTCGCACCAGAATATACTGAACAGGCAAAAAATTTGGAAGATCACACGAACACCGTTAAAGTCTATAAGACATGAACATGAAAAATCATTGCTCATTTTAAAGGCTTATATCCATGTTGATGGGGACAAGGGCCTCATCCCCACAACCCTTGCCCGGTGGTTGTGGGGGTATGCTGGCGAGGGGCTTATTGGAATCTGGAAGCCCCTTTTAACAAAGGGACCCCCAGATCCCGGCCTCCCCTCATGTGAATTGGTAACGGGGTACATTGTACCCCTACCATTTCACAAAAAAAGTGTCAAAGATGATAAAAAAGACAAGAGACAGCTTGGGACAAGTCCTTTATTAAAAAATAAAAAAATAAAAATGTCCCGCGATGTAAATTCATGCTGCCCGATGGACTGAAAAAGAAAAAAAAAAAGCTGCCACTGTTCCACCTCCATAGAATGACGCTTCTTCTGGGTGACAGTTCTTATATAGCTGAGGGTGGGGCCACCCAGTGATGTAAACAAGTAACCCCACCGCCTAACAGCAGCCCTGCTGTGGACCATCTATCACTTCTATTGGGACTATGTGCTCCTATGTCATTATTTTGTTTAAAGCGCTGCACTGATGCATAAGCTTGGCATAATGGTAGTGTCTATGTAAAAGAGCAGCTATAGGTGCCGACATTAGTGCTAGTGAGGAAAGTGGCTAACCACAGAGACTAATCACACTGATGTGATGCCAGACATCACATGTGATTCACAGCCCTTTGCTGTGCACATCACATGTGATGTCTGTGCAATGCGAATTCAGCCATATAGTTTGCATGGCTGAAATCGCATTTGCACCAAAATGGTGCAGGACCCATGTGATCTGATTCCACAGTTCGCACTGTGTTGTGCTGTGTTCTGCGAACCGATTTGTGGGTGTCATTAACTTTCTATTGACACTGCCTGCGAGTCAGATGCGATGTAGGATCCCGCACAGCAATTGCTCTGATTCCCGCATAGCATCAATGTGAACCCAGCTTGACTCTTGCTTTCTTGGCAGCTGCTGGTGGTGATAGCTAGTTGTGGTAATGGCAATGGTGGTCTTTCTATTTTGTGTCATCGCTGATGGATAGCAGAAGGTATCACCTTATAGGAGACAGTCTTGGCACCATTTAAGAGGATGCCACCCACCATGATAATTACTGATTGGAAAACAATCCTTGGGCACTGATATAATCATGCAACTCAGCGCTACAGACATATGCTACCCCAAAAATAATATTAATACAATGTCCAATATTGCTGCAGCCTTCAATTCAATATATGCATGTAACACAATACAACCATAAAAACTGGTGCTGTGCACATAAAATATGCATTATATAAAATATGGCATATGACAAATAAAGATTAGTCCATCCTGCAGCAGTTCAAAATCAACTCTTCTCAAGAAAGTTCAGTCTTTCCACTGTGAATAAAAAGTGCTCCAGTGTTCAAATAAAAAATGAATGCATTCTGCGACAGTTCTGAATAAACTCTTCTAAAAAATAGTTCAATCTCTCCACCGTGAATAAAAAGAGTTCCAGTGCTCAAAAATCTATTTTAATATTGCTTAAAGTAAAACATTAAAAATCCACAGTTTTTAAAAGTATAGTAAATTGGTATAGGGAATATGTTCACCGAAAAAGCTGGAATGGGTTAATAGGAGGGTTTGGAAGGGGAGACGGATGGATGCGAGAGCGCGGTTTGGGAAGGGATGGGTAGAATCAGGGAGGTAGCCATTTAAGGTTTTCCCTAGTACTTACCTCTAAATTATTATAAATAGTTTACACATCTTTTTGGTTTTTGGTTTGTTATAGTTCCCCCTTTGTCCCCCTTGGGACAAACAATATCTTTGTTTTGAAGAGGGTTCCCTCCCTAGCCCCCCCCCCCCCACTTGTCTTATGCCCCTTTTCTCACTCTCCTATTGAATTTTTTTTCTCTTCTTGCCGATGCAACCCCCCCTCCTGAACCATACCAGGCTACATGCCCTCAACACGAGGAAGGTACCTTGTAAGTATCTTGTCCCCATGTTGATGAGGACAAGATTCTCTTTCACACAACCCTGGTTTAGTAGATGTGGGGGTCCGTAGGGGAAAGTTACCAAATTCTGTAAGCCCACTTTAAAATAACGGGGTCCCTAGGTACAAACCCCACTCTTGTAAATGAATAGGAGGTATATAGCTCCTCTGGTTACTCATTCACAAAAAAGTAAAACGTGAATAAACACACTGATACTGTGACAATGTCATTTATTAAAACCACACACGCCATTGTCAATCATGCTGTCCAGTGATGAAGATCATGATCAGTCATAATGGACAACACCATCTGATCCAAAAAGCATGCCAACACATCTGCTTTGCTTCCAACAATGGTTTTCTGCAAATGAAAGCTCCTGGCCCTTTAGCGCAAATAAAAAAAAGACAAAACCAAGGATGGAATACAATTACTTCTGAGCAAAAAATAAAATAAAAAAATGCACCTCTCTTACATTTTAAATGCAGATCTTCAGAGGGAACCTCAAATGCACTTGTTTAGTCAGTGCTTTTTTTTACCTTCATAGCCAAAGCAAATTCTACTATTTTGCAATGTAGCTGCAAGTGTTAATAACATTTTAGTCACTTTGGGGGTCATTTACTATAGTGCCGTGGTGCTAATTAGCACTAATTACCGCAAATTAGTGCTAATTAGCACTACAACTGTATTCTCTATAGAGCTGGTGAAAAAATACTCCCAAAATCAAATTTACTATAGCTTCCTGAAAACAAATAGCGCCCAAACCCTTACTCTGCTAAAACCTGGAGTAGTGCACATGGAAATAATGTTTAGAGCATGATATATTTGCCCAAATGGTACTGAAATGTGCGGTATATTGTTGAAAGATAATCTGAATTTAAACTGTGTGAAAAAATTATTTCTACACTGAAATATCTTTAAAAGTCTGAGAAAAGATAAATTCCCCATCTCTGTACAACTAGGTGCCAACACAACTGAGCATGCTCAGACCTGAAAACTACTCTCATTTGAACTCCTATGGCTTTTTTACAGGGCGCTATAGTAAATGGCAAAATTAGTGCTGGGCTAAAATGCATTTTTGAGAGTGAAAATTGGCGCTATATAGTCCAATGCACGTTTCAGCCATTGATTCTAATGGTACAATTGTAACTTCCCCAAATAAATACTTTTTTTTTTTTTTTTTACCATCTATATTTATTTTTTTTTTTAAACAATAGATTTTTATTGGATTTCACTTTGTACATTACAGAGCATTCAATATAGGCATTTCTTAAGGTTATACAAGGTGATTATGTATATACAACACTCACTACTTAAGTAATCAAGAATATACAACATGTGTTCAAGCTACCGATTGGATTATATGTTTGACCTCCATAAGAGGTACAGCCTGCCACCCCCTTTGGGTTCACACTGTGACCAGGCTTATTGCTGGGTAACCACATAGTAGCTTGCCATGGGTCCTATGAGGGACCCATGGGAAGTTAGGCTGTGAGCAGTAAGTGCTATTAATTCAGGGTATAAAACACAAACAAAGATATATAGTTGTCATAGATGCAGAGTGCAGAGTCATCCCCACACACCCAACACACCCCCCATGGTTGTTCCTTGGTAAATATCCAATCTATGCATGTTGAAAGATGCTGTTAGCATACCACCGCACCAGAGGCATTCATTGTACTTTATTGTATCAGTAAAATGAGTTTATCAATGTGAGGAGGCGTATTTAGAGGATTTCCAAATTTCCCACTGTTTATGGAAATTCGGGGATCCTCCTTTAGCGTAGGCCAGAGCTCTTTCCATTGTATATTGGGCGTTTACTCTAGAGATAACTTCCTCTATTTTAGGGGGTACTAGTGACAGCCATTCTTTTGCTATTGAAATACGAGCCGCAAATAGGATATGGATTACTACTTTCCTCATTAGGGGGTGATAGGCTTCAATGCCCAGGCTCAGGAGTGTTAGTGCTGGTTCAAGTTTGAGATGGGTATTGGTAACATTGTAGATGAGGGATTGGACCTCCTCCCAGAACGGTTGGATTCTTTTACAACCCCAAAATATGTGGAGAAGATTGCCTGTAGATAAGCATTCTCTCCAGCATAATGCTGATGTGGAGGGTTTCATCTTGTGCAGTCGGGAGGGGGTGAGGTACCACCTATGTAGTAATTTTTGTGCGTTATCCCAGTGGTCTATGCAAGAGGAAGATTTGCTATTGTATTTTATAGCTATGTGCCATTGGTGCAGAGGATATTCCCAAATAAATACTTTTAATGTTGAGATGAAATGTATTTTTCTCTGAAATAAATTTTCCTTTGCAACAATGTTGCTTTTACGTCAACTATTTTGTTTTTAAGAATGCTAGAATGTGGAATGTTTTGATGTTTTGGAAAAATATATTTTTCTCTGTCACTTTTACTTGTTACTCTCCATCTCACAAAAATGTTTACCCAAACTCACACAGGTATCTTTACAAATCACAAACAATACCATTGCTGATGCAAATTTAAAAGGTGTCACAATTTTGTGTGTTTTTTTTATTGTTTCCAAATAATCATAATTTGAGCCCAAAAAGGTGATATGTGTACCAACATCAGAAATCAAAATGAAATTCCCAAAATTGATGTCCCTCTAATTCCCAAAAATTAGAGGGACATCACTATTCTACACTCACCCACCAAGAACCACCAAATATCACAGAATAAATCAAGAATAACTCTTGAGTAATGTAATTCCACCACCTATATGTCCAAAGAAATGCATTATATGTGTATTTATGTGTAGGAGGTTTCCACATGTGGCAGCTCTGTGGCTTAGAGGTTTGAACGTCTGCTAGCATGTCTGAGGGTCTGGATGCAAATCCCAAACATGCCGCTTCATGTAGAGAAGTTGTCTCATTTCCCTATGTTGTTAAACATAACTCCTGACTAAGGTCCTAAAACTATGTCTAAATGCAGTATTTATGTGTAGGAGGGTTCCACCGCAGTTGTAAATCTTCCCAAACACACTATCTAGCCAAAAGTATTGGGATGCCTGCCTTTACACACACATGAACTTTAATGGCAGCCCAGTCTTAGTCTGTAGGGTTAAAATTTGATTTGGCCCACCCTTTTGCAGCTATAACAGCTTCTGGGAAGGCTGGGAAGGCTGTCCACCAGGTTTAGTGTGTCTATGGCAGTGTTTCTCAACTCCAGTCCTCAAGGCGCACTAAAAGGTCATGTTTTCAGGATTTCCCTCAGATGAAATGGCTGTGGTAATTATTAAGGCAGTGAAACTGATTAAATCACCTGTGCAAAACAATTGACAGCCTGAAAACATGACCTGTTGGGGTGCCTTGAGGACTGGAGTTGAGAAACACTAGTCTATGGGAGTGTTTGACCATTCTTTCAGAAGTGCATTTGTGAGACCAAGCATTGATGTTGAATGAGAAGGCCTGGCTCACAGTCTCTGTTTTAATTCAGCCAAAAGATGTTCTATCGGGTTGAAGTCAGGACTCTGTGCAGGTCAGTCAAGTTCCTCCACCCCAAACTCCCTCATCCATGTCTTTATGGACCTTGATTTGTTTCATGGAAGCATGAAATTGTCCAAAATGTCTTGGTATGCTGATGTCTTAAGCGTTCCAAATCCAATCCAAAGACATGCTGGCATTTTATTTATCTCCTGTCAAAATAGTCTCTAATGCAGTGTTTCTCAACTCCAGTCCTCGAGGCGCACCAACAGGTCATGTTTTAAGGCTTTCCATTATTTTGCACAGGTGATTTGATCAGTTTCACTGCCTTAGTAATTACCACGGCCGTTTCATCTGAGGGAAATCCTGAAAACATGAGCTGTTGGGGCACCTTGAGGACTGGAGTTGAGAAACACTGCTCCAATGTAAGAAAGTTAGTTTTGAACTTTAGATTGGAAGCTCATTGCAGCCAGGGACTGATGTTAATGTTTGTTAGTACTAATCATGCATAGGGACTTGGACATTTAAAATTGTAGGGTTTACACTGCACAGGTATATATGCTTAGAAAACTGTTGCTTTGTTTATGTGCATGCAAATGGACTTCGATCTATGGCCTGTAGTTGGAGATTTGATGCACATAGCCAAGGGCTAACACAGTTGCAAATAGTATTATGTGTTCCTACTCATCAGGTGCAATCACTTTAGACATACATGAAGAGGCAGATTGAACTTCTATTGGGCATGTGTCATTGTGCTAACAATACAATCTATCTTATATAAAGGACTGCAGTAGGGGGGATTTGTTTGGCCTGAGAAGGCCATGTTTTTTTGCTGTGATTTGTGGGGGGGGGAGGAATGATATTGTGCATAATGACATAACTAGAGTTGTTTGCTGATATTCTTGTGCATTCTTTCCATCAAAAGTGGGTTTATGTGGCCATGCTGTCAATGTTGTGTGTGTGTTATTCCTGTCTGACCATGCATTCATGGTTTGGGAGCATCTGTTGACCTTCTACTCTTTTATCTCATTGCTTAATCATGTACACAGAAATGCAGCTTCCAGCAGAATATGGTCACCAATGTATGTATGTGTGTGTGTGGATTGTGGGGTGGTGGTGGCTGTTATAGTTTGAATATGTGTCTTTTTTAAATACTATGTTTTAATGCTTTGTAAGAATAATGACTATTAAGTAGGCTTCTATAATCATGAAGATAAAAATGTGATGTGGGCTGGTGGGTGAGTAGTTGTACTATGAACTGTGTTGCCCGTTATACACTGAAAGTAAAGCTGTGTCCAGTCAAAGGTTTAGACAAATTTTAGATTGTAAGCTACTATGAGCATCGCCTTTAAAATCAAATTGCTAACTGTTTGGCTAAATGTAGCACCATATACACTGTATAAAAATTTTTTATGCTAGTAAATGAATGTATATAATTTGGTTTCTGCTAATAAAAGTACATTATTGAGTTTGTGTGTTGTGTTTTTTTTTCTTTTCTTTCTTCTTTTTAACTAGTTATGCGGGTGGTGGTTTTAGAGAAGTGCAAGATCTTACTTTTACCCATAGAAATAAGATATAATTGTGCACCAAAGAACTTAAGCTGGCCATACACCTATAGATTATCTGAAGATTTTCTATGGTTAGATGGAAAAAGTGGGAGATTCCTCCATCCACACAGTTTACCGAACATGGAGAAATCTGTTGCACTTTTTCCATCTAACCATAGAAAATTTGCAGATAATCTATAGGTGTATGGCCAGCTTTAATCTCTTCAGCACACCTGCAAGTAAATGATATGTTTAGGTGGAGTCTTTGTATATAACAGCTGTGGAGAATTTTAGGTAATGAATTCAGCTGGTGGATAGGTAATGTTGTATGTGTCAGTCCTAGTTCACATTGGTGCAATTTGGCATGCGATTTGACTCGTCAAATCAGCGGCAATTGCACCGCCCTAATCGGTGCGGCGCCGCAATTTCCAAAACTAGTTTCTGTACTACTTTTGGCGACATCGGGGTGCGATTTCCATTGACATCTGTGCAGAAACCTGCAACAATCCCTCTGAAATTCCCCCCGCAGTCAGGACTGACATGCAGGAATGAAATTGTGTGAGCTCAGCTGAACTCGCACAATTTCCTCCCGCTGTCAGTGTGAACCAGGGCTCAAACTGGGCCTTTGTCTTTGTAATTCACTTGCTGCAATCCCAGGGACACCATTTCTTATCAAACTCCCTTAAGTTTGCCTTCAAATATCGTTATATGTAGAAATACAGATTTGCATATCTGCAAATAAACAAAAATAAATTTTTAATCGTGGTTGCGATCAAATATTTGCAGCTGCGATCAAAAGAGCATGGTTTCACCTTCTGACCTGGAAATGAGTCATTGTAATCACCCGGAAGTTCCTGTGCTGGTCAGGATCTCCATCTAGGTGGACATGGTGAGGTCCCTCTTTAGCAAAGAGGAGGTGCTGCTCATTTCCCGGGTAAGTGTAGGATATGTACTTGTGCTTACTCAATGTAGGCAGGGGCGGCGCCAGGTGGGTGCTTGGGTGTGCTGAAGCTCCCCCAAAAATCTCCAAGCACCCCCAAAATTTCCACAGAGGTATTACAGTAGTCACAGGATTTTAAACAAATTATTTGGTACCTGCTGTGAATCCTGTCTGCAAGAGGCTAGGGACTCTTTTGTAAAGTGCAGGGATACAGCCGAATAAGTCGCTAATGATCAGTTAGACCCGGCAGGAGCTGGGTAGTGAGGGGCCTGCATCAGTGGCGGATTGATCCAGTGCTGGTCTCCTGCATTTGCCACCAAAAGAAGAATTTGGATGGGAGCAGCTGAGAGAGCCCAGCCCTGTACAGTGCCCCAGGAAGCTGGAGGAAGCAGGTATTCTAAGGAGAGAGAGAAGCTATGTTTCCTTATATGGTGGTGGGGCCATGGGGGGGAGAGTGAGAGAGCAGAACAGAGCTGTTGCACTCAGTGCATTGCAGTCTGCAGGGCTTACTGAGCCTGCCAGTGTCAGAGGACAAGAGGGGTGTGTGTGTGTGTCACATGGTGTGGTCCGAGGAGGAAGGCTAAGGAAGAGCGAGGCTGATAACTGCTGCAGGCATCATTCTGTTTTTAATGTAGCTGTTGAGCCTGGAAGGGAGGGGGGCTTTCCAGTCCTCTGATCTATAGCAGCATGCTGCATTACACTGATTCAGGGGCATGCCTGATCTGGACTGAAAAGTGGACACTGAGGGAAATCCTCTGATATCAGCCCTCTCATTGGGCTTGGAGTTATGTACTGCCATCATTAAAATGCCACACAGATCAGGAGTAAGGATGGGCTTGGGCGTGTTCGCACACTCCACATGCAGAGCCCGCCAGGAAGTCGGCACGGTGCTGCCCTAATCACAGGCAGTGAGACATTTCCCGATCTCTGCAGCCGCACATCGGGAAAATCGGCTCTGCACGTGGAGTGTGCGAACACGCCCGACCCCATCCTTAGTCAGGAGTGCCTGTGCCTGCTACTTACAGTGCCCAAATGATGATCAGGTGTCCCCATAACAATGCACCATTGAACTATGGGGTCACCCTCCTGCTGTGGGCACTGTATATGGGGTCACCGTTGTGCTGTGGACACTGTGTATGGGGTCACCCTCCTAGGGTTGCCACCTCATCCCTTTAAACCTGAACACATATTAATTACAAAGGTTCTGTGGCTGATTAAGATGGTAATTAAACTCACTTGGTGCCTCATCTGCAATAAATTATCCTCAGAACCTGTGTACTTTATATGTGTCCGGGTTTAAAGGGATGAGGGGGCAACCATACACCCTCCTGCTGTGGGCACTGTGTATGGGGACACCGTTGTGCTGTGGGCACTGTGTATAGGGTCACCATTGTGCTCTGGGCCCTCTAAAGGGGGCACTCTCCTGCTCTGGGTGCTCTAAAGGACCACTGTTCTGCTCTGAGCGCTCTAAAGAGGGAACTCTCCTGCTGTGGGCACTGTGTATGGTGTCACCATTGTGCTGTGGGCACTATGTATGGGGTCACCGTCCTGCTCTTGCACTGTGTATGGGGTCATCGTTGTGCTGTGGGCACTGTGTATGGGGTCACCGTTGTGCTGTGGGTACTGTGTTTGGGGTCACGTTGTGCTCTGGGCACTCTAAAGTGGCCACTCTCCTGCTCTGGGCACTCTAAAGAGGCCACTCTCCTGTTGTGGGCATTGTGTATGGGGTCAACGTTTTGCTGTGGGCACTGTGTATGGGGTCACTGTTTTGCTGTGGGCACTGTATATGGGGTCACTGTCCTGCTCTGGGCCCTCTAAAGGGGGCACTCTCCTGCTTTGGGCCCTCTAAAGGGGGAACTTTCCTGCTCTGAGCACTCTAAGGGGCCACTGGTCTGCTCTGGGCACTGTATATGGGGTCACTGTCCTTCTGTGGGCACTGTATATGGGGTCACTGTCCTTCTGTGGGCACTGTATATGGGGTCACTGTCCTTCTGTGGGCACTGTTCATGGGGTCACTGTCCTGCTGTGGGCACTGTATATGGGGGTCACTCTCCTGCTCTTGGTCCTCTAAAGGGGTCACTCTCCTGCTCTAGGCCTTCTAAAGGGGTCACCCTCCTGCTGTGGATACTGTGTATGGGGTCACCCTCCTGCTGTGGACACTGCGTATGGGGTCACCCTCCTGCTGTGGGCACTGTGTATGGGGTCACCGTTGTGCGCTGGGCCCTCTAAAGGGGGCACTGTCCTGCTCTGGGCGCTCTAAAGGGGCCAATGTTCTGCTCTGGGCACTCTAAAAAGGGAACTCTCCTGCTGTGGGCACTGTGTACGGGGTCACCGTCCTGCTCTTGCACTATGTATGGGGTCACCGTTGTGCTGTGGGCACTGTGTATGTTGTCACCGTTGTGCTGTGGGCACTGTGTTTGGGGTTACATTGTGCTATGGGCACTCTAAAGAGGCCACTCTCCTGCTGTGGGCACTGTGTATGGGGTCACCGTTTTGCTGTGGGCACTGTGTATGGGGTCACCGTCCTGCTCTTGCACTATGTATGGGGTCACTGTTTTGCTGTGGGCACTGTGTATGGGGTCACCGTTTTGCTTTGGGCACTGTGTATGTGGTCACCGTTTTGCTATGGGCACTGTGTATGGGGTCACCATTTTGCTGTGGGCACTGTGTATGGGGTCACCATTTTGCTGTGGGCACTGTGTATGGGGTCTCCGTTGTGCTGTGGGCACTGTATATGGGGTAACTCTCCTGCTCTGGGCCCTCTAAAGGTGGCACTCTCCTGCTCTGGGCACTCTAAAAGGGCCACTCTCCTGCTGTGGGCCCTCTAAAGGGGGCCCTCTTCTGCTGTTGGCCCTCTAAGGGGGAACTCTCCTGCTCTGAGCACTCTAAGGGACCACTGGTCTGCTCTGGGCACTCTAAAGAGGGAACTCTCCTGCTGTGGGCACTGTATATGTGGTCACTGTCCTGCTGTGGGCACTGTATATGAGGTCACTGTCCTGCTGTGGGCACTGTATATGGGGTCACTTTCCTGCTGTGGGCGCTGTATATGGGGGTCACTCTCCTGCTCTGGGCCCTCTAAAATGGAGCACTGCCCTGCTCGGGGCACTCTCCTGCTCTGGGCCCTCTAAAAGGGGGCACTCTCCTGCTCTGGGCCCTCTAAAAGGGGACACTCTCCTGCTCTGGGCCTTCTAAAAGGGGGCACTCTCCTGCTCTGAGCCCTCTAAAGGGGTCACTGGTCTGCTCTGGGTACTCTAAAGAGGGAACTCTCCTGCTGTGGGCACTGTGTATGGGGTCACTGTTGTGCTGTGGGTACTGTGTATCGGGTCACTCTTCTGCTGTGGGCACTGTGTATGGGGTCACTCTTCTGCTGTGGGCACTGTGTATGGGGTCACTGTTGTGCTGTGGGCACTGTGTATAGGGTCACTGTGTACGGGATCACTGTCCTGCTGTGGGCACTGTATATGGGGGGGCACTCTCCTGCTCTTGGCCCTCTAAAGGGGGCACTTTCCTGCTCTGGGCCCTCTAAAGGGGGCACTCTCCTGCTCTGGGCCCTCTAAAAGGGAGCACTCTCCTGCTCTGGGTCCACTAAAAGGGAGCACTCTCCTGCTCTGGGCCCACTAAAAGGGAGCACACTCCTGCTCTGGGCCATCTAAAAGGTAGCACACTCCTGCTCTGGGCCATCTAAAAGGGGGCACTCTCCTGCTCTGGGCCCTCTAAAAGGGGGCACTCTCCTGCTCTGGGCCTTCTAAAAGGGGGCACTCTCCTGCTCTGGGCCCTCTAAAAGGGGGCACTCTCCTGCTCTGGGCCCTCTAAAAGGGGGCACTCTCCTGCTCTGGGCCCTCTAAAAGGGGGCATTCTCCTGCTCTGGGCCCTCTAAAGGGGGGCACTCTCCTGCTCTGGGCCCTCTAAAAGGGGGCACTTCTCCTGCTCTGGGCCCTCTAAAAGGGGGCACTCCTCCTGCTCTGGGAGCTCTAAAAGGGGGCACTCTCTCTATGGGGTCACTCTCTTTCTCTTTGCACTCTAAGGGCTCACTCCTAATCTGGGAACTCTAAGGGTCACTCCTGCTCTGCACTGTATGCTGTGTACTGCTCACTGACCTCCACTGTATGCTGCTCACTGTTGTGCTGTGCTGGGTGTTCTGGCTGGCCCTAACATGTAATAGGGGTTATCATTGCTGGCCCTTATACATGCTGGGATTTATCATCGCTGGTTCCATTTGGACTTGCTTTACTCCCACAATCAATTATGTCTGCCCGAAGGCCTTATTTTGTCTATATAAAGGGAGAGACAATGAAAAAACACCCACTTTTTGGCCACACCCACTTTGACCACGCCCACAAGAGGGTGACGCATGCCACATTAGCACCACCACTTATACTTTCAGCACCCACACAGCACCCCCAAACAAAATGTCTGGAGCCGCCCCTGAATGTGGGGGGAGGATGTGGTAGTTAGATTTGGTGTGGGTGGGGTTCATTGACTTGATTATTTGGCATCACCACACATTTACTTTGGGCCCATGTGCACACATCACTTTGTGCATTTGTTCTGCTGATGTAAATCAGTAAGGACTATGCAAATATAAATGAGAGCTCCTTTTATTAAAATATATATGAACTGCTTCACACTTGGTTGACTTTTCCAGCAAATTTGGACCTCCAAGTTGTATGACAAGTTGTACCCCATGATTCACAATGATAACCATCAATCTGTGCTACTTCAAGTTGCACCAACTTCAAAGTAGTCTCTGTACTACTTTGATATGACTTTCATGCGACTTGAGGTACATAGGTCGCTATATTACACAGGCATTCCCAGAAGTAAGGGCCAAGTTGCAGCAGCAAAGTGGCAGCAAAATAGTGTGACTTTCAGGGTTTTTTCAGGTGACTTTTGGACCTTAGAGTCGCATGAAAAATTGTCCCCCATGATTTCCATTCATATCTATGCAACTTCATCCATCGCAGATCAAATTGGCACCTATTGATAGTAATGGAATTGTCCGTATTGGTACAACGCCGCACCAATTCCCAAAAGTAGTTCCTGCACTACTTCAGGGGGCAATTTCTTACCTCCCAACTCTTTGAGATGGAATGAGGGACACCTATCAGCAAAAGTATGTAGACATAGGACACGCCCCTTAACACACCTCCTTAAAGGAAAATTATTCCAAAAAAAAAATAAAATGATTAGGTAAACCCCCAAGTATTTTTTTTACCAATAATATTCCTTTAGCTTGGCTTTGGAAATTTACAAACAAATCAATTTAGAATGTAGATGAAATGTTTAGCACTGGGAAACCCTTTTGAAAGATAAAAAGTGCATTTTATATACAACTATATAGATCAGAACAAAATGAGGGACAAATGAGGAGGACCGAGGGACTTTGTTCCAAATCAGGGACAGTTGGGACCTATGCGATTTCACTAGACATCTGTGCAGGAGAGTGCACTGAAGTCTCTGAAATCGCTCACAAAGTCAGGCTGAGGCCCCTTTTACACTTGTGTGACTTTTCCTGCGACTTTGGACATCAGAGTCGTATGACAAGTCGTACTCCATAATTTTCAATGAGTACCATTCATATCTGTACGACTTCAAGTCACACCGACTACAAAGTAGTCCCTGTACTACTTTGGTTTGACTTTGATGTGAGTTGAGGTCCATAGACCTCAAGTTTACACAGGCATTTCCTGAATTCCCTGCAAAATTGCCGGGAAAATCACAGCAAAATTGAGCGACTTTACCTGCGACTTCTGTGTCTATAGACCTCAAGATTACACAGGCATTGCTTAAAGTCGCATCACAATCACGACAAAACATGCTGCAAATTTGGGTGACTTTCAGGTTGCACAAGTGTAAAAGGGATCTAAGTCACTGTGCTGAGTACTAATATACCTAGAATAAAAAGTAGTCCCACCATCAAACACTAGTAAACGTATGTTCTTAATATAATTGTGCTCAAATGGCTGAAAATCACACAGATGGGATCACCTACTGAAAGCTTGCATTGTACTCAGCAGCATATGCTGAAAAAACGCCTATTAGCCAATGCCACATCAGCATGAGCATGGTTGTTACTATAATTTTAAAACATTATTGTATAGATTCAAACATTAGTAAATGTATTTTCTATGTAGGTTTATGCTCAGCTCTGTAGCATAGTGGGATACCCTGCTACCTTCAAAGGTTCAAGCCATGAGTTTGAATCCCACCAACAGTATCACCTCCTGAATGCATGCATTGTACTCAGCAGCATAATTAGCCAATGCACTTCAGTTTGGTTTATTCCAAATTTTAATTCTTCAAAAGCATGCAATGGTATGTAATTATTCAATAATATTATGGTGTGGAATTCCAAAAATCAAGGAAAAAAACGTAGTAGGGTTACACCCCAGTACGTACCAGGCCCTTTGGTTCTGATATGGAATTTAAAGGAAACCCCACACCAAAATGTAAAAGAAAATTGACGTGGGCCCCACCATAATTCATACCAGACCCTTATCCGAGCATGCAACCTGGAGGTCAGGATAGGGGGGGACGAGCAAGCACCCCCCCTCCTGAACCATACCAGGCCACATGCCCTCAACATGGAGAGGATGCTTTGGGGTCACCGCCAAAGCACCTTGTCCCTATGTTGATGGGGACAAGGGCCTCTTCCCGACAACCCTGGCCGGTGGTTGTCGGGGTCTGCGGGCGGGGGGCTTATCAGAATCTGGTAACCCCCTTTAACAAGGGGGCCCCCAGATCCTGTCCCCTATGTAAATGGGTATGGGGTACATCGTACCCCTACCTGCTCACCAAAAAAAGCAGTGAATTGTAAAAAAATAAATAGCCAGTTTTTGACAAGTCCTTTATTGTAAAATAGCTCTGAGCTGTCTTCTTCCCTGAGCCGTCTTCTCCTGCCACTGTCTCTCCCACCACCATCTTCTCCTGCCACCGCCATCTTCTCTATCTGCTCTGTTCTTCCGTTGGTTAACCGCTAATAAAAAAAAATAGCAGCTCTTCTTCTTTGGCGGTCTTCCTCCGCTGTTTTGTCACCCACTGTGTGGCATCTCATACATACATAGCCATGGAAAGGGCTCTCCCGTTGCCGTCATCGGATGGCCATGGAAGACCGCCATTGAAGAAGAACGGCTTTTTTTATTAGCAGGCTACTGGCTGCGCGCAAGAACACAGCAGCGAGAGAAGATGGCAGCGGCAGGAGAGACGGCTCGGGGAGAAGAAAGCTTGGGAGAAGAAACATCAAACACTAGTAAATGTATTTTCTATGTATCTGTGTGCTATGCCCAATAGGCTAGTGGTCAGTGCTTCTACCTTGAAAAACTCAGGCCTTTAAGGACTCGTGGGTTCAAATCCCACAGAGAGTTACTAAAAGATTGCATTGGTGAAAAAAGGCGAATGCCAATTAGCCAAAGCAGCATATGCTGAAAATAGGTCAATACCAATTATATATTCTAAAAAACAAACAGAATCTTGCAAGCTACCATGTGAAAATCCAAATGATGATTAAAGGACAGCTGCTAGCATTGATTACGTTCCATATGCTTGTGCCAAAAGGTTTTATACTAATATAATGCTGCGCTATCCAATTATAATCATACAGTAACCGTACTAAATCATAATATTACTGGTTGATGTTAAATAGTGGTGGTGGGATATTCTATTCCTATATAAAAAAAATCTAGTGAATATAATAATGCAATCTTATGCGATTTATTTAAGTTGTGATCATGAACAATTAAAAATTGCAATCCTATGCGATCCTCCCAATGACAACCTATATAACATACACACCTCTATATACACATGTAGCATTCATATAGTAATATTATGATTTAGTACAGTTACCATATGATTATATTTGGATATCGCAGCATTATATTGGTATAAAGCCAATTGCATATTGTCCTAAGTATTGGGACTCCTGCCTTTATATGCACATAAACTGTAATGGTGTCCCGGTCTTAGTCCATAGGGTTAAAAATTCATTTGGTCCACTCTTTGCAGCTTCAACTCTTCTGGGAAGGCTGTCCACAAGGTTTAGGAGTGTGTCTTTGGGAATGTTTGACCATTCTTCCAGAAGTGCATTTGTGAGGTCAGGCCCTGATGTTGGACGAGAAGACCTGACTGAAGTCTGCGCTCTAATTCATTGCCAAGGTTTTCTGTTGTGTTGAGGTCAGGACTCTGTGCAGGCCAGTCAAGTTCCTCCACCCCAAACTCACTCATCCATGTCTTTATGGACCTTGCTTTGTGCACTGGTCCAAATCATTTGGTGGGAGGGGGATTATGATGTGGGGTTGTTTTTCAGGGGTTGGGCTTGGCCTCTTAGTTCCAGTGAAGGGAACTCTTAAGGCATCAGCATACCAAGACATTTTGGACAATTTCATGCTCCCAACTTTGTGGGAACAAAGGATGGATGGCCCCTTCCTGTTCCAACATGACTGCACACCAGTGCACAAAGCAAGGTCCATAAAGACATGGATGAAGGAGTTTTTGGTGGAGGAACATGACTGGCCTGCACAGAATCCTGACCTCAAACTGATAGAACAAATTTTGGCTGAATTAGAGCAGAGACTGCGAGCCAGGCCTTCTCATCCAACATAAGTGCCTGGCCTCACAAATGCGCTTCTGGAAAAATGGTCAAACATTCTCATAGACACACTAAACCTTGTGGACAGCCTTCCCAGAAGCTGTTATAGCTGCAAAGGGTGGGCAAAATCAAATTCTAATTTTACAGACTAAAGCCTCTTACACATGGTATGATTGTTGACAGAGTGTTGTCTTAAAATCTTACCAATTGCTCCTTATCGCACTGTACCATACCATACGCTCCTTTTGACAGCTGTTGTTCAATTTTCGGCCAACACATGTTGGATGACAGGCTAGTACACAAAAGTCAAAAGTACAAACACGCATGCTCTGAATCAATGCTCACCAAACGTGAAATTAGCAGAAGGGATCCAAAGGGTGGTGCTCAAGAGCTGAAATACCTTGTAGTATGTCACTACGTCCGTGCTTGTGGCATGACAATTGCGTACTGTTAGTATGCAAGACAAGGCAAGGCACACGCCCTTTTGACAAAAATCAGATGCTCGGTTGGCCAACAATTGTAAAGTGTGTATGAGGCTTAAGACTGGGCTGCCATTAAGGTTCATGTGTGTGTAAAGGCAGGCATCCCAATACTTTTGGCTAGATAGTGTGTCTGGCAAGATTTACAATGGTGGTGGAACCCGCCTACACATAAATATTACATTTAGACATAGTTTTAGGACCTGAGCCAGGAGTTATGTTTTACCTACATAGGGAGATGAGACAACTTCTCTACATAAAGCAACATGTTTGGGATTCAAACCCAGACCTTCAGAGATACTAAGCATAAGTTTCAACCTCTAAGTCACGGAGCTGCCACATATGGAAACCTCCTACCCATAAATACTGCATTTCTTTGGACACTTATCGGTGGTGGAATTACATTATTCAAGAGTTATTCTTCTTGATTTATTCTGATATTTGGTGGTTCTTGGTAGGTGAGTATAGAATAGTGATGTTACCCTCTAATTTTTGGGAATTACGTTTTGATTTCTGATGTTGGTACACATATCATATTTTTTGGGCTCAACTTATGATTATTTGGAAATAATAAAAAACACACAAAATTGTGACCCATTTAAATTTGCATCAGCAATGGTATTGTTTGTGGTTTGAAAAGACACCTGTTTGAGTTTGGGTAAATATTTTTGTGAGATGGGGAGTAACATGTGAAAGTAACAGAAAAATATATTTTACCAAAACATCAAAACATTCCACATTCTAGCATTCTTAAAAGCAAAATAGTTGAAGTAGAAGCAACATTGTTGCAAAGAAAAATTTATTTCGGAGAAAGATACATTTCATCTCAACATTAAAAGGATTTGTTTTGGGAAGTTAGAATTGTACCATGAGAATCAATGGCTGAAACTTGCATTGGACTAAATAGCGCCAATTTTTACTCTCAAAAACGCATTTTAGCCCAGCGCTAATTTTGGTATTTACTATAGCGCCCTGTGAAAAAGCCATGTAAGTTAAAATGAGAGTAGTTTGCATGTCTGAGCATGCTCCGTTGTGCTGGCACCTAGTTCTACAAAAACGGGGAATTTATCTCTTCTCAGACCTTTAATATTTTATATATTTCAGTGTAGAAATAATTTTTTCACACAAAAAAGCAGATTATCTTTAAACAATATACGGCATATTTCAGTACCATTTTAGGCAAATATATCATGCTCTAAACATTATTTCCATGTGCACTACTCCAGGTTTTAGTAGAGCAATGCCCCGTACACACGGTCGGACTTGCCAACGTGATAACCTCTGTCGGCATTTCCGACAGAAAGATTTAGAACATGTTCTCTAAGTCCGTTGGAAAAGCTGACAGAAAAAGTCAGATGGGGCATACACACGGTCGAAATATCCGACCAAATGCTCCCATCTGTCTTTTTCTGTCCGGCCGTGTGTACGCGGCATAAGGGTTTGGGTGCTATGGTATTTGTGTTCAGGGAGCTATAGTAAATTTTAATTTGGTAGTATTTTTTCACCAGCGCTATAGTGAATACCGTTTTAGCACTAATTGGCGTGATTAGCGCTAATTCGCGGCAATTAGTGCTAATTAATACTGCGACACTATAGTAAATGACCCCCAATGTGATAGACATGTGCACTGGCAAAAAATGTGTTTGTTTTAGTTTTCGTTTCATTTGTTTGTTTTTCTTTTTCTTTTTTTGGGTCATACCTTATCTTTGAAATTCATTATGTCGAATAAATTCATAACTTCGGAAAAATGTTAATTCATTATGTTCCATTTGTTTAGATGTGGTATTCGAAAAATCAAAAATTCGTAAATTTGAAAATCCCGAAGATCCAAAAATCTGAAATAATAACAAACTAACAATAACTAACTATTAAACTATAGGTATTGGAATTTCCTTTCAAATTTGGCTGTTTATGAATGTAACAAAGACGAATTTATCCGAAGTATCGAATTATCTGAAATAACGAATGCATTTTTATTATTATTTTTATTTATTATTATTAATAAATTACGTTCCATTCGTTTAGATGCAGCGTTTGTTATTTCGTATAATTCCATAACTTCGGTTAAATTTTGTATTTGTTACGTTCACTAACAAAGGAAATTCCAATACCTATAATTTATTTCCAATAAAGATTTTTATTGAATTTTCAAAAGTAAAACAAGAATATTTTAGTTACATATTGAAACAGTGTTGTCATAGAAATATCTATATAGGATTCCAAAATAAAGGGAAAATGCTTAAAAGTAAGTTACCATAAAATACTATAATCAAACTAGAAACTCTTAAGGTGTTTAAACATTTATATAATCCCTGTTTACCCCAAAGGGAACTTGCTGTAAAGAAGGGATTGTAGCATAATGTATTAGAAAGTAGAGGAAGGAAAGGAAGATGGTTGGAAGTTACCATACCAATCAGAGTACTTTGGAGAAGATAATGGTTCAGAAACAAATTTAATAGTTATAATTTTTCAGAAAATTTGAAGCCCTAGGATGTAAGATCCATTCATTCCAGATTTTAAGGAATTTAGCTGTGGAGCCCTTTTTGTGTGCTAACATTATTTCAAAGTGAGCCTGAGTGTTAAGTCTCAAAATAATATCAGATAGGTTAGGGGCTAAGGTAGATTTCCATATTTTAGTTATGGTGAGGCTTGCGGCTATTAGGACATTAGTAACAATAGTTCTATATTGTGGTGGGTATATGTCTAGGTTTAGACCTAATAAGGCCATTTCTGGTGTGAGTGTCTTTAAGTTTCCTGTGAGGGACGCGATAAAGGAGGAGATTGTCTTCCAGAAACTTGATAAAGCCTTGCAACCCCATAGTGTATGTATTAAATTGCCAGTATGGGTATTACATCTCCAGCATGTGGAAGAAGAGGGAAATATTTTGGAGAGTCTGTATGGGGTCAGATATCAGCGGTTTAATATTTTTTGGGCGTTTCCCCAGTGTTCAATACATGATGATGATGTACTATTGATATGTATGGATTCCTGCCATTTTTCCCATGAGAAGGTTTGAGAAAGGTCTTTCTCCCATTTAATCATATTTGTAGTTTTGGTTTGGAGTGGAAAAGATAAGAGGAGTTTATAGAAATGGGATATGCCTCTTTTCTTTCTGCTTTTATAAGAAGTGAAGAATTCCCATACTTCACAAGGGAGTTCTAAATTCTTTTTCGGGGTTAAAGTTTTTACTAAGTTTTAGTGTTAAGCTTATTTGTGATTCTGGTTCATCTGGTAAATGATGGAAAAAGTGGATTCCCTGTTTAGACCAGGATGTTATATTAAGACGCACTTTGCAATACTCAATAACTCTTAATGGTATTGGAATGTGAGCTGGGACGTATATTGGTTGTAATTTAGTTAAAGCAAACTTCCAGGCTGATAAGGTAGATTTAATTGTTAGGAAATTGAGTATATTTACTTTTGGTAATAGGTAGTGAGCTATTGCTAATGAAAATAGATCATTCCCTCTGGTTATTTCCCTTTCAATGTTCAACCACAATTTATCATTAAAGCGCATAAACCAAAATCTCATTTGGTCCATAAGTGAGGCGTAATAATATAGACACACATCAGGGAGGTTCATGCCTCCTATGGATTTAGCCATAGTCAAAATTGATAGAGAAATCCTTGTTTTTTTTTCCTTTCAGATCAAGTTGTTTAATTTTTAGTTAATTTGTGTAAAAAAATGTTCTTGGTAATGGGATGGGTAGGGATAGGAAGTAGTATAGGATCTACGGCAATGTCTGCATTTTAAATGCTGCTATCCTTCCGATCCAAGATACCTGAGTTTTTTGTATCGATTGCATATCTTGGTTAATTTGGGCTAATAGGATGGGGTAGTTAACCTCATATAGTTTAGATGGTGGGTAGGTAAGTTGGATTCCCAGGTAAGTAATAGAGGGATTATCCCAATTGTATCTAGAATTTTTTGCAAATTGTCAACTTGATCTGGTGGAATATTCATAGGTAAGAGAAAACATTTGTTAGGATTAATCTTATAATAGGAAAGTGATCCAAAGGCATGCAAGGCATTCCTTACTTCACTTAATGAGGTGTCAGGTATGGATAATGTTAAGATGATGTCATCTGCAAATAGTCCTAGTTTATGGTCTACTTGTCCGATTTTAATACCTGTGATATTGGGGTTAGATCTAATGGATATCACAAGGGGTTCAATTGCTAACGAAAATATGATGGGTGATAGAGGACATCCTTGTCTGGTTCCATTAGATAGATTAAAGCTTTTAGAAATATTGCCTGATGTGAATACTCTGGCTGTACTGTGTAGAGTGACATTATGGCATCATAGATGAATCCAGAGAATCCAAATTGCCTAAGGGTCTCTGCTATATATAGCCCCAATGCACTCTATCAAATGCCTTCTCTGCGTCTCAGCCAAGGAGCAGAGAATGAATTTGGTTATGATCTATATGATTGAGCAGGTCAATCATTCTTCTAGTACTATCCGGACCTTGTCATCCTTTAACAAATCCTACTTGGTCTGGTTTAATGAGATAGGATGTTAATTCTAATAATCGGTTGGCTAGAACTTTAGCATAAATCTTTAGATCAGAATTGAGTAATGAGATTGGTCTGTAATTAATGGGTGATGAAGGGTCTTTCCCTTGTTTTGATATTGTAATAATAATTGCTTCAAGCATCTCTTCGGGAAAGGAGCGAGTATTTACAGCCTAATTAAATACTCTACATAGATACGGAGATAAAAAATTTTCAAATGCCTTGAAGTATTCGCTGGACAGTATTCGTTGGAAGTATTCTCTGTTCCAGGGGCTTTATTTAATGGCAACATTTGAATGACTTTCTTAATTTCATCTACATTAATTGGTTCATTTAACTTTTCCAGGTTATTGGAGTCTATGGTAGGGACATTAATCTTATTTAGGAATTGAGTTTTATCTAATGGTTGAGGTTGGGGAATATTTTGGTTATCTTTTAGATTGTATAAACCTTCATAGTATTCTGCAAACGTGTCTGCTATATTTTGTGGGTTGTATATGACTTTTCCTGATTTATGGTGAATTATATTATGAATTTTCTGTTTGTTTTGTCTGTTACGTATTTAAAAAGCTAGATGTTTACCCGCTTTGTTCCCTTGTAAGTAGTGATTAAGTTTCAATTTTTTAGGATATTTTTAGTGGTTGGTAATCAGTATCGCTCAAAACTTGTTTCTGGTATCGTTACATTTTTGGACAAGAGGAGGATGTTTAGGGGAGGCTTTATGTTCTTTTTCAAGTTTTGAAATTTTGGTTAGTAGATTGCTTACTGCCTGTAATGTTCTTTTCTTTTCCCTAGATGCCATTTGGATCAGTAACCCTCTGATGTATGCTTTATGAGCACACCATACACAAGAGATAGAGACAGAGTCATAATCATTTAGTTTAAAGAATTCTTCCAGTCTTTCTTTCATCACTGTCAGAGCTTCCCTTTGAGTTAGGATATAAGTATTGTTTCTTCAAAGTACATAGTTGGCATTTTGTTGCCCTAGGTTAATGATCCTAGAATAGGACTTATGAACATTGGAATAAAAGGTGAAGTAATTTTCTGTTGAGTGGAGGCACCTCCATGGGTCATGGAGGTCTTCTTAAAGGGGATGTCTATCAACCCCTTCCTCTTGGATTGAGTTCCTTTAGTGGTGTCCAGAAGCGGATCCATCGTGGCATTAAATTCTCCACATAGAATAACATTACCTTTCTGTATTTTTTTTTGTTATTTTGAGTACTTTTTGGGGGAACTGTTGTGGGTCTTTGTTAGGTGCATAAATGTTAGGGATCGTTAATATTGAGTTTTCAATATTTGCAACAAGGATGACATATCTTCCCTGATGATCAATTTTGGAATAAATAAGTTGAAAAGAAATCGAGTCTCTGATGATCATAAGGACTCCTTTTTTCTTCCTGTGACTGTGACATGAGAATATATGAGGAAATTTAGGATGGGCCAAGTCTCCCCATAGAACAAGCGACCTGCTTGTCTGTGTGTGTGAGGGAGGAGGGGCCAGCGCCATCTTCCTTCCTAGGAGATCCGACCGGGCTGCTGAAAGCTCCTAATTTGCGGGGTTTCTTCTGCGAATTATGTTTCCCCATTGCAGGGGAGAGGTTCTCTGTGCCTTCCAGGGTGTTACTGTGTCCTCGGGCATGCTGGATGTGGCCGTTAGTCGCTTCAGGGAAAATCAGAGAGCAGGAGCTCTAACGATAAGCGGCCATTCAGTTCCGCCGATGGCCACGCCCCCCAATACCATATTATTAGTTAGTTAGTTATTTTGGATTTTCACATTTTCAGGTTTTAGAATCTTCGGGTTTTCCAGTTTTCGCATTTTTGTTCTTATTTTTAGATTTTCATTCTTTTGACTTTTCGGATTTTTATTCTTAGAATAGATGGGTATGCCACATGATTTACAAAAAAGAGTAAGCTGTCATTGATAGGTACCATCATCCTGGATATGAATAAGGCCGAGGAATAGGATTGAAAGAGGAATCGGAGCAAGGACCTCTCCAATAGGGTCCTGCCTCTTTCAAAAAAAGAGAGAGAAAAGGACTATTGCGGTACCATAAAAAGAAAACTTTGTTTAAAAATATATAAATTTATTTCAAGAATGATAAAAAGTCCTGTAGGGGACATATATTGTACATATTAATGATTTGACATACAGAAACAAAAACAGTAGTGATTGTTTACAACATTGTTGACACTAAGTTTAGTATAGCTAATGCCCACACAGGTGCATGGACAGGGGTTATATGGTGTGATACTTGCAGACGTGACCTCTACGGTTTCGCGGTCACAGCCGCTTCTTCAGGAGGCGTCTGGTAGTATATAGTCTATGAAGGTGAAAAATACAGTATCAACATGACAAGCACAAATACATAAATGGTTTTAGAGAATACAACAATTTAAATTGGAGAATATACTTAAAGTTTAAAGATTGCACTCACCACACTATAACCTGAAAGGTTTCCTGGAGCGATATTGTGAGACGCCCTCAAAGAGGCGTTCCCCCGGGGGCGGGCCAGGGAGGCAAATTGGGGTATAGCTATTATAAAAAATTCAATAGAATAAGGTTTTAAAAGGTCATACGGTGTATTCTGTTTAGGGGTCACCAGGGAGTGCCAAAATTGAGGTGAGGGAAGGACCAGAAAAATAGGAGAGCAAAAAGGGAAAAAAAAAGGGGAGATGGGGAGGAGGGGAAGGAGGGGAAGGAGGGGGAAGGGGGGAAGAGGGGAAACAAAGGAGGAGAAAAGGGAGACGGACAGGGGAGAAAAGAAAAGGAGGAAAAGCAAAGGGGGAAAAAGGGGGAGGAAAAGGAAGGGAGGGGGGGAGAGAACAAGGAGGGGGGGGGAAGAAAAAAGAAAAAGAAAAAGAAGGCGGACAAGGGAGAAAAGAGAAGGAGGAGGGGGGAAAGAGGAAAAAGGATGCGAAAGGGAGGGGGGGAGAAAAAAAGGGGGGGAAAAAGGAGGGAAAGGAGAGAAGGGAGGGCCAATGGGGGAGGAGAGGATGTGGGGGGGGGGAAAGGGGGGGGGGAAGGAGGAGAAAGGGAAGAGGAGGGGAGAGGGGAGGGGGAAAGGAAAAAAGAAAAAGGGGGTTAGGGTGAATTAGATGTCCCAATACACCTGATAAGAAAAAGTAAGGTAAGAAAGAAGCACATAGGGCTAATAATAAAGGAATTCATGGTAATGAAGAAATTCCTTTACCTATCGTTGCTGTAGTGAAAGCCTAGACTCAGAGGCTGCTGAAACCCAGGAGGACGTGACTAGTGCAGTCAGTGGCTGGAACGCCACATCACACTGTCACAGGGGATCGCTGCAATGAATGTAAATCAATAGGGGAAGTATTAGAAACTGGTTTAAAAGGTAGGCAGCCGTCATGAAATATTCAATACCAGGGAGGAGGGGGGGGATGCCATATAAAAATAGTGGGAATCCCCACCTAGCAAAGGGGAGCATAACATGGGTACTCACATGAGCTTCGAATAGCGTCAGCGAAATGCTGGGTGTCCACCTGAGGCTGTAGGCAGCTGGGTCTCGGCATCTTAAATGCCTCCAACCCGGAAGTTTTCCAAGGCGGAAGCGGCCACCGCGATTGCTTCCGGGTCCGGTCCTCCACTATTGCGCATGCGGGAAAGTCATCCGGCGCAGGCGCAAAGCTCAACAGTGATCAGTGCCTGAGCATTGATCGAAACGAAGCAGCAGCTGAGCTCATATTAGCCCATCCCGCTGCCGGAGGAGGAGCGCAAGCCCGCCACAGGGGGAGAATTAACTCCTCACATCCCTCCAGAATAGAGTGGCCGGTGCAATTCTAGTAGTAACTTGAATACAAATCTTGTTGATGAGAGAATAAACTGGGAGGGGGGGGGGAAACTGATGCATGGTCTCCAGCGGTGGGGGCACCAGGGACCCCCACAGCTGGGGAGGCATGCATCATGACCCGTCCCAGGATATATACAGAACAGAATATAATCAGCATAGTACATGACTTTAATCGACTTTAATTTTTGGATTTTCAAATTTTCGGATTGCCGAAATTCCGAATTTCTAATTTTTGAATTTACAAATTTACAAATTTACGAATTTTTGGAAAAATCTGTAAAACGGGTTTTCGTTAATCCGAATATTTACGAATTTCCGAATTTGTCGAATTTAGTCGAAAAACGAATTCGGAACAAAACAAATTGCACATGTCTACTATGTGATATTGAATATAGCAACGCAAATATAATATATCAGGAGTGCTGCACTTCTACACTATATTAAGCAATAATAAGTGCCAACATGTGAAAATGCCAAAAAGTTTACTGATCATGTGATTTCCAAAACTTCCCAAACATGCATGCAGGTGTTTTCAACTTAAATTACAGTGCTTCAAATACAGTATTCATACCCCTTGAAATTTTCCACATGTTGTCATGTTACAACCAAAAACATAAATGTGTTTTATTGGGATTTTATGTGATAAACCAACACAAAGTGGCACATAATTGTGAAGTGGAAGGAAAATGATAAATGGTTTTCAACATTCTTTACAAATAAATATCTGAAAAGCGTGGCATGCATTTGTATTCAGCCCCCCTCAGTCAAAAGTCAAAACTTTGTAGAACTGCCTTTCACTGCAATTACAGCTGCAAGTCTTTTTGGGGAGGTCTCTACCATCTTTGTATATCTAGAGCAGTGATTCTCAACCTTTCTAGTGCCGTGACCCCTTGATATAATTTCCCAAGTTGTGGGGACCCCTAACAGTAAAATTATTTTTGTAGCGTGGCTTGTCAGCACTCAAGGTAAGACAAGTCATTTGCGCCCCTAACCCACGAACATTTAGCACTTCCTGAGTCCCTTCCACTCGTACAGTATTAAAACCCCTTATGGTACATTTTATGATGTACCACTCTTTCTCTTTGTTCTCCTTTCTTTCCCTTTTATCTCTCTCTATCCTAATTTCTTGTTTTTCCTCCCACTTCACATTCCTCACCAGTCAGCTGACCTCTAGTCTCTGCCCCCCAGCCAAGCTGTGAACTGAATGGGCGGCTGCGAAGAGGCTGAGTGGGCGGCCGTGGGCTCCAGGAACAGCCCAGCTGGGCGGCCACAGGCTGCAGGGACAGCCCTGCTGAGCGGCCACAAAAAGGATGGGAGAGTGGTGCGGGATTCAGGAACAGGCCAGGATTCGGTGACCCCTGGCAAATCGTCATTCGACCCCCGAGGGGGTCCCGACCCCCAGGTTGAGAACCACTGATCTAGAGAGTAAAATTTTTGTCCATTGTTCTTTGCAAAAAAGCTCAATCTCTCTCAGATTGGATGGAGAGCATCTGTGAACAGCAGTTTAAGTCTTGTCACAGATTCTCAATTGGATTTAGGTCTGGACTTTGACGGCACCATTATAACACATGAATATGCTTTGATCGAAACCATTCCATTGTAGATCTGGCTGTATGTTTAGGGTTGTTGTCCCACTGAATATTATTATTATTTTTTTTTTATTTTTTTTACACTGTCCCTTTATTTTTTTTCTTGATCACTTTTATTCCTATCACAAGAAATGTAAACATCCTTTGTGATAGAAATAAGGAGTGACAGGTCTTCCATATGTAGACATCTAGGGTCTCTTCTCTACCCTTGAAATCATCAAATTAAAAAAAAAAAAACATTGATTTGATGCTTTAAAAAAAAAAAATGTTTACATCTGCCCCAGACTGAAAGTGATGTCATGACATCACTCCAGTCCTCCTAGATCATAGAGGTGAGGAGAGACAATTTGGGCTCTCCTCATGCCTGTGTCCAGCTGCGCGAACCACCGGATCATTTCCTGTGCTTGCCGGTGAGAATGGTAAGCTCCAATACACACCAGCAAGCAGCGGAGAGGGGAGAGGGGTGACCCCTCCCACTGCTTCTACGTTAAACCACTTTAAACCTGTAACATAAACGTACATTAGGGGGTCTTAAAGTGGATACAAAGTTTCAGAACTAAATCTACTATGTTTACATTTAATATTAGGCCCCTTTAACATGTGCGGATAGAATTCAGCTTTTAGCTGATCAAGTTATCTACCGCAGCTAAACTCACACAATGCTTTCCTATGGCCCCATTCACATACTGCATTTAGTAACAGTTTCATTACGTGGGGTTTGGTGCGGTTAAAAAAAAAATTGTCTGCGTCCAGTACCAATTTATTGCAGCTATCTGCACATAACTGCAGGTAATCGCAGTGTACTATTTCTCCTGCAGATAGCAGTGGCAACAAGGAAAGAAAAACAGGAAGCACATCAGAAATGGCAAAAATGTTCCATGCAGCTAAACGCAGCCGCATGTAAATGCACGTAAACGCAGCTAATCGCAATGTACAACTGCAAGTAAACACTGTGCCAGGATTCTCTGAATTTCAAAATAACAAAACATGCTTTTAGCAGCGACAGAACAGCTGCCCAGGTGAAAGGGACCTTAGAGTGGTTTGCTGTAATCCACAGTGTAGAACAGCACACAATTGCAGAGGTGGAACAGCAGCATTTTTCATTGCAATACAGGGATGATTTATCTGTCAGATGATTTATCATCTGTAAAGTGCTCCAATCTATTTTCCCTGTCAACTGTATCCCTAAAATTGGTCAGTGAAGGCAGGTTGTCAGTAAAGCCAGGCAATGAATGAAACTGACCATATACTGTAAGATATCTCTTGTAGGGAGATCTCATTCGCAGATAAATGAGAGAAACTACTTGATTCCCCCATCCACAGTAAACAGCAAGAATGGATCTTTCCCACCAGCTAAACACTTCTGACAGCCAATATCTCTGACTGTCAGAATACCCATCATCTGATTGTATGCAGCCATTGTTAGGCAAACAGTTTTCCTTCTGGCTCTTTCACTTGTCAGATTGAAGGATGTTGGGTGGGAGAATGCCAACAGGACCACCCACCACACAATTTTTGCCTGGTTCTTGATGAAAAGGTGTGATGATGAATAAAATTTGCTCTATTTATGGGTCAACTTTACACAATAAACAAATTTGTAGAGACATTGCATCTGAGGCCATCAGAGTGTGTGGTTTGAGGTAGAAAAGCAATGCATGGGCATGTAAGTGTTCAGTACAGGGATTCCTGACTATTAAGCAACATCATAGATGTGATATGGCACAATGGAAATCCACTGATGCAACCTCTTACACGTGCTGCATAGTTGCAGTGCTGCAATTTGATCACTCATATTAATGCTCTCTTCTGCCTGTAGGAGACTGATGAAATCTTCAAAATCACGTGAATGGAGTACAAGGACTGCATTTTATTGAGAAACAGTACAGTTTTTTAAAAATTATACTGTTGCTGTATGTAGTAATATGTTAATATTCATTTAAACTTGTCAAGTTACTGAAAGGTCCACTTTAAGGTAAAGTTGTAACACAATCTAAAGCACAGAGTTAAAGTTATGACAGTATAAATGAACGATACAAAACAATTACAGTTACAATTATGCTATTGTGTGATCATGGAACAGGGCCTTCTCTAATGCGGAAAATTGGGTGATGCCATATTGCAGGTATGGCACAGAGGGAATATTGGGCCAGCCATCGAGATGGTCAGGAGAAGGGTAAGCATACCCATGGAGTACCATTTGCAAATTGCCCCTATAGGAGGAAACCCAGATTAGTAGACAATGAAAACAGCTAAAAACATCCAAAATTCACTCTAGAAATGAACACCACACCTAAACGTGAAAAAAAAAATCCCCCAATGTCTGTGTATAATAATCAACAAAATTACAATCATAAATCCATAGAAAACTCTAAAAATGATTTAAAAAGTCCAACAAAATATGGTGTATCATTCAAAAATATCCACACCAAGTGAATCTTCCGGACATTTATTTTTAAAAGTGTTCCCTACATCACACTCTGGCATGCTTTTTTGATAAGTGCATTTCCTATCTTTTTACAGATTATATAACTTCAGAAAAGATGGAAATTACACTTGCTCTGTGTTTAAGGCAGTAGTCCTCCACCTTCAACTCAGCAATCCCAGGATGGATATAAAAATACCAAAGAGAAAAGCTCACATAGTGTGATGCCATTCAAGCAACTTTTTCAGCACAATCAAAATACATTCAAAGTATAGCTGGATCGGCAATGAGCAGAGACTGAGAGATCTGCCGGCCGACAGGCGCTCGGCCACTTACCATTCCCCCAGCTCAAGCACAAGCACGGACATGATGCAATCCTACTGGCAGTGTCAGGCTCCATCCCTACGCATTTTGTTATTAGAAACTTTGTCAAGGAGATCCTTATACTATATTATTATATTATACTAATATACATTTTCTTTCTTTAGTCTTAATCCTAATAGATAAAAAAAATCGTGAAAACCCACTATAAATTCACTTTTTCATCAGACAAGTGGACAAAATTTAAAAATGATATATTTTTTAATTCATTTACATTTTTTAAACACTGTACTGCCCAATAATAGTTTATACTTTCAGCTTCAGCTGTCATGCCTTTCTCTATTTTTTTTTTCTTTTTCTGTAATCCCAAGTGTTCACCGTGTCATAGCTCTCATTGTAATTACATGATCGGGATTGCTTGCATTAAAAAGGGGATTAACTCCAGGGATAAAGCGATAATTTTCCCATTCTACAAGACTTTGGTCCGGCCTCACCTGGAGTATGCTGTCCAGTTCTGGGCACCATTCCTCAGGAAAGATGTACTGGAAATGGAGCAAGTAAAAAGAAGGGCAACAAAGCTAATAAAGGGTCTGGAGGATAATAATTAGGAAGAAAGGTTGCGAGCACTGAACTTATTCTCTCTGGAGGTGGGATATGATTTCCATGTACAAATACCATACTGGTGACCCCACAATAGGGGTAAATAAGATACGTGGCCACTAAAATTAGAAGAAAAGAGATTTAACCTTAAACTGAGTAGAGGGTTCTTTACTGTAAGAGTTGCAAGGATGTGGAATTCTCTTCCACAGGCGGTGGTTTCAGCGGGGGGCTTTGATAGTTTCAAAAAACTATTAGATAAGGACCTGACCGCAACATACAGGGATATACAATGTAATACTGACATATAATCACAAACATAGGTTGGACTTGATGGACTTGTGTCTTTTTTCAACCTCACCTACTATGTAACACAGTGAGTGGGATGTGACATCTTGATTGATGGATGATCCGCCTTCCATAACAGCATGAGGACACAGGCTATAGTGGAAATATCCTCCTACCTGAACACTGAGCACTGAGGCAGACCCTACAGTTTATCATGTGCCGTGGTATACAGATCAGCCAAAAAGTTATACAGTGGCAGTATTTTAATATAAAAATACGATTTATAAGCTGTGGGCACAGTGATGGCAAATTAACTATTTTCATAGTAACACTTTAAGGCCCCTTTCACATGGGAGTTTCATCTGTCCATTTTTCATCCATGCGTTGACAGATGAAAACGGACAGCAATTCATTTTTATTGGAAAAACAGGTGCAAATGGATGATCCATTTACATTTGTTTACATCTGCATACATCCAGATCTTTTTTTTTAAATGGAAACAGAAACCAATGAAACGGATCAGAGCAGATGTAATCATATGTAAACGGATGTTTACATCCTTTCCGTTTATGTTCATTTCTAGGCAAGAAACTTTTTTTTTTGTATTTTTATCACCTCTGATTGGTCTCTGTAACACCTAAGAAAAAAAATGGATGCAAAAAAGTATGCAAACTGGAGTAAAAGGAACTGAACTGTACAAACTGGTATAAACTGAACTGAACTAGAGAGGGATGCAATACTGATGTAAACTGAATTTGTTTCCCCACTGAAAAAAACTTGACTGAATGGATGACGCTCATGTGAAAGGGGCATAAATGTCAAAAGATCTAGGGGTCTATTCACTAATGCCACGTATACATGATCGGAATTCTCGTCGGAAAAAGCTATGATGGTTTTTCCAACGAAATTCCACTCAAGCTTGTCTTGCATACACACGGTCACACCAAAGTCCAACCGTCCAGAACGCGGTGACGTACATCACGTACGACGGGACTAAAAAAAGGGAAGTTCAATAGCCAGCGCGCCAACCTTTGGGCTCCTTCTGCTAATCTCGTGTTTATCTCGTGTTAGTAGAAGTTTAGTGAGAGACGATTCGCGATTTTCAGACTTGTGCTTTTTCAGATCGTTTTACTGCTGTTCAGTTTGTGCTTGTGGGTTTGTATCTGCTTTTCAATGCGTTAAGGCAGTTCGTGTCTGTTTTTCAGTGCGTTCTTGTTCCCTCGTTACTGATTTTCAGCTCGCTCTTCATGGGCCTTGCTGTTCTTCAGTGTGTTCTGTTTAGTTCATTCTGACCAGCCGTCCGTTTTGAAGCCATGTTGCGGGTACGTACTCATCATAGCATTCGTGCTGTGTGGGGGCTTGGTGTAATAATCCTAATTATGTTGCCTCATTTGGGCCTGAGGCCGGACTTTCAGAAACTCTAATGATGGCCCTGGAAGCTGGCCGTCCTGGCTTGCCCCCCCAAAGCGCCTGTGAAGTGCGTGAAAAATATATGTAGAATATTTTACAGGTAGGGGGGCCATTGCTATGCCAGCACATTGTGAATACATTTTCTCTTTTATCAGATCAAATCTTGATTTTCATTTACTGCTTGGGTTTATTTTTGCTGTCTCCTAGGTTCTCCTAGTGCACTTGTAGTGCCAAGTGGTTTTTCCATTTTTTAAATAACACCCATTGTCACTGTAAACACCAACTTAACACAAAAAATGGTATTGATCATTAAAAGAAAAAGCCACACATTGTTGAGTATAAAACCTTTTACTTTGTGCACATTCACATGTGCATTTTAGAAACCATTTGGCGGTAAGAAAAACACATTTATTTTTTTCAAAGTTTTACCTTGAAATTTCTGTAAAATACAGAAATAGGCATGTTTACAAACATAACATACACAACTCTGGAACTTACAAAGTTCAACATTGCAAAAAAAAGGCAACATCAGACATTTTATTGTGTGAAAAAGATGTTGATCTTGCCTTCATCAGATGAGGTGAAGTCACCCCTGTAAAAGCCAAATTTAGAAGATGCACACAAATTGTGAGTCAAAATGGGGATTTCCTTTCTGATCCCATACCTAATGTCAACATGTGCTATCTCCCATCATGGGGGATCAATGGACGTGTTTTGGGGGTGCAACCACTTCCTCTCACCTACTAGAGTTGGGAGGAAGGGGTTGCATCCACAAAACACGTACATTGAAATCCCCTGATGGCAGATAGCACATGTTGACACACTGTGTGCATCTTCCAAATTTGGCTTTTAAACTGTATTCAAACTTTAGATAAAATTTTTTGTCAAAAATATAAAAAAATTCCAGGAATCTTTTTCGGATTTAAATTCTCCCTAGTAAATCAATCATGTTCTTCAGTTTTTGTTCAATCTCCTTGGTTTTTTCTTTGATAATGTCCAAATCCTGACTACAAAACATGATTTCCTGGATCATCCGTTGGGCACTGTCACTGGTGAAATCTCTGGATTTTGGCACCACAACCTGAACATCACCTAAAATAAAAATACACACCATGTATTAAAAATATGCAGGCATATATCTATTACCTAAATCTGTGGTGTCCAACACTGACCTGTTGTGGTGACAATCTACACCACATCTCCTTCCTCCACATCCTCAGTTTGTGACCTTTGCTCCCCTTCTTCAGGAGGTAAAGGGGGGCCCTGGTGTCCTCATATTTTCCGAGTCTTTGCTCCCCTATGAGAATGAAACAAAAAGGTATACTTAGCACACAGATATTTGAGTCCAGAAATAGGAATATGAAACATTGCTTGGAAGTGGCGTACAATTATCCGTTTTGGCAGAGTTCCAAGCTGAAGACGTGATTATTTCCCTTACCAAAGCTGGAATACTTACCTTTTTTGGACAAGCTTCACACATGTAGACACCCCAAGTATCCACTGGAGCACCTGTGTGGGTCACCCTAAAAAGTTTGTTCTTGTGTCCCACACTAGTGCTCCAGAGTCCAGATGTGTAAACAGCTGCTGAGTGTCCTCTCCTTACATTACACTGAATCAAGTTTGTAATTCATTCTAGTTTGAAACACATCTAGACAAGAATGTCCTAAACTTCTTTGATTACAAATTATCATAACCAAATGTAGTTAACCCTCTATCTGGCAAAACATTGTATTTATTTTAAAAACGAACGATGTTTACTACGACCGATTACTGTGCCCACGAATATGAAACTGTTCAACAGTAAAGAAAAGCACATGGCGCAGCATGCAAGTAATAATCATAATAGGAACACACGACAACTACTTACTTTTTAGAAGCACTTTCTTGATCCTTCTATACTGATCCTGCTCCTTTAATTTGAGGTCTGACCAGCATTTCCACAGTTGCTCCTTGGATCGTCGTACCCCAAATTTCCGGCACAGACTCTTCACAACTTTAGTCATGATCTTGGCCTTTCTCACATTTGGGTTTAGGTACAGTCCATACTTCCCATCATAGTTGGCCCTCTTCAATATGTTGACCATCTCCACCATCTCTTCAAAGGACATATTTGAGGCCTTAAATCTTCTCCCATTATACTGCTCCAGAAAAGAATCCCACACTTGCAAATCCGCCCAATGATCCTGACTTAGGCCTACAAAATGATGCTGCGCCTTAACTCCCGCAGTCGCAGCAGCCAGGCACCTGCAAAAAATCCTCCCCATTGGCATAATTCTGCATGCAAAGTTCAGCTTCCCCAACAAAGACTGCAACTCCTTAAGTTGAACCTTGGGGTGCTGAGCGGCCGCAGCCACGGTCGCCTGAAGGTCCTCCAGTTTGTCACTAGGTAACCTGCACTCCATCTTTGTATTATCAATTATGATAGCCAGAAACTTCAAAACCGTGGTCGGGCCCTCCATTTTTTCCCTAGCCAGGGGGACCCCAAAGACCTGAAATATATGTTGTAATGTGGCCAACAGGATGGAACAGGTCCGTTCCCCTGGCGAACCTATCACCAAGAAATCGTCCAGATAATGCAAAACTTAACCAAGGCCTGTACAAGTCCTTGATTACCCATTCCAAGAAGGAACTGAACAGCTCAAAGTATGAACAAGAGATAACGCAACCCATCGGAAGGCACCTGTCGACGAAAAACTGACCCTTCCAGCAACAGCCCAACAAGCGCACACTATCCGGATGCAATGGCAATAGGCGAAAAGCCAACTCAATGTCAGTCTTAGCTATGAGCGCCCCCTGCCCGAACCTCTGTACCCACGCACCGCTTCATCAAATGAGGCATAAGATACAGTGCAGAGCGCCGGATCTACCTCATCGTTCACCAATCCCCCCTTTGGATGAGACAGATGATGGATCAGCCGGAATTGATTCAGTTCCCTCTTGGGCACCACGCCCAAATATGGAAACCACCAAATCTGCCACCGGCAGCCCCTCAAACGGGCCTGCCATCCTACCCAAAGCAACCTCCTTACCCAAGTTACTACCCACCACCTCCAGATGCTCATACGCCGATCTAAGATTAGCCGACACGGGGGGGACCCTGTCTAAGTCGCTCGGAATGGGGAAGCCATCCTGGAAAGCCAACCACAAAGTCCGGGCCGCCCCCCGTTAGGGTACCTACTTAGGTATGGAGCCATTTTTTCCACCCTCTCTGGTGTCTTCCCTTTTTCCAGCGTCAGCCGGTTTCTTACCTTTTCTGAAGCATTTTGACCAAGGGTAGGCACCTCCGCAACCCAAACACTCATGTCGGAAACAGTAGGCTTCCCCGAATTTGGAAGTCCCCTCATTAAACTGCCAGCAGAACGCCTTGCGCTTTGTGGCCGATGGTGCTGAGGTGTTGGCACCCGTGGCCCCGCCATGAAAGGGGGGTGGAACCGCTCTGGCTTGTGTCATGAGCTTCATCCACAACCCAATATCTTTTTGGTCCTACCGCAATGACGGACGATAAGCCTTCCGTTACCGGAACTGCTCGTCGTACCTGAGCCACGCCACCCCCCCATAAACCCTTTGGGCCTCACTGATTGAATCCAAGTAGCAGAACAACCCCGAACAATTGTCCGGAGCCTTCTCCCCAATGACGCTCGCTAAAATGTGAAATGCCTGTGACCAGTTCGCAAACGTTCTTGGGATAAGCCGATACCTACGTTTTTCCTCTTCCTCCTTTTTACTCTCACCCAGCTTGACCTTGTCCAGATTAAACTTTTCCAATGGAAGGAGCAAGAAAATTTCCACGTACTCCTTTCCAGATCCTTTCCCTAACCTTCGCCTTCAGATGGGAACCAAAGGGGCCCTCGTAGCAAACGTATACCTCACAACGTGCCGCATCCGCCAGCCGCACCCCATCCACCACTGACCCCCCAGTGTAGCCGCACTTGCACTCACCTGTGAAGGTCCCGCCACCATCGCAGGAACCCCAGCCACTGGCGACCGGCAACAGAGCTGTCACTACTGCATGTGCCAGCGGAACCACCCCCGCCGCAGGTGGCGGCGCAAGCACTCCCACCCCCGGCGATGGCGAGGCCACCTCCCCCACCCATGGCGGCAACACCCCCCCACCGGGAGAACCCCAAGCGGTGCCACTGCACCCACCCACACATCCCCCCCACCCATCCAAGCTGGTACAGAAGAGACCAAAGAACCGGGGGCGACCCCACCGGGACCCCTAAACGCTACAAGCGCAGCCAGCAAATGCTGCACCAGCATGTCACCGGCACCCATGCCCCACATGCTCACCTGTGGAGACCCGCTACCCCCCATGGGACCAAACCCTGCAGCCAGCACCAGTGCCGGGGCCATACTACCCCCCACCCACATCCCAATAGGGGAACTAACAGGGGGAGGGGGGACACAGACATAACAGGAACATTGACAGGAGAAGACCCCTGTAGCAGCACAGTGAGCTGTGAGTTCAGCCACTGCACTCCATTCACTTCAGCAGCAGTTCTCAGCTGCTCAATGAGGCCATTAAAAGTCTCCATCTCTGCCAAAAAACCCTACCTATCTTCTCCCTTTCTCTGCTGCTCCTGATTGAATTCAAACCCCCTCCCTCTGCAGGGGTCAAAATTAACTCCGACCTCTCCTCCCCCTGACCAATGACCAGCACTCCCCTCCCTTTTTCCTACCTCACTTCCCATTTTAACACCTGGTGCTCACCCCACAGCTGTCCCCAGTCATGCTAGCCCTTTGCCCAAGGTTCCCATTAGCTACAGGCCTGTTCTTACTAGTGGGAGAACCTATTGGGGAATCAAGGATGGAAAAGGATCTGGAGGTCCTAGTAGGGCTGCAGCAAGCAAGGCTAGCAGACTATTAGCATGCAATAAAAAGGGTATTTACTCAGGAGATAAAACTATAATTCTACCACTTTACAAAGCTCTGGTTTGACCACATCTTGAGTGTGACATTTAATTCTGGTTGCCAATCCTTGGAAAGGATGTCTTTGAACTGGGAAGAGTTCAAGGAAAGGCAACAAAGCCAATACGCAGACTTAAGTTATGAGGAATGACTACAAACATCACTTATTCTGCCTGGAGAAGAGGCACTTAAAAGCGATATATAAACCTTTGAATGGTGACTTTAGCATTTGGGAGAAAGCAATTTGTCCTAAGGTCTATAAAGGAGATAATAATAATGAAGTTGAATGGGAAGTGGTTTAATATTAACAAATTATTTGACAGCCCAGCAAGCATGTGTAGCGGCTTCCTCATTCCCGGTGTCAATGGCCAATGGATGGTAATGTCCACCTGGAGTCCAGGGTCACAGGTTGCATTTTGAGGGACCTTTCTCTTCCTCAGCTCAAGCTGAGGAAGGAGAAGATCCCTCGAAATTAAATCGAGCTGAGGCAGAGGAAGGTCCCTCGAAATGCGCCCTGTGACTCTGGACTCCAGGTGGACATTACCATCCATCGGCCATTGACACCGGGAATGAGGAAGCCGCTACTTCACATGCTTGCTGGGCTGTCAGAGCCATTTCCCTATTAACAATCAGTGGCACAGAGATCCGGATTTTGTGCCTGCAACAGCTCATCATCCATCTATTCAGCCACACCCTTTCAGGACTGTGCCTCCACCACAGGCTCACCCTCTCTTGTAGACTCCCATATGTGTGTGTGTATGTATATGTATATGTATATGTATATGTATATGTATATGTATATGTATATATATATATATATATATATATATATATATATATATATATATATATATATATATATATATATATATATATATACATACATATATACATATATATACATACATATACATACATATATATACATATATACACACACATATATACATATACACACACATACACACAGTGGGGGTCATACTATAGCACCAAAAAATTATCCTGCAGTACCAAAAAATAGCTCTCAAAAAAGGCCAGAAAGACTTCAAGTTTCAGAAACTCAGTGCTAATGCAAATGGAAAGCAGCGCTATTACCGGCAATATTGCCTGTCAGATCACATATACTGGAATAGTGGAAGTCAATGGGGCTTGAACCTGCAAAATCCAAAGTTCTTACTGAAGGCTTATATGCAAGTTCTTTGCCATAAAAAGTGTTTGGAGACCCGGGTCCTGCCCCAGGGGACATGTATCAATGCAAAAAAAAGTTTTAAAAACGGCTGTATTTTCGGGAGCAGTGATTTTAATAATGCTTAGAGTGAAACAATAAACGTGTAATATTCCTTTAAATTTCATACCTGGGGGGTGTCTAAAGTATGCCTGTAAAGTGACGCATGTTTCCTGTGTTTAGAACAGTCTGACAGCAAAATGAGATTTCAAAGGAAAAAAAGCCATTTAAAAGTTCTAGCGCTAGTGCCGGCTATTAATGAATTGTCGGTCCCGACAATACACATAAACATTCATTGATAAAAACGGCCTGGGATGCCCCACAGTGCATTACCAGGCCCTTTGGGTCTGGTATGAATATTAAGGGGAACCCCAAACCAATTTTTTTTTTAAAAATGGCGTGGGGGTCCCCCAAATTCCATACAAGACCCTTCAGGTTGGCAAGGGTTGTGGGGATGAGGCCCTTGTCCCCATCAACATGGGGACATCCTCCCCATGTTGAGGGCATGTGGCCTGGTTAGGTTCAGGAGGGGGGGCGCTCTCTCGTCCCCCCTCTTTTCCTGCGGCCTGCCAGGTTGCGTGCTCAGATAAGGGTCTGGTATGGATTTTTAGAGGGACCCCCACGCCATTTTTTAAAAAAATTTGGCGGGGTTCACCTTAAAATCCATACCAGACCTGAAGGGCCTGGTATGGAATTTGGGGGGACCCCCCACATTTTTCTTCTATTTTGGTTTGGGGTTCCCCTTAATATTCATACCAGGCCCAAAGGGCCTGGTAATGGACTGTGGGGGAATCCCAGGCCGTTTTTATCAATTAACTTTTTTGTGTATTGTCGGGACTGACAATTCATTAATAGCCGGTGTCTTGCCAAGAAAGTTCTCCCAGTGGATAAGGACCCCCCTGTACTGCACATGCTTGCACAATATGAACGACTACGGAGCAGCCGAAAGTCTCCGAAGTTGAACAGCTGATCGTCAGCTCTACACGGTGCCTGCGCACTACATTCTGCCTTGAGTCCAGGTTCAAGCCCCACCAACCAAGTGGACATTTTTATTGATTCACTTTAAGCATTATTAAAATCACTGCTCCCGAAAAAACAGCCGTTTTTAAAACTTTTTTTGCATTGATACATGTCCCCTGGGGCAGGACCCGGGTCCCCAAACACTTTTTATGACAATAACTTGCATATTAACCTTTAAAATGAGCACTTTTGATTATTCATGTTTATGTCCCATAGACTTTAACGGTGTTCGCACAAATTTTTTGTCTGTTCGCATGTTCTGCTGCGAACCGAACAGGAGGGATGTTCGACCCATCCCTACTTATCATTGAGAATCATGGGGTACAACTTGTCAAGCAACTCAGAGGTCCAAAGTCGCCCAACTGTGAAACAAATCATATATATTTTAATAGAAAGGAGCTCTCATTTATACTTGCATTTAGATCAGCAGAACAAATGCAGGAAGTGATGAGTGCACATGGACCAGAAGCAAATGTGTGGGGATGCCAAACAAATCAATGAACCCCACCCACATCAAATCTAACTACCACATCCACCCCACATTGATTAAGCACAAGTACATATCATACCCTTATCTGGAAAATGAGCAGCACCTCTTCTTTGCTAAAGATGGACCTTGCCATGTCCACCTAGATGGAGATCCTGACCAGCACAGGAACTTCTGGGTGATTACAGTGACTTATTTCTGGGTCAGAAGGCGAAACCACACTCTTTTGATCACTGCTGCAAATATTTGATCGCAACCACAATTAGAATTTTATTATTTTTGTTTATTTGCAGATATGTAAATTTGTATTTCTACTTATGATATTTAAAGACGTTCTATAAGAAATGGTGTCCCTGGGTTAGCAGCAGGTGAATGACAAAAACAAAAGGCCCAGTTTGAGCCCTGGTTCACACTGACAGAGGGAGAAAATCGTTCAGCTGAAATCACACATTTTCATTCCCGCATGTCATTCCCGCATGTCAGACATATGACACATACAACACTGCCTATCCACCAGCTGAATTCATTACCTGCAATACTCCACGGCTATTATATATAAAGATTCCACCTTTATCATTTACTTGCAGGTGTGCAGAAGCCTAGGTTTACATTGGAGCAATTTGTCATGCAATTTGAGAGATCAAATCACATGACTATTGGCAGCAATGGCACTGTTCCAATTGATGCAACACCGATTTTGTGGCACCACACCAATTTGCTAAGGTAGTTCCTGCACTACTTTTGACGATTTCAGGTGTGACTTCAATAGACATTTGTGTATGAAGCCACATGGATGTCTATCAAGTAGCACCTGAAATCACACTGACCTTGCTACTTTGAAATCACGCTACTTCAAGTGAAGTAGCGCGATTTCAAAGTAGCATCAATGTGAACCAGGGCGAAGAGATTTGTTTTTTGGTGCACAAATACATATTGAAATAAGATAGAAGAGATATTGCACTTTCCCAAAACCACCACCACACACAAAAACTAAAAGAGAAAGAAAAGTAGAAGAAAAAAAAACACCACAAAAAAGCTCAATAATGTACTTTTATTTTACCAGCAGGAAAAAAAAAAAGGTACATTCATTTACTACCTTCAAAAAAATTTGGACAGGATATATGGTGCTACATTTAGCAATGGGATTTTAAGGGCCCTGCTCATAGGAGCTTATAATCTAAAATTTTACAAAACCTTAGAGTGGACACAGCTTTAATTTCAGTGTATAATGGGCAACATATCACATTTTTATCTGCAAGATTATAGAAACATACTTAACAGTCATTCTTACAAAGTATTCCAACATAATATTAAAAAAGACCTATTCAAAACACCCACCACCAGCCCACAATCCACACATACATATATTGGTGACCATGTTCTGCTGGAAGCTGCATTTCGGTGTACACGATTAAACAAGATCAAAAAGGGTAGAAGGTCAGCAGATGCTTCCAAATGATGTTTGCATGATCAAACAGGAACAATACACACACAACAATGACCGCATGGCCACATAAACCCACTTTTGATTGAAAAAATGCCCAAGAATTTCAGCAAATATCCCTAGTTGGGCATTTGTCAATATGCACAATATCATTCCTTTTCTCCCACAAATTACAGCAAAAAACCTGACCTTCTCAGGCCAAACGAACCCCCCTACTGCAGGCCTTTATATAAGAGAGGTTGTATTGTTATCACACTGACACGCCCAATAGAAGTACACGCCCACCAGTATCTTTCAATCTATCTCTTCATGTATGTCTAAAGTTATTGCACCTGATGAGCAACTGTGTTAGCCCTTGGCTATGTGCATCAAATCTCCAACTACAGGCCAAAGATCAAAGTCCATTTGCATCCACATAAACAAAGCAACAGTTTTCTAAGCATATGTACCTGTGCAGTGTAAACCCTAAAATTTTAAATGTCCAAGTCCCTGGGCATGATTAGTGCTAATAAACATTAACATCAGTCCCTGGCTGCAATGGGCTTCCAATATAAAGTCCAAAATTACCTTTCTTACATTAGAACCTATTTCGACAGGAGACAAATATAATGCCAGCATGTCTTTGGATTGTAGTGAGAACATATAAACTTCAACACAAACTACTAGACGGAACTGCTACCCACTTAGCCACCAGCCTGCCTCACACATCATCTCTGTGGTGTGAACCAGCCCTAAGTCCACAGCCATGCTCAGTGTCACAAGCAATATACAATATATTGGCCTAAGTATTGGGACGCCTGCCTTTAAACGCACATAAACTGTAATGGCATCCCAGTATTAGTATTGGGTTCAAAACTCATTTGGCCCACCCTTTGCAGCTATAACAGCTTCAACTCTTTTGGGAAGGCTGTCCACAAGGTTTAGGAGTGTGTCTATGGGAATGTTTGGCCATTCTTCCAAGTGCATTTGTGAAGTCAGGCACTGATGTTGGATGAGAAGGCGTGACCTAGAGTCTCCTCTCTAATTCACCCCTAAGGTGTTCTGTTGTGTTGAGGTCAGGACTCTGTCCAGGCCAGTCAAGTTCCTCCACCCCAAAATCACTAAATGATTTGGTGGAGGGGGGATTATGATGTGGGGTTGTTTTTCAGGGGTTGGGCTTGGCCTCTTAGTTCCAGTTAAGGGAATTCTTAAGGCGTCAGCATACCAAGACATTTTGGACAATTTCATGCTCCCAATTTTGTGGGAACAAGCCCCTTCCTGTTCCAACATGACTGCACACCAGTGAACAAATCAAGGTCCATAAAGACGTGGATGAGCAAGTTTGGGGTGGAGAAACTTGACTGGCCTGCACAGAGTCCTGGCCTCAACCTGATAGAACACCCTTTGGCTGAATTAGAGCAGAGACTGCGAGCCAGGCCTTCTCATCCAACATCAGTGCCTGGCCTCACAAATGCACTTCTGGAAGAATGATCAAACATTCCCATAGACACACTAAACCTTGTGGACAGCCTTCCCAGAAGCTGTTTTAGCTGCAAAGGGTGGGCCAAATCAAATTTTAACCCTACGGACTAAGACTGGGCTGCCATTAAAGTTCATGTGTGTGTAAAGGCAGGCGTCCCAATACTTTTGGCTAAATAGTGAATTTGGAAAAGATTTACAATGGTGGTGGAACCCTCCTACACATAAATATTACATTTAGACATAGTTATAGGACCTGGGAGATGAGACAACTCTACATGAAGCAGCATGTTTGAGATTTGAACCCAGACGCTCAGGAATGCTAAGCAGAAGTTCTAACCTCTAAGCCACAGAGCTGCCACATGTGAGAACACATAACTACACATAACTACACATAAATACACATAAAATACATAAATACTGCATTTCTTTGGACATACAGGTGATGGAATTACATTACTCAAGAGCTATTCTTTTTGATTTATTCTGTGATATTTGGTGTTTTTTGTGAGTGAGAGTAGAATATTACCCTCAAATTTTTGGGAATTACATTTTGATTTCTGATGTTGGTACACATATCACATTTTTTTGGCTCAAATTATGAATATTTGAAAATAAAAGGCACAACAAATTGTGATTCATTTTAAATTTGCATCAGCAATTGTATTGTTTGTGGATTGTAAAGACACCTGTGTGAGTTTGGGTAAAGATTGTTGTGAGATGGAGAGTAATGGGGCGTACAAACGGTCGGACTTTTCAGCTACAAAAGTCCGACAGCCTGTCCGACAGACTTTCGACGGACTTTTGGCGGACTTTCGACGGACTTGCGGCGGACTTTCTAACGAACAGACTTGCCTACACACGATCACACAAAAGTCCGTCAAATTCTTACGTGATGACGTACACCGGACTAAAATAAGGAAGTTCATAGCCAGTAGCCAATAGCTGCCCTAGCGTGGGTTTTTGTCCGTCGGACTAGCATACAGACGAGCGGATTTTTCGACCGGACTCGAGTCCGTCGGAAAGATTTGAAGCATGTTTCAAATCTAAAGTCCGTCAGATTTGAGGCTGAAAAAGTCTGTTGAAAGTCTGGAGAAGCCCACACACGATCGGATTACCAGCCAGCTTTAGTCCGTCAGCGTCCGTTGGACTTTTGTAGCTGAAAAGTCCGACCGTGTGTACGCCCCATAACAAGTGAAAGAGAAAAATATATTTTACCAAAAAAATCAAAACATTCCACATTCTAGCATTCTTAAAAACAAAATATTTTAGGTAGAAGCAACAATGTTGCAAAGGAAAATTTATTTCAGAGATAGATACATTTCATCTCAACATTAAAAGGTTTTTTTGTGAAAGTTAAAATTGTTCCATTGGAATCAATGGCTGAAACTTGATTTGGACTAAAATAGAGCAGATTTTCACTTCCAAAAAATGCTCTCTAATTAGCTCTCATTTTGGTATTTACTATAGCGCCAGGTAAAAAAGACACTTGAGTTAAAATGAGAGCTATTTTCAGGTCTGAGCATGCTCAGTTGTGTTGGCACCTAGTTGTCCAAAACGGGGAATTTTTCACTTCTCAGACTTTTAAAGATATTTCAGTGTATAAATTACTTTTTCACAAAGTTTAAAAGCAGATTATCTTTAAATAATATACCGCATATTTCAGTACCATTTAGGCAATTATATCATGCTCTAAACATTTCCATGTGCACTACTCCAGGTTTTAGCAGAGTAATGCCCCGTACACACGGTCGCATTTTCCTACGGAAAACGTGTGAAAGGACCTTGTTGTCGGAAATTCCGACCATGTGTGGGCTCCATCACACATTTTTCATCGGAATTTCCGACACACAAAGTTTGAGAGCTTGCTATAAAATTTTCCAACAAAATCCGTTGTCGGAAATTCCGATCGTGTGTACACAAATCCGATGCACAAAGTGCCCCGCATGCTCAGAATAAATTAAGAGAGGAAAGCTATTGGCTACTGCCCCATTTATAGTCCTGACGTACGTGTTTTACGTCACTGCGTTCAAAACGATCGGATTTTCCGACAACTTTGTGCGGCCGTGTGTATGCAAAACAAGTTTGAGCCCACATCCGTCGGAAAAAATCCATTGATTTTTTTGTCGGAATGTCCGATCAATGTCCGACCCTTGTGTACGGGGCATACGGGTTTGGGCGCTATTTAGTTTCAGGGAACTATAATAAATTCAATTTTGGGAGTATTTTCTCACCAGCGCTATAGTGAATACCGTTTTAGCGCTAATTAGCGCCGCAGCTCTATAGTAAATGACACATAGGTTGGACTTGATGGACTTGTGTCTTTTTTCAACCTCACCTACTATGTAACTATGTAATTATGATCCCCAAAGTGAGGGAGATTCAAAACGTTATAGTTGGCACTAAAACAAGAGGTGAGGGTAAATCATCCATTAGGGACAAACGTTACAGTAACAACTGTCTTCGATGGGCAATAATGGTTATATAATTGGTAAGGTTGAAAAAAAAGACACCAGTCCATCCAGTTTAACCTGAGTGTATATGTGTTTTTGTGTGTGTTTTAATGTCAGTACCATTTTCCATAGCCCTGTACATCACGCTAGCTATGAAACACATCTAAAAGTTTTTTAATTTATCTACAATCCCTGCTGACACCGCCAACTATGGAAGGGAGTTACACATCTTGACTAGGGATGAGTCGAACACCCTCCTGTTCGGTTCGCAGCAGAACATGCAAACAGGCAAAAAATTTGGCAGAACACACAAACATCGTTAAAGTCTATGGGACACGAACATGAATAATCAAAAGTTCTAATTTTAAAGGCTTATATGCAAGTTATTGTCATAAAAAGTGTTTGGGGACCCTGGCCCTGGCCCAGGGGACATGTATCAATGCATTTTTTTTTTAAAAAACTGACGTTTTTTCGTGAGCAGTGATTTTTTTAATGCTTAAAGTGAAACAATAAAAATGTAATATTCTTTTAAATATCGTGCCTGGGGGGTGGCTATAGTATGCCTGTAAAGTGGTGCATTTTCATTTTCTGTCATAGTGACAGTGGTCACCAGAAAAAAAACAGTGCTAAATCTCTCCAGGTGAGACACAGACACCCATAAAATAAAATTGACAAAGTATAGTATTGCCCTTACCCATTTCGACAAAAAAGTTTTCACTTAACATACACTTTAACCAGTTTACTTTTTGGTAAATTAATAATTCCTATTGAAATATTTCATGTAGCTGTGATGTATTTTTAAAAGTATTAGACCCCTTTCACACTGAGGCGCTTTTCAGGCATTTTAGAGCTAAAAATAGCACCTGAAAAGCGCCTCTCATGCCTCCCCAGTGTGAAAACCAGAGTGCTTTCACACTGGGGCAGTGTGCTTGCAGGACATTAGGAAAAGTCCAGTAAGCAGCATCTTTGGGGCAGTTTGGGAGCTAGTTTTAGTGGCGCTTTACCGTTGTTTTAGCGGTGCTTTTGCCCGCTCTCAAAACACCCTGCCCATTGAAATGAATGGGCAGCGCTGCCAAAGCGCCTGCAAAGCGCTTCAGCAGCAACACACAAGGGGTGCTTTTAACCATTTCTTTGGCTGCTAGCGGGGGTTAAAAGCGCCGCTAAAACAACGGTAAAGCGCAGATAAAACTAGCAGTGCTTTACCGCTAACAGACACCCGCCCCAGTGTGAAAGTACCCTTAAAGTCAATTTTATTCTTTTAGCTATAGTAACTCAGCTGGGCATACAGCGTTTAAGTAAATGTGTGATATGTTCAAATCCAGTGTTTTATTAACTTAACTTTGCTTTTTCATTAAATTCAGTAATAGCACATCTAATAAAATGTTCTTTCTGAAAAATTATTTTCCTACAGCATGTTCAATCATGTCAGTATGCAGCAGCGTTGGTCTATAAAATATTGAGATATCTGACAAATATTGGTACTTCTGTGCAACAGAGCAGAAAACTCAATATGAGCCAAACAACTTAAATTTACCACTACAGACAGTATTTTGTTGAACAGATTTAATATTTGCAGGGTTTCAACCCAACACTGGCATACTGAGCTATCGCATATCATAACTATTTTATTTATGATTTAAGTAAATGCACAAAAATGTGCTGACCTAATGGAACACTCACCTATATTCTGATAATTACATTTCTATTGACAAAGGAAATTTCAGGTGTGTGCATGAGATTCTAGTAGTAATTTATTATATGAATAAAGGAAAAAAAATGTTTTTGTTTTTGATAGTGGTTTTGGAACACCATTTTTTTTTGTGTCCCCCATTGAGGAGATTCACCATCTCTCTTTTTTTGCCCTGTTTAACCACTTTAATACTGGGCACTTTCCCCCTTCCTGCCCAGACCTATTTTCAGCTTTCAGTGCTGTCACACTTTGAATGACAATTACACGACACTGTACCCAAACAACATTTTTATAATTTTTTCCCCACAAAGAGCTTTCTTTTGGTGGTATTTGATCACCACTGTGTTTTTTTATTTGTGCTAAACAAATAAAAAAAGACCGGAAATTTTGAAAAAAAAAAATTCTTGTTTTTTTTATAAAATGTTGTAAATAAGTACATTTGTCTCCTTCACTGATGGGCGCTGATGAGGCTGCACTGATGGGCACTGATAAGGTGGCACTGATGGGCACTGGTGAGGTGGCACTGATGGGCTCTGATGGTGAGGCACTAATATGCAGCACTGATGGGCACTCATAGGTGGCACTGATGGGCACTGACAGATGGCTCTGATAGGCAGCACTGATGGGGCACTGGCAGGCTTTACTGCTGGGCACTGATTGGCATCTACAATGGGCACTGATTGGCAATCAATAATCAATCAGAGCAGATCCCTCCTGTCATGAGAGCAACCGATCGGCTCTCCTCTACTTGCATCTGTCAGACGCGATAGAGGAAAAGCCGATATATGGCCGTGATCAGCTGTAATTGGACATAGCTGATCACATGGTAAAGAGCCTCCATCAGAGGCTCTTTACCCAGATCGGAGATGCGGTGTGGGTTATCCTGCTCACATCATATGATGTCCGGCCAGGATAACAGAACCACTTTCCGTACGTCATATTGCTATATGGCAGACAGGAAGTGGTTAATAATAGTATCAAGAATGAAAGAAAATTTCAAAATTTGGGTTATCAATAGAACAGCAATAGGGTGGAAATCTTCCAATAGGGACACCAGTTCTGATGACCGTGGTGAAAACTAGGGATTCCCTCACTTAGAGGGTTTTCTCTCACTTTCTGTTTTGACTATGGGACAGCAAGTGAATCCAAATCTCCCTAATAGGACCCAGGTGGCAAAAAAACTATCACGGTTTATTACACTCCCTTAGGCCCCTTTCACACTGGGGCAGTGGGGGTGTCGGCGGTAAAACCATCGTTTTATCGGCGGTATTCGGCTGCTAGTGGTGCAGTTTTAACCCCCACTGGCGGCCGAAAAGGTTAAAACCGCTCGCATAGCGCCGCTACAGCGGCAGTATAGCCATGGTATTGCCACGCTGCCCCATTGATTTCAATGGGCAGGAGCAGTTTAGGAGCGGTGAATACACCACTCCTTCACCGCTCCAAATATGCTGTTTGCAGGAGTTTTTTTCTCTCCTGCCAGCGCACCGCTTCACTGGAGAAACAGCAGTGGCAGTTTTAGGTCGGTTTGCAGGCGCTATTTTTAGCGCAATAACGCCTGCAAAATTGCCTTTAGTTTCACTTAAACTCTGGTAAGTATGTGTTAGCACTGTACTGAAGTTAGTAGGAGTTATTTAAAATGAATGGAAGATGAAATGCATTTTCCCAGCTGTTTCATTAATGGCAGAGGTATACTGTAGATCTAATTTTGGACATTAGGCTGGTGCCTCTCTGATCATGATAGTCTAATTGCTGAACAGGTAAACAACCTATAGGTGTGTGGTTTGGAACACCTAGGGGGTCATTTACTATAGTGCCAGGAAGTACTGGGCACTTTGGGAAATAAAAGCTCCCATTTTAGCCAAATAAAATTTCAACAGGCGAATGTGCAAATGAAAATTAGCACGCGAACACACGTTGATAAATTCTAAGTGAGCACTAATTAGCATTTCCCCGTATATGCAAATGCCAATTCCTACCAAGTTGTTATATAGTACTGCACTTTAATGATAAACCATGTATGTGAAAGAAACATTTTTATGTGAGATGTGCTCTACCTCGTGTGCATCTATTGATGTATGTTGCAATTAGTATTCCTAGTTTTTTTCCTTCTTTTGCTAACGAATGCAGTTATGAATGATTATTACATAGTAATGTCTGCTATTCTGTAAAGTTACATGTATTAAACATTTAGGTTACCTATTTGTTGTATGTTGTTTTTTATTTTTTAATTTAGGTGACTATAAAGCAGTAATTATTTATATTCATTCTTTAATCATACTACACTATTATGCAGGTCTCGTATTTAGCACAATGGCTTAGTGGTCTGCTCAGATGTCTCCACAGCACTCACGGTACAAGTTCAAATACCATCCACCAGGTGTGTTTATTCTTTCAGTGCACAAGCGAATTAAAATAAACAAACAAAAAAATGTAATCTGCCCGTTAACTAGTGTGTGGTGTTTGGACTTTCACACCATAATAGTATTGAATACTTACATATCATTGCATGCATTTGAAGAGTTAATATAATAGAATCAGCCAAATTTAAAGTGCATTGGCTAATTGGCATTCACCTATTTTCAGCATATGCTGCTTTGGCTAATTGGCTAATTGGCTAATAGTCATTTGCCTTTTTTCACCAATTCAATCTTTTAGTATCTCTCTGTTGGATTTGAACCCATGAGTTCTTTAAGGTAGAAGTGCTGACCACTAGCCTATTGGGAGTAGCACAGTCATACATAGAAAATACATTCACTAGTGTTTGATGTTTCTTCTCCCTGAGCTGTCTCTTCTTCCGCCGCCATCTTCTCCCGCTGATGTGTTCTTCCGCGCAGCCGGTTACCCACTAATAAAAAAAAGCTGCTCTTCTTGTGGCGGTCATCTGTGGCCATCCGATAATGTCACCCGGAGAGTCCGCTCCATGGCTATGTAAGAGACGCCACACAGCGGGTGACAACACAGTGGAGGTAGACCGCCACAGAAGAGCAGCTTTTTTTTTTTTATTAGCGGGTAACCAGCGGTGCGGAAGAACACAGCAGATGGAGAAGATGGCGGCGGCAGGAGAGACAGCTTGGGGAGAAGATGGAGGAGCTGACAGCGTCTGGAGAAGATGGCTCAGGGAAGAAGACAGAAGAAGAAGAAGAATAAACCAAGCTGATGTGCATTGGCTAATTATGCTGCTGAGTACAATGCACACTTCCAGGAGGTGATGCTGTCAGTGGGATTTGAACTCTTGGCTTAAACCTTTGAGGGCAGCAGAACTGAGCACATACCTACAGAGAAATTACATTTACTAATGTTTGATTATATACAATAATGTTTTGCATTTCAGGCATTAATATTATAGTAACAACCATGCTGATGTGGCATTGGCTAATAGGCATTCACCTCTTTTCAGCATATGCTGCTGAGTCTAATGCAAGCTTTCAGTAGGTGATACCATCTGTGTGATTTTCAGCCATTTGAGCACAATTATATTGAGAACATACGTTTAATAGCGTTTGATGGTAGGACTACTTTATATTCTAGGTATAATAGTACTCAGCACAGTGACTTAGGCCCCTTTCACACTTGTGCGACTTGAAAGTTGCGAGATTTTGATGCGACTTTAAGCAATGCCTGTGTGATCTTGAGGTCTATGGATGTAGGAGTCGCAGGGAAAGGCACGCAACTTTCCCACGATTTTGCATCAGCAATTTTGCCGCGATTCCAGGGAATGCCTGTGTAAACTTGAGGTCTATGGACCTCAACTCGCATCAAAGTCAGACCAAAGTAGTACAGGGACTACATTAAGTCAGTGTTACTTGAAATCGCACAGATATGAATGGTACACATTGAAAATCATGGGGTATGACTTGTCATGCGACTCTGATGTCCAAAGTCGCACAAGTGTCACTCAGCCCGACTGTTAGCGATTTCAGAGACATCAGTGCACTTTCCTGCACAGATGTCTAGTGAAATCACATAGGTCATAAGGTGTCCTATGCCTACCTACTTTTGCTAATAGGTGTCCCTTATACCCATCTCAAAAAGTTGTGAGGTAAGAAGTCGCCCCCTGAAGTCGCCCAAAGTAGTGCAGGAACTAATTTTGGGAATCGTTGTGGCATCGCACCAATTCGGACAGTTCCATTGCCGTCAATAGGCGCCAATTTGGCCTGCAATTTGAGATGTCAATTCAGAGCTATGTGAACATGGGTGAAGTTGCATAGATATTAGAGCTGCACGGTTCTGACCAAAATGAGAATCACGATTTTTTTGCTTAGAATAAAAAGATCATGATTCTCGCGACGTAAAATCTTACACATTATCCCCAAAAAATTGGGCTAACTTTTTTTTTTATTTATTTATTCATTAAAGTAATTTTTCCCCAAAAAAAAATTCCATTTGAAAGACCGCTGCGCAAATACAGTGTGGCATAAAATATTGCAACAACCACCATTTTATTCTCTAGGGTCTCTACTAAAAAAATATATATAATGTTTGGGGGTTCTAAGTAATTTTCTAGCAAAAAAAATTGATTTTAACCTGTAACCAACAAATGTCAGAAAAAGGTTCAGTGTTTAAGTGGTTAAACTTTCTTCACTTACACAGAAGTCTATTTCATTGAAAAATTGTTACAATGTTTCTAGTTAAGTTCACTGATAAAGAATGTTCTAATTCTTGGCAGACTGCCTGGTTTTTCTATTCCTTTCTTTTGAGGGCTGTGGTTTCAGAAGAGCAGAGAGAATTCTTTGCATAGCAAGAATCGTGAAACGCTTTTTTCAAGATTGCAAAGGGGAAAAAATCACAATGACAATTAATCGTGCAGCTCTAATAAATATGATTGGAAATCATGGTGGACAACTTTTCATGTGACTCTGAGGTCCAAAGCTGCATGAAAAGTCACCCAAGTGTGAAAGTAACCTAATGAGATTAATTGATAACACCTTTGAATAAGGCCCCATTTGCACTTGTGCGACCTTAAAATTGCACAGCTTTGCCATGACTTGAAGCAATGCCTATGTAATCTTGTGGTGTATGGACCTCAAATCGCATCAAAGTCAAGCCAAGGTAGTGCAGGGACAAATTTGCTACACTTTCAGGATGCACAAGTGACAATAGGGCCAAATTCAAAGGTGTTATCCTTGAATCTCATTCACACTGCTGCGACCTGAAAGTCACACTATTTTGCTGCCACTTTGCCGCTGCAACTTTGCCCCAACTTCTGGTAATGCTTTTGTAATATTGTACCCGATATACCACAAGTCACATGAAAGTCACACCAAAGTAGTACAGGGACTACCTTGAAGTTGGTGCGACTTAAAGTAGCACAGATATGAATGGTCATCATTGAGAATCATGGGGTACAACTTGTCATGCAACTCAGAGGTCCAAATTTGCTGGAAAATTCGCCCAACTGTGAAACAAGTCATATATATTTTGATAAAAGGAGCTCTCATTTATACTTGCATAGTCCTTACTGATTTACTTCAGCAGAACAAATGCAGGAAGTGATGTGTGCACATGGAACGGAAGCAAATGTGTGGTGATGCCAAACAAATCAATGAATTCCATCCACACCAAATCTAATTACCACATCCACCCCCACATTGAGTAAGCACAAATACATATCCTACACTTATCCGGCAAATGAGCAGCACCTCCTCTTTGCTAAAGAGACCTTGCCATGTCCACCTAGATGGAGATCCTGACCAGCACAGGAACTTCCGGGTGCATACAATGACTAATTTCGGGGTGAGAAGGTGAAACCACACTCTTGATTGCAGCTGCGAATATTTGATCGCAACCACGATTAGTATTTTTTATTTTTGTTTATTTGCAGATATGTAAATCTGTATTTCTAATTATATTTGAAGGTAAACTTAAGGGAGTTTGATAAGAAATGGTGTCCCTGGGTTAGTAGCAGGTGAATTACAAAGACAAAAGGCCCAGTTTGAGCCCTGGTTCACACTGACAGCAGGAGGAAATCATTCAGCTAAACTCACACAATGTCATTCCCGCATGTCAGTCCCGACTGTGGGGGCAACATCGGAGACATCAGTGCAGGTTTCTGCACTGATATCAATACAAATTGCACCAAATAGAACAGTGCAATTGCCACCGATTTGACATGTCAAATCGCACCAATGTGAACCAGAGCTGACAGATTCAAACACTGCCTAGCCACCAGCTGAATGCATTACCTGCAATTCTCCACAGATGTTACATATAAAGATTCCACCTTTTTTTACTGGCTTGCAGGTCTGCTGAAGCCTAGGTTTACATTGAAGTGATTTGAGAGATCAAATCACATGACAAATCACAGCCCATTAGCGGCAATGGCACTGTTCCAATTGATGCAACACCGATTTTGCGGCGCCGCAATGATTTGCAAAAGTAGTTCCTGCACTATTTTTGCTGATTTCAGGTGTGACTTCAATAGAAATCTGTATGAAGCCACACAGATGTCTATCAAGTAGCACCTGAATTCGCGCTGACCTTGCTACTTTGAAATCGGGCCACTTCAAGTGAAGTAGCCCAATTTCAAAGTAGCATCAATGTTAACCAGGGCAAAGAAACTAGCTTTTTTAGTACGAAAATACATATAGAAATTATAAGATATAAAAAGATATTGCACTACCCCAAAACCACCACCCCCAAAACTAAAGAAAAAAAAAAAACACCCCAACAAAGAAGCTCAATAATGTACTTTTATTTTGCCAGCAGAAACAAAATTATGTACATTCATTTACTAGCAAAAAAAAAAAAAAAATTCTACAGGATATATGGTGCTACGCTTAGCAAAACATTTAGCAATTGGATTTTAAGGGCCCTGCTCATAGGAGCTTACAATCTAAAATTTGTCTAAACCTTAGAGTGGACACAGCTTTACTTTCAGTGTATAATGGGCAACACATCATTTTTATCTGCAAGATTATAGAAACATACTTAACAGTCATTATTCTTACAAAGCATTCCAACATAATATTAAAAAAGGCACGTATTCAATACATAACACCCACCACCAGCCCACAATCCACACACACATACATTGGTGACCATGTTCTGCTGGAAGCTGCATTTCTGTGTACATGATTAAGCAATGAGCTCAATGAGTAGAACGTCAGCACATACTCCCAAACCATGTTTGCATGGTCAGACAGGAACAATACACACATAACAGTGACAGCATGGCCACAAAAAGCCACTTTTGATGGAAAAAAAGCACAAGAATTTCAGCAAACAACCCTAGTTGGGCATTTGTCAATATACACAATATCATTCCTTCCCCCCCACAATTTTTTTTTGTCAATTCAGTAAATGGACAACAACACACATATACTGTCAGTGCTTAGTGACTGCGTCCTTCACATCATATGACCAAACAAATTAATAATACAGAGCACATCTTAATAACCATGCAAATATATCAAAAGACATTCCACTTATCTCTCTTCCAATATCTCCCAGCTTCTTCCTCCCCCATCCCTTTCACATCAAAAAGATAAACAATATACATCCTAGCCAAAAATATCCTCACCACATCTTCTACAGAAATTAACCTCTTCCTTCCTACCCATATATTCCTAACATCACACATTACTTCCTTGTAGACAACAGAAAAGCACCACACCTTCCTGGCTGCATTTTTCTCCAATCTCCACAAACCCAGAACCACCATTTCATCCCTTACAAAAACCACCCCCACCACCTCCCTCAGGAAGCTCTTCAACTTTCCCAGCACTTCTTTAGCGAAGACACAGTTCCAAAACATGTGGAACACGTCCTCCACTCCCACACAGCCCTCTCTTGGACATAACTCCTATCTTACCAAATCCCTACTTTTCAGAAAACTCATGGTCGTCAGACACCTCATAAAGGTCATCCAGGATATGTCCCTTTGGCGGTTAGTCACTCCTCTTGTACATACTCTTCCCGATTGCACACTTTCCTTCTATTTTAAGTACTGTATCCCATTAGGAAAAATCTCCCCAGCAATCCAAACTTTAAAGTGGGGTTCCACCCAAAAAAAAAAAAAAAACTACATGAAAAATCCTAAAAAAAAAAAAATACAAAAAAAATTTGGATATTTTTTTTTTTACTTACCTCTAAATGCCTGTTGCTAGGGGGTCCCTCGTAGTCTGCCTCTTCCAGTGCCTGGTTCTGGTGACATCACTTCCCCCTCGGCACAGGAAGGGCTCAGCTCTGCTCCCTCCCTCCTGTCAATCATCTGGGACCCATTACAGGTCCCAGGTGACTGAGCGGCCAATCACGGCGCACAGCGCCGCTCGCGCATGCGCAGTGGGTGCCAGGCTGTGAAGCCACAGCCCGGCGCCCACAGTTGCAATGCCGGCGCTGCTGAACGGAGGGGGAGATGAGCGGGGCTTCGATCCCCCGCATCGCTGGACCCTGGGACAGGTAAGTGTCCAATTAAAAGTCAGCAGCTGCAGTATTTGTAGCTGCTGACTTTTCATTTTTTTTTTTTTTGACTGGACCTCGGGTGGAACTCCTCTTTAAGTTTCTTTTTATCACCAACCTCCCTCCCCAGACCCCCCAACCTCCATCCTTCCCAGATCTTGGTTAGGACCAAAAAATACTGAGGAACGACCCATGCCTATGGCTTTTCCAGGGCCCGCCTGTAGAGTCCCCATCTTGTAAACAATCTTCCTCCAAGGTACTGCATCACCTTCTTCCCAATTCGGTTACCTCTTAGGGTCCTTATCAACATCACCCAATAATGCAGCATCAAGAAGTCCCCGATCTTTGGAAGTCCGAAACCATCTTTGGCCCTTGGTTTAGTAATCTTCTCCCTTGCACACTTCTCCATCCTCCCTCCCCAAAAGAACATGTCATGGTTATGCAATAGAGTTTCTCTGTCAGCTTACCTGTCTCCATGTGTTCATCTCTAAGGACCAGCTGTCTCTCACCTGACTGGTTTATAACCTCTCCTCTAAGCATGGCCCCACCCCAGGCCCTATCAGGGAACCCTATATTAACCTGTGCACTGCAAGCCAGCAGTGCTGATCAACTATTGTGTTTTAGCCTCCGTGTGTACTTGCTGTGTTTCCTACGTCTGATTCCTGTTACCAACTTTGGCCTGTTCTTAACTATTCCTGTCTACTCGTGACCCTGACCTTTGGAGTGTCCCCGACCATCCCTGTTTGCCTGTGACCCTGAACCCTGGCGTGAACTCTGTTGTCCTTGTCTGCTTGTGGCCCCAACCTTGGCTTGTCCCTTACTTTCCTTGTTGTTCCAGCCTGCTGCCTCCTTCCTCTTCTCCTGTAGTCTACCGTGAGCGTGAGCTGCGAGACCCTGGGGGCCGCGACCTGGAGCCAGACTGCAGCACAGTCCATCCTCACCACTAGAGGCCCTGGTGAACACCTGCTGGCTCTTAGACTCTGCGCCCTGGGGAATCTATGCTCTAGCTCCCAGTGGGATCTGTGTCAGTGATCCAGTAGACCTGCTTCCTGAATCTCCCTGGGTTCAATCCACAGCAGTCAGTCCTAGGGTCCACTACCTAGCGGTGCACTTCTGACTCCTACAGAGTGCATCTGTCACCTAGCCTCAAGGTGACCTGACAGAACAACAGTAGCCTCGTCATCTTCCTCACCCAACCATCAGGAGGCGGGAATATAACAGAGACATACAACATAATCGGAAGGATCACTGACTTGATGATCAGAACTTTCCTGGTGCAGGACAATTCACGCATCCGCCACATAGACAACTTTTCCTCCACTCGCTCAGTCACCTTCTGAAAACTGCGACTTCCCCTCAACTCCCTGTTAAAACATACACCCAGCACCTGCATCCTCTCCACCTTCTGACTCCGTCCCTCATTCACCTCCACCTCTTGGCCCACACTACACACCTGACACTTACTCCAATTCACACTCATCCCAGACACACTGCAGAACAGACCTGCAATCTTCTACGCCGCACATCAGCCATTCCACCAGCCACCAACACAACATCATCCATGTACCCCAACACTTTCACACTCCTTCCACCATTGCCAGGCACAAATACACCATTGAATGCCTTGTCCTTCACTGCACTCAGTAATGGCTCCATCACGCAGATGAACATCAAAGGCGATAGGGGGCACCCCTGCCTAACACCAGACATCACAGGGATACTCCCCCTAGGGTACCGTTGACCAAAACCTGACTTGAGACACCTTTGTATAGTCCTCTGATAACCTTCATCAGCTGGTCTGGAAACCCTAGGACCTCCAGAATCTGAAACAGAAACTGATGGGAGACTTTGTCGTAGGCCTTTTCAAGGTCAATCGACTCTAGAAGGCACGGCAAGTTGTTAGATTGCGCGTAGTATACGACACCCCTCAGTAACGATAGATTGTCGGAAATCTGCCGACCAGGAACCGCATACACCTGCTGCTCCCCAATCACTTCACCAATCACAAGCTTGACTCGATCGGCAATGAATCTTGCCACAATCTTGTAGTCAATGTTCAACAGTGTAATTGGCCGCCAATTCCGAATATCTCTCTTGTCGCCCTTTTTATAGATGAGGGTAATCACCCCCTCCCTTAAGGACTTTGGCATCTCCCCCACTTCAAACACCAGCCTCACCAACTCACACACCTCATTCTTCATCACCTCCCACGCTTTACAAAGGAACTCAACAGTCAACCCATCCTTCCCAGGTGTCTTATTCCGGTTCATCCCATCTATCACTCGCCTCACTTCCTCCTCAGACACAACCACACACATACCAAACCTATCCTCCTCAGACAATCTTGCATCCACTTTCTCGCAATACTCTCGCATCTCCTCAGCACTTACTCCACGTCCACCTGCAAACAAATCCCTATAAAACTCACTCACCACCTCCATCACCTTCTCACCATTCACCTCCTGTCCCTGTACCATCACTGATTTCATCACATTGCGTCCCCTCAAGAGTTTCTTGAAGAACCACGAACATGTCTCCCCTTCCTTCATGTCCTTCACTTTAGCTTGGAAGATTAGCTTCTTCCCTCTCATCACCCAAACTTTCTTTATCTCCTCCCAAAGCTTTCCAATCTCCTCTTCTAACTCCCATCCTCCCTGCCTTACTTTAAGCAGGAGTCTCAACCTATGGTGGAGAGCCCTCCCTTCTTGTTTCTCTTTCCTTGCCTTCTTTATACCTGCTTAAAGAAAGAGCTTGATTCGCTCCTTCAGCCAGTCCCAGCACTCGAAAAAGGATTCAAAATCCCCCTTCCTTCCCAACCACACTTTATATTGCAGAGCAAACTTATCAAAAATCCCTTGGTCTTCCAATAACAGATTACTTAATTTCCAGATTCCTCTCCCAGTCTTGACATCTTGATCAAAAATAAACTTTCCCACCAAAACCTGTTGGTCGGAGAAAGACACCTCCCATTGCTTCCACTCTGCCACCTTCAGTGCCCTGAAACCTAAAATAAAGTCAATTCGGGATTTCACGCTTCCCTTATCTGAAAAAAAGGTTGCTGGGGCTTTACCATTTCCATAGTAGCCAACCGCTCCATCCTGCAAACAAAAATCCTGCAAAATTGCATTAAAAGCTGTGCTGGTGACATCGGTCTGGCTTTCACCTTGGCCTACTCTATCTTCAGCAGTCCTAATAAGATTAAAGTCTCCAGCAACAATGGTCTTTCCTCTCCCCACAAGGTGGAGCCTCAAAATTTCCAACAAATCCATCCTGGAATTTTTTCGCACTGGTGCATAAACACATACCGACTTAAAGGATTCTTCCAGGTAGGTAAACATTACACTCAGAACTCTTCCTATCACCACTTCCTCCCATGATTCAACTTTATTTTCTGGGTTTTTAAAGAGCACCCCCACCCCTTCACTTCTATTTTCCGCAGCACAAGACCAAACCGCTGGTCCTGCAGACCAGTCCCCATGGCCTGGAGCATACCACAAACCACACTCTTACAAACACAAGACATCACACTCAATCTTAGCCAACTCAGACAAAACAGCTGCACGACGATAGACAGATCCAATCGAACGCACATTTACACTACATATAGACAAAGCCATGAGAAGGATCAAAAAAATCCTGCAGAACACACTAAACCCCTCCATCAGGAAACTCTTTTCCACTTCTGTTCCCTGTACCTTTTACAAGAGGATCAACTGATTCACTCTTCAAATATTGCATCACAGGAGAACCTACCAAGTCCAATGGTGATGTTGCTCCACTTGAATCATCTGACACTTGTGAATCAATACTTAAACTCGGCAGTACACACCCACCACCACCTGGGCTCAAACCCAGAGACAAGTCCCATTTAGGCTTCTTTCTCCGTGCCTCACTCTCCTGCTCCACCTCAGGCCCTGGTCTTTGATTAGCGATTAAAAGTTCTTTTGATCCTGTCCCCTCCTTCCTCCTCACCTCCAGCACCTCCATATCCTCAGCCCACTCACCAAGCTCCTCATCTACATATTGACTCTCCTGTTCTGCCTCCACCTGTTTTATCAAAGCAATCAACTCTTCACACACTCCACTCACCTCACTCCCTCCCTCCCTCCCTCCCTCCATGCCTTCATCCACCACAGCTTCTTCCGCCTCACCAACCTGCATCTCATTATCCCCCTCTGTCAGATTAATATTCACTCCACTTTTACCCATACTCCCTTGCAGTTCCTGTCCGACACCTTCCTTGGAGCTACTTCCGGGGTTTTCAGCATCTGGGGGGTCGGCACCCTTCCACCTTCCGTGCCGGCCACCTGCTCACCCCCGTCATCTGCCCGCTCAGTCTCCTGCTCCTCCGGTTCTCGGCTCACATTCTGCCCTGTAAACCGCCATCTCTGCACAGCCTCCGCATACGAGAACATCTTCCTCCTCACTATTTTTGGACAGTTTCTGACCATATGCTCCCCTGAACCACACAGATCACATTTCTTTTCCTTGCACTCCGCTGCATTGTGTCCCGGCTTCAAGCACACTCTACAGAAAAGCTTAGAAGGGCAGTCCTCACAAATATGTCCATACTGAAAGCACCCCCTGCAGTAACGGGGTTGCCCAGAATAGAAAACAGTACACCGCTCCCCAGCAATGGTAAATACCGGGGGAGGGTGACACACGCCACAAAAACCTGATGCGTCCCTCTTCATGCATACTTTAAAACGCAGTTTACCTCTATACATGCCATACTGGTTATAAATCTTCTCTCCTCGATCAGCCCCTACACAATACCGCAACAAAAATTGTCTCACCAATTCCGGCTCCAAAAAAAGGATTATAACAATGTACAGTCATGGTCTTCAATCCAGGATCAAACAATAAACGGACGTCCATCTTCTTAGTTAGCAAATTTCCTCCCAGATCTGCCTTCACCCAATTCTCATATGCAGCTTGACAGGTATCCTCAGTATGAAAAGAAACATCGTATTGACCACTGACCACAAAATCTTGGAGAGCATTTTTATCAGTGACCTGTAAATTCAGCAACTTCTGTAAAACATCCACAGCGATCGTCTTCAGACCCACTTCACCACGATATTCAGGCTTTACCTGGATTCTCATAGAATTTCTCAAATGCATCGGACCTCGCGACATGGCGACGTCCTTTTTTGGTTCCGCCTTTATTTGGCCTCCCGTTTATCCAGAACACCCCCAACTCAAAACCTAGGCGAATATGACACCCGATCATAAGTCAGGAGGCCGAGCAGCACTCTGTAAGGAAGATTCTGGCCTGTTCTTAGGCCCTCCTTCTCCCCACAAATCACAGCAAAAAACCTGACCTTCTCAGGCCAAACAAACCCCCCCTACTGCAGCCCTTTATATAAGAGAGGTTGTATTGTTAGCACACTGACACACGCCCAATAGAAGTACACGCCCACCAGTATGTTTCAATCTGTCTCTTCATGTATGTTCAAAATGATTGCACCTGATGAGCAGGAACACATAATACTATTTGTAACTGTGTTAGCCCTTGGCTAGGTGCATCAAACTACTGGTCAAAGATCGAAAGTCTATTTGCATCCACAAAGCAACAGTTTTCTAAGCATATGTACCTGTGCAGTGTAAGGCCCGGTTCACACTGATGCGAGTTCATGACGAATGCAATGCATCAAAAACACTTTAAATTCGCATGTCATCCCTAAAGTCATTGTTTTCAATGACGGTCGTTCACATACATGCGTTGCGATTCCTCTACCAATGTGATGCGATTAAAAAAAGGGTCTTGTGCGAGTTTACTGTGTTGCGTTGCGAATTTAGTCTCCATAGACATCAATGTAAATCGTTCTTGAATCGCATTGATGGTTCACATATGTGCGAATTCCACCACACTACTCCCCACAAAAACCAGGAAGTACACAGGAAGTTAAGACCTTTTTTTTTTTTACATTATGATTCCATTGGCTAGACTATCAATCGCAGCTATATCCAACTCCTGAAATTCGCGGTAATATCGCGGTAAAATCGCGGTAAATTCGCACCTCAAAAAAAGACAAAAAACGGAACAAAATCACAACGCATCAGTGTGAACCGGGCCTAAACCCTACAATTTTAAATGTCCAAGTCCCTGGGCATGATTAGTGCTAACAAACATTGGGGGTTATTTACGAAAGGCAAATCCACTTTGCACTACAAGTGCAAACTACAAGTGCAAAGTGCACTTGAAAATGCACTGAAAGTGCAGTCGCTGTAGATCCGAGGGGGACAAGCAAGGAAAATAAAAAACAGCATTTTAGCTTGCACATGATTGGATGATAAAATCAGCAGAGCTTCCCCTCATTTAAGATCTTCCCCTCAGATCTACAGTGATTGCACTTCCAAGTGCACTTTCAGTGCAATTTCAAGTGCACTTTGCACTTGTAGTTTGCACTTTTAGTGCAAAGTGGATTTGCCTTTCGTAAATAACCCCCATTAACATCAGTCCCTGGCTGCAATGAGCTTCCAATCTAAAGTCCAAAATTAACTTTCTTACATTAGAGACTATTTCGACAGGAGCCAAATAGAATGCCAGCATGTCTTTGGATTGTAGTGAGAAACCCACACAGGGAGAACATATAAACTTCAACACAAGCATTAGCACGTTGGGGAATTGAACCAGCAACCCCAGTGCCGCTAGACAGAATTGCTACCCACTTAGCCAGCAGGCAGCCTCACACATGTTCTCTGCATCTCTGTGGTGTGAACCAGCCCTAAGTCCATAGCCATGCTCAGTGCCACAAGCAATATACAATATATTGGCCTAAGTATTGGAACGCCTGCCTTTAAATCCACATGAACTGTAATGGCATCTCAGTCTTAGTCCGTAGGGTTCAATATTGAGTTGGCCCACCCTTTGCAGCTACAACAGCTTCAACTCTTCTGGGGAGGCTGTCCACAAGGTTTAGGAGTGTGTCTACAGGAATGTTTGACCATTCTTCCAAGTGCATTTGTGAGGTCAGGCACTGATGTTGGACGAGAAGGCCTAGCTTACAGTCTCCACTCTAATTCATCCCCAAGGTGTTCTGTTGTGTTGAGGTCAGGACTCTGTCCAGGTCAGTCAAGTTCCTCCACCCCAAACTCACCCATGTCTTTATGGACCTTGCTTTGTGCACTGGTCCAAATCATTTGGTGGAGGGGGGATTATGGTGTGGGGTTGTTTTTCAAGGGTTGGGCTTGGCCCCTTAGTTCCATCGAAGGGAACTCTTAAGGCATCATCATACCAAGAAAATTTGGACAATTTCATGCTCCAAACTTTGTGGGAACAGTTTGGGGATGGCCCCTTCCTGTTCCAACATGACTGCACACCAGTGTACAAAGCAAGGTCCATAAAGACGTGGATCAGCGAGTTTGGGGTGGAGGAACTTGACTGGCCTGCACAGAGTCCTGACCTCAACTCGATAGAACACCTTTTGGCTGAATTAGAGTAGAGACTGCAAGCCAGGCCTTCTCATCCAACATCAGTGCCTGGCCCCACAAATGCACCTCTGGAAGAACGGTCAAACATTCCCATAGACACACTAAACATTGTGGACAGCCTTCCCAGAAGCTGTTCTAGCTGCAAAGGGTGGGCCAAATCAAATTTTAATCCTACGGACTGAGACTGGGCTGCCATTAAAGTTCATGTGTGTGTAAAGGCAGGTGTCCCAATACTTTTGGCTAAATAGTGTATCTGGAAAAGATTTACAATGGTGGTGGAACCCTCCTACACATAAATAGTACATTTAGACATAGTTATAGGACCTGGGAGATGAGACAACTCTACATGAAGCAGCATATTTGGGATTTGAACCCAGACACTCAGGGATGCTAAACAGAAGTTCTAACCGACAAGCCACAGAGCTGCCACATGTGAGAGTCTCCTACATATAACTACACATAAATACACATAAAAACACATAAATACTGCATGTCTTTGGACATACAGGTGATGGAATTACGGCGTATAACACGAACCGGCGTATAACATGCACCCCAAGTTTAGGAGGGAATTTTAAGGAAAAAAACTATTAGGAGGGAAGTTTAAGGGAAAAAAACTTACATTTAAATGCCCATCATTGCAGCCTTCTCAGTGCAGCCTTGCCCCAGTGCAGCCATGTCAGTGCAGCCTTGTCAGTGCAGCCTTCCCCAGTGTCCATTGCAGCCTTATCCCAGTGCAGCCTTGCCCCAGTGCAGCCTTGCCCCAGTGCAGCCTTGCCCCAGTGCAGCCTTGCAGCTCGCAGTTTGAAAATGGCGCCGCTCCCCTGCAATCCTGTGATCCCCTGCGATCCTGAGCTTCAAAATCGCCGACCGCGATTTGAAAATGGCGCCGCCGGCACCGAAATACACAGAGCCGGTCCTTGGCTCTTCTCGGCGGCTCTCGTTCCCTTTCGGCTCCACTCGTTGTCCTACCCGGGATTGGCGTGACTGTGAGCTGAGCTATCCGAACCTAGCCGAGTACACTCGGCTAGGTTCGGGTGGCGCTTGAGTGAAGCCGAAAGTGGCCGAGAAGAGCCGAGGATCGGCTCTGTGTATTTCGGCGCCGGCGGCGCCATTTTCAAATCGCGGTCAGCGATTTTGAAGCTTAGGATCGCAGGGGATCGGCGTATAACATGCACCCGCCATTTTCCTCCGATTTTAAGGGGAAAAAAGTGCGTGTTATACGCCGATAAATACGGTACATTACTCAAGAGTTATTCTTCTTGATTTATTCTGTGATATTTGGTGTTTTTTTGTGGGTGAGAGTAGAATATTACCCTCAAATTTTTGGGAATTACATTTTGATTTCTGATGTTGGTACACATATCACATTTTTGGGCTCAAATTATGAATATTTGGAAATAATGAAAAGCACAAAAAATTTGGATTCATTTTAAATTTGCATAAGCAATGGTATTGTTTGTGGATTGTAAAGACATCTGTGTGAGTTTGGGTAAAGATTGTTGTGAGATGGAGAGTAACAAGTGAAAGTGACAGAGAAAATATATTTTACCAAAACATCAAAACATTCCACATTCTAGCATTCTTAAAAACAAAATATTTTAAGTAGAAGTAACAATGTTGCAAAGGAAAATTTATTTCAGAGAAAGATACATTTCATCTTAACATTAAAAGTTTTTTTGTGAAAGTTACAATTGTTTCCATAGAATCAATGGCTGAAACTTGATTTGGACTAGAATAGAGCAGATTTTCAGTTCCAAAAAATGCTCTCTAATTAGCTCTCATTTTGGTATTTACTATAGCGCCAGGTAAAAAAGACACTTGAGTTAAAATGAGAGCTATTTTCAGGTCTGAGCATGCTCAGTTGTGTTGGCACCTAGTTGTCCAAAATGGGGAATTTTTCACTTCTCAGACTTTTAAAGATATTTCAGTGTAGAAATCACTTTTTCACACAGTTTAAAAGCAGATTATCTTTAAATAATATACCGCATATTTCAGTACCATTTAGGCAATTATATCATGCTCTAAACATTATTTCCATGTGCACTACTCCAGGTTTTAGCAGAGTAAGGGTTTGGGTGCTATTTGGTTTCAGGGAACTATAGTAAATTCGATTTTGGGAGTATTTTCTCACCAGCACTATAGTGAATACCATTTTAGTGCTAATTACCGCTAATTAGTGCTAATTACCACTAATTAGTGGCAATTAGCGCTAATTAGCGCCGCAGCTCTATAGTAAATGACCCCCCTAGTCAAAATATCTTTAACACACTGGTTTTGCCAAATCTTGAGCATCCTGTCCAGTTCTACTCATCAGTCCTCAGAAAGGATGTGTTGGAACTGGAGAGAGTCCAGAGAAGGGAAACAAATCTAATAGGGGATTGGATGAACTTAGTCATGAGAAGCGACTACAACCATAAAATGTATTCTTCCTGGCGAAGAGAAGCTTAAGAGGAGATATGATTGCAATATACAAATACCTAAATGGGGATTCTAGCATAGAAAGAAATATATTTGGTCTCAGGTAACCTAAAGGAAAAGGTCACTTTAAAAAAATAAAAATAAATGCACATTTTTTTGCAGGTAAAAAATGTGCATTTATTATTTTTGTTGCAGGAGCCTGTAAAGCATTGCACCAGCGATCAGCAAATCGCTGGTGACATGCAGGTCTCCTGCAGATCTATCATTATTTCAGCTTGCTCATACCTTGTAGCCAATACATGCTGACAGGGTGCACGGAATGCTCCACTCATAACAAGTGGAACCCTGAATATGGGTGTAACATGTAACATGTTACGGAAGGTGAACTTATCCTTTAAGAGGATATACAGTCCTTAATGAAGGTGGATGAGAAGCTGTTTAATCTTTAACTGTGTAAGGGCTTCTTTACTATTAGTGTAGAGGGGATGTGGAACAGTTGGTGATGTCAGCGAGGTGTGTCAATATTTTTAAAAAGCCTTTAAATGGGCATCTTAGTGAATGCAATCTACAGGGATATGGTGAAAAGGTAGTGCCATAAACTCACACATACATACTCACAAACACAGGTTGAACTGTGTGAATATTTGTCTTTATTCAACCTTACCAACTATATAACTATGTAACTATCTGTGCCAAAAAATGGCCCCTCATTATTTTGGAATATAATGTTAAATAATGTATAGAAAATTATGTGGTGTCAACATTGCCCATTTGTTGATGACAGATTGCCGGAATGGCCTGATTGTTACCTGTGTATAGTCACATTTGTCTGTTTCTTGCCTGCATATGATTACCCATTTGTTGGCCACATATTGCACTTATTCCCCATTTGTTTCCCACAAGGGATGAATTAACTGGGCAAGGTTTGGTTCAAAAGGAGAAACACTACTGGCACAAAATGATATGTCTCTGTTTTACTGTATGTAAACAAATTGGTGGGGAACATGACCTTATTATTTATTTGCTCAATTATGTCACCCAATATTCCCGAGCTGTTTATTTATGTGCAGCGGCTGACCAAGGATCTGTCATTTGCTAGGGAAGCATGTGAAGATAGTTCAGCTCAGTGAGTCATTATGACTGATGTCAAGCTTCATGATTGACAAGGATCTACATTACTTGACATTGATGTTGAATTCACACTGGGGCGCATTATTATTTTTTCAATGAAAAACTTTAACAGTGTGGGTGTTTTTACTTATTTTTTAACTTTATGTATGTGTGAATGAGCAACAGGGAGTACTACTACCCCGTACCCATTCATGTAGAGTAGGAGATATATAAGACTACTCTTATTGTAAAGGGGGCTTCCAAGTTCCCATAAGTCCCCCTAGCAGACCCCACATCCCTTTTGGGGTACAGAATATAAGGGTTAGGCCTTTGTCCTCATTGACATTGGAACAACAAGGTGCCTTGCAGGGCAGGAAGCCTTTGCTGCCTCTTCTTGCAAGGTACCCTCAATAATGTGTACAGAGTCACAGAACATCCTTTCCAGATGGCACATGACCCCCAGCCACATTGTAAAGTTTCCCCCCACATATCCCCCCTTTATTGGCGGGAATGTGGCCAAAGCGGTACCCTTCTCCATATTCCATGGTCATGCAAAAGCTTAACGAGCTACTGGCACAAAGTCTTTCAGTTAATCTCTCAAGTCACAGGTTACTTCCTCAAGCCTGACCCAGCATTAGCTTTACTATACCTGGGTATAGAATGCTACCCTATGGAATTTCATAATGTCACTGTGCTTATTTTTCTAGCTGCCAAGACCCTTATAACCAGACTCTGGAAAACAACCCAAGCTCCTAATGTCTCTGAACTAACCATGTACCTTAACCTTGTCTTTGAATACAAAAAATCTCTGGTTATCGGCACTTATACTTACTTCCAAAAAAAATGGGAATATTGGCTTCCAATGATCCCCAAATAACCACTCAGGATATATCTCTAGGCTGCTATAATTTTATGAAAATAGTATTAATGATATTGCTTTTCTGTTCTGATACTGGTTCTCTGTAACATGGTGTATTGTATATGACAATTTTTGACTTATTTATGTGTCCTATGTTACTTGTATTTGTTATGTTCTTAAATAATCAATAAAAATGCCTTGAAAAAGAAAAAAAAAAGAATGTTTACAGAGTAACAGTACAGTAAACATGCTACTCCTTCACATAAACAAAGTAAGGTAAAAAAAGGCTTACACTATTGAAAAAATCCTTTATTGACAAAATAAATAAACAAACAATATCCCCTGAGGTGAATCCAGCATCAATCACATCATACAGTTATGTAGATGTATGTTAATCATGGTGAACTGCTGCACAATGATGCAAACTCTCCAAAAGTGTCGAAGATGTCAACCCACTGCTACATCCATTGCAAATTACCCCGGGCTGAGTGTTGAATGTGAACAAACAGACTGAGAATGCTGAGTAAGATCATTGAATAAAAAATCCTTTATTAGAAAGAAAAAACAAACAATACTCCCCAATGTAAATCCAACTTCAATCATGTTGTCCAGCAATGTAGATCTATGTCAGTCATGATGACCTGCCAATACAACAACCCGCTGCGCCCAACAATATTCACCCATCACTACTCCTATAACAAATGGCAGATTTGTGCTGGCTTCTGTATGTAGGTAGGTTGGCAGGGATCCTGAGTAATGTCATTGACCAAATATGGTCACGAACAGAAGCTGACGGGGATCTGTCATTTAGCAGTGGTAGTGCTACAAGCGATATTAGCTGGGGGTTAAGGAGGGTGGGTGAATTTGCCAAATGTTTCCAGTTTGTTCACTGAGATGCAAACAGCTGGGGTTCCACTCAAGTTCAACTTTGTCAACTGCATATTGTAACAATTTTCCATATGTTAAATAGTTATAGTTTAGTTATCGCTAAGTCTAGTGTTTAGAAGGGCCAAGTCTATTTTAAAGAAAAAACAAATATATAATACATACCTCAACTGTGCAGTTCCTTTTGCACAGTGTGGCCCCGATCACCCTCTTCTGAGTTCCCCCGGCAGCACTATCAGCTCCTCCCTGCATCGTATAACCCCCTAGGAGAAGCGCTCTCCGGGGGGGGTTACCTTGCGGGCACACTCCCGAGTCCAGCATTTGCGTCCATAGATGCAGAATGTAGGACTTGGCCCCGCCCCCATCGCCCGCATCATTGGATTTGATTGACAGCAGCGGGATCTGAAAACCCTGGGCAGAGAGGTCCAGCGTGTCACCACCGAGGGATCGAGGGGGGGGTCAGGTGAGTAAAACAGGGGGGTGGCTGGGGGGCCGGTCCCTGTCAGAAGTTTTTTCACCTTAATGCATAGGATGCATTAAGGTGAAAAAACACGAGGGTTTACAACCCCTTTAAGGACTACAAACAGTAACACACTAGATGGAGAGTGAGATTCCAAGTGCAGAAAATGTGAATTTTGTAAATACTGGGTGAAGGTGACACATTAAAACTGTCTACAGCATGAGTGCTCAACCGGTGACCCTCCAGTTGTTGCAGAACTACAAGTCCCATCATGCCTCTGTCTTTGAGAGTCATGCTTGAAACTGTCAGTCTTGCAGTGCCTCATGGGACTTGTAGTTTTGCAACAGCTGGAGGGCCACAGGTTGAGCACCCATGGCCTACAGGCAGAGTTCTTAAATGCTATTGTGAAACCTAAAGGTTTGTGAACATACAAGTGTGCTCCTGAGTAGCCTCTAATATAGGAAGGACAATCTGTGCTCTCAAGAAAATTGTATTTGACCATATTAACTACTTCAGCCCCGGAAGAATTTACCCCCTTCCGGACAAGAAAATTGTATTTGACCATATTAACTACTTCAGCCCCGGAAGAATTTACCCCCTTCCGGACCAGAGCACTTTTTGCGATTCAGCACTGCATCGCTTTAACTGACATTTGCGCGGTAGTGCGACGTTGTACCCACACAAAATTGACGTCCTCTTTTTCCCACAAATAGAGCTTTCTTTTGGTGGTATTTGATTGCCTCTGCGGTTTTTATTTAATGCGTTATAAACAAAAAAAAGAGCGTCAATTTTGAAAAAAACGCATTATTTTTGCTTTTTGCTATAATAACTATCCCCAAAAATATATAAAAAAAACTATTTTTTTCCTCAGTTTAGGCCAAAATGTTTTCTTCTACATATTTTTGGTAAAAAAAAAAAAAAAAAAAAAAAAAAAAAAAAAAATCGCAATAAGCGTATATTATTATTATTATTGTACAGGATTTATATAGCGCCAACAGTTTGCGCAGCGCTTTTACAACATGAGGGCAGACAGTACACTTACAATAAAAATCAATACAGGAGGGATCAGAGGGCCCTGCGTATATTGATTGGTTTGCGCAAAAGTTATAGCGTCTACAAAATAGGGGATAGATTTATAGCATTTTTAAGATCATTTTTTTTTACTAGTAATGGAGGCGATCTGCAATTTTTATCATGACTGCGACATTATGGCGGACACATCGGACAATTTTGACACATTTTTGGAACCATTGGCATTAATACAGCGATCAGTGTGATTAAAAATGCATTGATTACTGTAAAAATGTCACTGGCAGTGAAGGGGTTAACACTAGGGGGCGGTGATGGGGCTGTGTTCAATGGGAGGTGATTCTAACTGAAGGGGGAGGGACTAACTACAGGAAGTGATAGATCATGGTTCCTAGCTAATAGGAACACAAGATCTGTCACTCCTGTCAGAACAGAACAGGGAAGTGTGTGTTTACACACACTCGTCCCTGTTCTGTGTCTCCAGCTCACGATCGCCCGTGGCCGGTGGTCATCGCGACCGTCGGCCACGAGTATCGGCACCCCCGCTGTGCAGCGCTATCCGGACCCTGCGAGCCAACGTATAGTTGCGTGGTTTCACGCAGGGGAGACAACCTGCCGCAGTGGCTGGTCCGGAAGTGGTTAAATCAGTTGTGTGCAGGTCATTCCCCACTCCAAATCACAAATAAACAAAGGGGTGGGATGTTGGTGAAGCTGGTGCCCTTAAATGGACACATGCCTATATTTGGTTAGGGGCAAATGTAGTTCCTACCAACAAAGTGAAATCACAGTAACCAAAAAATCTATGATGAAAAGAATAAATAAACAACCAATGTGTAACCAATGTCTAACTAATAAAAAAAAGAAAAGGAAAATGGGTTATAAATTATATAAGTCCATAACCAGTTCATACAGTAAATCCATCCAAATGGACCATATCTTTCACTAAAGAAAGTAAAACAAAACACCTTGATATCCTTTACACTACAGCTGAAGCCAAGACACCTCTCACACCTCTTATTGGACATCCTTGGGTGATTTTTATTTTTTTCTGCAATTAGATTCTAGAACAGGCTATCTGAGAATGAGTCAGGTATGAGTTGTATTTCTGAAAGCCTGGCAGTAAATCAAAATAATAGGTCTAATTGTTGAATGAGTTTTCAGATAAGTTGGAATATATGTAAAATACCAAGGAAGCCCAAATAGGGGAAAATAAGAGAGGACCTGTTCCAGTATGACCAAATCTTATCATCTATTTATATCAGTCAATTATCTGACTAAGTAGCATGCTGTGTGGTATATCAGAATGTCAGGTAGAGCAAGGCCCCTGTGTGCTTTTGAGAGAGGAAGGCAGCATTTGCTGAGGTGAAGTTGCTTTTTAGGCCTTCAGAAATTTGGAGAATTTGGCATTGACTGATCTAAGGTAAGGGAGAAGTATATGCATGTGCAAAGTTAATAGCAGGTGAAGAAACATCAGTAGGATAGACACTTTAAGAATAATACTTCAGCAAAAGCAGGTAAACCAGCCTGTGTTCCATTTCTAAAGCAAGGGATGTGTTTTTTTGGATAAGAGGGGAGAGTTCAATTTGAAGCTATTTTTCCAATTGGTTACAATAAGGGTACCAAGGTATTTGATTGTTGTGTTCATCCATTTAAAATTAAAATGAGTTTTAAGGCTATTAATTAATCAAAGGGACCTTGTGACACTCATTGTTTAAGATTTCTGAAAGTTAATTTTGAGAAATGAAAGTCTACCATACTGTATATCTCATGGAATACTTAGGAATATACATTCCTAGAGACCTAACTAAACTTCAAGAATTAAACTATCCTCCGATAATTAAAAATATAATGAAACTGCTCCAAAAATATGATAGAAAGTTTTTTTCCTGGATGGGAAGGATTAATATAGTAAAAATTGATACATTAGCAAAACTATTATATATATTTCAAATAATTCCAATATTTTCCAACAAATTTACTGGGTCAACTACGTAGAGCTGTAGGGAGATTTATATGGGCACATAGATCACCTCAAATAAGAAGAGATATACTAATTAGGGTAAAGATAAATGGCCCTTCTAGATTTTTCAATATACGGTATCTCACAAAAGTGAATACACCCCTCACATGTTTGTAAATATTTTATTATACCTTTACATGTGACAACACTGAAGAAATGACACTTTGCTACAATGTAAAGTAGTGAGTGTACAGCTTGTATAACAGTGTAAATTTGCTGCCCCCTCAAAATAACTCAACACACAGCCATTAATGTCTAAACCGCTGGCAACAAAAGTGAGTACACTCCTAAGTGAAAATGTCCAAATTGGACGCAAAGTGTAAAAATTTTGTGTGGCCACCATTATTTTACAGCACTGCCTTAACCCTCTTGGGCATGGCGTTCACCAGAGCTTCACAGGTTGCCAATGGAGTCCTTTTCCACTCCTCCATGACGACATCACGGAGCTGATGGATGTTAGAGACCTTATGCTCCTCCACCTTTCATTTGAGGATGCCTCACAGATACTCAATAGGGTTTAGGTCTGGAGACATGCTTGGCCAGTCCATCACCTTTACCCTTAGCTTCTTTACCAAGGCAGTGGTCATCTTGGAGGTGTGTTTTGGGTCGTTATCATATTGGAATACTGCCCTGTGGCCCAGTCTCCGAAGGGAGGGGATCATGCTCTGCTTCAGCATGCCACAGTACATGTTGGCATTCATGGTTCCCTCAATGAACTGTAGCTCCCCAGTGGCGGTAGCACTCATGCAGCCCCAGACCATGACACTCCCACCACCATGCTTGTGTAGGCAAGACACACTTGTCTTTGTAGTCCTCACCTGGTTGCAGCTACACACCCTTGACACCATCTGAACCAAATAAGTTTATCTTGGTCTCATCAGACCAGAGGACATGGTGGCAGAAATCCATGTCCTTAGCCTGCTTGTCTTCAGCAAACTGTTTGCGGGCATTCTTGTGCATCATCTTTAGAAGAGGCTTCCTTCTGGGACGACAGCCATGCAGACCAATTTGATGCAGTGTGCAGAATATGGTCTGAGCACTGACAGGTTGACCCCCCCCACCTCTTCAACCTCTGCAGCAATGCTGACAGCACTCATACTTCTATTTCCCAAAGGCAACCTCTGGATATGACACTGAGTATGTGCACTTAACTTCCTTGGTCGACCATGATGAGGCCTGTTCTGAGTGGAACCTGTCCTGTTAAACCACTGAATGGTCTTGGCCACCGTGCTGCAGCTTAGTTTCAGGATCTTGGCAATCTTCTTATAGCCTAGGTAAACTTTAAGTAGTGCAATGATTCTTTTTTTCAGACCTTCAGAGAGTTCTTTGCCATGAGGTGCCATGTTGAACTTCCAGTGACCAGTATGAGAGAGTGAGAGTGATAACATCAAATTTAACACACCTGCTCCTCATTCACACCTGAGACCTTGTAACACTAATGAGTCACATTACACCGGGGAGGGAAAATGGCAAATCAGCCCCAATTTGGACATTTTCACTTAGGGGTGTTCTCACTTTTGTTGCCAGCGGTTTAGACATTAATGGCTAGTTAATAACTGTGTTGAGTTATTTTGAGGGGACAGCAAAATTTACACTTGCATACAAGCTGTACACTCACTACTTTGCATGATAGCAAAGTGTCATTTCTTCAGTGTTGTCACATGAAAAGATATAATAAAATATTTACAAAAATGTGAGGGGTGTACTCACTTTTGTGAGATACTGTATCTCCGCTCTGCATTTATGGCCATGATAGTGGACTGGTTCCATAATGCGAAATGTATGAAACTGGAGGAAGATGTCACTGCCATTAAACTGAAATCACTACAATGGGTTACTCACCTCTGATGAGGGAGATGCCATTTTTGGTTTCTTTAACACTGAAAGTGTGGGATGTATTGTTGAGGAAAGAGTCTTGGTCTACCCAGATTGGGCGTATGACATCTTTGTTTTGAAATCCTAAATTTCCACCAGCAATAGAAGCCTCAGTCTTCTTAAAATGGTATAGACATGAAGATGTAAGAATTGTCCAGACCTTGGTAGATGATAAACTCCCTCCACTGAATTCTTTGGACTAATGCCCCGTACACACGGTTGGATTTTCCGATGGAAAATGTCAGATCGGAGCGTGTTGTCGGAAATTCCGACCGTGTGTGGGCTCCATCGGACATTTTCCATCGGATTTTCCGACACACAAAGTTTGAGAGCAGTATATAAAATTTTCCAACAACAAAATCCATTGTCGGAATTTCCAATCGTGTGTACACAAATCCGACGGACAAAGTGCCATGCATGCTCAGAATAAATAAAGAGATGAAAGCTATTGGCCACTGCCCCATTTATAGTCCCGACGTACGTGTTTTACGTCACCGCGTTCAGAATGATCGGATTTTCCGACAACTTTGTGTGACCGTGTGTATGCAAGACAAGTTTGAGCCAACATCCGTCGGAAAAAATCCTAGGATTTTGTTGTCGGAATGTTCGAACAAAGTCCGACCGTGCGTACGGGGCATTAGAGTATAGGACGAAATGAATGCAATATCAACAACTCCAAACATACATTCAACCCCTGACACAAAATTCTCTAATAGACAGACCATTAACAGAATTCAAACAACTATTACTACAAGAACAAAGACCAGCTCATGCTCTATATACCATTGATAAATATTTGCTCCCTAAAAATACGGCGGAAAAGTTAACATATTTAATTAGATGGGAGGAAGAATTCAGACTGAGAAAGGTTGTTTCTTTTAACACATAAACTATCTTTATCAACTAGACACCAAGAAAGAAATTATAAAATCTTACCAAGATGGTATAGATGCCCCGTAGATATGCACAAAATGAATGGTGAGAACCAAGACATGTTGGAGATGTCTTAATGGAAGAGGCACAATGTCACACATAAGCTACTACTGTCTGAAGGTTCTGTTATTTTGGTCAAAGATTTATAATATATATCGGAAAATGACAGTATCAATTGCACAACTAGATGTGTTTGTCTCTGTGTTATCAATTATTCCTGGCCCAATAAAACATTATAGCCCAAAATTGGCGGAAAGCGGCAGGTCCTTCAATAGGGGAATGGGTGTGTGAGATGAACGAGATGCAGTCCCTGGAGTTGATAATAAAGACAGAAGCGGGTTTAAGAGAACAAACTTTAAGGATATGGCAACAATGGGATGAATTCAGAACCTCTGCGACATTATCAAAATATGTATAGAACAACTTGATATGCCCACCCCCCTTTTTTCTTTTTTTTCTTTTCTTCTCTCCCCTCACTGGGAGAGGTTATGGTTTATGTGGGTTTAGTTTGTATGCTTTGTGTAAGTCAGGGTATATATGGATGTATAAGGGAATGTGAAATTAATTTCAGGATGTGGATAATATTTTGGATCGTCATACTAATTGGAATATAGATGCGTGCATAGATATATAATGGGATAGAGAGACTCTAGTTTTGACCAGAAGAGAGATAAAAGTTTTGAGATATAGAAATAGATGATGAGTTCACTCTTATAATGGAAATTGTTGTATCTATAAGCTATCCATAATTTTTCTTCTTTTGTCAAATTTATTTTATACATGTTGTCTTAAATGAAAATTTATAAAATAACCAGTTAACGACCGCGCCATAGCCGAATGACGGCTACAGCGCACCCAGGAATATCCGTGACCTCCGCATCATGGATCACGGTAAATGGCAGCGGCCGTTTACCATGTGATCGCTTTGTCAAATGACGGAGTGATCACTTTTAAACAAACCAGCGTCACGTCTGGTTCCTCTCTTCCCTTTCTGTACCGATCGGTACAATGTGAGTGGAGAGGGGAGAGACTGGTGGCAGCAACGCTGTGGGCTGGATCTGTAATGCCCACAGCGCTGATATGTGCCCATTGCAGCCTCATCCATCCATTCATGCTCAGCCATCCATACTCAGCATACTCATTCATCCATCCATGCTCAGCCATCCATACTCAGCATACTCATCCATCCATCCATGCTCAGCCATCCATGCCCAGCATACTCATCCATCCATGCTCAGCCATCCATACTCAGCATACTCTTCCATCCATCCATGCTCAGCCATCCATCCATACTCAGCAATACTCATCCATCCATCCATGCTCAGCCATCCCATCCATACTCAGCCACACTCAGCCATACCCAGCCACACCCAGCCACACTCAGCCACACTCAGCCACACTCAGCCACACTCAGCCACACTCAGCCACACTCAGCCACACTCAGCCACACTCAGCCACACTCAGCCACACTCAGCCACACTCAGCCACACTCAGCCACACTCAGCCATACCCAGCCATACCCAGCCATACCCAGCCATACCCAGCCATACTCAGCCATACTCAGCCATACTCAGCCATACTCAGCCATACTCAGACGTACCCAGCCAGAATCAGCTGTACCCAGCCATACCCAACCATCCCATCCATATCCAGCCATACTCAGCCATACCCAGCCATACCCAGCCGTACCTGGTCGTACCCAGCCATACTCATTCATCCCATCCATACTCAGCCATCCCCATCCACGGCTCATCCATCCCCATTCATGCTCATCCACGCCACATCAGTTCTCGTCCATGCCACATCCATGCCACTAGAGTGCCTCACAAATGTGTAATAGGTAGTCACATTAGATTTGAAACTTATGCCCCTAGAACACCTGATGGTGCTCCCTGCATGTTGGACCTCTCTATGTGGCCAGGCTGTGTAAAAGTCTCCAACATGTGGCATCGCCGTTCTCAGGAGTAGTAGGAGAATCTATTATGGGGTGTAATTTTTGCTATGTACATGCTATGTGTTAGAAATATTGTATAAATGGACAACTTTGTGTAAAAAAAAAATGTGTTTTCATTTTCTTTACACATTTTCCAAAAACTTGTAGAAAAACATGACATGTTCAAAAGACTCATTATGCCTCATAGAATATACATTGGGTTGTTTTCTTTCAAAAATTGGTTAATTTTTGGGACGTTTCCATTGTCCTGGTGCTCCAGGGCCTTCAAAAGTGTAAGAGGTATTCAAGAAATTACAGTATATGTGTAATTTTTGCTCCAAGAATGCCTGATGGTGCTCCCTGCATGTTGGGCCTCTGTATGTGGCCACGCTGTGAAAAAGTCTCACACATGTGGTATCGCCATACTCAGGAGGAGTAGTAGAATGTGTTTTGGGGTGTAATTTGTGCTATGCATATGCTGTGTGTGAGAAATAACCTGCTAATATAACATAAACAAAAGAAAGTGACCAGTCGTATAACTAAATATCAATGGCATGCTTCCATCCCGGGTTCATATATAAAAGAAAAAGAGAGGGGCAAGTGGGACTTAAAATGAAGCATGTCAATTGAAAGTATAATAATGAATACATGTGAGTAGGTAAAATGATTGGATTTAATTTAAAGTCAAGTCCATGATTTTGATGCATACAGTACCAATGAAGTAGTATAGATACAGACATAGTCGCATGAATTGATAAAAGCATATTTAGCAGTAACAATCATTGAAGACTCAGTAGTGTAAACAAATCAATGGACATACATATATGCAATTCATAACAGAAATACATGAATTAAAATCGCCAATCAAAATCACAAAATCGCATGAAATGAGAAAACTCGATAAAAAATTGATAAATGTCAGGGATATGATTTAGGCTTGATAGGGCATCCTTAGTTTGCGAACCTGACGCGTTTCTTGGCTTCTTGCCAGTCATCAGGGGTGGGATGCATAATTTAACTGAGAAAAACAAAGGAATATCATAAATATTGATACATGTGGAACCTCCGGCCAATAGAGAAAATCGTATCAGAAATGTCCAAATTGTCTACTTTGAACAGAGAAGCTACTTACAAAATAGCCCAAAAGTCAAGAAGAGTCACCAGCAATGGGATCTGTTAGGGTGTGAGATATAACCGTCTCAACCGGGGTTGAGGCAGGGCACCGACCATCCTCCCAAAGTGATTGGAGGGTGGGCCAGGAGAAACCACAGCCAACTGATTCCTGAGCCCTCAATATACTGGTCAATGAGTTGTAAATGGGAAAATCTGCAGAAAATGTAAGAAAATGGGATGTGTCAAAGAAAGTAAATCTAGAGTAGAACGTGTTGGATGAATAGAATGACTGAAAGAAATGTGTACTTGGTGCATCTGAAAAAGTAAATGTGTGAAAAATGAGATAATAAAGGGGAATGGAAATAAAATGGATGCATAAAAATGCACATGAAAAGAGATAGGAAAAGAAATCCATAGGAAATGTGTGAAAATAGAGGGTGTCGTGCGCTAGGTAAATGGGTGAGAGGATGGGAATGTGTGTACTGTAAGCAGAAAAAAAGATATAAAAAAAAAATAATATAATAATTACCCATGTGTTGAATAGTGGCTGCTTAACAGAGCGGTCCCTTCCTAGCGAAGCACAGTGAGGGAGTGAACCGTCAGTCTGTCGGTCCCAGCTGATATACTCTGGCCCTGGGCGGGTCCCTGCCAGCGTCTTGCATGACGTCATTGGCAACTGAGAGACGAGAGAGCAATCACAGCTGAGAGTAACTCAGTGGATGTCTGCTCATCACAGCTGTAGGCGTCAGATGGAAAAAAAATAAAAATAAATAAATAAAATAAAAAAAAATAAAAAACCCGGCTCCCACCTTATGGCGTCAATTGACGCCGCTCGGGGGGCCAATTTGTGCATGACGCCGATGCGTTGAGATCGAGCCCCAGCCGCCCCAAAAAAAATGAGGGGAGGTGGGGAGGGAGCTGAGCGCATCGCAACCCCGGACAGAGAGACTGCAAAATATCAAAACACCCCAGCCCATATGCTGGATTTAAATCAACAAGTGGATTCCAGGGAATAAAAACCTTGGAATTGGTACAAAATAGTTCTCAATAAACTCAAGGGAACACATGTAAAAATATGTTATATAGTCACGGACTGTTACTGTGTTGGAAAATTGGTAACGGAGTTAGGATAAAGATACAAAAAGATATTTGAACTAAGGATGAACAAAATCAATTCAATATCAATTTTTTATCCATTTTTCTCATTTCATGCGATTTTGTAATTTTGATTGGTGATTTTAATTCATGTATTTCTGTTATGAATTGCATATATGTATGTATGTCCATTGATTTGTTTACACTACTGAGTCTTCAACGATTGTTACTGTTAAATATGCTTATATCAATTCATGTGACTATGTCTGTATCTATACTACTTCATTGGTACTGTATGCATCAAAATCATGGACTTGACTTTAAATTAAATCCAATCATTTTACCTACTCACATGTATTCATTATTATACTTTCAATTGACATGCTTCATTTAAAGTCCCACTTGCCCCTCTCTTTTTCTTTTATATATGAACCCGGGATGGAAGCATGCCATTGATATTTAGTTATGCGACTGGTCACTTTCTTTTGTTTATATTTATATTTGGGTGGAAGACACCCGCTCCCTCGCACCATCATTAATTTTTGTTCATCCTTAGTTCAAATATCTTTTTGTATCTTTATCCTAACTCCGTTACCAATTTTCCAACACAGTAACAGTCCGTGACTATATAACATATTTTTACATGTGTTCCCTTGAGTTTATTGAGAACTATTTTGTACCAATTCCAAGGTTTTTATTCCCTGGAATCCACTTATTGATTTAAATCCAGCATATGGACTGGGGTGTTTTGATATTTTGCAGTCTCTCTGTCCGGGGTTGCGATGCGCTCAGCTCCCTCCCCACCTCCCCTCATTTTTTTGGGGGCGGCTGGGGCCCGATCTCAACGCATCGGCGCCATGCACAAATTGCCCCCCCGAGCGGCGTCAATTGACGCCGCAAGGTGGGAGCCGGGTTTTTTTTTTTTTATTTATTTTTTTTTTTTTTTTATTTTTTTTCCATCTGACGCCTACAGCTGTGATGAGCAGACATCCACTGAGTTACTCTCAGCTGTGATTGCTCTCTCGTCTCTCAGCTGCCAATGACGTCATGCATGACGCTGGCAGGGACCCGCCCAGGGCCAGAGTATATCAGCTGGGACCGACAGACTGACGGTTCACTCCCTCACTGTGCTTTGCTAGGAAGGAACCACTCTGTTAAGCAGCCACTATTCAACACATGGGTAATTATTATATTATTTTTTTTTATATCTTTTTTTCTGCTTACAGTACACACATTCCCATCCTCTCACCCATTTACCTAGCGCACGACACCCTCTATTTTCACATATTTCCTATGGATTTCTTTTCCTATCTCTTTTCATGTGCATTTTTATGCATCCATTTTATTTCCATTCCCCCTTATTATCTCATTTTTCACACATTTACTTTTTCAGATGCACCAAGTACACATTTCTTTCAGTCATTCTATTCATCCAACACGTTCTACTCTAGATTTACTTTCTTTGACACATCCCATTTTCTTAAATTTTCTGCAGATTTTCCCATTTACAACTCATTGACCAGTATATTGAGGGCTCAGGAATCAGTCGGCTGTGGTTTCTCCTCGCCCACCCTCCAATCACTTTGGGAGGATGGTCGGTGCCCTGCCTCAACCCCGGTTGAGACGGTTATATCTCACACCCTAACAGATCCCATTGCTGGTGACTCTTCTTGACTTTTGGGCTATTTTGTAAGTAGCTTCTCTAATCAAAGTAGACAATTTGGACATTTCTGATACGATTTTCTCTATTGGCCGGAGGTTCCACATGTATCAATATTTATGATATTCCTTTGTTTTTCTCAGTTAAATTATGCATCCCACCCCTGATGACTGGCAAGAAGCCAAAAAACGCATCGGGTTCTCAAACTAAGGATGCCCTATCAAGCCTAAATCATATCCCTGACATTTATCAATTTTTTATCGAGTTTTCTCATTTCATGCGATTTTGTGATTTTGATTGGCGATTTTAATTCATGTATTTCTGTTATGAATTGCATATATGTATGTCCATTGATTTGTTTACACTACTGAGTCTTCAATGATTGTTACTGCTAAATATGCTTATATCAATTCATGCGACTATGTCTGTATCTATACTACTTCATTGGTACTGTATGCATCAAAATCATGGACTTGACTTTAAATTAAATCCAATCATTTTACCTGTAATGGAATGTGATTATGAGTGTTATTGTGAAATGCCTATTTCTAATATAATCGTATAAGTGCTTATTTTCTTATACTCAGCTATTAGCCTTAATCATGCTCAAATTAGATGTCTGCCAGCTTCTCCTTTCATGTGAAACAGAACTGCAAGAGTTAAAGTACAAAGAACAAAGCTAAGATTGCACCTATTTTCAGGCCTATGAGGCTACAGTCAAGACAAACAGGAACTGAAAATAAGACACCGTAATTAGCTATGATAGTCTGCTATCTCCTTATACAGATATAACCCAGCAAAGCTTACATTTCGTCACAATAATAAATATGTATAATTTGTGGTTTGTACACGCTTGTTTTATTCGATATTTGATTTGATAACAAAATATCCGGCTCTCAATATATCATTTTTGAGCCCAGGAAATAAACGTCAGAAGTACCAAACTTATAAATATAGAATAGTGCTGCGCTAATCCTGGGCGCCCTTGTTAAGGGACTTAAAGTGATGATAAATACCTAAAAAGTGGTATAAACGACATTAAAGTGTTGGCAGCCGCCATAAAAAGTCACACTCATCAATAATTATTAGCAGTGCTAAAAACAATAAAAGCAAATCAATATGGAAAATATAATGCTAAAAATTAATTCATCATAAATAGTGCCATAAGGTGAATATTCAGTCCATACTGTAATCATGTGCAAAAATCAATGGTGTCACCTGACATAGCAAAAAACGTATGTGACTCAAGTAAAGTGGCAAACAGAGTAACACATAAAGTGACAAGGTGCAAGGTGAAAAATAAAAAATGTAAACCAGTAGCAATGTTCAGAGGTTGTCCAGAGCTAAAACAAGCGATAGTGCTAAATAATGTGACTTGGATAATTTGGCATGCACCAATTGTGACAGTAGAGCAAGGTCCTTTTTGTTTAAAATAATGGTGATAGCGTCCTGACATGCAACGGTCGCTCTGTGGTGGTAGACTTAAATAACACGGTGCTCAGCTTCGTGTACAAACACTCCTGTGAGAGATGGCCCCTTACCTTAAGGCAATAGGGCAAACGCATATAGCCAGGGGTCTTTACAAAGGGTCCTCCTTGAAGCAATGGAGCAGACGTTTATGACCAAGAATCTTTTTTAGGGGGGTCCTCCTAGGATGTAGAGCCCTATCCTCACGGTCCCAATTCCAGGGGGTGGTTCCCTCGGTAATAGGGGGGATAAAAAACACGGGGAGCCCCAATAGTGTAATACTGCTAAAACCAGTAGCTTTATTAAGGTAAAACTTGGTACTCACATAAAAAACAGCAATAATGTTCCTATCTCCGACGAGCGGCGAGCTCGTATTACTGACACAGCGTGTAGAGCCTGTCCCGTCCTTACGCGTGACGTCACACCGCACGTGACTTCATCAGAGGATAAGTACAGGCTAAAATTTTGTCTTTAAATAGTATTATAATGGGCGCTAATGGGCGGCCATTTTCCCGGAGTCCTGTGCTTAATATTACGGCGGCCATTTTCCTAGGGATCTTACGGCGCGGCCATGTTTGGGTGTACTAGACGCCAGCCCTTCCTATATGTCAGCTGATCTGGGCGGCCAATTAGGTGAAACATGCCTTCCTACATCTCCCGTACTGTCAGCAAGGAAGGGCAAAATGTTTAATAAACGACCCATAACTGTCAAACGAAGTATAAAGTGACAGATGTATGGGAAGGGAGGTAACGGACTGCAGGGACATAGGTAATGTAAAGGACAGTACAAGGGGGACTGCTAGGCTGTATTCTCAAAAACTACAAGCCTACTAAAATCTGGCAATGTTGGCCATTAGCAAAAAGGGGGGTTATAAAAACAGGTGGATACCACATACCTAAATATAAAACGAAAAATGGAAAAAAAAAAAAAACCGGCAGAAGGGACAGGCACTAAACACTGTCATAGATAAAGTATAACATAAGATCATATGGTTAATATCAGTCGCACGAACTTAAACATATTAAAACCATAAACAATACATAGATATAGGCATCAATTAAAAATCAAATAAATAGATAAAAAGACCAAGTAAGAAGTTGGCTGATAAGGCAATGACATACTAATAAATAAACCCAAAAAATATGGGACTAAAACATGATCGGGAAAGGGGGGCACGATAAGGGGATCCTGATATCATACCCGAATATGGCCTGACTAAGAGATTTAAAATCACATGGGAATAATAATGCAGATAGGAGGTGGTAGATTTTAAAAATCGCTGAGGAAACAATTGAGGTCGAATTCGATATTTAGGCCACGAGGCGAGAACGTATCGAGAGTAAAAATCCATTGGGATTCGAGTTTACTCAAAGTCCTCACCTTGTGGCCCCCCCGCCAGTGTTTGATGTAAGGTGTTATACCCCAGAACTTCAGGTGGGTGGGGTCCCTATTATGGTGCGTCAGAAAATGTTTGGAAACGCTGTGTTTATCATAACCATTTAAGATGTTTTTAACATGTTCTTTAATGCGGACCCTCAGGGGTCTTTTGGTACGGCCGACATATTGAAGGCCGCAGCTACATTCAAGGGCGTATATGTCGGCCGTACCAAAAGACCCCTGAGGGTCCGCATTAAAGAACATGTTAAAAACATCTTAAATGGTTATGATAAACACAGCGTTTCCAAACATTTTCTGACGCACCATAATAGGGACCCCACCCACCTGAAGTTCTGGGGTATAACACCTTACATCAAACACTGGCGGGGGGGCCACAAGGTGAGGACTTTGAGTAAACTCGAATCCCAATGGATTTTTACTCTCGATACGTTCTCGCCTCGTGGCCTAAATATCGAATTCGACCTCAATTGCTTCCTCAGCGATTTTTAAAATCTACCACCTCCTATCTGCATTATTATTCCCATGTGATTTTAAATCTCTTAGTCAGGCCATATTCGGGTATGATATCAGGATCCCCTTATCGTGCCCCCCTTTCCCGATCATGTTTTAGTCCCATATTTTTTGGGTTTATTTATTAGTATGTCATTGCCTTATCAGCCAACTTCTTACTTGGTCTTTTTATCTATTTATTTGATTTTTAATTGATGCCTATATCTATGTATTGTTTATGGTTTTAATATGTTTAAGTTCGTGCGACTGATATTAACCATATGATCTTATGTTATACTTTATCTATGACAGTGTTTAGTGCCTGTCCCTTCTGCCGGTTTTTTTTTTTTTTTCCTTTTTTCGTTTTATATTTAGGTATGTGGTATCCACCTGTTTTTATAACCCCCCTTTTTGCTAATGGCCAACATTGCCAGATTTTAGTAGGCTTGTAGTTTTTGAGAATACAGCCTAGCAGTCCCTCTTGTACTGTCCTTTACATTACCTATGTCCCTGCAGTCCGTTACCTCCCTTCCCATACATCTGTCACTTTATACTTCGTTTGACAGTTATGGGTCGTTTATTAAACATTTTGCCCTTCCTTGCTGACAGTACGGGAGATGTAGGAAGGCATGTTTCACCTAATTGGCCGCCCAGATCAGCTGACATATAGGAAGGGCTGGCGTCTAGTACACCCAAACATGGCCGCGCCGTAAGATCCCTAGGAAAATGGCCGCCGTAATATTAAGCACAGGACTCTGGGAAAATGGCCGCCCATTAGCGCCCATTATAATACTATTTAAAGACAAAATTTTAGCCTGTACTTATCCTCTGATGAAGTCACGTGCGGTGTGACGTCACGCGTAAGGACGGGACAGGCTCTACACGCTGTGTTAGTAATACGAGCTCGCCGCTCGTCGGAGATAGGAACATTATTGCTGTTTTTTATGTGAGTACCAAGTTTTACCTTAATAAAGCTACTGGTTTTAGCAGTATTACACTATTGGGGCTCCCGTGTTTTTTATCCCCCCTATTACCGAGGGAACCACCCCCTGGAATTGGGACCGTGAGGATAGGGCTCTACATCCTAGGAGGACCCCCCTAAAAAAGATTCTTGGTCATACACGTCTGCTCCATTGCTTCAAGGAGGACCCTTTGTAAAGACCCCTGGCTATATGCGTTTGCCCTATTGCCTTAAGGTAAGGGGCCATCTCTCACAGGAGTGTTTGTACACGAAGCTGAGCACCGTGTTATTTAAGTCAACCACCACAGAGCGACCGTTGCATGTCAGGACGCTATCACCATTATTTTAAACAAAAAGGACCTTGCTCTACTGTCACAATTGGTGCATGCCAAATTATCCAAGTCACATTATTTAGCACTATCGCTTGTTTTAGCTCTGGACAACCTCTGAACATTGCTACTGGTTTACATTTTTTATTTTTCACCTTGCACCTTGTCACTTTATGTGTTACTCTGTTTGCCACTTTACTTGAGTCACATACGTTTTTTGCTATGTCAGGTGACACCATTGATTTTTGCACATGATTACAGTATGGACTGAATATTCACCTTATGGCACTATTTATGATGAATTAATTTTTAGCATTATATTTTCCATATTGATTTGCTTTTATTGTTTTTAGCACTGCTAATAATTATTGATGAGTGTGACTTTTTATGGCGGCTGCCAACACTTTAATGTCGTTTATACCACTTTTTAGGTATTTATCATCACTTTAAGTCCCTTAACAAGGGCGCCCAGGATTAGCGCAGCACTATTCTATATTTATATGTCCACTTAAGGTTTGGTTTGCACCTGTATTCAGTACATGCAGCTTGTCCGTAGTACTATATTAAGACCCCCTTCCTGTTAGCGCGGGATTAATTTCTTTATTCTGTTAAGTACCAAACTTACTGAACGTGTCCGTGTCAGTGATTTGTGGTTAAATGTGCACATTTTCACATCGAAGGTTAATTTGGCCAGGGGGACAGAAACAAGGGTACCGAGCGGTTCTGTTTGGTCCAAAACATTTTGGCGCCGAGAAGTGGGGCTCGAGATTTTGGCCCAAAAGGAAGCCGTACTTAGAGGACGCTGAAACAGAATCAAATACGGGCGGAGCAGAGCCTGATCAATTCTGGAGAAAACGGTAAGACACTTTTTAATAATTTGTCTGCTGTTTGATCCGCATCCGTATTTGGTTAATTTCTGTCTCTGCATCGGCTTTCCGTGGTCCACAAAGACAGGTATATATCTTGTCTCGAGCCTATTTATATAGTACGAACCTGCAATTGTTTCTGACCCACCTGTATTTGGAGTATATTGTGTTTTGTTTTGTTGATCGATCGTGTTGTGTGACGACTGTTGTGAATGAGGGATTGATTATATGTTCACGGATGGAATTGACGTGGTTAAACTTCTCTTGAGGATTGATATCAAGAGAGGGCGTCGGGATGCGGTAAACTCCTCCTGGGGCAAACAATTGTGCTTTAATGCACGGGTGCGGTAAAGCACGGGTTACCAGGAAAGGGGGCGTCAAATTACGCCCAGCGGTGGCGTGGGGATCCCGTGAGGATCTGAGTAAGTCCAGAATTCACTCCAGTCGTCACATCAATTGTTGTTGGTAATGTCATGACCTAGATGTGTCTGTGGACTGTTATTTGGCATTAATGAGGAGGCCTGGGGCTTGGTCACAAAGGTAGAGCCAGGTTATAAGAGATCTATTCTCGGTTACAAACCTCTAGTGCCAGGGGTCCCCCAAGTAATGGTATTCAGATTGAATGTACATTATCCAGTGAAGTTTTCAGTTGGTAAGAAGTTGGAAGTTATTTAGGCTGAGGCCAGGATAGCAGGACAGGGAAGTGAAAGGTGTCCCCTGCAACCTCAGCAGCCAGAAGATTACGGGGAGGCAGAGAAAGCCAGAGTGAGGCGTTTGGGTTTTGAGTTGGGACGTGTAGAAGACGTTTCAAATGGTTCACTGAGTACCAGTTGTTGACTCACATTCTGTGTTTTGTCTGGTCTGTTTCATGTCTCCCCTTTTGCAGATTTAACAGAGATTTCTTCACTTCCTCATCTTCCATATCACCCTGTCACTGCATATCTTCATTTCTTTTCTGTTTTACTTCAACCTTTCTTGCTTTCCTCTCCTCATATTCAATTCAAGAGTTATGTGAAATGGGAAATAAGTTAATTAGACCCACAGAGGGCAATTTGGCTTGTGATTTGGTATTAGAACAGGAGGGAGAGGATTCTGTAAAAAAGGGAAAGAAATTAGCGAAAGTGTGTGGAATTTGGGTGGGAGATTACAAGTAGATGAATGGTGTACTGTTTTTTGAAACGTAAATAAGGTCTGTTGTCAGATTATGGGTTGCTACGGGCAGCAGATGCTTGGTTTAAAGTTGCAAACGCTATTCATGAAGAAGAGGGTGGATGGAACCAAAATGGCCACATAGTGTACGTGAAAAAAACTAGAAAAAAGGAAGCTAAGTAGTCAGCCACCGCCCTATAATGGCGTCTGGTCCCCAAGTAGACACTGCCCTTCGTCTACCGCCCCTCTGTTCTAAGTGACACCTCCCCCTGTGGCAACACGCCCTATGCAACCGCCTACACCGAAACCCGCCCACATGTTTCCAGTGATGGTGCATAGTAGCAACCAATGTAGCATTTTTATTAAATATATAATTTAGGTATAGGATGTATTAAATATTTCTGAATATTTCAGTCAGAGTCTGAATTTATTTTGGTTTTAATTGTGTTTAAGTTGTATTAGCAAAAGAGGAAGTTTATGTATTCTAGGCATTATGCCAGAAGAGCAAAAGAGGAAGTGCTTTCTTTGCTTAAATCTATGTGCTGAGCGTTTTGTATTCTAAAAAAAAAAAAAAAAAAAAAAAAAGAGTCAATATCTAATTAGAATGTTTAGAAAGAAAGATAAATATCTATGTTGTGGAGATCGGCTGAACCGAGGCTCCCTATAAAAAAATTATTCTGTATGGAGATGGTTCACATCTCTACCCTAAAATGCCTGAAGTCAATATGTGTACAAGAAGTTTACTGATTTGAGTTTTAGCGTGCTGAAGAGAGAGCATAGACACATGTTAGCTGCCGCATTTATTTCAGGTCTTAAAGAGTCAATCCGAAAGGGTCTGAGTATAGAGAACCCACAACCTTTGAGCTTGAGACGTTGTTATTAGTAGTTATTAGGTCCAGAATCCTTACAGAGCAGTAGAAGGTAGCTCCTCTCATGATGGCCTCTGACACACCCTATCTGCGCCCACCAGTACCAACTCCATGTGTCTGCTTGCTACAACTGCGAAAGACCCAGCCACTCCAGAAGGGAATACCGAAGCCCATGGAAATTCACCCACAGTCAACCAAGCCCCAACCATGGTCCACATGAAAGCGCCCAGTACCAGGGACATGACACCTCACCTCGCCTACCACTCCGGAAAACATGAACCTTCTCCGCTAGGATTCCGGCAAGCCTGTGTCACCTGCCCCTGTCATGACACAGGTGCAGCCGGTCCATAATCAGGGCAGAATTACCCGATACCTCATTCCTATCGGACATTAACATAGCATGTGTAGGGGTTGATGGAATGCCCAGAAAGAGCCCGTTGACCTGCCCCCTTCAAGTTGGCAACTTTCCTGACTTATTAGCGAGATTTGTGGTCTCACCCACATGCCCCCTGAACCTACTAGGAGCTGATGTTTTGTCCAGGCTCCAAGCCTCTATCTCCTTCCAACCTGATGGTGGTGTTCTGATCACCTCACCACTGCCCATCAATGATGCATCGGCACTCTGCTCCATCCCACTCCTGTTATCCCTGAACCCAAAGGACGAACCTGAAGTCCCCGAAGAAGTTTTGGATCGGGTCCCCACATGCCTATGGTCCACAGGGCCGGAAGACATAGGACATCTGAAAGTGCAGCCAGTCATGGTACAACTGAAGCCTGGGGCTCCCCTACCCAGAAAACTACAATACCCCTTGAAGCCTGCACAATCGGCATCCATCTCAAGACAAGTTGAGGCTCTTCTGTCAAATGGAGCCTTGGTACCCTGTAAATCTCCTTGTAACACACCACTGTTCCCAGTGAAGAAGCGAACCGCAAAAGAGGAACCAGAAAAGTGCAGGATGGTACAAGACCTCAGAGCAGTGAATAAAGCTACCATCCTGGAGACCCCAATCGTCCCCAATCCCCACACGTTGCTAGCAGAGCTACACCTGGACTGTTATGCCCCAAGGGGCCCAGAACTCCCCTACTCAATTTGCCAAAGCAATGGCTCTCATCCTGGACACATGGATGAGACTACACCCAGATGTTGTACTTCTCCAATAGATGACCTCCTGCTGTGTGCAGATTCCTTCGGTGACGCCTCCATATTCTCAGTCTCCTCCACTACCTGGTTGAGCAAGGTTGCAAGGCCTTAAAAAGCAAAAAGTCCAGAAAGAAGGTGATTTTTCCAGGCCTCTGCATCTCCCAAGGCACCTGACATCTCACTGAAGAAGGAGTTGCTGCAATCAAGGGCATCCCTTTGCCTCAAGGTCAAGCAATCCCTTTATGATGCCCTGAGATCTGACCCTTTCCTGCTTTCTCCAGAAGCTGTGGACAATTTTGAAACACTGAACGAGATCCTCTCAACAGCCTCTGCTTTTGGACTAAAAGACTTTCAAGACTTTTCAAACTGTTTGTCTCAGAGAGGCAAGGACATGTCACAGAAGTTTTGGCTCAGGCCCATAATAACAGACTCAGGGTATCACTCCTGTCAACTGGACTCAGTGATCAAGGGGGGACCTTCCTGCCTCAGAGCCGTCTTTGCAACCCAAGTCCTCTTGGACAAGACTGCGGACCTCGTCTTGGGTCACCCCTTAATCCTCCTTGCTCCTCATGACATCACTGCCATCCTGAACCAGATCCAACCCAGACACCTGTCTTCACAAAGGCACCTCAGACTCCAGTGTGCCTTACCTCCCCCTGACAACATCACCCTTCTCCGATGTGATACCCTCATCCCATCCACTCTACTTCCCCTTCTCGAGGGGGGAACCTCTGTGGAAGATGATTACCACTATACCGCCCATGACTGTTTTGAAGTGATGAAGATGGAGACATCACACCTGCCGACAGCCAGTGAAACTGCCCTTGAAAATCCTGACCTGACAATCTTTGTGGATGGTTCCAGATATGCAGATGATGCTGGGCGGTACCATACAGGATATGCAGTTACCACAGAAGACACGGTCCTCCAAGCTTCAGCGTTACCCCCCTCCATGTCTGCACAAGAAGCAGAGTTGCAGGCCCTAACTATGGCATGCAAGTTGGCAGAAGAAAAACGAGCTAACATCTACACAGACTCAAGATATGCTCTGGGAGTGGCCTGCGATTTTGGGATCATCTGGAAAACTAGAGGATTCCTGACAGCAGCAGAAACTCCTGTAAAACACAGCACAGCTATCAAGAACCTGATGGATGCCTTACTGCTCCCAACGCAGGTGGCCATACTTAAAATAAAAGCACACGGCAAACTGGTTTCCCAAGAAGCACGAGGCAATTATCTGGCAGATACTGCTGCAAAGCAAGCTGCAGATGGAAGGCGAGAAGTGGTCAGCAGAGTGAATGCACCTATCCTGAATGACCCAATAGACAGCCCTGAAGAGACAACACAAACGACCATGATTCTACAAACCTCTCCTGTGAGCAGAACTCACCTCAAGGAGCAAGAAGAGACAGCTGAGAAAGAAGAAAGAAAGAAAGAAGAAAAAGAAGCATGGATCAAGAAAGGAGCCATAGAAGTTGAAGGAATCACGGAATTAAACAAGAGACTGCGTCTGCCACGTAGACCGGAAGCTTGCCCTGTCACCATGACGGCGAAGACCACAGCTAAAAGACTTTTAACAGAAATTGTGTGCAGATATGGAGTCCCAGAAGTTATAGAGAGTGATCAGGGGCCGGCTTTCACGGCCTCAGTAACCAAGGAGATATGGACAGCCTTAGGGGTTACACTAGCTTTCCACACTCCATACCATCCTCAGAGTAGTGGGAAGGTGGAAAGACTAAATGGCACAATAAAGTCTAGAATGCTAAAAATGTCTTAGGAAACAGGATTGAGTTGGCCAGACAGCCTACCCATTGCCTTGTTCAGTGTCAGGTACACCCCAAGGGGAAATCAAGGTTTGTCAGCCTATGAGATATTGTTTGGTTCAGCCCCCAGACTGGGTTGTTATTTTTCACAACAGTTGCAACTTCAATCTGATGTATTAACTGATTATGTGACTGCTTTATCTCGAGAATTAACCCGTATCCATGCGCAAGTGTTTTCTTCCATTCCAGATCCTGAGTTAGACACAGGATCGCACAAGTTGGTCCCTGGTGATTGGGTCCTGATAAAGAAGTTTTTGAGGAAACATACCCTTGAACCCAGATATGATGGTCCTTTCCAAGTCCTTCTGACAACCACCACATCAGTAAAAGTAGTCGGAAGGAACTCGTGGATACACGCCTCTCACCGCAAGTCCCCGTGCCCGAAGAAGAGGCTGAGGAGGCAAAACCATGATCCTGCTTATCCTTTTTGTCCTAATCTTTGCTCAGGCTTAAGAGGTGGCCATCAAACAGGAAAATGGTATAACTCAATTCTGGTACAACTCATCCAACACACATGTTGCCACGTTTATATCCCCTTATAGTAAGATACTTCCAGGTACAGATTACAGAATCCGAACCTATGAAAGAACAGTAGGCCCCATGACTGTGTATGTATGTGTTACTGACGACTACTGGGGCAACAACTGTGATTACTGGGGAGCAGTGGGTTGGAACACTGGGGACACAAACTGGGGGTATAAGCCTGAAATTGCCCAAAATAAGAAAGACAAGAATGGGAAATCACTCCTAGACAGAATGACAATCAACAAGCACACAGATCAATACTTCACAAAAGAGTTTAGACTAACCATTGAGAATCCCAGCCCAGGGGACAGTGGGACCTATGTATTGGGTCTGTGGTGGGCAAATAGGTATCCCAGCTTTAGGAAACCTTTTCAACTGAAAGACATGTTCAATAACCCAGAGTGGACAGTTCCCCAATCTTCATCCAATTCAAACCCCCTAAAGCCTCACATGCAAACATTAGGAGACATGGTAGCCATAGTAGACCCTACCTTTGAGGACACCATGGCTGCTGAGACCGGTTTTTCAGATGTCAACTTATGGCTCGAATGGATGAGGTACAATGCAGGGAAACATAACAAGACTAATTGCTACGTGTGTGGGGGGGGACTAAACCACATCTAGGAACAGTCCCCCTTAACATACCCCCAGAACATGAGACCTGTGTCCTTAGTTTGTTTACCAACACAGCTACAAACCACTCCCTATGCGAGTATTGGAAAAAGGAGTACCCCATAGTCACTAAAGCCCCTAAACCAGCAGAAGGTATTACCATATATCCTGGCAATTATACATGTTATAGGAAGTACCATGGGGTGGGAAAACCCCTTGGGAACTTCACTGAGGGTTACTGCGAGTCTTATAGTGAGGTGTCTGCAGACCTAGTGCAGAATCAAGTCCAGTCCCTAGGAGACGTGTACTGGATCTGTTGGGACATGAAAGTTAGAAGTAGAATGACAGGACAGTGGACAGGAGAATGTGCAATGGCTAAAACCATAATGCCCCTGCATATTTTCTCAGAGAAGCCAGAGCCAGAAGCCAGCGATGTACCCAAACCCAACAGGAAACGTAGGAGTGCCCCAGCAGGAAGCTTTGACCCCCATGTATACATAGACACCATAGGGGTCCCAAGGGGGGGGGTCCCAGATGAATCCAAAGCAAGAGACCAAGTAGCAGCAGGTTTCGAGTCACTGATCCCCATTATCACTGTAAATAAGAATGTAGACTGGATAAATTACATCTACTACAACCAGCAAAGATTTGTCAATTACACCAGGGACGCACTCCAAGGTCTGGCCGAACAGTTAGAGGCAGCATTACACATGACTTTCCAAAACCGTATGGTCTTAGACATGCTCCTAGCTGAAAAGGGGGGTGTATGCAAGATGATCCCAGAGACAAGTACATGCTGCACTTACATCCCAGACAACACCGACCCAAATGGTAAAGTGACTTTAGCCATCCAAAAACTAGAGAATCTGTCCAAAGAATTAAAACAGAATTCAGGGCTCACCGACCCATGGGACCAGTATTTTACCTGGATAAAGGGAGGGTGGCAGGGACTACTGACCCAGATAGGGATAGCCGTCCTGACAATAGCTGCCATAATCTGCTGTGTCTTCCCCTGTATTAAGAAGTGTGTAGAAAAAGCTGTTGACCAAAATACCCCCACATTCGTGAACCAAGAGATCCCAGATGACGACGATGTCTATGTAGGGCTTTATGAAACCCATGATGAAAGTTACACATTACACTCCGTTACAGTCACCCTTCCCCGAGATGCAACACCATAGGGCTATAGGGACAGATAGCACCTGGCGACGTTTCACCAGCTGTATTGAGGGGGGTGGTGAGCTAGTCACAGCCCTTTCTCTACATACAGCTTAAAAGAGTTGCAGTCAGTGAAATGAGCCGGGTGGAAATGACAGGTTGTTCTCCAGTGGGAGGGACAGTTTTAGGAAATACGCATTTCAAGGGGAGACTGTAATGGAATGTGATTATGAGTTTTATTGTGAAATGCCTATTTCTAATATAATCGCATAAGTATAAGTGCTTATTTTCTTATACTCAGCTATTAGCCTTAATCATGCTCAAATTAGATGTCTGCCAGCTTCTCCTTTCATGTGTAACAGAACTGCAAGAGTTAAAGTACAAAGAACAAAGTTAAGATTGCACCTATTTTCAGGCCTATGAGGCTACACTCAAGACAAACAGGAACTGAAAATAAGACACCGTAATTAGCTATGATAGTCTGCTATCTCCTTATACAGATATAACCCAGCAAAGCTTACATTTCGTCACAATAATGAATATGTATAATTTGTGGTTTGTACACGCTTGTTTTATCTGATATTTGATTTGATAACGAAATATCCGGCTCTCAATATATCATTTTTGAGCCCAGGAAATAAACGTCAGAAGTACCAAACTTACTGAACGTGTCCCTGTCAGTGATTTGTGGTTAAATGTGCACATTTTCACATCGAAGGTTAATTTGGCCAGGGGGACAGAAACAAGGGTACCGAGCGGTTCTGTTCGGTCCAAAACATTACCTACTCACATGTATTCATTATTATACTTTCAATTGACATGCTTCATTTAAAGTCCCACTTGCCCCTCTCTTTTTCTGCTAATATAACAATTTTGTGAAAAAAAGAAAAAAAAAAGAAACACAAATCTTGATTTTGCAAAGAATTGTGGCAAAAAATAACAACTTCAAAAAACTCACCATGCCTCTTACTAAATACCCTTGAATGTCTACTTTCCAAAAAAGGGGTCATTTGGGGGGTATTTGTACTTTCCTGGCTAGTTAGGGTTTCAGGGTTCAGTGCATCAGGTGTGATCAATGTTCAGAGATTGGCACCATAGATTGTGGACTCTATAACTTTCACAAAGACCAAATAATATACACTGATTTGGGTTATTTTTACCAAAGATATGTAGCAGTATAAATTTTGGCCAAAATATATGAAGAAAAATTACTAATTTGCTAAATTTTATAACAGAAACTAAGAAAAATGCTTTTTTTTTTTTACAGAATTTTCGGTCTTTTTTTCTTTTATAGCACAAAAAAATAAAAAACCCAGCGGTGATTAAATACTACCAAAGGAAAGCTCTATTTGTGTGAATAAAAAAGGACAAAAATTTCATATAGGTACAGTGTTGCATGATTGAGTAATTGTCATTCAAAATGTGAGAGCACCGACAGCTGAAAATTGGTCTGGTTAGGAAGGGGGTTTAAGTGCCCAGTGGTCAAGTGGATAAACATTATAAAAAAAACCTCTTATGTTTGGGTTATAACATACCTTGCATATGAAGAGAATGAGGAAAGTACAAAGAGAAGGGGGTAAGGAGGGAAACCTTGGCAGGTGTGATTTGTGATCATAAGGGGGTTCTGAAAAAACCCATTGACTTTGACAGAGGCAGAAAGAGTGGCGTATATTGCATTTATCCAGCTCATAAAATTATCCCTCAAGCCAACATATTGTAGAACCACAGTCACGAATGGCCAGTTTACTCTGTTAAAGGCCTTTACATCATTTCTTCATTGGCCAGAACCTGAGGCATTTCAGGTCAATGTTTAGGTGAGATATAGGTCATAAACTAATGCATTAGTCCAGAGGTCTGTCACTTCTTTTTGGGAGGAAAGTAATAAGGGCCTTTAGGGAGTCCTGAGAAAATCTGGGGTGTTGGGTCTTTGTAGTCTTGGATAGTCAGTCCATCAGTGTCCAAAGATTTACCCGGTTTTATAGATTTGATCTGATTTGATTAGATCTTGCAACACAGAGTTCTTCTTGAGTAATAGGAGCACCTAGGGTAGATCACTGAGTGGGGTTGAATCGGGGTGGCTTGGAAGAGGCAATATATTCCTTGGTTTTGTACTGGTTTTGTCTGTCTTAGTCTAAAAGGGTTAACTAAAGCCCTCCATAGACAGTGTGATTTTCTTTCCTGCAACCATGGGTTGCAGGAAAGAAAATCACTTGATTCCCCCCTCAACACTGCCCCCAGCCAGGTGAACACAGTAAATATTGCTAGTGGCTATAGCCACTGGCAACAATCACATGAAACATTGAACAACTAATCCTACTACAACTCATGATACATTTGTGTGATGTCAGTGAGAAGAATTATACACACAATCGGACATTCCGTCAACAAAACCATGGATTTTTTTCCAACGGATGTTGGCTCACACTTGTCTTGCATACACACGGTCGCACAAATGTTGTCAGAAATTCCGATCGCCAAGAACGCACTGATGTACAACACTTACGACGGGACTAGAAAAAGGAAGTTCAATACCAAGTGCGCCACCCTTTGGGCTCCTTCTGCTAATCTCGTGTTAGTAGAAGTTTGGTGAGAGACGATTTGTGCTTTTCAGCCTCGTTCTTTTCAGTTTGTTTAGCTCACTCTTCTCAGGCCTTTCTGATTTTTAGTGCGTTCTGTTAGTTCGTTCTGACCAGCCGACCATTTTGAAGCCATGTTGTGGTTACGCACTCATCATAGAGCTCGTACTATGCAGGGGCTTGGTGTTGGGGTTCTTACTTTAACCCAAGCCCAGTTCATGAACAGGGGGAGGAGGAGTTCATGGACGAAGAATTGGTTGCTCCAGTGTGACCAATTCTCGCACATGCCTTTGTCGCAGGAGATCCAGGAGAATAATCCTGATGATTTCAGGAATTATCTCTGGATGACGGACCCCGTTTTTCACCATCTGTTGGCTTTGCTGTCGCCTTAAGTTACGAAACAGGACACCTGCATGCGGCAAGCCATAACTCCAGAACAAAGGCTAGTCGCCACCTTGCGGTACTTGGCAACTGGAAGAAGTCTGCAGGACATCAACTTCTCGACAGGCATTTCCCCCCAGGCTCTGGGGATCATTATTCCAGAGACCTGTTCTGCCATCATTTAGGTCCTGCAGAAGGACTATATTAAGGTAAGTTTTATCCTTTAACATCACATTCTATGTATTTAATGTTTGCTAATCTATTGGATTTATCTCATCATTCCATAATTACCATGATTGTAATATGCTGTGAATGTCCTCTTTGTCCTCATGCATGCTGAAAGCTTTTAAACTTTCTTTTTTGTCCTTCATGCATATTTGCCTTCACTAACCTCCCCAGCATGCTATCCTGAGCCCATACACACCTAGCCTAGTCACTTAACAATGTATTTTGTCAGCTCCATAGTAGTGTTTTACCATAAACACCCCCTAAATTGTGTACAAATGTTATTGTTGTCCTTAAATTCAGGCAGAGTGCAAGAGGCTTTTTTTGGGGGGCCCAAACTCATTTGGAACCCTCCCCCCCAACCGCTAAGTCAACTGATACCAATCCCCTCTCTATCTGCTGACTTAGCCAAACCCATACACACTATACCTACCTCTTTTGTGGTCAGATTTATGGATGAATTCACCAAAGTATGTGCAAGGGCCTGCCTGAATCCTTTCAAATGCTACTGTTTAAAGTTTTGTTCTCCTATTATCTTGATAGGTAATTGCAGAATGCTTCAATTTGTACAGTGTGTATTTATATTTTTGTATTATGACACTTCTTACCTGTCCAGTGGGCTGCCAATAGTGTAAGTAAGGAGGGGCTGGCCAAAGTAACACACATTATTTATGCATTCAGCTCTCAATGAAGTGGAGAGGGTTACCTGTCCAAAACATCCCCCCCCCTAAAATTTTTACAATGGGCCATCAGATGGGGTGAGGAATCTGATAAGTGGACCTTTATACTTTTGTCTTTAAATACTCATTTCAATAAATGTTATAATTATGTTGGCCAAGAATGTTTGTGTCTAATCTGCTTGCAATGTTATGTGCAAAAGTACTAATTATTTTTTTTCTTGTTTGACTCCACAGTTTTCTTCAAACCCACAGGAATGGCAGATTGTGGCATCCCAGTTTGCCCAGCGGTGGGACTTTCCTAACTGCTGAGGGGCAATCTATGGGAAACACGTCCACATCGTCCCACCCCCCAACTCGGGGTCATACTATTATGATTATAAGGGGTTTAATAGTATTGTGATGTTGGCGGTGGTGTCGGCGACATATGAGTTTTTGTATGTGGACGTGTGGAAGAATGGCCAGATGCCGGATGGTGGAGTCATCGCCCAGATGGAGTTCTACAGACGTCTCCAGAATGGCAGCTTGGGCTTGCCACCTGCGGAAGACAACGTGGCTGGTCTTCCGTCTTTTTTCGTTGCTGATGAAGCGTTTGGGCTAGGTGAACATCCGATGAGGCCATTTCCAATGAGAACCCTCACCCCGGACCAGAGGGTTTTTAACTACTGGCTGGCCAGAGCCAGAAGAGTGGTGGAAAATGCTTTTGGCATAATGGCCAGCCGGTTCTGCCTATTTCTAACACCAATCCATATGGCGGAATATAAACTCAACCATATTCTGCTTGCCTGCTGCATTCTGCACAATTTTCTACATAAAAATGCTACGAACTATGTGGCCTCAGTTGGGCCTGAGGCCAGATATCCTGATCAATCAACCCTGACGGCACTTGAAGCTGGCCGTCCTGGCTTGCCCCCCCAAAGTGCCCATGAAGTCAGACAAAAATATCTGGAGTACTTTGCTATGCCAGCAAATGTGTGAAACATTTTTAAAATACATTTTTTTTTTCAAGAGTTTTTATTAAGATATAAAAAACTAAAATATTGACAGCAACATTTATAAGAGCATTTTTCCAGAGTATTTTTAGGTAAGCGAGGTAGCAATCTAGGGGTTTTAGACATACATACCAGGATCGGGAAACTAAATGAGATATGCATAACACAACCGGGCAATAGTTATTGACAAAAGGTGATACCTGGATGGATCTGTTTACATTAAATCTGTTTACATTAACCCCCTGGGTTTGCAAGATGGAGCAAAGGAGAACAACAGGCGATGGGAGGGGTGGTTGGGGTGGAGTAGAGGGGAGGGAGGTGGAATAGGTAATGCGACTTTGTCCTTATGTAGAAAAAAAGGGGGGGTGCCATGCCTGATGCAAAGTCAGTTGGAGGTGGATTTCTTCACTCTGCTGATAGAGATAGATGGAACTGATGGGTAGAGAACCTGTGGAGAGACTTGAGGTGCAGGTTGTATCCAGATGGAGCGAGAGTCCACTGGTTGTGGGTTCTCAGTTGAGGGGATCTGGATCCCTTGGATTTGAAGGTGGAGTTCCATAATATGAGAACGTGTAATGGTCAAGGTTGGCTAGTTCTTCTGGAGAGAGTGCTGAGAGCATGAAGGTTTGCCACTTGGAGTAGAAGCGGATGTTGTATTTTTCCTGTTTGAAGTCGTTGTTGAGTCGGTCCTTAAATAGTAGGAGAAGGAGCTTTTGTTTAATTTGAGCGGTATTAGGAGAATGCAATGAAGTCCAGTTCTTCAATATGGTTTTCCGAGCAATTAGTAGACCGATCAAAGACCATTCTTTTTGGGAGGGGGGCTTGTTGGAGGTTCCAATGGTATTTGAATTTGTACTTTGGGACCATGGCAGCAGTTGGGGGTCCCAGTGTCCAAAGATGAGGAGCAGCAGGTCCTTAGATAACTTTAGTAGTGTTTAGGGATGAGCCGAACAGCCCCCTGTTCGGTTCGCACCAGAACATGCGAACAGGAAAAAAGTTCGTTCAAACACGCAAACACCGTTAAATTCTATGGGACACGAACATGAATAATCAAAAGTGCTAATTTTAAAGGCTTATATGCAAGTTATTGTCATAAAAAGTGTTTGGGGACCTGGGTCCTGCCCCAGGGGACATGGATCAATGCAAAAAAAGTTTTAAAAACTTCCATTTTTTCAGGAGCAGTGATTTTAATAATGCTTAAAGTCAAACAATAAAAGTGTAATATCCCTTTAAATTTTGTAGCTGGGGGGTGTCTATAGTATGCCTGTAAAGGGGCGCATGTTTCCCATGTTTAGAACAGTCTGACAGCAAAATGACATTTCAAAGGTAAAAACCCATTTAAAACTACTCGCGGCTATTGCATTGCCGACAATACACATAGAAGTTCATTGATAAAAAAGGCATGGGAATTCCCCACAGGGGAACCCCGAACCAAAATTTTTTAAAAAAATGACGTGGGAGTCCCCCTAAATTCCATACCACGCCCTTCAGGTCTGGTATGGATATTAAGGGGAACCCCGGCCAAATTTTTTTTTAAAATGACGTGGGGTTCCCCCTAAATTCCATACCAGACCCTTCAGGTCTGGTATGAATTTTAAGGGGAACCCCACCGCCAAAAAAAAAAAAAAAAACGACGTGGAGTCCCCCCAAAAATCCATACTAGACCCTTATCCGAGCACGCAACCTGGCAGGACGCAGGAAAAGAGGGGGGACGAGAGTGCACCCCCCTCCTGAACCGTACCAGGCCACATGCCCTCAACATTGGGAGGGTGCTTTGGGGTAGCCCCCCAAAACACTTTGTCCCCATGTTGATGAGGACAAGGGCCTCATCCCCACAACCCTGGCCAGTGGTTGTGGGGGTCTGCGGGTGGGGGGCTTATCGGAATCTGGAAGCCCCCTTTAACAAGGGGACCCCCAGATCCCGGCCCCCCCCTGTGTGAAATTGTAAGGGGGTACTTACCCCTACCATTTCACTAAAAAACTGTCAAAAATGTTAAAAATGACAAGAGACAGTTTTTGACAATTCTTTTATTTAAATGCTTCTTCTTTCTTCTATCTTCCTTCATCTTCTGGTTCTTCTGGCTCTTCTGGTTCTTCCTCCGGCGTTCTCGTCCAGCATCTCCTCTGCGGTGTCTTCTATCTTCTTCTCCTCGGGCCGCTCCGCACCCATGGCATGGGGGGAGGCTCCGGCTCTTCTCTTCATCTTCTCTTCTTCTTTTCTTCTCTTCTTCACTTCTTCTCTTCTTCTCTTCTTCATTTTCTTCTCCGGGCCGCTCTGCATCCATGCTGGCATGGAGGGAGGCTACTGCTGTGTGACGGCGTCTCCTTGTCTGACAGTTCTTAAATAATGGGGGGTGGGGCCACCCGGTGACCCCGCCCCCTCTGACGCACGGGACATGATGGGACTTCCCTGTGGCATTCCCTTGACGTCACAGGGAAGTCCCGTCAAGTCACCATGCGTCAGAGGGGGGCGGGGTCACCAGGTGGCCCTGCCCCCCGTTATTTAAGAACTGTCAGACGAGGAGACACCGTCACACAGCGGGAGCCTCCCTCCATGCCAGCATGGATGCGGAGCGACCCGGAGAAGAAAATTAAGAAAAGAAGAAGAGAAGGTGAAGAGAAGAGCGGGAGCCTCCCCCCATGCCATGGGTGTGGAGCGGCCCGAGGAGAAGAAGATAGAAGACGCCACAGAGGAGATGCTGGACGAGAACACCGGAGGAAGAACCAGAAGAGCCAGAAGAACCAGAAGATGAAGGAAGATAGAAGAAAGAAGAAGCATTTAAATAAAAGAATTGTCAAAAACTGTCTCTTGTCATTTTTAACACTTTAGACAGTTTTTTAGTGAAATGGTAGGGGTAAGTACCCCCTTACCATTTCACACAGGGGGGGCCGGGATCTGGGGGTCCCCTTGTTAAAGGGGGCTTCCAGATTCCGATAAGCTCCCTGCCCGCAGACCCTCACAACCACCGGCCAGGGTTGTGGGGATGAGGCCCTTGTCCTCATCAACATGGGGACAAGGTGTTTTGGGAGGCTACCCCAAAGCACCCTCCCAATGTTGAGGGCATGTGGCCTGGTAGGATGGGGGTCACACTCTCGTCCCCCCCTCTTTTCCTGCAGTCTGCCAGGTTGCGTGCTCGGATAAGGGTCTGGTATGGATCTTTGGGGGGACCCCACGCCGTTTTTTTTTTTTTTTGGGCGCGGGGTTCCCCTTAAAATCCATACCAGACCTGAAGGGAATTTAGGGCGAACCCCACATCAGTTTTTAAAATTTTGGCCGGGGTTCCCCTTAATATCCATACCAGACCTGAAGGGCCTGGTATGGAATTTAGGGGGACTCCCACATCATTTTTTTTTAATTTTGGTTCGATGTTCCCCTGTGGGGAATTCCCATGCCATTTTTATCAATGAACTTCTATGTGTATTGTCGGCAATGCAATAGCCGCGAGTAGTTTTAAATGGGTTTTTTCCTTTGAAATGTCATTTTTACATAGTTACATAGTTAGTCAGGTTGAAAAAAGACACAAGTCCATCCAGTTCAACCATAAAAAAAAAAAAAAAATATATTGTACAATCCAATATACCCACAGTTGATTCAGAGGAAGGCAAAAAACCCCAGCAGAGCATGCTCCAATTTGCTACAGCAGGGGAAAAAATTCCTTCCTGATCCCCCAAGAGGCAATCGGATTTTCCCTGGATCAACTTTACCTATAAATGTCAATGCCCAGTTATATTATGTACATTTAGGAAAGTATCCAAGCCTTTCTTAAAGCAATCTACTGAGCTGGCCAGAACCACCTCTGGAGGGAGTCTATTCCACATTTTCACAGCTCTTACTGTGAAGAAACCTTTCCGTATTTGGAGACTAAATCTCTTTTCCTCCAGTCGTAAAGAGTGCCCCCTTGTCCTCTGTGTTGACCGTAAAGTGAATAACTCAACACCAAGTTCACTATATGGACCCCTTATATATTTGAACATGTTGATCATATCCCCCCTTATTCTCCTTTTCTCAAGAGTGAACAAATTCAGTTCCTCTAATCTCTCCCCATAGCTGAGCTCCTACATGCCTCTTATCAATTTGGTTGCCCTTCTCTGCACTTTCTCCAGTTCCCCGATATCCTTTTTGAGAACTGGTGCCCAAAACTGAACTGCATATTCCAGATGAGGTCTTACTAATGATTTGAACAGGGGCAAAATGATATCTCTCTCTCTGGAGTCCATACCTCTCTTAATACAAGAAAGGACTTTGCTCGCTTTGGAAACCGCAGCTTGGCATTGCATGCTATTATTGAGCTTATGATCTACCAAAACCCCCAGATCCTTCTCCACCATGGATTCCCCCAGTTGTACTCCCCCTAGCATGTATGATACATGCATATTCTTAGCCCCCAAGTGCATAACTTTACATTTCTCAACATTAAACCTCATCTGCCAAATAGACGCCCAATTAGACAGAGCATTGAGGTCAGCTGTCAGCTGTCAGCATTTTGCTGTCAGACTGTTCTAAACACGGGAACCATGCGCCCCTTTACAGGCATACTATAGACACCCCCCAGCTACGAAATTTAAAGGGATATTACACTTTTATTGTTTGACTTTAAGCATTATTAAAATCACTGCTCCTGAAAAAATGTCCGTTTTTAAAACTTTATTTTGCATTGATCCATGTATTCGAATTTGCCGCGAACACCCCAAATTGTTCGCTGTTCGGCGAACTTGCGAACAGCCAATGTTCGAGTCGAACATGAGTTCGACTCGAACTCGAAGCTCATCCCTAGTAGTGTTACTTCGAAAATGTAAGATAGGACCTGGTCCCAAAAGGTGGATATGAAGGAGCATGTACAGAAGCGATGGGTCAGGGACGGCCTCGGTTGGAGGCAGAGGGGGCAGGAGATCTTGCTCTGATCTGTTTTGGAGGATAAGAATGGTATGTGGGCTCGATGTGTGATCTTTAGTTGAGTTTCTCTCCATATTTCATTGGGAGTTAATTGTTGTACTTTGTTGAGGCCTTGTATAATTTTGTCCACCAGGTCCGGATCCGAGAAGTCTTTTCCCCATTTCTCTACAGATTAGGACGCCAGAGGGGGAGTGGTTTTTCGTAGAAGAGGTTTATAGATGTCGGAGATTTTATAGGAGTCATCCAGGAGCATTTGGTCTGTGATGTTTGGTTTAAATCCCTTGCAGTCTTCTTTGTATGTGGCTTTTAAGAATGTGATGCATTGTCCATAGTGGAAGAGATGGGCTTGGGGAAGCGAGAAAGCTTCAGCTATAGTCGAGAATGGTAGAGGATGCCCTGTTTCCGTTTCACACAGGGAGGAGAATTTTGTGAGACCTTTTTCCTTCCAGACAGTGAAGGGTTTGTGATCCAATCTGGGGGGGGAAATAGGATTCCCTTTTATTGGTAGGTGGCTAGGCATGAAAGGAGACAGCTTGAGGATTTTCCTGGCTTCTCTCCAGGCAATAGCTGTGTCTCTCAGCAGGAGGTTGTGTTGGTGGGGGGGGGTTGATTTCCATTTGCAGTGGAGAAGGGTCACTAGAGAATAAGGGTGGGCCATTTTGGATTCCATGGGGTAGTTGGAATAGTGGGAGGATTGTGATATCCATTCCAGGCTAGTTCTCAATAAGCATGTCAAGTTATAGGTCCTAACATTTGGGAGACTAATTCCCCCTTCGCGTCTGGGAAGATATAGTTTCTTTAAGGCTATACGTGGTCTTTTGTTTTTCCATAGGAATTTTGAGATGGCTGAATTAATAAGTTTGATATCTTTGTGTTGCAAGAGTAGAGGAATAGTTTGCATTGGATATAATAACCTCGCAAAACTGACCATTTTTATCAGATGACATCTTCCCAGGAGCGAGAGGGGTGGATCCATCCAGTTAGCTAGTTCTTGAGATATATATCGGAGCCAAAGAAATAGTCGATCCTGGTGAGGACATTGTGAGGGTTGGAGTAGAAGGTAAATTCTCTGTCAACTGGGTGTGAGAGTCGCCAAAGGTCTTGGAGGTGGAGGGAGTCCATAGTGGATGCAAAGTGGGTGGAGATGGTAGGATCGGATCCTGGCCTCGGGCGTTTGGGTGATGATCTGTCGTCAGTCTGATGCAGAATGTCGTTGAAGTCTCCTCCAACTAAGTGTGGGAGGTGTGTATTGCTAAGTAGCCAGGTAGATAGTTCACTATAGAACTGTTTGCTGGGGTTATTGGGAGCATAAACATTAGATATTACTAGGTCCTTGGATCCTATTTGGATGTGAGCTGAGAGAAGACATCCCTGGCTGTCTGATCTTACGGATAGTACTGTGCAGGGGAGATTTTTGTGTATCAACAGGAGAACCCCTGCTTTACGCCCAATAGTATCTGAGCCTACGACTGTGCCTACCCATAGCTTTTTCATACGGTGAAAATCATGGGTTGATAAGTGAGATTCCTGAAGTAGGGCGTTGTCAGTTTTAAGTCTTTTGAGATCTCTGAGGATTTTCATTCTCTTGGAGGATCTGAGACCTTTTAAGTTCCAAGAAACTATTTTCATATTGGGGAGGTTGGGGGAAGGATTTGGGCTGATGTTGTAGATTTATCACTGTGTGGGTCATATTGTGAGGTTGTGGCTATATCAGGAGGTGAGGTACTGTACTGGTGGTAGGAGTGTGGTGGTGGGGAATCTGGAGTCGTGCATGGGCCCCGGGACTGTTGGAGTAGGGAGGGAGGAGAGGTTGGAGGGGGAAACCTGAAAACAAAACAAAACAATCAATTGTGTGAACTTCTCTTTTTTCCGCATGGGGTCACTGTGTAGGTCAGCTCCCAATACAGGACCCTGTTAGTGTGGCATTAGAGCGCCCATTTTTTGGTAGAAGAGTTTGCACGGCTGCCTCGGGTCATGTATAGGGGGAAGACAAAGATAAGTGGTGGTACACAGTAAGGCCAGGAGGAGAGGTAAAGCATAGTATTAGCATTTTATACCAGAAAGAGTATTATTTGCTTAACAACATAACATGTAACATAGTAGTTAATATACAGCCACCTGAAAAAAAAATAGTGGTTACAACGGGTAGAGCTGGTGAAAAAAAAAGATAAAAAAGGAGTAGCACTGAGATGTAAGACAAAAAAAAATAGAGTCAAACGTGAGGTTCTGCATTGTATGCGCCCTTTAGGGTGTGAGTACCAGAGACATGGTATACAACTCCCTTTCAGCGAGGGGCGACACGGTGCTAATCCGGGGCTGAGGGCCTGAAGCATTTAAGGAAGTATTTTCGCGGCTTCTTTGGTCCAGGGAGCGGTTGAGTGGAGCGGCTTTGGAGGGGGTGTGTGTTGATGCGGGTCTGCGCGCAGAGATCATAAGATGGCTTTCGCTTCAGAGGGGTCTTGGAAAGATAATTGTTCTCCATTTGGAGTCTTGAGGCGGAGGGTGGCTGGAAACGCCAGTGTGAATTTTATTTGCTGTTTATAAAGTTCTGTGCAGACCTGCTGGAATGCTTTCAATTTCTTAGAGACCTCAGTGGAGTAATCAGCAACGGGATACCCACAGGACAATTTCTGAGAATAAGGCGGAATTGTTCTGAGCATGAACAATTCCAAAATGAAGCCCGCGAGATGTATCAGCGATTCAGACAGAGAGGATATTCGCATTATTCTCTTAAAAAGACTGGAAACAATGCATTCAAGAAGAAACGTGAAGATCTCCTCACCACACAGAAAAAGCCCTTGCAGCCCAATAATCATGAGCAGGATTTCCCTAGGCTCATCAATAGATTTGGTTCTCAATGGACTAAGGTCCAGGAGAGCCTTAATAGACATTGGCATATTTTGAGATCTGCCCCATTAATCACCAACATAGTTAGTCCAAGACCCTTATTAACTGCTAAAAGGGCACGCAATCTGGGTGATGTTCTAGTTCATTCTGAATACACGGGGACCATAAGTGAGAATTGGCTCACTAGGTCTAAACCACCCCCAGGTATACATGCCTGTGGACATTGCACTATTTGCAAATACATACACCAAACCGATGTGTTCGCCAATCCATGCGGAGGTAAAAACTATAAAATTAAACAGTTCATTAATTGTTCAATCACACAGGTTATTTATATGCTCACTTGCCCCTGTAACAAAATATATATAGGCAAAACTAAATGCCAACTCTGCATTAGGATTGGCGAACAAATCGGTAGTATTAAGAAGAAGGATGATGATCGCCCGAACCCCCTACATTTCGCCAAATTTCATAATGGTGACCCAAAAGGCCTGACAATTAAGGGGATTTATGTGTTAAATCTGCCCCCTAGGAGGGGAGACTTTGATATCATTCTTCTCCAAAGGGAGAAGATGTGGACGTACTATTTGGACTCTATGGTACCCAAAGTATTAAACACTGAATGCAATCTACAGCCTTTTTTAGAGAAGTGATAACTGGGGTAATCTGATGCTTTATTTTCTAGTTCCCACTTATCTATTTTGCCTTTTTCCTGTTGATTATGGCACCATTTAATCCTTTGATGCTTATAAGAAACTTTATAACTTTCCTTTGTTTAGATGGAATAGACTTATTTCCCTTTGGTTTTTGGTAACTTAACTCCCAATGACGTTAATCTACTCTCTCCATCCCAGCCGTCATTGTTAATAAATTTCCTTTGTTATCATTATCTCAGTGACCTTTTTAAGTACTTTTTTGCTGAATGTTTTGCATTGAGAGTTGTTTCGGATGGCATCCAGTGGTTATTGATAGGAATTGCACCTTCCATTGCCTATTTAAACCTATTTCTCCGACTCCTCCCTGCTCTGAAGAAACCAACGTCCACTGGCTGGTGAAACGCGTCAGCTGCATGACATCAGCATGTCACAGTGAACCACACGCTCTTTGATTTGATCTGATTGTCAGCACGGAACAAACAGCTGACAGCTGTTTCCTTTCCCGGATACACGTGGAATTATACGGAGGCAGCGACCATACAGCGAGGGATTTTTCTCCCCGGTCGAATACACCCACTGGCCAAAGCGGAGTGGCGCTCTTGGCCACAGTCTTCCAGGGGTAGAGTAATGCTATTGGCGGATGACGGACTCCTTAAAGTTGGTGAGAGTATCCATACCCCACTCAGTACTTGTATAGATGCGTCCCAACTGATTATAGCACTCCCCCTGCGGATATCTGCATGAATATTCATCTGCTGTCTCTGCATCTGCTTTTCTTATCTGATGATTATAAACTTTTTAGCTATGATGCTTGCTTCATTTGCTGCATTATCTGATCACTAACCTATGTTGAGGGTCTGTGCTTCTACAACGGATTGACCCCGCTGTATTGTTATTTTTTTCATACAAGATCAGTATATTCAGATCATCTACCCGCTAAACCAGCATACCACGTATTTGGCTTGTGTTTGAAGAACTTTACTATTGGGAGCTTATTTACAGGAATACTTTGTTAACAAAGAACTTTCTACATCCATTCCTGCCAAAATATTCTATCAATAGTGTATGTAAGTGGTGAATATCTGATGTGTGTGTGGGATGTGTAGCCGCGGCTCCCTATTTTTTTAATCATTTGACAACGTTGTCTTTGTTTTAAATTGGTCTATGTCAGCCATTTATCCTTGCCCTCTTTTTTGTTTAATTTGTTGTGGAATCTTTTTGTACTAATAAAGGCAGTTTGTATTTATCTCAGTGTTCTGTTTTGGCCCTCTTAAGAGAACCTTATTCTCTTAGTTTTTTCTGTAATCAGCAAATATCAGGACCCTTATACCGTCAATTTGGAGAGAGCGGGTTTGTCTGAACTTTTGCAGAATAAGGGCCTTGTCAGAAAAGTCCAGATATTTGGCGATTATTGGCCGGGGTGATTTGCTCTCAGTGTTAAGAGATCCCATGCGGTGGGCCCATTCCACTGTGCAGGGGCCTGAAAGACCTAGTGCCTCAGGAATGCACCTGGGGCAGAATCTGGAGGGAGCCTGTGTTTGAAGTGATTCAGGGACACCCACGAATCACAAGTTGCTCCTCCTGGACCTATTTTCTAAATCGTCCAATTTTTGGATGATATATTGATTAGTCTTGTCCTGGGCTTGTTCCGTGGCCTGAGCCTGGTAGAGCTCCTCTTCCACGCCAGATAATTGGTGCTCTAAGTCATTCAGTCTGGCAGTGTGCTCCCCTAGCTGGGCCTTAATTTGTTTCATCCCTGCATTCACTGCTTTCTCCACAGAAGCAGCAATCATGGGGGATAGAAGAGCTGCTACAGCCTGCGCTATGCTCTCTGTGCTTTTGTCTCCGGTGTGTTGTGGAATAGAGTCATGTGGAGAGATGGCCTGTGGAGCAGAGGTATGTGGAGAAGAGGCATGTGAAGATGAGGCATGTGGAGAGGAGTGGGTGGCCGAGCAGCCGCTTACCTCCATTTCGGCCGTCTGTGTTGCAGCATAAGGCTCTGTGTAGACCGGGGCCTCAATTTGCGGCTGGGCCGTCGGCGCCGTCAGGGCCGTTTGTGATCGGGAGCCGGTTTTCTCCACAAACCGATCCATGTGTAGGCGGTGGTCATCCGGAGGAGGCTGTGGGTGTTTGGGGCAGCTCAGGCTGTTTTTTTAATGCTGATTCGGAGTCGCGCTGTAGGAGCCGAGGAGAGGAGCAGCTACGCAATGCGGCGCAGGAACCGGAAGTAGCAAATTTTTATTTTAAAATTAACTAATATTTCATTTGATTTACTGCTTGTGTTTCTTTTATCTTTCTCCTAGGTTCTACAATGGGCTTTTCTTTTTGGCCACTTTCTTCAATAGTGCAAATGTAATTTATTTGATATATGAGGTGACAATCTCTTCTTCAGCTAACTATTATGTTGTGGGTCTGCTACACACACACATTGTTTTGTTGTTAACCACTTCAATACCAAGCACTTACGCACCTTCCCGCCCAGACCAATTTTCAGCTTTCAGCGCTCTCATACTTTGAATAGCGGCACCTCCAGCAGTTGATCCAGGGACCTCGGTCCGATCGCCTTGGGGTCAGAAAGGAATTTTTTTCCTCTGCTGTAGCAATTGGCCAGCTCAGCTAGGGGTTTTTCGCCTTCCTCTGGATCAACAGGAGAGCAGCAGGCCCGTGTGGCCCCCTCCACCTCACAGTCCCATTCGCACCATATCTACGTCACCCTGAAACAGCGGCACTCTTCAGACCATCATCTTCTCAGCAATAGAAGCAGCGGCACCCTTCAGGACCACCAATTCCTAAACAAGCTCACCATCGCCATTTTCAGTATCATCGCCGAATTATCCCACCATCAGCAATTTCCTCGCCATGTGCATCTTCAAGTACTCAGCGGACGCTCTCCACAAGCTAAGAAATACCACCTCAACATTAACAACTCCCGTACATAAAATACTACAGAAAGAACAACTTCTAAGGAACAACCTACAATCAACCATCAAATTTATGAAGACAACAATCCAACCACAACAATTAGCATGCGCTCTGATCAACACCAGATCTGCAGTCAAGCACAGACTGGAGGTACACGACTTCATCACCCAAAACAACATAGATTGCCTCTTCATCACGAAAAGTTGGCTAACTCCCGACTGCAACGCCATCCTAACCGAATTAGTACCTGAGAACTGCAGGATCCTAACGGAGCACAGAACAGGAAAAAAAGGAGGATGCCTAGCAGTGATCTTCAAATCTCACCTCGCGCTCACCAAACCAACAGTACAGAATCCAGTGCCTTTCATGGAGTCTCTCACCCTACATCTTCAAACAACACCCCAAGACACTATCCACATACTTCTATGTTACAGACCACCAGGACCGAAGACCAATCTCCTTACACCCCTCACAGAATTCATGTCAACGCACACCCTAAAAGCCAAAAACTTTTTGGCACTTGGAGATTTCAACCTTTGGGCAAACTCCACCCAAGACCCTATCGCCACCGCCTGCATTAACCAACTGAAAGAACTAGGTCTTCAGCAACTGATAAATGCTCCTACACATGGTTCAGGACACATTCTGGACCTCATCTTCAAACAAAATATAGACGTCAACATATCCGACAACCTACCGCTACCTTGGACGGACCACCACGCTATCAAATTTGAAATCGCCACCAACACCACTCTCCAAAAACGGAAACAGGCAAATACAACACGCTGGACAAGATCTCAGAGGAAACTACACTCCGAACTCTTCAAAACCACACTATCAAACAAAATAGCAAGGCTAAACCTAAACCACTCAACGGAACAAACACTCAACTCCCTAAACAAGGCATTACTACAAACAGCAGACTCAGTGGCTCCAAAACATAGAACACACAACCGCTAAAGAAACTCTGGATGGTTTAATGGCACTCTTACTTCACTAAAGCAGGAGCGCAGAAGAGCTGAAAGAGCCTGGAGAAGAAACTCCACAAAGGAAAACCACACAAACTACAAAGCACTCACAGATAAATATCACAAAGCAATCTTCAGAGCAAAAAAGGAACACTTCTCAAGCAACATCTCAACCGCCCTAAACCGCCCTCGGGAACTCTTCAAAATAGTCACTAAGACTATGAACCCTACCTGCCTAGAGCCCCCAGGAAACGAAACCCAGGAATTCTGCAATGAATTATCAGATTTCTTTATCGACAAAATCGACAACATCCAGAAATCAATTAAACAGAAAAATACAACCAACCTCATCCAACTAAAGCAAAAAGAAAAAATCGATACAATCATCGAACAAGCACCAAATTTTTCGCTGATCCCAATCACCACTGACACCACCAAAAACATCATCAGAAGCCTCAAAGACAGCACATCACCAAACGACATCATTCCCACAAAACTCCTAAAAGAATGCTCCGACATCTTGGCTCCTACTATAAACCTCATAAACCTGTCATTCAAAGAAAGGACTGTCCCAACTGCCTTCAAACATGGCATCGTCAAACCCCTCCTAAAGAGACCCAACCTCGGCCCTAAGGACCCTAACCATTGCAGACCGATAACAAGCCTCAACACCATTTCTAAGATTATGGAGAAAGCAGTAGTACAACAGCTACAACACCACCTGGAAACACACAATCTCCTGGATCCTCTGCAATCAGGTTTCCGCCCGGGCCATGGAACAGAAACGGCACTCCTCAAAATATGGGACGACGCCCTTGAAGCAGCTGATGATGGAGAATCTTGTCTCCTGGTACTGTTGGACCTCAGTGTAGCGTTCGATACAGTGGACCACAATACTCTACTCATCCGCCTCACAGAGGTAGCAGGAGTCACAGGTTCAGATCTACAATGGTTCGCATCCTTCTTAGGGAATCGCTGTCAGACCGTGAAACTAGGAGAATTCTACTCTGAAACCCGCACTCTCTTGTGGAGTCCCTCAAGGTTCACCCTTATCACCAGTGCTCTTCAACATCTACATCCGCCCACTCCTCAAAATCATCAGAAAATCGGACCTCTGCTTCCACTCATACGCTGACGACACCCAACTCTACCTTCGCATCACCGGGGAAAAAGACCACCTTCAGCAACTAGAAAATGTCTCACTCTGATAGAAGACTGGATGACTACTAGCTCTCTCAAACTCAACGGATCAAAAACAGAGCTTCTTCTCCTACACGGAAACCAAAATTCCAAAACTAAGACCCTATGGACAACTCCCCCCATCTTTGGACAGACCATCTCACCAAGCACTAAAGCCAAGAGTCTCGGAGTTATTTTTGACTCAGAAATGTCGATGGATGCACAAATAGGATCAGTAGTCAGCGGATCTCACCATCTCCTCCGCCTACTACGTAGACTCATTCCATTCGTGCCAGAAGAGGGCAAAGCAGTAGTAGTTGGAACTATCATCAATTCCAGACTCGACTACGCAAACTCCCTCTACTACCCCAATATCAGCTTGCGCGCTTACAACTCATTCAAAACACGACGGCAAGACTGTTAACAGGAAAAAAACCCTGGGATTCGATCTCCCCTTCCCTGAGGAGCCTACATTGGCTAACCGTAAAGAATCGGATAACCTTCAAGACCCTCTGCCTCACCCACAAATGCATATACGGAAACGCTCCTCACTACCTATGTGAGAAAATAAAACGCTACACACCGAATCGCAGTCTTCGATCCTCTAGCCATAACCTCCTCCTCATTCCAAAAACCCGCTACAAAACAAAGGGAGAATGAAGATTCGCAGTCCAAGGACCAGGGCCGTCTTTAATTTTGATTGGGCCCTGGGCAAACATTTTCTTGGGGCCCCCCCTCCATTCTGAGACATACAAAAAATAGCAGGCAGACTCAAAATCAGTTTACTGCAGCAGATCACGCAGCGATTGTAATTGTTTTCCAGAGGTTACAGCCTATCCTTACTGCTCACTGGCTGGTTTCTAGAGTTTACAACACATAATTTCTGCTTGCTGATTGGTTGCTAGAGGTTAATGTACATTTATTAGCGCTCACTAATTGGTTGCTAGGGGTTACAGCACATCATTACCACTTACTGATTGGTTGCTAGAGATTAAAGCAGATCACTACTGTTCGCTGATTGGTTGCTAGAGGTTAATGCACATCATTACCTCTCACTGAGCAGTGGAGCAATCCCAAATAATTGAGCAAGTAAAGGGGCATAATAATACACATACTACAGGAGAGTGTCAGAGAGTGCAGACATACTACAGGAGAGGTTCAGAGACTGCGGACATACTGCAGGAGATTACCAGAGACTGCGGACATACTGCAGGAGACAATTAGAGACTGCAGACATACTGCAGGAGACAATTAGAGACTGCAGACATACTGCAGGAGACAATTAGAGACTGCGGACATACTGCAGGAGATTACCAGAGACTGCAGACATACTGCAGGAGACAATTGGAGACTGCGGACATACTGCAGGAGATTACCAGAGACTGCGGACATACTGCAGGAGACAATCAGAGACTGTGGACATACTGCAGGAGACAATCAGAGACTGCGGACATACTGCAGGAGACCATCAGAGACTGCGGACATACTGCAGGAGACCATCAGAGACTGCGGACATACTGCAGGAGATTACCAGAGACTGCGGACATACTGCAGGAGACCATCAGAGACTGCGGACATTATACAGGAGATGGTCAGAGAACTTTCAGCAATGCACAGCTTTACAGTTTAATAACACAGCTCAGGGTTTAAACATTCAGGCATTTTATGGGTGTAAGGACATACCTGGCCAGCCAAACGAACTACATACATTCAGGTGTGTGGGCGGGGCTTCCACTCTCTGCTCTCACTACAACAGCCTGGAGCTCCACTGATGCTTTGTTGGGGGGCCCGCGTCACCTGTGAATTGGGGCCCCGATGACAGCTTTGCAGAGCGCACAGAGGACATGGGAGGATGTATTCCCACGCTAGCCAGCTGAGGGGCGGGGCCGGGAGATCCACTGACGCTCTGACCCCGCCCACGTGCAGCCTGTGTACTTGGAAAAGAGCGTCTGTAGTGAGAGCCAGTGATCAGAGTGGGAGTGTCATTGGAGCTCCCGGCCCCGCCCCCGGACCTCTGAATTCACCAGCCAGTATAGAGGGGGCAGGGCCGGGAGCTCCACTGACGCTCCCACTCCGATCACTGGCTCTCACTACAGACGCTCTTTTCCGAGTACACAGGCTGCACGTAGGCGGGGTCAGAGCGTCAGTGGAGCTCCCGGCCCCGCCCCCTCTCAGCTGGCTAGTGCAGAATACAGCCTCCTGTATCCTCTGTGCGCTCTGCAAAGCCGTCATCGGGGCCCCAATTCACGGCTAGCGCGGGCCCCCCAACAAAGATTGGGCCCAGGGCAAGTGCCCCGTTTGCCCTGCGCTAAAGACGGCCCTGCCAAGGACCACGGCTATGGGAACGCACTACCTACTCACATTCGCATGGAAGAAAACCATCAGGCCTTCAGAAAGAAACTCAAGACCTACCTCTTCTGAGAAGCTTGACAACACAGGCCGGATCCAGCGCCATGAGGCGATTCAGTTCGCAAATGCAGCGCTATACAAATCATTCATTCATTCATTCATTCATTCATTCATTCATTCAATGATAATTACTCAGTCATGCTACACTACATCCAAACAAAATTTTTATCATTTTCGTCTCATAAGTAGAGCTTTCTTTTGGTGGTATTTAATCACTGCGGGGTTTTTTATTTTTTGCGATATAAGCGAAAAAACAGCGAAAATTTTGAGAAAACCACACTTTTTTTAGTTTCTGTTGTAAAATTTTGCAAAGAAGTCATTTTTCTTCATAAATTTGTGGCAAAATTTATACTGCTACATATCTTTGGTAAAAATTACCCAAATTAGTGTATATTATTTGGTCTTTGTGAAAGTTATAGAGTCTACAAACTATGGTGCCAGTCACTGAAAATTGATCACATCTGATCACACCTGATGTACTGAAGGCCTATCTCATTTCTTGAAACACTAACAAGCCAGGAAAGCACAAATACCCCCCAAATGACCATTTTTTGGAAAGTAGACAGTCCAAGGTATTTACTAAGAGGCATGGTGAGTTTTTTGAAGTTGTAATTTTTTCCAATAATTCTTGGGAAAATTAAGATTTTTTTTTTTGTTACACAAACTGGTCATATTAACAGGTTATTTCTCTCACACAGCATATGCACAATTGCAACTACACCCCAAAATACATTCTGCTACTCCTCCCGAGTATGGCAATACCACATGTGTGAGAGTTTTACACAGCCTGGCCACATACAGAGGCCCAACATTGAAGTAGCAACTTCAGGCGTTCTACAAGGATAAATTGCACATATCCTTTCTCAACCACCTATTACACTTTTGAAAGCCCTGGAGCACCAGGACAATGGAATTGCCCACAAAATGACCCCATTTTGGAAAGCACACACCCCAACATATAATCTACGAGGCATAATGAGTCTTTTGAATGGTTCATTTTTTTCCAGAAGGTTTTGAAAAATGTAGGAAAAAAATGAAAATGCATTTTCTTTACACAAAGTTGTCCATTTATAAGATATTTCTAACAAATAGCATGTACATAGCAAAAATGACACCCCAAAATGCATTCTGCTACTCCTCCTGAGTATGGCGATACCACATGTGTGAGACTTTTACACAGCCTGGCCACATACAAAGGCCCAACATTGAAGTAGCACTTTCAGGCGTTCTACAAGCATAAATTGCACATATCCTTTCTCAACCACCTATTACACTTTTGAAGGCCCTGGAGCACCAGGACAATGGAATTGTCCATAAAATGACCCCATTTCGGAAAGCACACACCCCAAAGTATAATCTATGAGGCATAAAGAGTCTTTTGAACGCTTCATTTTTTTCCAGAAGGTTTTGGAAAATGTGGGAAAAAAAATGAAAATGCATTTTTTTTTACATAAAGTTGTCCATTTATAAGATATTTCTAACAAATAGCACGTACATAACAAAAATGACACCCCAAAATGCATTCCGCTACTCCTCCTGAGTATGGCCATACCACATGTGTGAGACTTTTAGACAGCCTGGCCACATACAAAGGCCCAACATTGAAGTAGCACTTTCAGGCATTCTGCAAGCATAAATTGCACATATCCTTTCACAAGCACCTATTACACTTTTGAAGGCCCTGAGGCACCAGGACAATGGAATTGCCCACAAAATGACCCCATTTTGGAAAGCACACACCCCAACATATAATCTATGAGGCATAATGAGTCTTTTGAAAGGTTCATTTTTTTCCAGAAGGTTTTGGAAAATGTGGAAAAAAAATGCATAGCAAAAATGCACCCTAAAATGCTGTCATGAAAAGGTTCACCCATTGGTGGCGCTGTCGGTCTCTAGGATCGCAGTACCAGTGTCCACCAGTGGGTGTCTTCCAACATCCAGGACCTGTAATAAGAGGACTCACCTGCTGGTGGCACTGTTGCATCCTTGGGCTGTAGTACCGGTGTCCACCAGCAGGTGTATTCCGGCAGTGTGGAGCAGGCAGCACCTTCTGCGCTCAGGTGTAACGTGAGGTCAAATCACTGCAGTCTGATAAATACCCGGCAAGCCTTCACATCCTTGCCTTGGTGTCTGTCTCCCTGTGCCCTGATCTTGCTGCCTGTAATCCTGACCTTGAGCCTGTTTTCTGTCCTGATCTGATCTGATCCGATCCGATCCCTATCCCGAGCCCATCCTGTACTTGTCCCTCCTGTTTCCTGATTCCCTTGGATCCCTGCCCTGCAGCCTATCCATCCATCCTCTCCCTGTCCTGTTGGTCCTTACCCATCTGCTGACCTCTTGTGTATGACCTCGGCCTGGCTTTGTTTACGATTCCGGTATCTCCATTTGTCTGTATATACTATTTATTGTTTGTGGGTCTGTGGTTGGTTTTTGCACTGTTTATATTTCACGTGCTTGCCACCTATTTAATAAACACCAATATTTTTTGCACTTACACATGTTTCTGGTTTCCACTGTGCAGTCCACACAATCTGGTCTACTAAATTCTGTGACAGTACACCAAGGTCATCCCTGACCAGATGTAGCTGCATAGAGGAACCATCCTGGTTTGTTAGTTCTGCCAATATGGATTTCAATGAAATCATTTATTATTCTCTACTGGCTGAAGAGGATGGTGAATATTGTCGCCAGGTTTTAAAAGGGTGGACTAGTGATCAGCTGATGGAAACTATCCGATCAGCTCATTCCCTTGTGGATCAGGGCGACATGTCATTTGAGGATGTTAAGCCCTTAATCCAGTTATGTGCAAAGGCAGCCCTGTCATGTTTTCCCGAAGGAAGCAATGATTTTTCTCCCTCTTCAATTATGGCCAAGTTGAATCCCTGGTATGGGTATTAGAAGATGATCCAGCCTTTTTTATGGAACGTTACTCCGCTTGTTCACAGCAGGTGTCTGATTGCATCCATTCAGTGCAATCCCTGGTTAGTCAGGCTGTGTGTGAATCAGCGTTTGTTCAACCTGTGCTACAGGCATGGTCAGATCTCCTGCATTTAGCTAAGCCTCAACATTCCAGCCCTGCCATTAATCACCTGCCTTCCCAAGAATCTATCTCCCCATTGCCTATGGCAACCTCAGCTACAGCCCAGTTTACTCAGCTCCCTACCAAATACTATTACCCAGTCTCCAAGTGTAGTACCTATCCTGCCTTCAATCCCCCTGCCTCTTCTCCTCCACCTGTAACAATCCCACAGAACCCTCCTCCAGCCACTGTTCCTTGGTCTTCCTTTTGCCCAGCTACATTCTTTTCTTACGACCCTGCACCTACGTACAAAGCTGCAGTGGCTAAACAAAAAAAGAAACAAAAGTTTTTCCCGACCCACACCATCCTGCCAGTAACCCAACCTGCCTCCACACCAACCAACCTGTTCCAGCCTGTGTTCATGCCAGTTGAACTTGATGACCCACCTAAACCTGCCAACCCAGTGCCTGCTATCCAGTCTGATGTGCCTACCTTCCAGTCTGATGTCCTGATGCCTGCCTTCCAGCCTGATGTGCCTGCCTTCCAGCCTGATGTGTCTGCCTTCCAGTCTGATGTGCCTACCTTCCAGTCTGATGTGCCCGCTTTCCAGTCTGATGTCTTGATGCCTGCCTTCCAGCCTGATGTGCCTGCCTTCCAGCCTGATGTGCCTACCTTCCAGTGTAATGTGTCAGCTTTCCAGTCTGATGTGCCCGCTTTTCAGTCTGATGTCTTGATGCCTGCCTTCCAGCCCAAAGTCTCGGTGCCTGCCTTCCAGCCTGATGTGCCTGCCTTCCAGCCTGATGTTCCCACTTTCCATTCTGATGTGCCCACCTTCCAGCCTGATGTCTCGATGCTTGCCTTCCAGCCGGATGTCTCGGTGCCTGCTTCCCAGCTTGATGTCTCTGCTTCGCGGTCTGATATGCCCGCATTCCAGTCTGATGTGCCCGCTTTCCAGTCTGTCCTGATGCCTGCCTTCCAGCCCGAAGTCTCGTTGCCCGCTTTGCAGTCTGATGTGCCTGCTATCCAGTCTGATGTGCCTGCCTCCCAGTCTGATGTCCTGATGCCTGCCTATCAGTCCAAAGTCTCGGTGCCCGCTTCCCAGTCTGATGTGCCCACTTCCCAGTCTGATGTGCCGCTTCCCAGTCTGATGTGCCCGCTTTCCAGCCTGATGTCTTGATGCCTGCCTTCCAGCCCGAAGTCTCAGTGCCCGCTTTCCAGTCTGATGTGCCCGCTTTCCAGTCTGATGTGGCCGCCTTTCAGCCGGATGTCTCGGTGCTTGCCTTCCAGCTTGATGTGCCCGCTTTCCAGTCTGATGTGCCCGCTTTCCAGTCTGATGTCCTGATGTCTGCCTTCCAGCTTGATGTCTCCGCTTCCCAGTCTGATGTGCCCGCTTCTCAGTCTGATGTGCCCACTTTCCAGTCTGATGTCCTGGTACCTGCCTTTCAGCCTGATGTCTCGTTGCCTGCCTTCCAGCCTGGTGTCTCGTTGCCTGCCTTCCAGCCTGATGTCCTGATAGTGGTGTCTCAGTCTGAAGTTTCGTTGCCCGTGTCTCAGCCTGAAGTTTCGTTGCCCGTGTCTCAGCCTGAAGTTTCGATGCTTGCCTTCAAGCCGGATGTCTCGGTACCTGCTTCCCAGCTTGATGTCTCTGCTTCCCGGTCTGATGTGCCCGCTTTCCAGTCTGATGTGCCCTCTTTCCAGTTTGTCCTGATGCCTGCCTTCCAGCCCGAAGTCTGTTTACGATTCCAGTATCTCCATTTGTCTGTATATACTATTTATTGTTTGTGGGTCTGTGGTTGGTTTTTGCACTGTTTATATTTCATGTACTTCATGTATTTCATGTACTTGCCACCATTTATAAACACCAATATTTTTTGCACTTACATATGTTTCTGCTTTCCTCTGTGCAGTCCACACAGTCTGGTCTACTAAATTCCATGACAAATGCATTCCGCTACTCCTCCTGAGTATGGTGATACCACATGTATGGCCACATACAAAGGCCCAACATTGAAGTAGCACTTTCAGGCGTTCTACAAGCATAAATTGCACATATCCTTTCTCAACCACCTATTACACTTTTGAAGGCCCTGGAGCACCAGGACAATGGAATTGTTCACAAAATGACCCCATTTTGGAAAGCGCACACCCCAACGTATAATCGATGAGGCATAATGAGTCTTTTGAACGGTTCATTTTTTCCAGGTTTTGAAAAATGTAGAAAAAAAAATTAAATGCATTTTTTTTTTACACAAAGTTGTCCATTTATAAGATATTTCTAACAAATAGCATGTACATAGCAAAAATGACACCCCAAAATGCATTCTGCTACTCCTCCTGAGTATGGCGATACCACATGCGTGAGACTTTTACACAGCCTGGCCACAAACAAAGGCCCAACATTGAAGTAGCACTTTCAGGCATTCTACAAGCATAAATTGCACATATCCTTTCTCAACCACCTATTACACTTTTGAAGGCCCTGGAGCACCAGAACAATGGAATTGTCCACACAATGACCCCATTTTGGAAAGCAAACACCCCAACGTATAATCTATGAGGCATAATGAGGCTTCTGAATGGTTCATTTTTTTCCAGAAGTTTTTGGAAAATGTGGAAAAAAATGAAAATGCATTTTCCCCCCTCACCTTCCAGGACAGCTACTTGAGAGATGATTGGCTCTGCCCTCTACAGGAAACACAAATCATCTACAATTTAAAAGGCCCCTCCCTTTCCTCTGACCCTCAGTTGTTTTGTGTTTCCAGACCCTCCAGGAGCACTGACACGTTTTTTTTGTTTTCTTAAGGTCTGATAACTGTGGTTGGTGGACCCCCCTTCTCTGTTTCATCCAGGACTAGTTGTGGCCAAGTCCTGGATGATAGATAGTCTGTACCAGAAGGGTTCCCTATTTCTAAGGGTTACTTGCCTGACTGGTGATGTGAGTAGTGGCAACTCCCTTCCATTTTTTTTCCCCAGCTCTGCTGTGTGGAACTGTGTCCTCCTAAATGCTTAATTTCGGTGTACCGAGATGGCGTCAGGAGGACTTCCGATGGCGCGGCAAGATGGCGCCGGAACCAGAAGCCACGTGACGCACTTCCGGACGCCAATTTTTTCTAAAGAAGCATGGCGTGGAGACACTGAGGACATGCTGCAGGGGAATAGTCTGCTAAAAACGCCAATCTGAGCGCAGTTTTTCAGTACATCAGCAGTCTTCTCTACGGCCGATCTTCACTTTCTGCATGGAGCTTGAGAACAGGTCTGGGGATGGAGCATCCGCTCGTATTGAACCAGCGGCAGCATCCGGGTCCCATACTGCACCCAAGGTAAGCCCTTGTCTGTGGATAGCTCTACAGCAAGGGACTTTTTTGTATGAAACCTTTTTATTTATGGTCCTTGTTTCTGCTTTTTTCTAGGCCAAACAGGTGAAGAAGAAATGTGGGAACTGTAGGGCCAGGCTTTCTGATAGTTATAAAAAGCTATTTTGTGAGGATTGTATTCCACCCAGAGCTAGTTCAGAGTCTTCCTCTTTTAAAGAGTTAATGACTTATATGAAGGAGGTAGTGGACTCCTTTTAGTCACTTAATGACAGGGTTACTAGTCTAGGCTCTTCCTCATCTAGACCCATAGCTCACGAACCTTCAACCTCTGCCAGATCCCTTCCCTTGTTAATATCTGAGACTATTAGTTCACGCGATACCTCTGATCTGGAAGAAGGTGAGAATCCAGTTTCTTCATCTGATGAAAAGTCTGCATCAGAGGAGAATGCAGGTAGCTAATCTAAGTATCTTTTTTCAGTTGAGGATATTGATGAATTACTAAAAGTATATAAACCTCAGAGCAGATTGAGATACCACAACAAACCCAATCTGTACAGGATAAAATGTATAGGGGCCTACAGGGACGGAAATCAAAAACTTTTCCGGTACATCAATCCCTTAGGGACATGATTCTGTCTAAATGGAGAGAACCTGAAAAAAGGTTGTTCCAATCTAGGGGACACAAAAGAAGATTTCCCTTTCAGTCTGAATTTGAGGAGGTTTTCTTTAAGTGTCCTAGATTAGATGCCCCTATGTCTCAGGTGTCCAAAAGATCAAATCTTCCTTTTGAAGACTCTGGGGTCCTTAAAGATCAAATGAATAGAAAGGCTGACTCATTGCTACATAAGGCCTGGGATGCTTCAGCTTTTTCTTTAGGCCCGGCAGTAGCATCCACCTGTGTGGCTAGAAATTTAGACATATGGGTTCAGCGTCTGGATGATCTTCTTGCATCTGACAACCCCAAAGAAGAGATTAGGGAGTCCCTCCCACTCATTGCCAAGTCAGTCGCCTTCTTAGCTGATGCAGCAGCAGATTCAGTGAAATCCGCAGCCAGACCTTCTGCTCTCATTAATTCAGCTAGGCAAGCTATCTGGCTTAAATCTTGGGAAGGTGACCTTACATCCAAGAATAAGAACTGTGGCATTCCCTTCGAAGGCAAACTCTTGTTCGGTTCCTCCTTAGAAGAGGTTTTAGCTCGTTCCTCTGAGAAGAGTAAACGATTCCCTTCTTCCCAAAGGAATAAGCCCCAGAATAAGAGGCCTTTCCGTGGCTTCCAAAACAAGGCTAATTTTAAAGCCAACAGGCAACAGACTAAAAAGAAATAGTCCTTTAACAGTTACAGGTTGGAATTCAAAAGTCTTCCTCCCCAGAGGTTTTTTCTTACCCACCTACCGAGAGACCAAGAGAGACGGCAAGCCGTGATAAATTTGATTTCTGTATGGGAAACAGAGGGAGTTATTTCTCCTGTCCCAGAAATTCAGACGTTCCGGGGATTTTATCCTCATGTCTTTCTGGTCAGGAAAGCTTCCGGTGGCTTTTGTAAATTTAAGCGCCCTGAACAAATACACAGTTTACAGACGTTTCCGAATGGAAAACATTTATTCGGTAAGGAATCTGTTGTTGCCAAAGGTCTTCATGGTGACCCTGGACCTTCAGGACGCTTATCTTCATGTGCCAATCTGCAAGAGCCACCGAAGGTTCCTCAGGTTTGCAGTTCTCGTGGGAAACGAGCCATCTCACTGGCAGTTCAATGCCCTTCCTTTTGGTCTCTCGGCAGCACTGAGGATTTTTACAAAAATCATGGCCGAAGTCATGGCTTTTTTTGCGGATATAAAGTATATCGATTGTCCCATATCTAGATGATTTTTTGATTTTTGCTCGGGACAAGGAGTCCCTTGTTCAAGACCTGCAGTTTGTTTTGCGGACCCTTCAAAAATTAGAATGGAAGGTCAACCAGCAGAAGTCTTGCCTGGTACCCTCACAGAGCATACTTTTCCTGGGTTATCTAATAGACTCTGTTGCCCTAAAGATTTTTCTTCCCGAAGAGAAGATTTTGAAAATTCTTCTCTCTGTGCAGGCCTTCAAGCCGCTCCCTCATACCTCCCTTCGGCGGATCATGCAGTTGCTGGGTCTGATGACTGCAGCCATTCCAGGGGTGCCTTGGGCCCAATTGCACTCCAGACCCCTTCAGGCTTTTCTTTTACTCCATTGGGATCGCAGGAAGGATTCTCTGGATCAGCTGGTAAAACTACCAGAAGGGAATTTTCTCGATCTCGCCTGGTGGGAGCAGCGAGAACATCTGCAGAGAGGGTAGGATTGGACACAATATTCCCCGGTCAAAATGACCACAGTTGCCATTCTGTGGGGTTGGGGTGCTCACTCACAGGACTGGCAAGCACAGGGAGCCTGGTTGCCAGAGGAAGCAGGTCGCTCCTCAAATTTCAGAGAACTTCTGGCTGTGAGGAAAGCACTTATATCTCTGGAAGAGAGGGTCTATTCAAAAGACCTATTAATTTGTTCAGACAATGCCACAACAGTGGTGTACCTGAACAAGCAAAGGGGCACTCGCTCAGAATCGCTTCTGTCATTAACACAGCAGATTCTGTCCTGGGCGGAGATCTATGTCACTTCAGTAAGGGCAGTCCACATCAAGGGGTCAGAAAATGTGCTGGCGGAATATTTGAGCAGGGTGAGCATCATTTTCAGCGGTTGGGAACTACATCAAGGCACGTTCCAGGAGGTGGTGCTAAGATTGGTTGCCCCACAGTGGATCTTTTTACCTCCAGTCTCAACAGGAAACTGCCGGCGTTCTTCTCTCTGAAGAGAGAGACAGAGTCCTTGGGGACGGATGCTCTGTCCTTCCCGTGGGACTTCACTCTGGCTTATGCCTTCCCTCCTTTTCCCCTCTTACCCCTAGTGATTCGGAAAATTATTCAGGACCGGGCAGAAGTTGTTCTGATTGCCCCCTGGTGGCCCAGGAGAGTTGGTTCTCCTCTCTGAAGGCCCTATCTGTGTATCCTCCCTGGCCCCTACTAGTTCAGAAGGATCTGCTCCATCAGGGACCGGTGTTACACCCAAACCCTCAGACCTTCCAGCCTGGAGGCTGAGCGGCACATCCTACAGTTAAAGGGGTGTTCAGAAAGGGTTATTCAAACTATTCTGGACAGCCGTAAGTTGGTCACGAGAAGAATCTATGGGGAAGTTTGGAAAACTTTTATTTCCTGGCAAAGGAAAGCTGGTTTAGATTCTTTTTACACTCCCTGTATATTGGATTTTTTGCAGGGGGATTTGAAAAGGGGCTCTCTGTCAGCACCCTTAGGGTTCAGATTGCTGCCCTATCTTTGTTTACAGAGAGAAGATTAGCAGAAGATCCCTTAGTCAAGAGGTTCCTTTCAGCCAGATCTAGACATGCTCCCAGGGTTATCAAACATGTTCCTCCCTGGGATCTGTCATTGGTATTAAATGCACTAACAAGGGCTTCTTTTGAGCCTTTGCATGAGGCTTCCCTGAAAATTATTTCTTTGAAGTTATCCTTCCTTTTGGCTATTACGTCAGGGAGAAGGATTTCTGTTCTTGAGTCTCTTTCCTGTAAAGACCTCTTCCTGAGGATTCTAGAGGACAGGGTAGTGATTAGACATGATCCTTTATATTTACCCAAGGTTTCTTCCAACTTTCATAGGTCCCAGGAGATAGTCCTTCCTAGTTTCTGCACCTCTCCAGAAAATGCGGAAGAGGAAAAGGTTCGGTCTTTTAGACGTAAGGAGATGTCTTCTGCTTTATCTAGAAAATACCAGTGGTTTTAGGAGTTCCTCACAACTGTTGGGTTGGTTCAGCGGCCCCAAGAAAGGGTCCAAAGCATCTAAAAGTTCTATTGCTAAGTGGATTAGGGGAGCTATCTGTGAGGCATTTAAAGCATCAGGTCACACCCCTCCTGCTAGAATTAGGGCCCATTCAACGAGATCCATGGCCACATCATGGGCAGAAAGAGCGGGGGCTTCATAGGAAGAAATATCTAAAGCTGCCGTCGGGTCCTCCTCTCATGCATTTGTCAAACATTATAGAATTCAGATGCTTTCCAGCCAGGACCTTTCCTTTGGTAGGAGAGTGCTTCAGGCTGTCGTCCCTCCGTAAGGTATAGAATCTTGCTTATCCTCTCAAGTAGCTGTCCTGGAAGGTGAGGGGGGAAAACCCCCGTTAGACTTACCGGTAATGGTATTTCCAGGAACCTTCCAGGACAGTGTCTATATTCCCACCCTATTCTATTTTTTCACTGGTCGACCATGTTTACCTGGTGGTGGTGTGTTTTATGGTTTCTGTTTTTTCCCTCTGCCGAGTGCACCTTTGGTGGAGGTTATTTGATCTTCTAAACAACTAAGGGTCAGAGGAAAGGGAGGGGCCTTTTAAATTGTATCTGATTTGTGTTTCCTGTAGAGGGCGGAGCCAATCATCTCTCAAGTAGCTGTCCTGGAAGGTTCCTGGAAATACCGTTACCGGTAAGTATAACGGGGTTTTTTTTTACACAAAGTTGTCCATTTATAAGATATTTCTAACACATAGCATGTACATAGCAAAAATGACACCCCAAAATACATTCTGCTACTCCTCCTGAGTATGGCGATACCACATGTTTGAGACTTTTACACAGCCTGGCCACATACAGAGGCCCAACATCCAAGTAGCACCTCCAGGCATTCTAGCAGCATTAATTACACATATCATTTTCTGTCTACCGATCACATTTTTGAAGGCCCTTCATTCTAACACATAGCAGGTACAAACCAAATAACCAAAGATTACCTGTGGTTTTAGAAGTGCAGTGGTCCACAGGGGAGAGCAACGGTCCAGGCAGCAGGCAGGAATGAGGTCAGCGACAGCAAAAGCAATCGTCCAGGCAGCAGGCAGGAATACTGTCCATAGTTCGTACAGGCAGAGATACTGTCAGCACAGCCAGAGCACAGTGAGAGCACAGCCAAAGCACAGGTCCAGGTAGCAGGCAGAGATGTCCCAACAGAAATACTGTCCAAAGTCAGTAGAGGCAGCAGGCAGATATATGGTCAACACAGCCAAAGTATTGGTCCAAGCAGCAGGAAGAAACATGGTCCATAATGTCACGGGTCATTACAGGCAGCAATATGGTCAGCACAGCCAAAGTATAGGTCCAGGCAGCAGGAAGGCCATCAAGCTTAGGGCCAGGGGGGCAGGGGTAGAGGGGTAGTGGCGGTATGGGTAGTGGTGCTGGTAGCAGCGAAGACGGTATAGGTGGCGGTATGGGTGGTGGTGGCAGTACCAATGGCGGTACAGGTAGTGGTGGCAGTACAGGTGGTGGTGGTGGCAGTACAGGTGGCAGTACTGGTGGTGATACTGGTAGCAGGCCTGTGTGGTGGGCCTGTGTGGTGGGCCTGTGTGGTGGGCCTGTGTGGTGGGCCTGTGTGGTGGTATAGATGGTGGGCCTAATGGCGGTACTTATGGTGGAACTGGCGGTGGTACCAAAGGCGGTACTGGTAGCCTGTGTGGTGTGGTGGTACCAGTGGCGGTGGGCCTGTGACAGATGATTGACAGATGGGCTGATTGATTGGCTGATTGACAGATGGGCTGATTGATTGGCTGGGGTGATTGATCAGATGGGCTGATTGACAGATGGGCTGATTGACAGATGGGCTGATTGACAGATGGGCTTGATTGATGGGCTGGGCTGTATGACAGGTCCTCTTTATTGGGGGGGTCGTGTTGTGCACAGTATACAGACAGAACACTACACTGATATCTCACTTACTGATCTCTGCTGTCTCCTCACACGATCGGTGTGTGAGGAGAGAGCAGAGATCAGATAGTAACTGCTCCTGTGTTTACATTTGTGACCGGCTGTGATTGGACACAGCTGGTCATGTGGTAAACAGCCAATTTCATTGGCTGTTTACCCTGATCGGGGAAGCGCTGTGTCCAAGGGACACCCGCCTTCCTCGATCCCTGCCCTTGCACTCCTCCGGCGGCGTGCACGGAGCGTGCCGCCAAGGTTGTTGAGACATGTGATTGGCTGTGACTTTGACAGAACTCTTAGAACTCTGTGTGAATATCAGCAGCAAAGCAACTTCATTATTCTAGCATTATAAAGAAGAAGAGAATGCGCTGCATTAAAAGATTAAAAAATTTGCAGCGTGACTAATGTGCTATCTCCATTACGAACGCTAGTTTTACCAGCGCTTCCGTCTCGAACTTGATTCAGATCATGAATGGAATTTGGTGCATCGGAATTGTCTACACGCGCTCAGAATTTACGACAATGGATTTTGTTGTCGGAAAATTTGAGATCCAGCTCTCAAACATCTGTTGTCGGAAATTCCGACAGCAAATGTCCGATGGAGCCTACACACAGTTGGAATTTCCAACAACAAGCTCACATCGAATATTTTTTGTCGGAAATTCTAATCGTGTGTATGCGGGAGAAGGAGAAGCATGCTCCTTACAATTGTGGGCATTGGGAAGAATTACCCCCTTTCAGATAGCTAAAAAGATCAATGGTGTCAGTGGGCACTTATCTGAGAGGCAGAAATTTCTCATTGCTCAAGGAAGCCCTAGCAACCCTTGGAGGAACCCCTAGGGATCCATGGAACCCTGGTTGAGAAACCTTGTTATAGAGAGTAGAATAAAAGGCACCCTAGGTATTCATAATTTACTTGTGGTGGCTTACTTTACAGCCCCGGGAGTAGTGATGAACAGGATGCACGAGAGAAGTTGTTCTTAAAGTGTGGAAGCTGGGAGGAATCCACATTTGCCCTCATGTTCATTGTATGTTTTCTGACAGCTGGTAAGAGCGGCCTTGACTTTCTAGAAGGAAAGGGAGCTTAATTGGCGTCCTAGGGATGAGAGTTCAATTTCCGTGGAGGTGTCTAATTTGTTTTTTTTGTTTCAGTTCTGAACAGTACATTTCATTTAAAGCGTTGTAGCTTCTCTCTCTCGTTTTGATCCTAGTGTCATGTTTAATTCCTCTTATATACATCATGTTTGTGTGCTTCCCAAACCAACATGGGGTCCTTGTCTTTGCCTATTCGTTATTTTTTTTTTTTCCCAACTGTTTTTATTAAAAAAAAAATTTCAGTTTACAAATATAGACAGTAATCCTTGTCATACAGTGATATATATTCTTTCAGGATTCCTTATTATAAAAAAAAAAAAAAAAAAGTATGACAACACAAAGCTTATTCTTTTGCGAGGGGTCCTTGTCTTTGATTGAAACATAGATCAAGTTCCCTGGTCACATCTGTCTGGGGATCTTGGAGTAAGCTTTTATTTATCTGGGGTGAGTGTGATCTCCATAGATATTTTGGAGTGGCCTGACCAATTATAATTATAACCAAATAATAATTATTAACTATTTCAGTTTTTTCAGTGAAGGTAATATGTCTGTGGAGGATCAGAAATAGATCAATGCAGAGTTTTGTGGAAGGGAGCAAAAAGCATAGTCCCTTGCGTCTGGGTGTTGAAGTCAAGGGAGCAATGTGTTTACAGGTAGGGTGAAGAAGAGAAGAGGTCCCTTCAGAGTTATCAATGGTAGGATCCAAGGGGTGGTTCGGGTCCCCTCCCAGAAGGAGTAGTCCTTTCAAAAAAGGGGTAAGCATGTCTAGAATGGTTTTGAGAAATTGTTCTGGATTGGTAATTAAAACAAACTGTGAAGATCCTGCGAGCTACCTATTATAAATATATAAATAAAATTATTTAATGCGTGGTGATAATCGACAGCTGCTAGCACTAATCACGTCTCATAAAGGCGTGTGAAGACAAAATAAATAAAAAAAATGACTAAGCTGCACTATCTCCTGATTTTCTTTCCAACAATAAATCTAAAGTGCCAACATTGAAGCAAAAAATAAAAACGTGATAAAAATAAAAAATATATAGCAAAAAGATTGTATATAAAGTCCTTTGTTGCTGTGATAATATAATCTATGATGTGCGTTACACTCCACAGACAAAATGAATTAAGAATAATAATACAAACTCTTTAAAGAATATATATATGGTGCCACAAACATGAATCATAAAGGTCAAACAAAGGTCAGTCCAGCATAATAAATATATAGTCCTTGTTAGATATATAATGGTGACTTTATAAAAAACGTGAAAACAAGGTGTTGCGGTGTCCACACTCAGGTGCTCCCCACCCTTAGGCAATAGCCGCTCACCTCAGAGCGTGTGACCTCGCAATTAAAATCAGTCAACCACGCATGTGAATCACCTTAGGGATTCTAAGTTAGCTGTATGGTCCCAAACCGCTCACTGGTGCTGTTTCCTCATATGCAAACAGTAAAAAGAAACTTCATAGCGTAATACCATTTTAACACAGTTTATTGTACAAACAAAAAGCGCCAGTACAGGGTACTCATATGGGTTAGGTGCTTGTAGTGCACCACTCTATAATGTGCCTAAAACACTGGGTTTAGGTTGAGGTAATATGTCCATTCTCTGTGAGGCAGACCAGTTGCTTCCTACACAATCCTGTCCCCTCCCCTACGTATGACGATACAAGGGAAATTTCGTATCTTCCTCAGGGGTAAAGTAAGGTAAACCGGATCTCTACCACCAAAAGGCCAGTGCGGATACATGCTCATGCACATTGCACACGTGCTAATATTTATAAGTAAAAGGCCAATGTCATTTCTGCAGTGCCAGTTCATCGTGCACATATTTGTGCGCATGTGCGAATCCGTGCGTGGACACAAGCACATACCCCTTAGCGCCCAGTGGCCTATTTAAACTGCTCTATCACTGTCAACAGTCGCTGGATGGTCTTCAGCTTGTTCCTGACTTCCCTAGACCTGATCTGCTGTTCCTGTTTGCTTGTGTATGACCCAGCTTGCCTTTGGACTTTGCCTCTGCTTGTGCTTTAGCTCTGTTTCCTAGTATCTCGACCTTGGCTTGTTTACTGGATCTGATCTGCCTGCTGAATTTGTACCGCATTGCCTGGCTGCTACTGACCCTGGCCTATCTTCTGGACTTGCTTTGCCTGCCGATTCGGTACCTCACTGCCCGGTTGCCGCTGACTGCTGCTCGTCTCCTGCTTCTGCTTCTCTCCCACGCTCTGGTGCCAAGCTGCTCTTGCATCCTGTTCTGAGAACTGTAACTACCAGCTCTACCCACCTACAGAGTGGACATCACCAGCCAGCTGCTACGGCACTCGTGCCACTCTTTGCCTTTACACTCTCTGCCCCCACCTTTAGGAGTGTTAGGTAGGAGATGCAAGAGAGGCCTCCACAACATTCCAGTCTTCACCAGGTACATGATAACAAGTTTATCTGCAAAATCTATTTTGCCAGAATCACAGTGTACTGATTTTTCAGTTCAAGATAACAATGAATCATCTGAAAGTACACCTCATGAAAAATGTTGATGCTTTTAACACATTTATACACATACAAAAACTAAAGAAACCACACTGGGGCTCTAATAAATGCTGTAACAAATAGCAGCTAGCACAATACCATAATACATAGTATGACAATTATCACAAAATATGTGCAGTGTCATGTGTTCCGGCTCCACCAATGCGTTTCATCACAGGTAATGTTTCCTCTCTCCATGGCCATCTTGTATTCTGGAATAGGAGTTGTCTATGTGACATGAAGTGCCTGGTCATGATAGTGCAGATAGTGATAGATCTTTATTTAGACAGTGACTACATGGGCAACATATATACTTGAATAAAGAACATTAACTGCCCATTCCAATGGGAATATAATTGTGGCTATAACTAGGCTGTCCCCAATCCTCTATTTCTTCTTTTTAAAGCATTCTTTGGTGCATTTGCTAGTGTTCCTCAGATCATTATCATGTTGGCCACATATTCATCACACACACTTTGATATGATGCAGAATGTATAGTTGACTTAATGACTTTGAACTGTAAAGGTTCTGTAGCAGCAAAGCAACCCTAATCCATAACATGCCCCCCACCAAGCTATATAGGTTCTCCTGAAATACTGTCTTCCATTTGAGGGAGACATGACTACCGTTATTGTGATTAAACAGTCTTTTATTGATCAGCCTTCAGCTGATTCCAGACGGCCTGGTTTTTGCCTATATGTCCAATGACAAGCTGTAATCGTGCTCTAATTCACCAGCACCATTCATGCAGGTTGACTTGGTACAATCTCTTTCTGATTGTAGATGCATGCACTTTTACCTCAAATGTTGCAAGAGTTACCTCAACAATAGGTAATAAAATGTTGGGGTTCTTGGAAACCTCATTTAGCATCTAATGATTAGCTCATGGGTTGAATTTGCTAGGTTGAATACTCCTTGACAAATTAGCAGTTGTTTGAAATCTATGCCACAGGCAAATTATTTTTCCTTACAGTAGAAAGATTGATAATAAATGATTTTGCATTCTTTTTAAATCCTGTGTCAAATTCATAGGCATCCATACTGTTCTTTCTGAGAGCTTTAGAGAGCACTGTTGATCTTGGAATAATGACACCTCTCATTACACATAGCAAAGAGAACACCAAAACCTAGACGATTTCAAGTTTTAAAAGAAAACAGATTACATCTGCATAATTTTTAAATAGGTTAAAATAATGAAAAAAGTCAACAATTTCCATAAATTGTACCTTATTTTTTACCTGACTATAGTAGTGTTTTATAATGGTATTTTTTACAAAGATAGCTAAGAATGTTTTTGCTATTCTGCATATAAAGCAGTAATAATGAATAATAATAATAATAAAGTCACATAAAAAGGGGCATGTGTTTATTTATTGCAAATGTCAAGTAAGACAGTGACATACACGGGAGACATTCTGCTTACTAAGGGCAGAGCAAAGTAACAGGGACGAGAAGCTCTGGTACACACATAACAAGTGGGCATGTGGGATAGTTCCGGTATACATTACTGAATGGAAAGGCAGGAAGTCATTCTGCAATTTACTCCAAAGTTAAATGTGAGTGTAAAAGACAGGATAACTTGCTGTAAACTAATTGCATCTAATTGAAAATTGCATCTAATAATCTTTTGTTGGATGCATCTGACTCTTGCAAAGGCTAAGCAAAAAAATATATTTCTTACAGGAAAAGACCTTCTCATAGCTAAAGAAACGCATTCAGTTTTCATTAAGCTATCAGTTTATTAACTGTATGGTATAATGGGTATTTGCAAGTAAAAGTGGTTGTAACCCTAAAAAAAAAAAAAGATCCTGTTCCTTTAAAGCATGATAAACTGCATAGTGCTTCTGTGGTGCCATTTGTCCCATTCAATGCTGTAAAATACCTGGTTGATCCTGCCTGTTTCAGTGCCCCCCTATGTGTGCTGATCATGGTAACCATGGCTGCTGATCCATGATACTAAGGTCAATTTACACGCCAGCGTCATCCGGCTGTGTTCAGAATCTGAGCCTCTCCCCCTTCCTCCCTGCCTGTCAGTTCCTAGTGTGTGAGCCAGTCTTGTCCCCGACCCTCCCCCCCCCTGCCATTATTCCATGTGGCTGTAAAGTCACTAAGCACAATTACTGGCATCCCCTCTGTTATAACAATCTACACATTAGAGTATTTGTGTTTTTTTAAATTATGAAAATAAATACCATATTTATCGGCATATAACATGCACTTTTTTCACCTAAAAAAAGAGGATAAACAGTGCCTGCGTGTTATACACTGATATACTCGCAATGAAATCGACAGTGCAAATGGTACTGATGTGCAGCTGTAAAATTGCGCTGAAGTAACATGATTTAAAAGCCGCACCAGTGTGAACCAGGGCTAAATCGCACCAGTGTGAACCTGGACTTAAACTTTAAAACAAAGGTGGCAATTGTGACTAATTCTGTACTGTAAATAAATGTAAGACAATATTTACTAAAGAATACCTGGAACCCCACCACTAATCTCAGTGTGCCATTCTATTTTTAGAGACATACAGCTAGTGGGAAAGGTAATACTTAAAACATTTCTAAATAACGAAGGTACTATATAAACCATGATGAGATATAGCAATGCTTTTAATCTAGATTCATAGCTTTTTTTTACAGAGAACATGTATTGGATGACAATTGCAAAATCCTCTTTACTGGTGTATAAATCAGATAATTCAGACTTTAATAATTAATTTAGATTAAAATGCTGAAACATAGAGCAGCAGCTACATTTTTAGAAAATGGCCAAATGAAAATTATTAGGTCGGGGGCAGGAGGCGGAGCCTAGCGGAGCAGACATGCATTGTTAGAGCTCCACACCGCTGAGGAGAGAAGAGAAGGACAAAGCGGAACCTTTTTGCCCCAGGGAACAAACTGTGAAAGTTTGGGCAGGAAATATGGTACTGGGAGGAAACCGTGGCAGAAATAAAAATCACCTCACAAAGAGCTCACAGGCACTCACTGCAGCTGAAGCAGCTCCAGCCACCTCACAAGATACAGCATCAGGGCGCTCTCACAGACAGAAAATGTCACAGCAAGACTCTCCATTTGAGTCAGATACAGAACAAATCCTCTCACAAACTTCTCCACAAGCCTCCTCAGTATCCCCAGTAATATTATTACAATTTGAATAGATGCTTCATAAGGCTTTAAAACAAACCTCAGACCAAATAACAAACAGCCTAACCAAAGAAATAAGAGAGCTGGGAAACCGCACCGCAGCCTTAGAAATAAAAATGGATGAAATTGAAATTACAACCCAAGAAAATATAACAGAATTGGAACAATTAAAAAAAGAGAATTTAATACTTCAAACTAAGCTCGAAGATTACGAAAATAGAGCCAGACGTTCAAACTTGCGCATAAGGGGAATACCTGAAACTGTGACAGACCTGCAATCTACTATTACTGCTCTATTACAAGAACTAAAGCCAGATATCCCTATTGAACGTTTAGAACTGGACAGAGTACACAGAGCCCTCACAGCCAAAAAGAAAGATGGACCCCCACGTGATATAATCACAAAATTTCATTATTACAGAACGAAAGAACAAATACTAATTGCTGCAAGAGAAAAAAAGGAACTTAATTTTCAAGGACACAATTATCACATTTTTGCTGACCTATCCCAACTTACTATTACTAAAAGACGATCCATGAAACCCCAACTAATGGAACTGCAACGCCACAACATTATGTATCAATGGGGCTTCCCCTTTTCAGTCAGATTTAACTACCAAGGTACAATTTACAGAAGCAGATCAGCAGATGAACTACAACAAACCCTTTTAAAATTAAATCTGACAGAACCCACAAGCAGCAACACTCCCGCACGCAGAAGAATGGCTTCATCTTCACCTTCAGGCAGCACCCAGAAAATTTCAGAACAAAATGGGAATCATCATTCTCACAAAAGAGGCCGTTATGCCACATCATCCATGGACCAAGAAGATTCAATGGACTGACATCCTAATTCCTGATATCTCTTCATTTATTATACTAAGAGATGGTTCTCTATAAAAAAAACCTATATTTATAACTGAATGTAACTGCATTCTGATAGTCACACACTGTGTGGGATCATGTTACATTCCAGTTATATTTCTTATTACTTCTGATTCATATAGCCTTAGAATATATAAGTGAAATAAGGAAATTCTTGTTCAGTTATATATTATCAGGTAATAACAATAGATTTATTACTTTTTAGGACAAATATGTTCAAAAATCAAGAAGTAATGGAAGCTTTTTCTTTCTTTTCTTAAAACAAATATATTATTACCTAACTAGTTCCTAGAACTATGTTTTTGTTTATTCTAATCTGAAGCAATACAACCTCAATTTTATGAGTTAACATATCTAAACAGTTACATATGAATAAAATGTAATTGTTTACTCTAAAAGGGTTAAAATCCCAAAATAATTCAAACTATCTTCATCAATACCAAAGTTATTAACAGTACCTTTCTAACTGAATTATTTAGCCTAGGGCAAGACTAACCATATACAACCACCCTGGAATAAATAATTTCAACAAAAACTATATTCTGCACTCCAATTAATGAAACATCATTTTGATGTCTTTTGACATAGCACTTCTCTCCTGTAAGCGGAAGATCCGTGTACCCCCATTAGCCCTCCTCATTCTCCCAACCATATTATGTGGGAGTGTGACGAAGGCACTTATTCCCCTGAGAGAGATATTTATTCTCTTTCACGGGTAAATTGTGATTACTTGCAAAAAATAATTTATACAATGTATCATCTAATCTCATATGTTTTTTGTTTACACTTTACTCCAGAATTCATTGGTTTCTTTTCTATCTATTCATCTCTTCAGTCCACACAGGTTGATCTGCGCAGTCAGCTCTGCATAACAAAAAGTAAGTCAAAACTATTTGATCTATTGCCACGGCACCACTGAATATACTTTCCCTGAATGTTCAGGGAATAAATGTCCCTCAAAAAAGGACCAAAGCCTTCCGTACTTTCCATAACAAGAAGGCTCACATAGTATGCCTCCAAGAAACACACTTCACCAAAGATTCTACTCCAAAATATATTTCTCCTTTTTATCAACAAATTTACACGGCTTCTGCCTGTACCAAGCAAAGGGGAACTCTAATTGCATTTCACCGATCCACACCATTCACCTTATCATCAGAAATTAAAGACCCAGAAGGTAGATACCTGATACTCATGGGTTATATAATGGATACAGCAATCACGGTGATTTCCTACTACGCTCCTAACAAACAACCTACACCATTCCTCTCACATATATTACAAGTGATTAATACACACAAAATAGGAACAGTGATAATGTGTGGGGATTCGAACCAGGTCCTCCTCCCATTTCTAGATAAATCACCTTTTACACCATCCAAAATAACCTCTAGATTACCTTTTTCTCAACTTCTTTCCAAATACAATCTGGTAGATTCGTGGAGAGAAAGCAACCCAATGAAAAAGAAATTCACTTATTTCTCGCACCCTCATCAAACCTTCACCAGAATAGATCATATTTTTCTAACAATAGGAATGATACCAGAAATTATTGCATCAGATATAATTCTGATTCCGTGGTCTGACCATAATGCAGTATACACTACTATAGCCTCAGCCATACCAAAAGCGCATGACCCAACGTGGTACTTACCGGACATAATGCTCAAACACCCACTACATCAGATGGCCATTGAACAAGCTTTAAAGGAATACATATCAATTAATAATACAACAGACATCTCCCCAATAACACTGTGGGAAGCTCATAAGCCTGTCTTGCGTGGTACAATACAAAGACAAATGGCACTATTTAAACGGGAACGCAAAAATCTAGCAAAAAAACTAGAACTCAATTTTAATGCAGCCTACATATCATTTCAAGATAATCCATCTCAGAGTACAAAATTCTCATCTGGAAAAATCTAGATTGGAATACGATCTATTTCTCACTGAGTCAGTTGATAAATCCCTCAAACGCTCCAAACACAATTTCTACATGAATACAAACAAACCAGGTACATATTTGGCTCGGGCATTAAATTCAACTAACAAATCTTTCAAACCAATACGTTTGAAATTATCAAAAAATGTTTACACTTGTAATCCAGTTAAAATAGTCCATAAATTTCACTCACATCTCGCAACTTTATACAAGACAAACAATGAATTTAATCCTACAGAGGCTGAATCCTTCTTCTCAAAAATAACCTTACCTGAGTTATCTCAGAATCAAAAAAGCAGTTTGGATGAGCCTATAACTATAGATGAAGTTGCTAACGCCATAAAAGACCTAAAACTTAACAAAAGACCAGGCCCAGACGGCTACTCGGCTTTATACTATAAAACATTCTCAGAAATACTCTCTCCCATTCTCACTGAAACTTTTAACAAACTTCTAGATGGACATTCTTTTCGGCAAGAAACACTAATGGCAATTGTTTGTATGAACCCAAAACCCCTTTCTGATGATACTTCCTGTGTGAATTATCGGCCTATCTCTCTGTTAAACCTCGATATTAAATTATTAGCAAAAATAATAGCTAAACGCCTCAATAGCATTATAGGAAAATTAATACATAGAGATCAAGTAGGCTTCATGCCAAATAGACAGGCAGGCGATAATATACGCAGGGCAGTGTTATTGGCACATATTGCTAAAAAACGGAAAATCCCTTTATGTTTTCTATCTCTCGATATTAAGAGGGCATTTGACACAGTATCCTGGCAATATATGCAATATTCATTACAAAAATTGGGTTTTGGACCCCACTTTTTAACATGGATCAAAGCATTATATAATAAACCCAAAGCCTATATAAAATATGCTGGATACAAATCTGAAGCCTTTAATATCGAAAGAGGTACCCGACAGGGTTGCCCATTATCTCCCTTATTATTTGCCCTTATACTCGAACCCATGGCCCAATACATCAGAACATACCAAACTATAACTGGCATTGAAGTAGGAGGTATTACACACAAACTATGTATATTTGCAGACAATATATTACTTTTTCTATCATCACCACAGGCCTCTGGTCCTAACTTAATACCAGCTCTTGATGGATTTGCAGCCCTATCCGGCCTTATGATTAATCCTAAGAAATGCCTAGTGCTTAATATTTCACTCACAAACATGAAATTGATCCCGGCTAGGGCTGCACTCCCATTCACATGGGCAGAAAAATCAATCCCATATCTTGGAATTCATTTAACAGCATCTCATTCTGACTTATTCTCAACCAATTATCCTCCTGTATTAAGACAGATCACAAATCGAATAAAACAATGGTCGCAACTTCCTTTATCCTGGATAGGGAAGATTAATGCAATCAAAATGACTATTCTACCCAAATTGCTTTATCTATTCAGAGTCCTCCCTATTCCAATTACTTCCTATTTTTTGAGAATAGTACAAAAAAGAGCAACTTCGTTTATATGGGGCTCTTCTAAACCACGTATACCTATACACACACTACATCTTCCCAAAAATAAAGGAGGCCTGGGATACCCTAATTTTACTAACTACTACAGAGCAGCACATTTGGCCAGTCTGTCCAAATACCATGCAAAACAGGAAATCCCATTATGGGTATTTATAGAGGCTTCAGAAAATGACCCTCTATTAATATCAAATTTATTATGGCTTGATCCTAAAGACCGCTTTAAAATTCATAATCCCATAACTAAACACTTCTTATCTCTCTGGGATAAACTAAAAACCAAATATCAATTACAATCTCCACACAATCCTCTCCTTTCTTTTATCAGAAATCCGGCCTTTTATCCGGCATGGATCTACCCAAATTCTTTTAAAGCTTGGACAACATCAGGCATTCAGACACTAAATGACTTCATAGCATCTAAATCATTCCTTTCATTCCCATCGCTTAGAGAAAAATATGATCTACCAAACTCTGAGATATTTAGATATCTCCAAATCAAAAATTTCTATACACCATTCCTAAAGGGGGATACACCATTATCCCAATTATCCATTTTTGAATCAATCTGTACAAAAGATCCATTTGCTAAAGGTACAATTTCATCACTTTATAATCAATTATATGGAGTAGCAAATCTTAATAGACCCTCTTACGTTCAGAGGTGGGAGGAGGACCTGGGACGAACTTTAGAAGACACGGACTGGTCTAACATATGGCTCACATCTAAGTCATCTTCACCCAACATCTTAGCACTGGAGACAAATTATAAAGTCCTAACTCGCTGGTACCTTGTACCCACTAGAGTGGCAAAATATTCACCTAATACCTCAGCTCTTTGTTTTCGAGGATGCCCAGAAATAGGCACATATTTACACATATGGTGGACGTGCCCAGTAATCCAAACCTTCTGGAAGGAAGTCTTCGTGATTGCATCTAAAATATTTAAAAAAATAATACAACCAGATCCATATTTAACTTTACTTAATCTAAAACCGGAATGGTTAACACTCTCTCAATTCAAACTTATGATCCAACTAATAACGGCTGCAAAACAAACAGTGGCCAAGGCATGGAAATCTCCTACATTGGTACTAGCAGAAACAATTCACAGAATGAATAATACAATGTCCCATGCTAAGATGGTAGCCATCGATCAAAATCAAATTCCAAAATTTGAAAAACTTTGGCATCCTTGGATAAAACAACAGTTCCTGTCAAACTTCAATGACTCTCTCCTGTTGCTATGGTAACAGATTAAATGACTTACAGAGACACCCATTCTAAGGCTTCAAAGAGAACTAAAAAGAATAATAAACTGACGAGCGGGACAACCTTGTGGACCATACCTCTACCTTTCAAACCTTTTTCTTCTTTCTCTTTCCTTTTCTCCACCTTACGATTAAAGCTCATTATCAGAATTTATTTGACCTATATACACTCTACTTGTAAACAATATGTATAGTAGGTATAAATCATTTAAATACCTACAAAAGTAACTAAGGAAATGATATATATCTTTAATTTAGGTTTACGTGAACCCGATGTTTAATATTTGAAATTCCATGATATTTACCTATATAAACCCTACTGTAAAACAATGAGCTTACTTTATAGATCCTTGTAAACTTACTTTATGTATCTTTATAACATTGTATACTCAATAAACTTCTTTTGACAAGGAAAATTATTAGGTCACTGAGAATTGCACTTAACACCAGTGGAACATGTACTTTCAATTATACAAACACACTTACACTGGTACACAAAAACATGAAATGAAAGTTCCTTAGTAAAAAATGCTGCATTTGAACTTTATAACAAAATATAAACAAGTCATATTATAGAGTACATATTGGAAGACTTGCACCAGGCAACATATAGGGAGCTGTTTTTTTTCAGAGAGTAGCACAGTAAAATATACACACTTTTTCATTCATAAAATACATAACCTAGCAGAGGGGTAGAGACCCGCATCATGTATGCTCATGTGTGGGGTGATCTTCTGCATGTCCAGACATACCATGAATCTCTGACAGGTCTATGATTTGGTTTCAAGATGGGGGTGAGGGAGCAGAGATGCGGATGGAGAACTCCACCTGCAAGGAAGACAATGCTGGACTCCATGGACTAGGATGTATTTTTTTTCATACAGGGTCAAGTGTTGGGGCATTAAACATTTCATTTTAGGTATATGGGGTAAAGCCCTTCTTTCACTTTTACTGAGCTAAGATATGAAATGAAGGAAAAGTAGAATAACTCACCCAGTCTTCAGACTGACAAGGGCATCCTGAACTCCTTTCTGGTTAAACTTCACCATATACTGATGCATTTCAGGGTAATTATTTCTAATATTTCTTTCGGTGCTTCCGTTAGGGACTGTACCAAACCGAAATGGGGGTGAATATTCATATGATCGTTGAAACTAAAGTCAAAGAAAAACAGAAAAACACTGTAATAGAAACATTTTATGCGTAATCATCAGCTACATAACACAATTATGGCCACAACAATTTGTTGAGCAAAGATGATTTTCAGCATGGTTTTAATTATAAGCAACTAAATGTGTTCACAGCTAGATAGGTTAATAAATATTGTTTTTGCATGTGGTTTCATACGAAAGTAGATTATCCAAAGCTGAACAGGGTAATTATGTATTGATCTAAAAATCTAAAGCAGCCAGTCATTACAAAAGTGCTAAAATACTGTACATATTAAATGCTTCCTATTCTCATTTTATAAATGTGATTACCTATTCTCATAAGAAGTGCCAGTGAAACCCTTATAAGGTAAATCTTTGATTGCTTATGTAATTTTGAATTAGTATCACTTAAGCCAGGAAAAATAATCTGTTAATTGTAAAAATAAGTAATAGGTACTCTTCAAGTCATAGTAAATCAGCTGACGATCTCAGACATTTAAGTGTAAAAGGATGCTGAGCTGATATGTTACAAGCAGGGTGAGGAGAATGGTGCTGACTGTGTATGTGTTTCAAGTTATACTAAGGAGGAATGGGCTGCTTGGGGAAGAGTAAAACAGGATTGCTGTGGATAAAAACACTGATGTGGGATGGTAAGGTTTTAGTGTGTATAGTAAAATACTGTAGGGGTGGGTTAAAATAATGCTGATGCTTCAAACAGAACTTAAAATCTGATATGAAATTGGAAAGTGCAGTGCTAGACTTAGTGATATATTTGGGTAATGATAAAATTAATTAATCAATATAATAACAAAACCACAGTGAAAAAAATGCCAATCATTATTGACAAATCACCAATAATTAAGTGCTCATAAATATTAATATAAGGTTATGTGTTAAAAAACAAGTGAACAAAATAAAAATAAAATAAAGTCCAAAATTATTATGTGTAGATATTCTATACAGGGTCCGGGATCAATTTTCACCGTTTAGTGCTGCCCACCACCTGATGGTAAAAGATGGAGGCTTACCAGAAAGCCTGTGACCGCCCTTACTCAGGGGGGGTCCAAACAGGCTAGGTAGATAGCAATAGACCACTGAAGGGATACTCCAGGGGACACCGCTGGGTAGGGACACCAACCTCCTTCATGGACGGCAAGCCAGCGACAACTTGAAGTACCTCACAGGATACTGTCCCAGAATCGCTTCTCATAGAACAGTCAGTGTTTGCTTCCACGGATCCAACAAAAGTGAATCGTAAATGCCAAAAAGAAAAAAGAGGGAGAGACTCCACTGGTGTAGAAAAAATTTGGCTAGTTTATTTAAAATAGCAAGTAAAAACAAGAAAAAATAAGGATCCTTAACAAAATTGGTAAAAAACTACACCACCGCCATTTAAAATGAAAGCACGCATGCGCGGTGCGTATAGTGTTGTGACCCTACGGCCGTTTCGTCACAACTGACGTCATCAGGGCTACGCACCGACGCATGCGCATTATAAGCACAAGCGGCGTAATGGAAAGCGATGTGATTGGCTTACTGAAAGCAAAGCCAAGCTTCGATTGATCTCAAAAGTTATGGCTACAACCTAATGAAGTAAACAGTCAAAGGGAAAAGGGAGGAGCCCATCAGGTAAACATAGAAATAACCTTCCTAGTAGTTACACAGGGCGGTATAAACAAAAGATCATGGGAGAATATAATCAATGCCATCTAGTGGATTTTTTAAGGTACTGCCCAAGGTGATTATATAAATAAAACAAAATATTCCTTGCCAAGGAAGTATGGTTAAAAATACTGTTATAAAAACTGATAATTATAAATTATGTTCACTAACGGTGAAAAATATATGAATAACCATAGAAATAGAGCAACAAATAATCTACGAAAGATGATTATTTTGGAACATACAAATGCCTGATATGGGTCCAAAAAAATTAAATTAAATAAAGGACTGAGACCAGGCACTGCTCAATCACAAAAAACAAAAAAAATATAAATATGCAATATGAAATTGCAAAAGCAGATCATATATATTAGTATAAAAAAAGGATCTTAATCCTAAGGAGGTACACGATGCTAATAAAATAAGTGGGTGGTATGAGTTATTTTAACAAACATGGTCTGATCATCAGCCTGAGTCAGAATCATACATATTAAGAAAGACGAAAATGTGTTTGAGGGGGACATCAACTGTTATTAATAAAACAGTTGATGTCCCACTCTATGTTCAGGTCATTAGGAACATGAGAACCAAGCCTATAAATCCAGTTAGTTTCCGATCTGGAGATGGTTCGCTTCCCATTGCTGCCACGCCAATGGGGAACATACTTTTCTATACCAATGAAGATGGTACCCTTAGGGTCTCTATTGTGCACTAGGTCATAGTGTCTAGAGACACTGTGCTTGTCAAAACCCTGTTTTATATTCGTGATGTGCTCACCCAACCTAACATGCAACATCCTGATGGTTCGTCCTACATACTCCAAACCGCACAGACACCTAAGAAGGTATACAACACACTTAGTGGTGCATGTTATAAGCGAATCAATAGAGTAGGTGACACCTGTACCCTTTGATGTGAATTCAATCAATCTCCTTTGGTGTAGTGCATTCACCCTGCAAACTTTACATCTCCTACAAGGGGAAAAGCCCTTAATATCCCCAAAAAAAGTTAAACGCTGGGGTGGATCGGGAACATTCCATGCCAGAATATGTCTGAGGCTGGTAGCTCCCCTGAATAGAACACGAGGGTTGTCCGATAATAGGGGACCGAGAATACGGTAATTTTTATTGACCGGCCAATGTTTTTTGACAATGCTGGCTGGAATAGGTCGTAAGAAAGGCCAATCCAAAGTCTTCTCTATTATTGACCTGAGGGGATTTCTCCCTTAATAGTTCCATGCGATCCCTGTTCCCTACTTCGGTGATCAAAGAATCCAGCAGTGCCTTTTCATAGCCTTTACTTAGAAATTTAGATTTCAAAGTTGAGGCTTTCCTAAAAAACTCATCCAAATTAGAACAATTCTGCCTCAGGCGCAAAAATTGGCCCTTGGGGACAGCAGACAACCAAGAACGATGGTGACAGGAATTGAGTGGAATAAAATTATTTCTGTCAGTGGATTTGAAAAAAAGTGGATGTAGTACAGCTCCCATCCACTATAGTGATCAGTAGATCCAAGAAATGAATCTGTATTGAACTGGCCTCATAGGAGAGCACTATGCCCCTATCATTGCTGTTAAGGGAAGAGAGGAAGGTGGACACAGATTCAGAGTCGCCGTCCCAAATAAACAGGACTGCACCAAACCTCCCCCTATGCCTCCAGAGGTAGGGGCTTTCAACGACACTTTAATCACCCAAGAGGTAGAGGAGGAAGTAAAGGATCTGTCTCTCGACCACACCATCACTCACCTCCATCTCAGAGACAACGGGGTAATCGAGAGACCCACCATGACAATGGTAGTCGGCATCACTATCATGATCAGCAGACCTACAGAGGGGGGCGTGGTCATCGTGAGGTCGAACGAGGTCAGCATGGAATTGACACAAGTACTGGCAATAGAGTCTCTCCCCTGTTAAATGTCACGGATGAGTCGGCATATGGTTCGAGTGGAAACCATAACACTCTCTGTCCCTGCCATGGCCAACATATAGAAGATAACCGCTTTAGACGGGATTTTCAGGTGGCTGGCAGAGGGGGGAGTAAGTTTCACCCCAAAAAGAAGGAGATTATAGACACAAATTGCATTATAAACTTGGGCACTAAAGAACATTCTAAAGAAGAACTCTCCACTCTCAATAAAGGTCTGAAGTTTGTTCCACCTCGGAATTTAAACAAGTTTCAGACGTTTATAGACGTGCAGAAATATACACGTAAACTAAACATTAAAAGGTATATTTTCAGCAATCCATCTAGACAACTTACCAGAGAGGCATCTGCGGTGGTTCATTCCGGCCTGTCGAATGCCTCGCTCTTTAATCCTCCTGGGAATTCAGCACCGAATGTCACTATATTTCGGGATTTAGTACTGAACTATTTGGCCAATTTGAGGATGAGAACAGTGCAATCTCAACATGACATCAGAATTGGAGTAGAGGCTTTGTGTAAAAGGAAAGACATTATCGTACGCCCCGCTGACAAGGGCGGTGCTATCGTTATCCTTGACAAGGACTCCTATAATAATGAGATGTTAAGAATTCTCTCCGATACTGACTCCTACTTACCTCTGCGGTCAGATCCAACACCCGGTTATAAACAGGAGTTGAGAGCTCTGATAGACAAAGGGTTTAATATGGGGATTTTAGATAAAAAAGAGAAGGAACATCTTGTCCCTTTAGCCCCTAGACTGCCGGTCATGTATATTTTGCCAAAAATACACAAAACCCTAGTTAATCCCCCGGGAAGGCCCATCATCAGTGGTATAGATTCCATCACTTCACGTGTTGGGAAATATATTGATTTTTTCCTACAACCACTGGTGATGGGCACCCCACCCTTTATTAAGGACACAAAACATGTCCTTACCTGTTACGTACCTGGTTGGAGACTGAAATGACGAGGTCGGCCTCTCTTGTATCTCCAATCCAAGTTCCACTGGAAGTGGAACAGCGGGAGCCGAGGACCAGGAGGGACACGAGTGCCTGCAGCTGCGGACCCGGAGACTGGTGGGGGAGGATGCGATCTTGGATGAGCAGAGACACCGTCAGATCAGAATAAGTGGTTCTGTGCCAAGGATCAGCTGGGCTTAAGGAGGCACTCCGCAGGAACTGTGGTGCTGGAACGTCAGGTGATGTAAAGTCCCTGGAATACTTGCAGCAGGAAGTCGCCTGTGATTGCAGGCACTTGCAGGATAACAAGGAGAAATGCCAGAGGCAGGAGCAGGTAGCCAGGTTTGGTAACAGGCGGGCAGCAAGGTACAAGGCAGCAGGCAGAAGCGAAGTCACATGGATAGCCGGGTCTGGTAACAGGCGAGCAGCGCAGTGCAAGGCAGCAGGCATAAACAGAGTCCAATGGGAAGCCAGGATCAGAAACCGGTAGTCAAGGTAGAAACAGGATCCAGAAGCAGGGTCAAGGCAAGCCAGGTTCATTAACAGGTAATCAAGCAAGTAGTAGCAGGGTTCAGGTATCAGGGTACAGCTGAAGACCAGTCAGCACCAGTCTGAGGGCAGAGCACTTCCTTAAATAGGCCGACTGGCACCAACTGGCGTTAGGGGCGCGCTCCTGCACGTGCACGCCGTCCATCGCGCACGCGCATGCGCATTGGCATCTGCATCCGACCGTGTGCACGCGCATGCACGCGAGTGCGTACCGAACGGAAACTAATAGTTCTCTTACATTGCCCCCCCCTTACGGGCAGCCTCCGGATGCCCACTAGGGATCTCTTTTCCGGGTGAATCTGAAGATAAGCCTGAATCAATTGAGGAGCATGTACATTAGAAGAGGGTTCCCACAAATTATCTTCAGGACCATAGCCCTTCCATTTAATTAAAAACTGGGTCTGGCTCCTTCTCTTCCTGCAGTCCTTAACAGCCTCAACCTAAAACTCTTCGTTACCTTCAACAAGCAAGGGTAGAGGAATCTCAGGTTCTCGATCAGGGAAGTGATCAGCCACAGATCGTTTCAAGAGAGATACGTGAAATACCGGGTGAATCTTCAAATTTGCTGGCAGGTTGAGCTCGAAGGCAACAGCATTAATCTTCTTCTTTACTGAGAATGGGCCAATATACCTTGGTCCAAGCTTTTTAGAGGGACAGGCCAACTTTAGGTTCGTGGTGGAAAGCCATACCTTATCTCCTGGTTTAAGGTCCAGGTTACCCCTTCTCTTCCTGTCATAGAATCTCTTATTATTTTCCTGGGACTTGGTGATGGTTTCTTGTAGGAGTTGGTTGTTGGACCTCCAGAACTCTAAACGATCTTGTACTGCTGGAACTGAAGATTCCTGGGGAACATCAGGCAAAAAAGATGGATGAAACCCATATGCCGCGTACACACGGTCGGACTTTACGGCAGACTTTGCCCGGCGGACTTTTCAACGGACTTTACGACGGACTTTCTGAATGAACGAACTTGCCTACACACAATTCACCAAAGTCCGTCAAATTCGTACGTGATGACGTACGACCGGACTAAAACAAGGAAGTTCATAGCCAGTAGCCAATAGCTGCCCTAGCGTGGCTTTTTGTCCGTCGAACTAGAATACAGACGAGCGGACTTTTCGACCGGACTCAATTTCAACGGATTGATTTAAAACATGTTTCAAATCTAAGTCCGTCCAACTTTTGAGAAAACAAAGTCCGCTGGAGCCCACACACGATCGAATTGTCTGACGAAATCCAGTCCACCGGGCAAAGTCTGCCGTAAAGTTCGCTCGTGTGTAGACGGCATTAGTTTTCAAAAAAGGGAGTTTGTTTGATTGCAGAGTGTAAAGAGTTATTGTATGCAAACTCCGCTAATGGCAACAGTCGTCTTGTGCAAATGAAGAAAAGCAACTTAAATACTGCTCCAGGGTCTGGTTTGTCCTCTCTGTTTGACCGTTAGTCTGTGGATGGTATGCAGATGACAAACAGTGTTTAATGCTCAAAGCTTCACATAAGGATTTCCAAAATCGAGAGGTGAATTGTACCCCACGGTCAGAGGTAATGTTAGCAGGAATACCGTGAAGGCGTACAACTTCCTTGATAAACGAAGAGGCAGTCTCTGCAGCAGAAGGGGTGCCTTTCAGGGGCACAAAGTGGGCCATTTTGGACAATCGATCCACAATCACAAAAATGGTGGTAAAGCCATCTGATGGGAGTAGTTCAACAATAAAGTCCATGGCAATCATGGTCCACAATTTATCAAGGACAGGAAGGGGTTCCAATAGACCCCAATTTTTGGCTCTATCAGTCTTGTTCCGAAGACACGTTGTGCAGGACTTAATGTAGTCCCTGCAATCTTGCACCAGGTTTGGCCACCAGAAGGAGCGAAGGACCAGATTTGATGTCTTATGTGCTCCGAAATGACCTGCCAAGGGATGGTTGTGACACATGTAAAGCACTGCTGACCTTAACTGCTCAGGAACGAAGATCAGTTCGTCATGAAAGTAGAGACCTTCTTTCAGCTGAAGGCGGAGTTCTTGAGGTGAAGAATGGTTCTGAACTGCTGACTTGATTTGAGGAATGAGATTCATCTGTAACAGAAGAAAATTTTTAGCTGGTAGAATGGTATCGGGCTCAGAGGGAACCTCAGTGTCTTGGAACATACGAGAAAGGGCATCAGGCTTCCCATTCTTGGATCCAGGCCGATAGGTAATATGGAAGCAGAACCTTGCAAAAAAGAGGGCCCATCTGGCCTGGCGGGGTCTTAACCTCTTGGCTGCTTTTAAATATTCAAGGTTCTTGTGGTCGGTGAACATAAGAATGGGATGTGCTGCTCCTTCAAGAAGATAGCCCCATTCTTCCAAGGCAGATTTGATAGCCAGTAACTCCCGATCACCCACGTCATAGTTCCTTTCTGAGGCACTTTGTTTTCTGGAAAAGAAGGCGACAGGGTGGAGTAAGGATTTTATTCCCTGTCGCTGAGACAGTATGGCTCCCACAGCATTCTCGGAGGCATCAACCTCGAGAACATAAGGCAAAGTAGGGTCAGGGTGTCTCAAAATGGGTGCAGATGTGAAAAGTCCCTTTAACCTCTCAAAAGCAGCTTGAGCTTCTACAGTCCATGTGAAAGTTGTGCATGATCTGGTTAATTGTGTAATAGGGGATATGATACCTGAGAAGTTCTTGATAAACTTCCTGTAGAAGTTAGAAAACCCCACGAAACGCTGCACAGACTTTTTATCAGTGGAAGCCGGCCAGTCGAGTACTGCAGATACTTTCTGTGGGTCCATGGCAATCCCATCTGCGGAAATAATGAGGCCCAGGAAGTGGATAGTAAGTCTCTCGAACTCACACTTTTCAGCTTTGGCATAAAGGTGATGTTTCCTTAGTCTGTCTAATACCTTTTTAACATGGACTCGATGTGATTCAAGGGAGGAAGAGAAGATTAGTATGTCATCCAGGTAGACAATGGTAAATACGTCAAGGAAGTCCCGAAAAACATCATTCACAAAATGCTGGAAGGTAGCTGGTGCGTTACAGAGTCCGAAGGGCATCACTAAATATTCAAAGTGCCCAAAACGAGACCTAAAGGCCGTCTTCCATTCATGTCCTTCCTTAATTCTAATCAGGTTATATGCTCCTCTTAGATCCAATTTAGAGAAGACACATGCTTCTCGCAGTCTCTGAAACAGTTCAGGAACAAGTGGCAGGGGGTATTGGTTTTTAATCGTTACTTTATTTAAGACCCGGTAATCAACACAAGGCCGGAGTGTGTGATCTTTTTTTTCAACAAAGAAAATTCCCGCTCCAGCGGGGGAAGAGGAAGGCCAGATAAAGCCCTTATCAAGGTTTTCCTTAATGTACTTTCCAAGTTCCTCCAGTTCAAGCTCAGAGAGAGGAAAGATTCTGCCAAAAGGGATTTCAGCGCCCGGCAAAAGTTCAATAGGGCAGTCATACGGTCTGTGAGGGGGGAGAGTGTCAGCATTCTTCTTGTTGAAAACATCCAGGTATTCATGATAAACGTCTCAGAATCTGCACTGATGCAGAGGAGTGGCTCTCCGGAACTGGGTATAGGAGGGAAGCAGTTCTCCCTGAATTAGTTAGAGGAAAAAGACACTTCTCCGGATGACCAATTGATGAGAGGATTATGCGCCCTCAGCCCGGAGTTGCCCAAGAATAACAGGAAAAAGTGGGGATGTGATGACATCAAGACGAAGGAGCTCCCGATGTCCAGAAGTGGTGGAACAGGGAATAGGTACAGTCTCTAATGTAACAGGTCCAGATTTAATGCCCATACCATCGGCTAGGTGAACCGAGAAGCTGTTTTTCTTGGTACATAAAGGTAGTTCATGCATAGTTGAGAAAGAAGAGTCCACAAAACAGCTACAGGCCCGAGTAAACGAAGGCAGAAACTGTGAGAGGCTTTCCTGCATACTGGAGAGAGATTGGCAGCAAGATGTGGTTCTGTCCAGGGTTTAGGGAAGCAACCGTATGAGGTGGAGAAGATGATCTCCTAAGGTGTCTTCGGGGACAACATTTCAGAAAATGTCCTTCATCGCCACAGTAAAGGCAGAATCTGAGCTGGTGACGACGAGATTGCTCCTCTTTGGACAGAGGAGGTCTCGGGAAGCTGGTGTGTGTGACCCTCTTAACATTGGCTGTGTCATTAGGCATAGTTGCAGAGGAAGGAGGTAACTGGGCCTTGGGCTGTGCAGGCAACAAATTAAGGTTTCCAGTTCTCTCGGACTGTCTTTCACACAGGCGGCGTGAAAATGCAGAGATGAATCAAGTCATCCAAGGAGGTGGGTGCATCCACCCTGGCCATTTCATCCTTGATAGCCTCTGACAGGCCGAGACGAAACTGAAAACGTAGTGCAGAACTATTTCATTTGGTATCAGCGCTCCATAATCGGAAGTCCGAAACATAATCCTCCACAGGCCTGGGGCCCTGTTGCAGATGCCTTAAGGTGGTTTCGGCAGTCTGTTGACGGAACGGATCAGCATACAGTGGTGCCAGAGCGGCAAAAAAGGAACTTGCAGAAGCCAAGACAGGATCACGTTGCTCCCGGAGTTGGTGAGCCCAGGCTTGGGGTTCTCCCAGCAGCAAGGAGATGAGGAAGCATACCTTCACTTCTTCGGTAGAAAAGGTGCGGGGCAGTAGAGAGAAATAAAGCTCACAGGCATTCTGAAAAGTTCTGAATCCTTTACGGTCGCCAGAGAAGCGCTCGGGCAAAGGTACTCTAGGCTCAGGAGGATAAGAAATTCCCACATGATTACAAGTTGTGATTCGTGCAGCAGAATCCATGACTCTTGTAGACTCGGAGGTGGAGGCCGGACTGGATATTGACTGTAGTTGGTCGTGGAGTTGAACAAAGTCCTTATGCAACCCTTGTACCACATGAGAAAGTACGGAAACAGTCTGGCAGAGGGTTGACAGAAGAGAGACCTCCAATTCAGACTCCATTACTGGCTGACTGGTACTGTCACGTACCTGGTTGGAGACTGAAATGACGAGGTCGGCCTCTCTTGTATCTCCAGTCCAGGTTTCGCTGGAAGTGGAACAGCGGGAGCCGAGGACCAGGAGGGACACGAGTGCCTGCAGCTGCGGACCCGGAGACTGGTGGGGGAGGATGCGATCTTGGATGAGCAGAGACACCGCGTCAGATCAGGATAAGTGGTTCTGTGCCAAGAATCGGCTGGGCTTAAGGAGGCACTCCACAGGAACTGTGGTGCTGGAACGTCAGGTGATGTAAAGTCCCTGGAATACTTGCAGTTGGAAGTCGCCACAGGTTGCAGGACTGTGATTGCAGGCACTTTCAGGATAACAAGGAGAAACGCCAGAGGCAGGAGCAGAGTCTCAAGGGTAGCCAGGTTTGGTAACAGGCAGGCAGCAAGGTACAAGGCAGCAGGTAGAAGCAAAGTCACATGGATAGCCGGGTCTGGTAACAGGCGAGCAGCGCAATGCAAGGCAGCAGGCATAAACAGAGTCCAATGGGAAGCCAGGATCAGAAACCGGTAGTCAAGGTAGAAACAGGATCCAGAAGCAGGGTCAAGGCAAGCCAGGTTCATTAACAGGTAATCAAGCAAGTAGTAGCAGGGTTCAGGTATCAGGGTACAGCTGAAGACCAGTCAGCACCAGTCTGAGGGCAGAGCACTTCCTTAAATAGGCTGGCTGGCGCCAACTGGCGTTAGGGGCGTGCTCCTGCGCTTGCATGCCATCCGTCGTGCATGCACATTGGCATCTGCATCCGATCGTGTGCACGCGCATGCGCGCGAGTGCGCACCAAACGGAAACTAATAGTTCTCTTACATTAACCTATTGAGCGAAATAGAGTGGAAAACTACATACATGTTAGTGACTGCTGATGTCGCATCACTCTGTACATCAATATCCCACCAGTTGGGGTATGATGCGGTGTGACATTTTCTCTATCGAGACTCCAATATCTCCACCACACAATGCAATTTTGTGATGGAGTTATTGGACTTCTCGATGGCACACAACCAATTTTGGCACAATAATGCGCATTACTTGCAAGTAAAGGGAGTGGCCATGGGAGCAAAATTTGCTCCCAGCATGGCCAATCTCTTTATGGCCAAGTGTGAGGAAGATGTGGTTCTATGTGACAGACCATCTCAACTTGTCATGTGGAAAAGATTCATAGACGACGTCCTGTTTATTTGGGACGGCGACTCTGAATCTGTGTCCACCTTCCTCTCTTCCCTTAACAGCATTGATAGGGGCATAGTCTCCTCTCTCCTACTCTCCTATGAGGCCAGTTCGATCCAGATTCATTTCTTGGATCTACTGATCACTATAGTGGATGGAAGCATTACTACATCCACTTTTTTCAAATCCACTGACAGAAATAGTTTTATTCCACTCGATTCCTGTCACCATCGTTCTTGGTTGTCTGATGTCCCCAAGGGCCAATTTTTGCGCCTGAGGCGGAAATGTTCTAATTTGGATGAGTTTTTTAGGGAAGCCTCAACTTTGAAATCTAAATTTCTAAGTAAAGGCTATGACAAGGCAGTGCTGGATTCTTTGATCACCGAAGTAGGGAACAGGGATCGCATGGAACTATTAAGGGAGAAATCCCCTCAGGTCAATAATAGGGAAGACTTTGGATTGGCCTTTCTTACGACCTATTCCAGCCAGCATTGGGCCATTAAAAGAATTATCAAAAAACATTGGCCGGTCATTAAAAATGACCGCATTCTCGGTCCCCTATTATCGGACAACCCTTGTGTTCTATTCAGGGGAGCTACCAGCCTCAGACATATTCTGGCACCGAATGTTCCCGATCCACCCCAGCGTTTAACTTTTTTTGGGGATATTAGGGCTTTTCCCCTTGTAGGAGATACTACGCCAAAGGAGATTGACTGAATTCACATCAGAGGGTACAGGTGTCACCTACTCTATTGATTCACTTATAACATGCACCACTAAGTGTGTTGTATACCTTCTTAGGTGTCCGTGCGGTTTGGAGTATGTAGGACGAACCATCAGGATGTTGCATGTTAGGTTGGGTGAGCACATCACGAATATAAAACAGGGTTTTGACAAGCACAGTGTCTCTAGACACTATGACCTAGTGCACAATAGAGACCCTAAGGGTACCATCTTCATTGGTATAGAAAAGTATGTTCCCCATTGGCGTGGCAGCAATGGGAAGCGAGCCAACTCCAGATCAGAAACTATCTGTATTTATAGGCTTGGTTCTCATGCCCCTAATGGCCTGAACATAGAGTGGGCCATCAACTGTTTTATCATTAACAGTTGATGTCCCCCTCAAACACATTTTTGTCTTTCTTGATATGTATGATTCTGACTCAGGCTGATGATCAGACCATGTTTGTTAAAATAACTCATACCACCCATTTTTTTTTTAGCATCGTGTACCTCCTTAGGATTACAACAAATCCTTTTTTTATATTAATATATATGATCTGCTTTTGCAATTTCATATTGCATATTTATATCTTTTTCGTTTTTTGAGATTGAGCAGTGCCTGGTCTCAGTCCTGTATTTAATTTAATTTTTTTGGACCCATATCAGGCATTTGTATGTTCCAAAATAATCATTTTTCGTAGATTATTTGTTGCTCTATTTCTATGGTTATTCATATATTTTTCACTGTTAGTGAACATAATTTATAATTATCAGTTTTCATAACAGTATTTTTAACCATACTTCCTTGGCAAGGAATATTTTGTTTTATTTATGTAATCACCTTGGGCAGTACCTTAAAAAATCCACTAGATGGCATTGATTATATTCCCCCATAATCTTTTGTTTATACCGCCCTGTGTAACTACTAGGAAGGTTATTTCTATGTTTACCTGATGGGCTCCTCCCTTTTCCCTTTGACTGTTTACTTCATTAGGTTGTAGCCATACCTTTTGAGACCAATCCAAGCTTGGCTTTGCTTTCAGTAAGCCAATCACAGCGCTTTCCATTACGCCGCTTGTGCTTATAATGCGCATGAGTCGGTGCGTACCCCTGATGACGTCAGTTGTGACAAAACAGCCGTAGGGTCACAACACTATACGCACCGTGGATGCGCGCTTTCATTTTAAATGGTGGTGGTGTAGTTTTTTACCAATTTTGTTAAGGATCTTGTTTTTTCTTGTTTTTACTTGCTATTTTAAATAAACTAGCCAAAGCTTTTCTACACCAGTGGAGTCTCTCCCTCTTTTTTTCTTTTTGGCATTTACGATTCACTTTTGTTGGATCCGTGGAAGCAAACACTGACTGTTCTATGAGAAGCGATCCCGGGACAGTATCCTGTGAGGCACTTCAAGTTGTCGCTGGCTTGCCGTCCATGAAGGAGGTTGGTGTCCCTACCCAGCGGTGTCCCCTGGAGTATCCCCTCAGTGGTCTATTTCTATCTACTAAGCCTGTTTGAACCCCCCTGAGTAAGGGCGGTCACAGGCTTTCTGGTAAGCCTCCATTTTTTACCATCAGGTGGTGGGCAGCACTGAACGGTGATCCCGGACCCTGTATAGAATATCTACACATCATAATTTTGGACTTTATTTTGATTTTGTTCACTTGTTTTTTAACACATAACCTTATATTAATATTTATGAGCACTTAATTATTGGTGATTTGTCATTAATGATTGGCATTTTTTTCACTGTGGTTTTGTTATTATATTGATTAATTGATTTTATCATTACCCACATATATCACTAAGTCCAGCGCTGCACTTTCCAATTTCATATCTGTTTTTTGTGCCCTTATATCGGGGTTACAGTGTACAGCAGCAGGACTATTTTTTATTCATAACTTTATTTTCCAACGTTTTCACGCACCTAGTGCAATTCTTCTTTTTTCTTTTTTTTGAGAACTTAAAATCTGCCTGGCCATGTTTATTCATCACTGCTGCCTGTGTTACAATCTAATATACAACAATAAATTAATTGGCCTGGCTATTATAGGCCAGCAAAACCATTCAGGTTGTTCCATTACACCCTCATGCAGTTGCCCTTTCCAACACACAACACCCACTACAGGTGGGGCAGGGGGTGTGGCCACTGCTTAACCCCCTGCATACTGCTAGAAAGACCTTCTCCTGCCACCCACCTATCCTAAAGAAATGCTACAGTCTAGTTGGCAGATAATTCCCATCCATAACTCTGCCCTGGACCCATGGGTCCAGGGTAGAGTTATGGATGGGAATTATACATCCATAACTCTGCCCTGCTTTGCTAGTTTGGATTCCCCTGTGTATGACTTTGGACCAGATTATTGGATTGATGTTTGAACTCAGCTCGCCTTTTACTTGAACTGTCACAGAACCACAAAAAGGGGGGGGGGGGGACTTTAAATGAGAGATGTATACCAAAAAGCAGTCATTGCAAACTTGCAAAGAACATTTTTACTGTACCTTGTGAAGTCATGTACAGCATACTCAATGACAAAAAGTGCATACACAAGAATGCTAAAAACCACATATACATGTTAATGCCATGGTACTTAGGTATATCATGGGGTGAATGCAAGTCCTACACAACATAGGCCACTGAAGGGCTGAACGGTATTTAAGAGTCTTGAGTGGAACAATGTAAAAAAAAAACATATAAAATCATCTGTATGGACATCATGCATCTACACGTTTTGTTGGGGTATAACAACTCTTCAGGGGCGAATGCAATGGTTATCACAAAGAGACGTAACCAGATGGTATAGTATTGTAGCTAAATAATAAGGGTAAGTAATGGGTATAAGGGACAGAATGGGCATACCTATAAATACTTACGTCAACTGCATAGATGTGAACAGAGGATCGGAGCTGCTTGAGATGTCTGGTATGGGAGCTGAGGTAGAGACACATGGGCAGGCCGGGAGCACTGTGGATTCCCCAAAGACAATGTGCGAGTATAGGTGACAGTGAGCTAACACTTGTGTGGATTAAAACCAGTAGTATATATTGAGTGTATAATATTATTGATGAGAAGTGTGAAAAACCCATACACCAGGTCAGATGAAGGGAAAAAATAAGCATAAATGAAAGAGCAAATTTCCTTAAAAAACATCCGAGTATGCGAAAGAAAGAAAACAAATAAACACATCCTAGGTGAGATGATGTAGAAACCAAAACGGAAAGAAAGTCATAGTGCTAAGAATATAGGTAGAACCTGTGGTGATTTACCTTGTTTGTTCACATGGAACTGGGAAGCAAAATCACAAGTGAATGCTTGCATGTAAGGTGCTGCCAGGAAGACACACAGACACCAAATGAAGCAAGTCAAATGCTCCCATCTGATACAATGTGTCCCGCCCACATCATGTCAACTTAGATGGAAAGAAAAACCTGCTCATGCAGTGCAACATCAAAAGATGTCGCACACACAGAGTGGAAACGTGGCTCCAGTGTTCTGAGGAGCAAACCTTCCCAAACCACCACCTCCATCCACCATGAACGGGAAGGAAGGGAACAGGGGGAGAGGAAGGGGTGCCAAAATTGCATCGCAGCTCCCAGGGGAAAGACAGCCAAGCAGCCCAAATCGCTGCACACACTAAACAGACCCTACCATATGGAACAGGGTGCTAGGAATGAGAGATGATGAAATTAAATTTAAAAAAATATGTTGGTATATCATGAGAATCCAGAAAATGTAATGTATAATAAAAACCATGATCAGGTCTATCATGGATTGCAAAAATGCAATTGAAAGATAATTTGCAGACTGCTAAATGGTCAAATACACCCCTCCATGCCTATATGAATATACTATGAACAGTTTGGGACTTTATATGAGACACATGCACCCATGCAACTCCATCCCTATATATGAACACAAAAAAGGGGGTTTTGGGACTTTAAAGGAGAGATGTATACCAAAAAGCAGTCATTGCAAAGAACATTTTTACTGTATCTTGTGAAGTCATGTACAGCATACTCAATGACAAAAAGTGCATACACAAGATTGTATAAATGCAAGGCATGCTAAAAACCACATATACATGTTGATGCCATGGTACTGTATGGGCATCATGTATTTATGTACGCTGACTCATTTTGTTGGGGTATACCAATGCTTCAGGGGTGAATGCAATGGTGATCTAATAAGAGACATAATCAGATTGTATAGTATTGTCATAGGACCACGTTATCTGCCTGCTAACCGCAAGAATCTCTTTACTTTGCTGAGTTCGCATCTGCCCTGGTGTTGTGGCAAGGCACTATAGCATTGTGTATAAGTCCTGGGGGCAACCGAGTACCAGTGGGCCTGCTTGCTTTATGGGAAAGGGGGCTGCTATAGGTGAAGCACACAATAGCCAGCTATAGTGTCTGACCACCTGCGTTGGGGTAGACATGACATTATCACAAGCCTTTAACAAAAAAAAAAATTCTGCGAAGATGGACTCTACACAGGCTCGTTTATTTGCTGAGGAAATTTGCAAACTGACACACCAAGTCCAGGAATGGTCTGTGCATGTAAATGCACCTCCAGCAGTAACGCAGAAGCCAGAGCCCAAAGTTAACCCACCTGATCATTTTTCCGGTGACCCCCATGTGTTTTCCACGTTTTCTTTAAAAATAGTTGTATACTATACTTTAAGCTTAAGCTACACTCCTCTGATTCTGAAGCACAGAGGGTTAACCTGATTATTACATGATTGCAGGGGGATCCCCAGTCTTGGGCGCTTAGTCTCCCCACAGATGACCCAACCAGAGGGTCAGTTGAAGCTTTTTTCAAGGCCTTAGGTTTACTGTATGATGACCCTGACCATGCCCATTCAGCTGAAGCTAACCTTAGGTCATTGCGTCAGGATAAACGCACCGCTGAAGAATACTGTTCTGGTTTCCGCCGCTGGGCACCTGACTCAGGGTGGAATGACCCAGCTCTAAGAAGCCAGTTCAGGTTAGGCTTTTCAGACTCCATCAAAGAGTCTGATAAGCCAAAGTCATTAAATGAAGCCATGCAAGTAGCCATCCGTATAGACAGGCATTTACGGGAAAGGCATACAGAGAGGTTTGTTTCTTTGCCCCCCAGTACGCCTCCTACTTCTTATTCTTCATCAACCCTTCCTGAGCCCTTTCAACCTCTCCTAGAGGGTGAGCCTATGCAAATTGGCGATACCCATTTATCCTCTGGGGAAAAGGCCCAGAAGATCTCTGGTACTCTGTTTATACTGTGGCAACCACGGCCACATTGTTGCTAGCTGCCCTAATAAGCAGAGAAACGCTAATGCCGCGTACACACGAGCGGACATTACGGCGGACTTTGCCCGGCGGACTGGATTTCGTCGGACAATTCGATGTGTGTGGGCTCCAGCGGACTTTGTTTTCTCAAAAGTTCGACGGAATTAGATTTGAAACTTGTTTTAAATTTATCCGTTGAAATCGAGTCCGGTCGAAAAGTCCGCCGTCTGTATGCTAGTTCGACGGACAAAAAGCCACGCTAGGGCAGCTATTGGCTACTGGCTATGAACTTCCTTGTTTTAGTCCGGTCGTACGTCATCACGTACGAATTCGACGGACTTTGGTGGATTGTGTGTAGGCAAGTCCGTTCATTCACAAAGTCCGTCGGAAAGTACGTCGAAAAGTCCGCCGGGCAAAGTCCGCCGTAATGTCCGCTCGTGTGTACGCGGCATTAGAATATCATGCGGGTGGGGTCCGCTTCTATAGACTATACTGTGTCAGTTTCCCTCAGAGATAAACTATTTGTTCCTGCACAACTTAGCTCTACTGAGTTTTTTCATCACCTTTCAGCTTTCATAGATTCTGGTGCTGCTAGCAACTCCATTGATGGGACCTAGCACATCATCTACAAATGCCTGTGACTAAGGTGCACAGACCCTTTTCAGTCTTAGCTGTTGATAACTCTCCCTTGTCCATGGGCCTGGTCGCCTTGTGCACTGTACCTGCCCTGACCATTGGGGAATTTCATAGGGAGACAATTAGCTTCTACTCAATCTCATCTCCTGTCTATTCCCTCATCTTAGGGTATTCCCTGGCTTAAACTTCATAACCAGCACATAGACTGGGCTACAGAGGAGATTAGGTCCTGGTCCCAGACCTGCATCCAGAACTGCATTAAAACTGCTTGCCGGTTGCCCATTTCTAACTCGTGTGGCCAGTATCAGTCATGTGCCTTTATTACAGTCCTATTTGGATCCTGATCATGACAATGTTTCCAAGTGTGACTCCAGTTTGCATAACCATGTGCCTTTATATGACTCTGTTATAGCAAAAGACGCTGACAAGTCTATTGAATTCACTACAGGCCACCTCTCCTGCCAACTACCACAGCCTGAATCTTCTCCTCCTAGAAGCCAAACTTATCTGCTGTCTTGCAGCCTTGAGCCCTGTTTGGGAACATCCTCTAAGTCCTCAGAAGTCAAGCCCCCTGGATTACCCCTACCTTTGACTGTCGCTAAACTCCCTTGGATGCACAGCCAGGCAAACTTGTCCGCAAGTTCCACAGTCACTACACCTGGCAATGCAATTCAGGTAGTCGCTATACCTGGCAATGCGATTCAGGTAGTTGCTACACCTAGCGATGCGATTCAGTCAGATTTTGCACCAGTTATACCAGTCCAGCCCATGCCCATTGACCCTCCTGCTTTTCTTATTCAGGACTTTCTGTAACCTGGCCTCACCCTACTTCTACTACATCTATTCAAACCTGTCTAAGAAGTTCAATCCATCCTTTGGATAGACTACCCTATTTGGCCAGGTGGGGCTTTCAATCTTTTTTCAGGGCTCTCTGCATTCCACTTGTGTTTCAGCTATCCGGCTTGACTCCTGTGACATGTCACCTGCTAACCAACCTGACCTCGTGGATCCACTGACCCCTGCCCAGTCTGATGGTCCTGTGCTGGATGTCAAACTTGTCTTCAAGGTTCCGGGGACCCCTCCTGGGGGGGGGGGGTGCTCTTGCTCCTAATTCCAGCACCTTTGTTTTGGCTATGGCAATCTGCTTGTCTGTCTGTCCACCAGCAGGCTGATTAATGTGATCAGTCTCTGGGTGGAAACCAAGCCTGTTATAAGCCAGCTCAAACCTCATTTGGGTGTTTGTGATAGAGAGTAATACGTGTGTTGTTCCTGATCAAGCTCCCTGTCTGTTAGCCCTGCTTTGCTAGTTTGGATTTCCCTGTGTATGACTTTGGACCAGATTATTGGACTGTTCTTTGAACTCAGCCTGTCTTTTACCTGGACTGTCATAGAACCACGTTATCTGTCTGTTAACCACAAGTATCTCTTTGCTCAGTTCGTAACTGCCCTGGTGTGGTGGCCAGGCACTATAGCATTGTGTATAAGTCCTGGGGGCAACCGAGTACTGGTAGGCCTGCTGGCCTTTGGAAAAGGGGGTTGCTATAGGTGAAGCATACAGTAGTCAGCTATAGTGTCTGACCACCTGCGTTGGGGTAGACATACAGTTACCAAATAGTGGGGTCTAGAGAGCTCATCTGCATTTTTTTGCCCAATGTTGAATCTTTAAGGAGAATGCAGCCAGGCACTGGCTAGTCTGCTTATGCCATCATGGGACAGTCTTTAACAGGGGCTGCCTTGAGTTTGTTTCCCTCTAGTGTTCACCCTGGATATTGCAACATAATTTCCTGGAAGCAGACAGAGAGACCATTACTGAAAGCAGGAGATTTTGGGACATGTGGTCCAGAGAGCCAGGATTTCAATGGAGCCAGTGCCGCTGCAGACTACAACTTCCAGCTGGCTGGAGAGAGAAGGATGCTAGGTGAGGACATAAATAGCCTTGTCTGGGGAGTAGCTTTCTCTTGGAAAAGTGGAAACTCCTGCGCTGTCGGGGGGGGGGGGTACGCTAAAAGGACACTGCTGCAACACCTAAGTACTGATCCAAGGCAGGACAAATGGGACAAAAGTGGGGGAAGATGGTAGTTGCGCTGTGATGAAGGGGGGGGGGGGGAGGGAAGCTACAAAGATGACTAAAGTGGCAAAGTGAACTAAAAAAGCAGAAACGGGTCAATGCATGAATGGATCCTACATGCTAAAAAAACATGGTGGGGATGCAGTGCAGTGCAACGTAGCTGATCAACATGACTATAATGTTGCGGGCAGACAAAGCCTAATATATAAAAGTAATCGTGAAACAGTGACTGCTTGAATATAGCAAAACAAAAATGCATATACTAACACAAATAGGATGAATAATGACACAATGCAAAAAAAATATATAATGCAATAAAAATATATGTGGGCTAGTGCCCCATTAGCAAAAACGTGCCAGATCCTGGTGAACTACAAGTGACAAATCCCTAGGACAAACATGGAAATTAGTTCTATCATCCAGTCCAAAAAACAAAAACTCGTGATGAGAAACACAAAACAAGTCCAATCGTGAAGGGAGGGGGGATCTTCAGTGAGGACACCTCCGTGTTTGCAAGCCGCTTACCTTACAGCTGTAAGGTGTACAGCCTGTGTTGCAAATGACCCGCAGGTGTAGACGTTCCGTGTATACAGGCAGTGACAATGATGAACATGCCAAGCGAAATATAAAAAATAAAAAGTATACAGCATGTAAAATAACTCTGCAACGACCACAGTGGAGGGGGGGCAAGACACACACGGGGGGAGGTTGCACTCACTTTCATGAAGTGAGTGTGGGCATCAATCCACGAGCGCCGAGCTCGTATGCCTCCAGGAGTATCACCAATCTGGAATCTGTCCCCGTGCCTGGAAACTGGAATATGTCTCCGTGCCTCTCTCCTCAGTGTTCGTCAGGTAGAGTAGTGATGTACAGTGTGAGGGGGAAAGAGACGCACATAGCGTGATCCCATATAAAAGGTATATTTATTTAATAAAACAAGTCCAATCAACTTACATTTAAAACAATGCTGCAGTGTGTAGTAACTACGAGCGCCAAGCTCGTCTCCTGTTGTTTGTCTGTGGCAGCGTCCCGTGCTCCAATCCTAAGTTTATTGTATTGTATGCAATTGTATGCAATTCGGACGCGCATCACGCATGCTCAGAATCAAGTACGAGACGGAAGCGCTCGTTCTGGTAAAACGAGCGTTCGTAATGGAGATAGTACATTCATCATGCTGTCAATTTTTGGATCGTTTAATGCAGCGCATTCTTTTGTTCTTTATAATGCTAGAAGAATGAATTTGTTTTGCTTCTGATATTCTCACAGAGTTCTCACAAACGTATTTCTTTATTATTTCTCATGATCTCCTGAATAATCTTTTTTGTTTTTAAAGCCAGATCTCCATAATAATGTTTAGAATTATTTTTATTTTTATTTTATTTTAATTTAATTTTAATTAATTTTTAATTTTTCATTTTAATCAAGATCTCCTGTTTTTTTTATTATTTTTAAATTATTTTCTAGTGATCTCCATTTTTTTTGTTTTTTTTTGTGTCTCAAGTTTCCACAACAACATTATTATCTTGTATTTTTAAAGCTCAAGGAGGTTGGTTTTTGTCCCTTTGTTAATTTGACATTGTATTTTTTGAAATTTACCTGCCTAGTCACAAGCTGTCCTATTTTAAGAAAAACACATAGGCAAGTATTTTCATATAAAAAAGTCTACATTTATTCTGGTTCATAACAAAATAAAGAGGAAGGCAACGCTGGAGGAACTGCTTGAATTTGCGAAGCCTTTGTACCCCAGGGCACACATCAACTCTTATGTAACTAAAACTTGGTAGCCTGAGAAGTCTTTATAATAGGGAGTACAATCTGGTCCAGGACTCCCAGAGATCATGAACAGCAGCAGATGACATATATGTCCCCAGGCTGTGGTACTACCACAGCCTGCGTCTTCTGTCAGACCAGACTGAACCCAAGCCATCACTTTCTTGTCTTCCCTGCAACCTTCCCTCCACGCTTCCCTGCAGCCTTCCCTGCAGCCTTCCTTAGAGGCTGTGGCTCTGGAGGTGGACTTGTGGCAGGAAGAGGAGGATGGGTGAGCACACATAAATGCATGTTCTCACTAATTTGGCCCCTCAACCCCTTCTGAAGGGACTGAAAAATAAGATTCTCACACATGAAGTGCTGGCCCTCCTCCATTTGCTGCAATTTTGCAGCTACATAGCAGCCATAGGCCTCTTCAGCGTCAGGGGTGTTTTCATGGCTGCATTAGACTCTTTAATGAGGCCCAGTGCTGCCTCCTCCATGTTACTCCCCTTCCTGACCCTTTTTGTTGTAAGGTGGAGGGGAGGCACCTGGGATTGGGTGAGGCTACTGGGCCTGGCCACCTCCTGGCTGACACTTACCCCCGCCTCCTCCTGGCTGACACTTACACCGTCTCCTCCTGGCTGCCACATTCCAGAGCCTCGTCCTCGCTGAGGTCTTCCTGTGTATGAAAAAGGGACATAGTTGTAGTTTTATATTATTATATTATTATTTATATTATTATTATATAATTATAATAATTTTCGGACAATAAATATGTTCAAAAATAATATACCTGGCTCCAGCTGGGCTCCTCAACTTCTTTCAGGATGGAAGGGCCAGGTTGGTCCTCGGAAGCCTGGGGTTGAGGGAAGGGTGGATGGAAGTGTAGAAAGTGATTCCCTGTCTTCAATCTAGTCTTCCAAAAACCACATCCTGTTGTAGTACCACAGACTGGGTACATACACATCCTTTGCTGCTGCTCCTGATCTCATGGAAGCCTGGACCTTATTAAGCTCCTTCCTATACGTGCTTCTCAAGCTATCAATTTTCTTATCCACAAACTCGATCTCTGCATCGGGGACCTGCGTCTTCACAAATTGCAGCAGTTTCTCCAGCGATGCCTTCCTAGCTGGTTTATTTTGATATAAGGGGTTTTTAACCTCCCACAAATTTCTCATATCCCTGTATCTGTCTATGAACTGGCCCATGAATTCAGGGTCTTTGAATTGTTTCATATTTGCTGCAAGACAAAACACAAGACAAAAACACTAATATCAGGCTAAACTCTCCTAATCTTAACCCAATATAAGCCTCAATCTCGAAACAGTATAGGCCGCTGATTTCCCAAGTTAAAATGTTACCTTCGTTCTAATGTTCGGCGCTTCCTCCACTCACAGATCGTACGTACGACACACACGTGTTAGCTTTATATACACTGCGCATGCGTGAAACTCTGCCTGCGTCACCCGACCCTGACGTTCTTTCTCAAATATTCCCCACCCCTTCTCTTTCGATGCAGTGGGATAGGAACATGGCGGAGACACAGCAGGTGCGTGATAATAGCAGTAACGAGGAGGAGGAAAACCCGGAGCCCAAAATGTCCCGATCCCGCAGGAGATTTAAGGCCTCAAATATGGCCTTTGTAGAGATGGTGGAGATGGTGGACATCTTGAAGAGGGCCAACTATGACGGGAAGTATAAACTCAAATGTGAGAAAGGCCATGACTAAAGTTGTGAAGAGTCTGCACAGGAATTTTGGGGTACGACGATCCAAGGAGCAATTGAGGAAACACTGGTCAGACCTGAAATTGAGGGAGCAGGATCAGTACAGAAGGATCAAGAAAGTGCTTCTAAAAAGTATGTAGTTGTCGTGTATTTCGATTATTATTATTACTTGCATGCTGCTCCATGTGCTTTTCTTTACTGCTGTACAGTTTAAAATGGCTACTTTCATGGGCACAGTAATCGGTCATAGGAAACATAGTTCGTTTGCCAACTAAATACGATGTTTTGGGCAGATACAGGGTTAACTACATTTGGTCATGCTAATTTGTATTAAAAGAAGTTTAGGACATTGTTGTCTAGATGTGTTTGAAAATAGAAAGAATTGCAAACTTGATTCAGTGTAATGTAAGGAGAGGACACTCAGCAGCTGTTTACACATCTGGACTCAGGAGCACTAGTGTGGGACACAAGAACAAACTTTTTAGGGTGTCCCACACAGGTACTCCAGTGGATACTTGGGGTGTCTCCATGTGTGAAACTTGTCCAAAAAAAGGTAAGTATTCTGGCTTTGGTAAGTGAAAAAATCATGTCTTCAGCTTGGAACTCTGCCAAAAAAGACAATTGTACCCCACTTCCAAACAATGTTTCATATTCCTTTTTCTGGCCTCAAATATCTGTGTGTTAAGTATACCTTTTGTTTCATTCTCATAGGGGAGAAAAGACTCCTGACGTCTGAGGACACCAGGAAACCCCCACCTCCTGAAGAAGGTGAACAGAGGACACCACAACCTGAGGATGTGGAGGAAGGAGAAGTGGTTGAGATTGTCACCACAACAGGTGAGTGTCTGACACAACAGATTCAGGTAATAGATGTATGCCTGCATATTTATAATACATGGTGTGTATTTTTTATTTTAGGTGATGTGCATGTTGTGGAAGGACAATCTACTCATTTCACGACTGACAGTGCACAAAAGCTAATCCAGGACATAATGTTTTTTAGTCAGGATTTAGACCTCATCAAGCAAAAAAGAAATGACATAGAACAAAAACTGAAGAACATGATTGATGTAATAGGAAAAATCTAAAGAACATCAAAATGATACCATTTTCAATTTTTGGGGTCCAATTTTTTCTATTTTTTTACACATTTTAAAAGCCAAATTTTGAATATGCACACAGTGTGTCAACATGTGCTATCTGCCATCAGGGGATATCAATGTACACGTTTTGTGGGTGCAACTCCTTCCTCGTAACTCAAGTAAGTGAGAGGAAGTGGTTGCACCCCCAAAACACGTCCATTGATCCCCCATGATGGAAGATAGCACATGTTGATATTAGGCATAGGATCAGGAGGGAAATCCGCAGTTTGAATCCCAATTTGTGTGCATCTTCAAAATTTGGCTTTTACAGGGGGACATCACCCCATCTGATGAAGGCAATATCAACACATTTTAAACACCATAATGTCTGATATTGCCTTCAGTTTTTCAATGTTGAACTTTGTAAGTTCCTGAGTTGCGTACGTTATGTTTTGAAACATGCCTGTTTATGTACTAAAAAAATATTTTCAAGGTAAAACTTAAAAAAAAAATGTTTTTTTTTTATAAAAAAGAAAAATTTACAATGCACATGTGAATTGAACCCCCCTCCTATCCAGACCAATTTTCAGCTTTCAGTGCTCTCACATTTTGAATGGCAATTACTCAGTCATGCAACACTGTACCCAAATGATTTTTTTGTCCTTTTTTTCATACAAATAGAGCTTTAGTTTGGTGGTATTTGATCACCTCTGGGTTTTTTATTTTTTGCGCTATAAATGAAAAAAGACCGAAAATTTTGAAAAAAAACGCATTTTTCCTAATTTCTGTAATAAAATTTTGCAAATTCGTAATTTTTCTTCAGAAATTTTGGCCACAATTTATACTGCTACATATCTTTGGTAAAAATAACCAAAAATTTGTGGAAATTATTTGGTCTGTGTGAAAGTTTTAGTCTACAAGCTATGGTGCAAATCATAAAAAAATTATCACATCTGATGTACTGGTGGCCTATCTCATTTCCTGAGACCCTAACAAGCCAGGAAAGTACAAATACCCCCAAATAACCCCTTTTTGGAAAGTAGACATTTCAATGTATTTAGTTAGAAGCATGGTGAGTTATTTGAAGTTGTATTTTTTTCCCACAATTCTTTGCAAAATTTAGATTTTTTTTTCCCCCACAAAATTGTTATCGTAATAGCTTATTTCTCTCACATGACATGTGTATACCACAAATGACACCCCAAAATACATTCTGCTACTCCTCCTGAGTATTACGATACCACATGTGTGTGACTCTTTCACTGCCTGGCCACATACAGAGGCCCAACATGCATGGAGCACCATCAGTTGTTCTAGGAGCATAAATTACACATCACATTTCTCAACCACCTATTACAATTTTGAAGGCCCTGGAGCACCAGGACAATGGAAACACCCACAAAATGACCCCATTTTGGAAAGCTAACACCCCAACGTATAATCTATGAGGCATAATGAGTCTTTTGAATGGTTTATTTTTTTCCAGAAGTTTTTGGAAAATGTGGAAAAAAATTTAAAACGTATTTTTTTTTACACAAAGTTGTCCGTTTATAAGATATTTCCAACACATAGCATTTAGATAGCAAAAATGACACCCCAAAATACATTCTGCTACTCCTTTTGAGTATTACGATACCACATGTGTGGGACTTTTTTACTGCCTGGCCACATACAGAGGCCCAACATGCATGGAGCACCATCACATTTCTCAACCACCTATTACACTTTTGAAGGCCCTGGAGCACCAGGACAATGGAAACACCCACAAAATGACCCCATTTTGGAAAGCTAACACCCCAATGTATAATCTAGGAGGCATAATGAGTCTTTTGAACGGTTTATTTTTTTCCAGAAGTTTTTGAAAAATGTGGAAAAAAAATGAAAACGCATTTTTTTTACACAAAGTTGTCCGTTTATAAGATATTTCCAACACATAGCATTTGGATAACAAAAATGACACCCCAAAACACATTCTGCTACTCCTCCTGAGTATGGCGATACCACATGTGTGAGACTTCTACACAGCCTGGCCACATACAGAGATCCAACATGCAAGGAACACCGTCAGGTGTTCCAGGGACACATAGCATGCACATACCAAGAATTACACCCCAAAATACATTATGCTGAGCAAAGCATAAACAAAAGATTACCTGTGGTTGTAGTAGCGCAGTTGTACACAGGAGGATGGCACTGGTCCAGGCAGCAGGCAGGGACTTGGTCAGCAGTGGCGAACACAATTGTCCAGGCAGCAGGCAGGGTTACTGTCCATATAAAGTCCAGGGTCAGTGCAGGCAGAGATATTGTCCGCAGTGCCAAATATATTGGTCCTGGTAGTAGGCAGGTCCATGTGGTGTGGTCAGTGCGACAGGCAGAGGCATGACGGCAGTAAGTCCTACAGGCAGAAGTAGGGCCTCATACAGGACAGAATGGGGACAGGGGTAGAGGGTTCTCCCACCCAAATCTCGTTGAAGCCTCCGAGTCTCCAGACCCTAATCTAGGATTGAGAAAACAAAAAAAATTGTTTTCTTCATCCAGAAAAACAATTCTGGAGCCCCTCACATATGTGAGACCCCTGTGTTGAATCCCACTAATCCAGTATCAGGGTACAAGATCAGTCCAAGAGGCAGGCAAATATCATGGTCAAACAGTCCAAGGTCAGTTCCAGATCAGGCAGATGTATGTACAGAATCGTTAGGCAGAAGCATGGTCGAATAACAGTCCAGGGTCAGTTCCAGATCAGGCAGAGGTATGTGCAGAATCGTTAGGCAGAAGCATGGTCGAATAACAGTCCAGGGTCAGTTCCAGATCAGGCAGAGGTATGTACAGAATCGTTAGGCAGAAGCGTGGTCAAATAACAAGCCAGGGTCAGTTACAGAGGAGGCAGTGGCATAAGGGGTGTGAGGGTAAATTGCAGGAACGGAGGCCTACATTTACCATACTTCACTAATAATTTAGTGAAGTATGGTAACGGCGAAAACATTCACCTACACAGAGGCCTGGTTCAGAAGGACATTGTGCACAATAATAAGATGTGTCTCTTCTGAATCCTGCTCTGGTACACACTTTACATTTTTTTTGCCGTCGTTGGCCTGGTGGTTTGGGGGGGATTTTATCGGGAAAGTGGCGTTCAGAGAGTCGACTTAGAATATCTGATCGGATATTTTCTGGTGGGCCGTTCGGGAATGTAAGGGCAGTGAAAACTTCCTCCTGGTAGCCAAGGAAGCATTTGGGGTTTTGGGTGGAGTTACGATAAATGACATATGAATTGTAGATGGCCAAATGAAAAAAATAAATTGCAACTTTCTTATACCAATGGTATGTCCGTCTTGTAGCAAGGTACGGTTCAAGCATCTGGTCATTCAAGTCGACTCCCCCCATAAACAAATTATAATCAAAGATGCATTTAGGTTTCTGTATGGGGTCATTTCTTCTTGGGATTTCCATGAAGGTATCATCATGGATTGAAGACAACATGTACACATCTCTTTTGTCTCTCCACTTCACTGCCAAAATCTTGTTGTTTCGTAGACTTGCCGTTTCTCCTTTTCTCAATTTCTTATTCACCAGACTTTGAGGAGAGCCCTTCCGGTTCTTTTTAACGGTACCACATGCAGACGTCTTCTTCCGATGAAGGTTGTGGAACAGGGGCAGAGATGTGTAGAAGTTGTCTACATACAGGTGGTAGCCTTTCTCCAGTAGGGGGTATGTGAGGTCCCAAACAATTTTCCCGCTTGATCCCAAGTAGTCTGGGCAGTTAGGGGGTTGCAGCTGGGTGTCCTTCCCTTCGTACACTTTGAAGGCATACAAGTAACCTGTGACTCGGTCACATAATTTGTATACCTTCACCCCATAGTGGGCCCTTTTACTGGGAATATATTGTTTTATTTTAAGCCTGCCACTAAACTTAACAAGGGACTCATCCACACATATGTTTTTGTCTGGAGTAAACAGCAGGGGGAATAGTGCAGAAAAATAATTTAAAAGTGGCCGAATTTTGAAAAGTCTGTCATAGTTTGGGCCATTTCGGGGAGGGCACTGGGTATTGTCATTGAAATGAAGAAACCTCAATATCATGAGGTATCTGTTTCTGGGCATTAACGTGGAGAATACTGGCATGTGGTGGAGGGGGTGGGTTGACCAATAGGACAGCAAAGTGTTTTTTTTTGTGAGTCCCATGTTAAATGTGAGCCCTAAAAAAACCTTCAACTCCTCCACCGTTAGGTCTCTCCACTCATAGGGACGGGCATAGTAGGACATTGGATTATTCAAAATGAATTGCTGTGCATAAAGGTTGCACTGGGCCACAATATTTGACAGCATGTCCTCTGTAAAAATTAAATTAAAAAAATCTATTGGGAAAAAAAATTCTCTGTGTTCACCTGGACTCCTGGCTGGGCAGTGAAAGGGGGAATGTTGGCTTCTCCTGAATTAGGAGGAAGCCACAAGGGGTTCTGCAGGGCATAGGGAAGGCTGGCATGGGTCCTTGGCCTTTCTTGCCGAGGCACTGCGGTGCTGGTGGATGGCACTGCGGTGCTGGTGGATGGGACTGCGGTGCTGGTGGATGGGACTGCCATGCTGGTGGATGGCACTGCGGTGCCGGTAGATGCCACTGCCTCCCCACCAGAACGCCTTTGTTTGGTGGGCTGAATCTCTTCCTCCTCTGAGTCACTCAGTGTTCCACTACTGAGGACTGGCTCATAATTTATGTCCGGCTCAGAATCGGAGTCGGAAAGGGAATTCGAAAAAGAAAGCTCCCCGTTGCTCTCATCGGCCTGGGACAGTATTTGGTACGCCTCCTCGGCGGAAAAGCTTCTTTTGGACATGGTTGCTAAGCCTGCACTGATGGGCACTGATGAGGCGGCACTGAGGTGGCACAGAGGGGCACTGATGAGGTGGAACAGATGTGCACTGATGAGGTGGAACAGATGTGCACTGATGAGGTGGAACAGATGTGCACTGATGAGGTGGAACAGATGTGCAGATGTGCACTGATGAGGTGGCACAGGTGGGCACTGATGAGGCGGCACAGGTGGGCACTGATGAGGTGGAACAGATGTGCACTGAGATGGCACAGATGTGCACTGATGAGGTAGCACAGATGTGCACTAATGAGGTGGCACAGCTGGGCACTGATGGGACGGCACAGATGGGGCGGCACAGATGGATCGGCACAGATGGGCACTGGTGAGGCGGCACAGATGTGCACTGATTGCACAGATGTGCACTGAGGCAGCACAGATGGGCACTGATTGGCACAGGTGGGCACTGATGAGGTGGCACAGGTGGGCACTGATGAGGTGGCACAGGTGGCCACTGATTGTGCAGATGTGCAGATGGACACTGATCACCGCTGTGCAGACAGGTGGGCACCAATTGGCACAGGTGGGCACCGATTGGCACAGGTGTGCACCGATTGGCACATGTGGGCACTGATTGGCACAGGTGTGCACCGATTGGCACTGTACTGATGGGGCACTGTAATGATGGGCCCTGTAATGATGGGCACTGTAATGATGGGTACTGTAATGATGGGCACTGTAATGATGGGCACTGTGGGCACTGTAGGCACAGTAAAACTCACAGATCGCTGACAGATCTCTCTCTCCTCACATGCTGTCTCTGTGTGAGGAGAGAGAGCCGGTAATGAGAGATCATCTCAAATGTTTACATTTGAGATCATCGCTCATTGGCCATGGCGATCGCGCTGTAAATGGCCACTGTGATTGGCCATTTACAGCGATCTGTGATTGGCTATGTCCAAGGGACACGGCCAACACAGAATTTCCCCGTTGCGTGCTCGTGAGCGCGCACGGGGAGCGAGGAAAGGGGAGGCCATCATATGACGGCCTCCCGGGAATTGTAATCCGCGCTGTAGCTGTCATTTGGCTACGGCCGGATGTCAGGTGGTTAATAATGGAAAAACCACTTGGCACTACAAGTGCACTAGGAGAACCTATGAGACAGCTCAAAGAAACACAAGCAATAAACCAAAATCAAGATTTGATCAGATCAATTTTTTTTTTAATAACTAAAATAATTACAAATTTGCTGGCATAGCAATGGCCCCCCTACCCATAAAATAATCTACATATTTTTGACGCACTTCACGGGCGCTTTGGGGGGGCAGCCAGTTTCCAGGGTCGTCAGTGGATTTTCTGGAAGTCCGGCCTCAGGCCCAACTGAGGGCAACATAATTCGGAGCATTTCTCTTCAAAAAGTTGTGAAGTATGCAGCATGCTAGAACTATGTGGTTAAGTTTGTACTCTGCCATATTAATAGCCGTAAGAAATAGGCAGAACCAGCTGCCCATTATCCCAAAGGCATTCTCCACGACTCTTCTGGCTCTGGCCAGCCGGTAATTAAAAACCCTCTTCTCTGGGGTGAGGGTCCTCTGGGGGAATGGCCTCATCAGGTGATCACCCAGACCAAGTGCTTCATCAGGGATAAAAACAAATGGGAGTCCTTTCACGTTCTCTTCCACAGGTGGCAATCCCAAGCCACCACTCTGGAGATGTCGGTAGAACTCTGGGCAAAGACTCCACCAACCAACATTCGGCCATTCTTCCCCACTTCCACATAGAGAAACTCGTATGACGCAGACACCACCGCCATCATCACAATACTATGAAACCCCTTACAGTTAAAATAGTATGACATCGAGTGGGGTGGTGGGATGATGTGGACATGCGTCCCATAGATTGCCCTCCACAGTTGGGAAAGTGCCAACTATGAGCAAATTGGGAAGCCACAGTCTGCCTATCCTGTAGCGTTGAAGGAAACTGTGGAGTCAAAAAAGAAAAAATAATTATTAGTACTTTTGCCAACATCAGTATAACATTTATTTTAAGGAGTATTTAAAGACAAAAATATAAGGTCCACTTATCAGATTACTCACCCCCTCTGATGGCCCATTGGAAACATTTTGGGGGGAGGATTATAAATGAGTTTTGGACCCCACAAAAATAATCTGGCACTCTGCCTGAATTTAAGGACAACAATAACATATGGACACATTTTAGGGGGTGTTTAGGGTAAAGCACTACAATGGAGCTGACAAAATACATTGTTAAGTGACTAGGCTAGGTGTATATGGGCCCAGGATAGCATGCTGGGGAGGTTGGTGAAGGCATGAAGGACAAAAAAGGAGCATTAAAAGCTTCCAGCATGCATGAGGACAAAGGCGACATTCACAGCAAATTACAATCATGTTAAAGGAGAAAACTTACACTAATATAGTCCTTCTACAGGACCTGTATGATGGCAGAACAGGTCTCTGGAATAATGATCCCCAGAGCCTGGGGGAACTTGAGGTCCTGTAGACTTCTCCCCGTCGCCAAGTACCGCAACGTGGTGCCTCTGCTCCGGAGTGGTGGCTTGCTGCATGCAGGTGTCCTGCTTTGTAATATAAGGGGACAGCAAAGCCAACAGATGGTGAAAAGGGGGTCCCTTATCCGGAGAAAATTCCTAAAATCATCAGGGTTATTCTCCTGCATCTCACGCAGCAAAGGCATATGACAGAATTGGTCACGCTGGAGCAACCAATTCTTGGTCCATGAACTGCTCTTCACTCTGTTCATGGACTGGGCTTGGGTCAAAGCAAGAACCCCAACACCAAGCCCCCATGCAGCACGAACTCTTCGATGAGCACGTACCCGCAATATGGCTTCAAAATGTTCGGCTGGTCAGAACGAACTAACAGAACGCACTGAAGAACAGCAAGGCCTGTGAAGAGCAAGCTGAAAATCAGAAACGAGCGGACAAGAACGCACTGAAAAACAGATACGAACTGACTACACGCACTGAAAACCAGATTCAAACCCACAAGCACAAACTGAAGAGCAGTAACAAACTGAAAAGCACGAAAGCTGAAAAGCACGAGTCGTCTCTCACTAATCTTCTACTAACACAAGATTAGCAGAAGGAGCCCAAAGGGTGGCGCACTGGCTATTGAACTTCCGTTTTCTAGTCCCGTGTTGTACATCACCTCATTCTTGAGGGTTGGAATTTGGTGTGTATGCAACAGAATTCCGTTGGAAAAATCATCCAAGTTTTTTCGGACGGAAATTCCGATCAGGTGTACACAGCATAACTCAGAATTTGCTTATTGCATTATTCAAATATTGTGTTATTATAAATTGTGCCATTTGCTTTCTGGGCCCATGGCATCAGGATTTTAAGGGAGCAGCCTGACACAAAAGGGTAATTTTCTTCCCTTTTATACCTGGGGTCATAGGTTCTTCCAAGGCCTACTGGTTATTACTATTTGATATATTGTGATCTTTCTTTGCATTGCATATCTCTTGTATACTTGCAAAGACTAAAGTGTGAGATGTGTGAGGTGTCAGGAGGCGTAAAAGGTCAAGGCAACCTTTAGGGACAGTCATTTTCCAGCAGCCCTTATGGGGGTGGAGCTACAAGAAGATTTGGAAAGCCAGGAACCATCTGGCAACTCTCAGGTTTCCTTATTTGGCCTGGGCCATCCACTGTTTAGTCTAAAGTGACTTCCCAAAAGATAGCTTTGCAAATCCTTCAATGTAAACATTATAGTCAAAAATAGGGATGAGCCGAACACCCCCCTGTTCGGTTTGCACCAGAACATGCGAACAGGAAAAAAGTTTGTTCGAACACTCGAACACCATTAAAGTCTATGGGACACGAACATGAATAATCAAAAGTGCTAATTTTAAAGGCTAATATGCAAGTTATTGTCATAAAAAGTGTTTGGGGACCTGGGTCCTGCCCCAGGGGACATGGATCAATGCAAAAAAAAGTTTTAAAAACAGCCGTTTTTTCAGGAGCAGTGATTTTAATAATGCTTAAAGTCAAACAATAAAAGTGTAATATCCCTTTAAATTTCGTACCTGGAGGGTGTCTATAGTATACCTGTAAAGGGGCGCATGTTTCCTGTGTTTAGAACAGTCTAACAGCAAAATGACATTTTGAAGGAAAAAACCCATTTAAAACTACCCGCGGCTATTGCATTGCCGACAATACACATAGAAGTTCATTGATAAAAACGGCATGGGAATTGCCCAAAGGGGAACCCCGAACCAAAATTTAAAAAAAAAATGACGTGGAGTCCCCCTAAATTCCATACCAGGCCCCTCAGGTCTGGTATAGATTTTAAGGGAACCCCGCGCCAAAAAAAAAAAAAAATGGCGTGGGGTCCCCCCAAAAATCCATACCAGACCCTTATCCGAGCACGCAACCTGGCAGGCCACAGGAAAAGAGGGGGGACGAGAGTGCGGCCCCCCCTCCTGAACCGTACCAGGCCACATGCCCTCAACATTGGGAGGGTGCTTTGGGGTAGCCCCCAAAACACCTTGTCCCCATGTTGATGAGGACAAGGGCCTCATCCCCACAACCCTGGCCGGTGGTTGTGGGGGTCTGCGGGCAGGGGGCTTATCGGAATCTGGAAGCCCCCTTTAACAAAGGGACCCCAGATCCCACCCCCCCCTGTGTGAAATGGTAAGGGGGTACTTACCCCTACCATTTCACTAAAAAACTGTCAAAAATGTTAAAAATGACAAGAGACAGTTTTTGACAATTCCTTTATTTAAATGTTTCTTCTTTCTTCTATCTTCCTTCATCTTCTGGTTCTTCTGGCTCTTCTGGCTCTTCTAGTTCTTCCTCTGGCGTTCTCGTCCAGCATCTCCTCCGCGGCGTCTTCTATCTTCTTCTCCTCTGGCTGCTCCGCACCCATGGCATAGGGGGGAGGCTCCCGCTCTTCTCTTCTTCTTTTCCTTCTCTTCTTCTCTTCTTCATTTTCTTCTCCGGGCCGCTCTGCACCCATGCTGGTTTCTCCCATACACTTTTAAAGGGTGTTCCGCGGCATTCGAATTTGCCGCGAACACCCCAATTGTTCGCTGTTCGGAGAACTTGCGAACAGCCAATGTTCGAGTCGAACATGAGTTCGACTCGAACTCGAAGCTCATCCCTAGTCAAGAACTATCACTCTGCAGTGCTATAGTCCTTCATTTGATGTCAGCTTTATACTTAAATAAACTATCAGATGTTCTTCCCCACTCACAACCTGTGACAAAACAGCTCACAGACCTACACTGGAAGCATCAGTCTGGTCTAAGGACTATTTCTGACATTTTGGTCCTGCAACACTCCCAACAAAAGGCTTATTTTAGAGTCTGTATGGCTTTTATGCATCTGGACCTAGTTACTCAACATAGCATTTTTTCTTTTAGTTAAAGCTGCGGCTATGAGGGCAACATTTGGAACTGGACCATCTATAGTAACCTAAAATGCCCATAAAGTTTGTAATTGCTTTTTGCTAACGGGTGGGCCAATCCTAATTGCTTTAAAAGTATGATTTTATCAGGCCTTGTTCAAAAGTGTAACCAAGGTATCCTGCCTCTTATAGACCTATGGTGCATTTCTTTGGGTTTGCTATTAAACATTCTCCTTATATTGAATTGAGGACAACCTGTCCTCTGGGGAAAGGAGTCTTCCAGTCAGTACTAAATATCACTATATTGTCTACGCAGCACGCTGAGAAGTGTTGATATGGCTTAAGGATCTCATCCATCATTCACTGAAATGTAACAGGTGCTGTCTGCAGGACAAAGAGCATTTGAACATATTGGAAAGATCTCTGTGGGGTAGAAAATGCTGTCATTTCATTTTCTTCTTGGCTAGTTGCACCTGCCAATATCCCCTAGTAAGGACAAGGGTGCTTATGAATCTTGCTGGATTTAACCTCTCAATGAGTGAATCAACCCTTGGCATGGGTTAGGCATCAAGCTTTTGTACCTAATTCAATTTTCTGAAGTAATTGAGTTACATTATGAGCTGTCAAACTTGAGAACCAGGGCAGTTTGGAATACACCATTAAGTTTTTCCCTTCTCAGTTACCCAAAGGTTCAACATTCTCTGTACCTCCTAAGCTATTGCCTGTCCATGGGCCCTAGAATACATATGACTGAAGTCAAACTTGAACCTTTGAGTCTGTAATAATGTCATGCTCAGGTATATCTATCTATGTTGCTTGGCAACTCTGACAAGATATCCTTACTTTGCTGCAGAAATTCTGTTATCTTCTGCTGCTGGGCTAAGGACAGCAACTTGACTACCTGAACTTTCTATATGACTTCCTCTTTCTCAGGCAATCTATCTCCACTCTATCTTTAAAGGTTTAATTCAATTTGCATGGCAAATCTGCTTCTTTTTCTATTTATGTTTCTGGTACTCTTTGTAGTTTACCTTCACAACCCATTCAGGTATCGCTTATGCTGCGTACACACGAGCAGAATTTCTGACAGAAAGAGTCCGATGGGAGCTTTTCATCGTATATTCCGACTGTGTGTATGCCCCATCGGACTTTTTCTGTCGAAAATTCAGAAGGACTTAGATATAGAACAGGTTCTATATTTTTCCGATGGAACAAATTACTATCAGAAAAATTGCTGGTCTGTATGCTTTTCTGACGCACCAAAAATGACACATGCGCTGAAGCAAGTACGAGATGGAAGCTATTGACTACTGGCTATTAAACTTCCGCTTTCTAGTCCCGTTGTACGTGTTGTATGTCACCGCGTTCTGGACGGTCGGAATTTGGTGTGACCTTGTGTATGCAAGACAGCTTGAGCGGAATTCCGTCAGAACTGCATCATAAAAACCTTCAGAGTTTAATCCGACGGCAAAAAACGGTCGTGTGTACAGGGCATAAGGCTTACTGCCATTTAGCCAGGAACTTGCTTTCCACCATGGAGACTAGTAGGAGTATATATAAGATTTCCTAGATGGAAATTTTAAAACCTTTGCAGTCCCAACTTTATTCTAGACTCTGGCTTCCTGAGCCTTTTGCAAGTGGTCCTTGACGAGAGGAATAACTGAAACAATTTTGTTTTGCATGGCCAAGATATGAAGGGAGTAATACCGCTCTCCAATGTTTCCTTTGCAATACATAGCAACCCTCAGGGGTGTCACCTATACAACATTTCAAAGCGCAAAATCCATGTGGAAGACTATCAAACCTCTCAATTTGCAAAGCACAGATAAGGCAGAAATTAGACAAAATCTCTGCACTTTTTGTCAGCCTCCTTTACACTAATTATGAGGGTTTTAATAAACCTTTTTTTACAAACCCATCTGTTTTAGGATGGTAAAATGAAGTATGCAACTGCTTAATGTTCAACAATTTTCAGAATTCTTTAAATAAGTTCACTTTTGGAACACGTTACACATTCCACCCATTTTTATAGTGGAACATGTTCCATCATCTGCAGCCTCTCCCCCCGCCCCCCCCCCTTTCCCTGTGACAGTGGGCCAGGGCTCTTCTCCTCAAACCCGCTGTAACTATTTTCAACAGCGCGTCTGTGCAGGACTCCCCACATGGCCATGTCCTTCATTCACAGTTTCCTGTGAATGAATGCCTACAAGTACCTTCATCCGTTGAGGCTGAGGGCTTGTAGTTGTCAATGAGCTCCAAGGGCACTGATGAGCAATGCTGTCCTTTTAGAAGGTCTAGGCACCATGAGTTGTTCCACAGCTTTACCCCAAATTTTGTCAATCTGGTTCAACAATTCATTGTGGTCTGCAATATGAGGAAACACATTCTCAACTCCACAACTTACTATCCCATTGTTTACCTTCACATTTTCACACACTTTTGTGAGAGTGGGGTCACATAATTGGGCAGTTTCAAGGTTGTCTCAAGAGACCTCTAGCTCTACCATACCAGACACCTAGGGGTCCCTGGGGACACTTCTTGTTCACCGGCTAAAACTGCTAAGGGAAGAGTTACAGTTTCCTCAGTAGTCACCTCTACAGCACTATCATGATTAAAGTGGTTGTAAACCCTTACATTTAACAAGTGAAGTGACTGGCCTGGTGATACACAGAGATACAATAAATCCTACTACAAAAGTTGTACCTGTTTATCTGCAGTCTTCTCTAATTCTACATCCATTCATCTACATTAGTCCAAAATTTATAAAGATTGTCTGAGCTGTCAGAAAATAGGGGGCGGAGAGCTGAAATTGCACAGCTCTCAGAGCTCAGTGAGGAGAGCTCTGAGAGCTGATTGGAGGGAAAGGACACACCCCCTTCACACAGCACAGGGAAACAGAGCTAAGGGTGTCAATCACAGGCTGTGTGCTGGAGATCCTTCCCCATGTAACTTTTTTTCTCTTTGTGTCAGGAAAACATGTGAGAAGGGACTCATGCAGATAGCAAAGGTACTGGGCAGCAGACAGAAATTACACTTAGTGCTCTGAATTGAGACAAGTACACGCTATTCTTAATGGTTATTCATAGGTTCATAGACCTTTGTCACCCCACTTCACAATGACCTTAATAGTAGAAAGCCTCTCATCGGGATTACACTGTGCAACAAGTGATAGGAACCCAGCTATTTCACAGAATGCAGTTCTGCATTCCAGTTTTGAAGGTTATCAATGCTGTGGGGTACTCCTTACAGTTACTTCTTACTCCTGGCAGGAACTGGGTCAGTTGTTCAGAGTCCATGAGCTGAGTATCGACCAAGGTAACCAGACTCCTGGAGTCTAGAAGAGCATGCAAGCTTTTCCTACTTATCTTTATACAGTTTGGCATGTCAGGATCAGTGACCAGAGCAGGACGTGCAAACAAGGACATCTACTGGACTAGGCCACACACCTTAGGCAAACGAGTCACAGGGAATTTGTTGACAAGATGATCCCACTTACTGCACCACTACTGGGAAGCATGTGGGTTCTGCTGGGCTTCCCAACAGAAGACGGTTCTCCATATATTCTTTGTGGATCTTTAGGTTGGGAAGCAATTTTTTTTAACTGGTGGCTACTAGAGATGGGCCGAACACTCCCCGATTTGGTTCATGCCAGAACTCTCGAACATTGCAAAACTTCGGACCTGAATGACGAACCCCACTGAAGTCTTTGAAGTCTTATATGCAAATTATTGCCCATAAAAAGCGTATGGGGGCCCAGCAACTGCCCTGGGGACATGTGCCAATGCAAAAAAAATGTTTAAAAAGATTGTTTTTAAAGGAGCAGTGATTTTAGAGATGCCTAAAGTGAAACAATAAAAATGAAAAATTCCTTTAACCACTTGCAGACCAGCCGCCATCGTTATACGGCAGCAGGTCCGCACGTTCCCGCAAATCGCCATAGGTGTACGGGGGCTCCTTTAAGTAACTGTAGCAGGCACGCACACGCCGGCTGCACGGCGGGGGACCCAATGTCTGCCGGCCACCCGCAATCGCGGGAACAAGAGCCAGAACGGGGTTCTGCCAATGTAAACAGACATATCCCCGTTCTGACAGGGAAGTTAGAGAGAGATCTGCTGATCCTAGCGATCAGGATCAGCGATCACTCTCCTCCTCCTGTCAGCCCAGCCCCCATACAGTTAGAAACACTCTCAGGGAACACACTTAACCCCTTGATCGCCATCTAGTGTTAACCTCTTCTCTCCCAGTGACATTTATACAGTAATCATTGGCTATTTTTAGTTCTGATCGCTGTATAAATGTCAATGGTCCCATAAAAGTGTCTGCAAAAGGTACGCAAAATTTGGTCCTTGGGTGCCCATGAAATCTGTACCAAAAAATGACTAAGATAAAATCAACATCCACAAAGATAGGCAGCCTAGATAGTCTAGTAAGGATTTGAGATCCCAATAACACTTAATCGGTGACATCGGCATCAAGGGCTTGATAGCTGCTGCTAATCCAGGATGGATTCATTTTAACAAATGTTAGCCGGTCAACGGAGTCTGTGGACAGATGCTTTCTTTTATCTGTCACAAAACCTCCAGCAGCACTGAATGCCCATTCAGAAAGCACACTTGATGCACGGCATCCCAGCAGCTCAATTGCATACTGGGCAAGTTCTGGCCATTGGTCTATTCTCATAACCCAGAAACCCAGTGGATTGTCTACTGGAAAGCTCTCCATGTCTGTTTTTGCACCCAGAAAATCTTCCACCATTTAATGCAGATGCTGCCAATGGGATGTTGAAGCTAGCAGCCCTGGGAGTCGAGGACTAAAACATTTTTTTAAATGCATCAGTGAGGGCCCCCCCCTTCTCCGCCGCTCCTCCTTCGACCAAAAGAAGGCTCAAAGCTTTTCTCATGAGACTGTAACCTACCAGAGTTTGGAAAGGCGTTACATAAACTCCTTTTTAAGATGTTTCAAGATATTTTATCCTGTGCTCCCTTTGCGAGGACAGGAAGAGTTCCGAGACTTTCCCCTTGTAACGGTAGTCAAGGATGGTTGCCAACCAATAATGATCCTTATCCTTGATTCCAGAAATTCTTGGGTTCTTTCACAGGCTTTGAAGAATGAGAGAGCCCATGCACCGCAAGTTTGTGGAGTCCTCCTGGTCACTGAGGATTACAGTATCTGGAACTGCCTTCTCCCAGCCACGTACTACTCCCAAGGTTTTTGGGGAGAGAAAACCATGTCTTAAGGATAGACGTATGTCTTCCTCCGCTTCTATGCCTCAAAAACAGACAGAATCCTCCTCCTCCACCCCCTATCCTCTTGTGTGTTCTGTGGCATAGCAAGAATGGTGAGAAAATATTGTGTCTATCATCTAGAGTATATGGCACCACATCCCTTATAAAATAATTTAAAAAATAGAAAAGGATAAATGGGATTTTTAAGGTGCAAAATTAGAACAAAATTGTTTTATAAAAGTAGAAATTTATTCACACAAAAGCAGAGCATATAAAGAATAGATATTGATAATAAAGTACTAATACATGTGCTGACTGATTTCATCTCTACATGTTTCGCCTTGATATTGGCTTCTTCAGGAAATTGATATCAGGCACAATAAGCACTAGAAATAAACAGAGTTTTGTTGAAAATGAGAACAATCAATCACTAAGTCATTGATGGTCATAATATTTACCCGTATATTCAAAACTATTTTCATATAAATCAGGGCTCCACAACCATGGGGGTATTGACAGACGGATCATCCAGTATAGCCATAGAGGGGGGTTATCCAAAGTACAGCCAGCAGTAAGAGGTTCAGAAACTAAAGGATAAGGTGATGAGCTGAATTAGACAATAAGGCAACAAACAATCTCCACTCAGGTTTAAACCAGAACTAGTTAAATATAGAATGGTTTTGTCATCTCGACTGTTGACATGCATACCATTCCTTTGTCATCCTTGGTCAATTTAATGGTTTGTTAAAGTTTGTTGTTTATGGTCAAAATCTATGGTTCCTTGTCCTATTGTTTGTCCCGTATTGGTAGACAATATTTTGAATGTTTATTTTTAAACATCACATTGTTCTTAATCCTTTATCAAGGGGATCTTGTTGGATTTGGTGGCCATAAGTACGCCCAGGGCGTCACTTCTGATGTAGTCCTTTTGGTTTCCACTGTGTGGCGCCTTTTCCGTCTGGGTGACCTCAGTCACATTTCTAACTGTGATTTAATATCTATCCCAGTCAAAGCATCGTTTTTCAGCCTGCCTATTTGTCATTTTGGGCTTGGGTGTTATTTACATCCTTGCGTACTTTCTCGCAGTTTTTGCCCTATTTGCTGCTGATATTTCCAGTTTTGTTGATGTTTCTTCATCACATCTGGTCTGTCGCCATCTTTAGGGAGTCATTTCCAGTTGGCGTTCTCGCCATAATGACGTCATATCCGGTGCAACCTTAGTCGCGCTAATGGGCGGTCACTGAGCATCCTCACCCTCAAATTTTGGCGCTAAAGTAGCCATTTAATCCGAGGGTGGAGGGGGGTATATAAACAGCTCAGTTTTTGGTTGTTATTTGTGGTCCAGCATGGGAAGGAGAGAGATGTGTTGGTGAATTCTTGACTGAAGGTAACTCTACTACTGTTGCTCGGTGTTGTTTGCTGTTTTCTTGACTATTTAAAATGTACTAATTAAGTTTACTATTTTTTGATTAAGGGATCATGATTTGACTTTATGACAATTCAGAAAATAGTTCATCTTATCTTTTTTGTCATCTTCATCCATTCTTGTTGTGGAGTTGGTGATCAACTGTCAAACCCGTGATTACAGCAAAATATCACTGGCACAGGGCAACAACCATTCTATATTTAGCTAGTTCTGGTTTAAATCTGAGTGGTGATTGTTTGTTGCCTTATTGTCTAATTCAGCTCATCACCTTACCCTTTAGTTTCTGAACCTTTTACTGGTGGCTGTGCTTTGGATACACCCCCCCTCTATGGCTTCATAGGATGATCCGTCTGTCGATTTCCCCATGATTGTGGAGCCCCAATTTATATGCAAATAGTTTTGAATATACAAGTAAATGTTATGACCATCAACGACTTGGTTGCTATGCTATTTTCAGTCGATGAATATATTTTTCTAATTTGTTCTAATTGTATCTATTCATTTATTGTGATTGTTATAATTGTTGATTGTTCTAATTTTCAACAAAACTCTGTTTATTTCTAGTGCTTATTGTGCCTGATATCAATTTTCTGAAGAAATATCAATATCAAGGCGAAACATGTAGAGATGAAATCAGTCAGCACATGTATTAGTACTGTATTATCAATATCTATTCTTTATATGCTCTGCTTTTATTGTTTGAATACATTTCTACTTTTATAAAACAGTTTTGTTTTATTTTGCACCTTAAAAATCCCATTTATTCTTTTCTATTTTTTCAATAGCAAGAATGGTGTCTGCATAAAGCGGGCCGCTGCTCTGCCTCGAGTGCCCTGTCCATAATGCCACACAGAGTATGCTCCAGCAAGAACACAAGAGGGATTGTGTCACTGATGCATGCATTGTCAAGGCCCACCATCCTTGTTGCCTCCTCCCGCTGCATTTCAGCCAACCAAACACTGGCTGTGTATGACCATCTGAAATGGCTACAGATGCTTCTGGCCTGCTTTAAAAGATCTTGCAAACCTGAGTACCTGTTTAAGAAATGCTGCACCACCAAATGGAGGACATGTGCCAGGCATGGAACATGTCTCAACTTTACCTGTTTAAGGGCAGGCAGAAGGTTAGTGCCATTATCGCACACCACCATTCCTGGCTCAAAGCTTCCGTGGCATGAATCACCTCTGGGCCTCCTGCAGAGCTGAAAGAATCTCTGCTCTAGTGTGGCTCTTGTCCCCTAGACAGACCAGCAGAAGCACTGCATGACATCTTTTAGCTTGACTCGTTGAATGGCCCCTTGAATGCTTTGGGGGTACTGGTGGTTCATAGGACAATCCAGCAGAGGAGGGCATGGAGTATGAGGAGGGGTTGGAGCTGACAGATCTTGCATCATCACCACCATATGTATGGAGATGTGGGGCAAAACAAGCTCCAGCACTGAACACTGTCCTGCATCCTTCCTAGTTGCAAGCAAAGTTACCCTGACCATACTTGCTGGACCATGTGCAAGGGGGTCCACCGGTCCTCTTGTAGGGGGCCCGGGCACACAGGGGGGCCCGGACAGGGAGATGGATCAGTGCGGTGTGGCAATTACCAAAACGATGCCCTGTGTGTCTCTCCCTCCGGCAGCTAAAAAAGTGGTTTCTCTCCCATTGGCTTTCAGCTGCTGTAGAGAAAGACACACAGGGCATTGTTTCTTTTTTTTAATTCAATGATTTTTTTATTGAGATTCACACTTATACAAAAAAACTGACAGTACATAAATAAGGAAGAAAACACAGAGCTTGTCATGGGCTATATACTTCAAAGTGATTCTTACAAAATAGTTACTTAAATCCATTCATATACCAACACTTCTATTTGGAATTTAAACACCAAATACATTCTTGACCGCAATCAAGCGGGGAGCCCCACCCCTACTCTCAGATCACTCATCTAGGATCTAACTATAATAGTAGTTAGGCTCAAAATCACCCATCTCGATTACTTCCCTCCACCCTAATTCTGCGAGTTTCCTCTTTATCCTCCATTGTGAAACCAACACTTTTTTACCCCCAACTCCCCACCCCCAACCCACCTCCCTCCCCCCCTTCCCACCCTGTGCGACCATAGTGCCTTTCACACACACACACTGCATTTTTAATTATATTGTGGGAAGGGATCTCCCACCACCGTTAAACTAGTGTTTTGGAGTTAGGATCCTTTACCAATTTTGTTGAAGCCTAGATATTCCTTCCAGGTAGTACTACTCTATTCTACTCTCTCAGTCCCTCAAGGGAGACAACCCATATTATCCAACCAGGGCTTCCACATCTTTATAAACCTTTGAAAGTTTCCACTTCTGGTATAAGCCACTTTTTCTCTCCACACTGTAGTGTTTACTACCTTAACCCATTTTTCAGATGCAGGAGGCCTCATTGATTGCCAATTTTGTGCAATCAATTTCCTAACTTGAAATAATCATATTGATACTACTATTTTTAGTGTTTACAGGTACTCCAGATTCCTCTATAAATCCTAATACACATATTCTGTCTATCTGCTCTATCGTGGTTCCAAAAATTCTATTTATGGTAGCAAGTACTACTGCCCAATACCTAAACAGTTTTGGGCATCTGCAGAACATGTGTATGAGGTCCCCTGTCTCTTGACACCTTGGGCATTTGGCGTCTGATCTATGACTGAACTGAAAAAGTCTCTTAGGAGTGTAGTAAGCTCTGTGTATCCAAAACAGGTTTCTCTGGGAGGGGGAGACTGACACCAATGGGCCTATTTCTAGTATCCTCCTCCACTGCTCCATTGTTATTGTCCCCAAATCCTCTTCCCTTCTACTTTTGTTTTTAGCTGCCCTACCCTCAAAAATCATTTTACTGCTAATCTGTTCATATAGATCTGAGACAAGCCCTTTAGTTGTTCCCGCCTCCTTAATCAGCCTTTGATGGAGAGGGGCTCTACACCATTCCACTGCTTGAGTTTTAAACTGGGCCTGTAAAGTGTGTCTGATTTGGAGGTACCTATAAAATAAATGATTTGGTATACCGTATTCTTTTTTTAATTCTGCAAAAGTTTTCAACGAACTCCCCTCATACAGTTGGGCCAGGCGTCCTATCCCCAGTTCTTCCCATTCTTTAATCTTTCCCATGGGAACTAGTTCTTGAAAGTGTTTGTTATTCCAAAAAGGGGCATATTCTAATACCCCATTATATCCCATTACTGTCTTGGCCAGCTGCCATATCTTTATGGCCAAATTTAATGTGGGGCTCCCAGAGGGGAAAGAATCTGCTTCCAGAGCCTCCACTAACAAATTATGTAGAGCCCCCTGGAACATCATTCTATCACTGGCATTTCCCCCACTCGATATAGTACATCCCCCCCAGGTGCTGTAACTGAGCAGCCAGAAAATAACTATGAGGGTGTGGGACAGCCATCCCTCCCTCCTTTATTGGCAACTGTAATGTTTGGAGTTTTATTCTAGCGTGACCTTTCTTCCAAATTAATTCCCTAAAAAGGGAGTCAATTTTCTTAAACCATTCCTTTCCAATCCACACTGGGGAGTTATGCAAGAGATACAATAGCTGAGGCATCCAGATCATTTTAATCAGGTTACTTCCCCTTACCACCGACAGTGGGAGGTGGTTCTGTATATCGCTCTTATGTTTACATTTAAGAAGGAGTGGGGCTAAGTTATTACTAATGTATTCACATGGGTCCTTTGTCAGCCAGATTCCTAGATATTTCATCCTATCCACCTTTTTTAACTGGGGACTTCCCAGCAACATGTGATTTCATATTGGGTCTAACGGCATAAGTGCTGATTTATCCCAATCTATTACCAAGCCAGAGAACCGGCCAAATGCCTCCACTATATTCATTGCCGCAGCCAAGAATACATCCGTGTCTCCAAGGAAGAGCAAGACATCATCGGTGTATAGTGCCATCTTATCCTCACCCATTTTCCTTTTAAACCCCTATATCTCTCGCCCTGATCTAATTGCAATTGCTAGCAGTTCCATGGCGAACACAAAGAGCAAGGGCGATAGGGGACATCCTTGTCTCGTCCCTCTCTCGAGCTGGATAGATTTGAAATATAAATTATTAATTTTTATCTTAGCACTTGGTGCATTATAAAGTGTTTTTACCCATCCTATAAAGGTGGGTCCAAACCCAAATATCTCCAGGGTACGCCACAGATAATCCCATTCCAGGCTGTCAAAAGCCTTGGCCGCGTCCAAGGATAAGACAGATCTTGATCCCATATTCTCTGTCAGGACCTGCATGTTCAAATATACTCTCCTGATGTTAATACTTGTGGATCTGTTGGGGATAAACTCCGATTGGTCTGGATGTATAAGACTTTGAATACATTTATTCATCTTGACTGCCAACACCCTTGTCAATATTTTAATGTCTAAACATAGCGGTGATTAGGGATGAGCTTCGTGTTCGAGTCGAACCCATGTTCGACTCGAACATCGGCTGTTCGACCGTCCGTCGAATTGCGAACGTTATGGGCCGTTCGCGCCAAATTCGTGTGGCGCGTCACGGCCCATAATTCACTGCGGCATCGCAGTGCATTGCTGGCTGATGATTGGCCAAGCATGCACTATGACCCGCATGCTTGGCCAATCACAGCGCCGTCAGTAGAGAGAGCTGTAATTGGCCAAAGCCAGGGTGGCTTTGGCCAATTATGGCTCAGGGGATTTAGTACACGCCCCACAATATATAAGGCCGCCTGCACGGCGGCCCTGTGTAGTGTGTTCCGGTGTGCTGATAGAGAGAGAGACAGACAGTGTCATTTGATTTGAGTTAGATAGATTAGGCTAGATCTGTTCCTGCTATTTACATTTAGTGCAGTGCGTCCTGCTCACAGTGTTCAGCTAGATCTGTTCCTGCTATTTACATTTAGTGCAGTCAGTGCGTCCTGCTCACAGTGTTCAGCTAGATCCGTTCCTGCTATTTACATTTAGTGCAGTGCGTCCTGCTCACAGTGTTCAGCTAGATCTGTTCCTGCTATTTACATTTAGTGCAGTGCGTCCTGCTCACAGTGTTCAGCTAGATCCGTTCCTGCTATTTACATTTAGTGCAGTGCGTCCTGCTCACAGTGTTCAGCTAGATCTGTTCCTGCTATTTACATTTAGTGCAGTCAGTGCGTCCTGCTCACAGTGTTCAGCTAGATCTGTTCCTGCTATTTACATTTAGTGCAGTGCGTCCTGCTCACAGTGTTCAGCTAGATCCGTTCCTGCTATTTACATTTAGTGCAGTGCGTCCTGCTCACAGTGTTCAGCTAGATCTGTTCCTGCTATTTACATTTAGTGCAGTGCGTCCTGCTCACAGTGTTCAGCTAGATCTGTTCCTGCTATTTACATTTAGTGCAGTGCGTCCTGCTCACAGTGTTCAGCTAGATCCGTTCCTGCTATTTACATTTAGTGCAGTGCGTCCTGCTCACAGTGTTCAGCTAGATCTGTTCCTGCTATTTACATTTAGTGCAGTGCGTCCTGCTCACAGTGTTCAGCTAGATCTGTTCCTGCTATTTACATTTAGTGCAGTGTGTCCTGCTCACAGTGTTCAGCTAGATCCGTTCCTGCTATTTACATTTAGTGCAGTGCGTCCTGCTCACAGTGTTCAGCTAGATCTGTTCCTGCTATTTACAGTTAGTGCAGTGCGTCCTGCTCACAGTGTTCAGCTAGATCCGTTCCTGCTATTTACATTTAGTGCAGTCAGTGCGTCCTGCTCACAGTGTTCAGCTAGATCCGTTCCTGCTATTTACATTTAGTGCAGTCAGTGCGTCCTGCTCACAGTGTTCAGCTAGATCTGTTCCTGCTATTTACATTTAGTGCAGTCAGTGCGTCCTGCTCACAGTGTTCAGCTAGATCCGTTCCTGCTATTTACATTTAGTGCAGTGCGTCCTGCTCACAGTGTTCAGCTAGATCTGTTCCTGCTATTTACATTTAGTGCAGTGCGTTCTGCTCACAGTGTTCAGCTAGATCTGTTCCTGCTATTTACATTTAGTGCAGTGCGTCCTGCTCACAGTGTTCAGCTAGATCCGTTCCTGCTATTTACATTTAGTGCAGTGCGTCCTGCTCACAGTGTTCAGCTAGATCTGTTCCTGCTATTTACATTTAGTGCAGTGCGTCCTGCTCACAGTGTTCAGCTAGATCCGTTCCTGCTATTTACATTTAGTGCAGTCAGTGCGTCCTGCTCACAGTGTTCAGCTAGATCCGTTCCTGCTATTTACATTTAGTGCAGTCAGTGCGTCCTGCTCACAGTGTTCAGCTAGATCTGTTCCTGCTATTTACATTTAGTGCAGTCAGTGCGTCCTGCTCACAGTGTTCAGCTAGATCCGTTCCTGCTATTTACATTTAGTGCAGTCAGTGCGTCCTGCTCACAGTGTTCAGCTAGATCCGTTCCTGCTATTTACATTTAGTGCAGTCAGTGCGTCCTGCTCACAGTGTTCAGCTAGATCTGTTCCTGCTATTTACATTTAGTGCAGTCAGTGCGTCCTGCTCACAGTGTTCAGCTAGATCCGTTCCTGCTATTTACATTTAGTGCAGTCAGTGCGTCCTGCTCACAGTGTTCAGCTAGATCTGTTCCTGCTATTTACATTTAGTGCAGTCAGTGCGTCCTGCTCACAGTGTTCAGCTAGATCCGTTCCTGCTATTTACATTTAGTGCAGTGCGTCCTGCTCACAGTGTTCAGCTAGATCCGTTCATGCTATTTACATTTAGTGCAGTCAGTGCGTCCTGCTCACAGTGTTCAGCTAGATCCGTTCCTGCTATTTACATTTAGTGCAGTCAGTGCGTCCTGCTCACAGTGTTCAGATAGATCCGTTCCTGCTATTTACATTTAGTGCAGTGCGTCCTGCTCACAGTGTTCAGCTAGATCCGTTCCTGTTATCTTCCTACTGACAGGCAGGCTTGTCTGGTTACAGTATATAAAGCTACCTGAAGAAAATTACAGGTGTTCTATCCCAGCTTAGTGCAGCTACAGGCCATTAGTATGTCTGGAAGGCCAAGAAGGAGAGGCAGACAGTCACAAGCCAATAAGAGAGGGCAAGCAGGCTCTGTGTCTAGTGCTGGTCGTGGAGACGGTGCATCCTCATCAGCACGTGGCCATGGGACACGCTTGGCCTTTTTTTCGGCAGCTGGCCGTGTTGAGCCGCAACATGCGGAAGACTTGGTCGAGTGGATGACCAAGCCGTCCTCATCCTCCTCATCCTCTCTCACCCATGCCCAGGGTGCTTTGTCTGGCAAAGCAGCGGCCTCTTCCCTCAGCTCAATGTCATCAGTGACTCCTTCCCTAGCTCCACCATGTCCTCCTGAGGATTCCCTCGAACTGTTTGACCACAGTGTTGGGTACATGCTCCAGGAGGATGCCCAGCGTTTGGAAGGCTCTGATGATGATACTGAGCTCGATGAAGGCAGTAACATGAGCACGGACAGAGGGGGTGCCCAAGAAGGACAGCAATCTGGCAGTCATGCTCCCCCTGCTGCAGCATACTGCCAGGTTTGCTCCAGTGATGAGGAGGGAGGGGATGATGAGGTCACTGACTCAACGTGGGTGCCTGATAGGAGAGAGGAGGAGGAGGAGGAGGAGGAGGAGGCGGCACATCACCAACGAGGCAGGGTGCCCTCCAGGGGCCAGCCTAAGGGCAGCACATTGACTGCATCACACCCCAAAGCTCCACATGTGCAGGGCGCTGCAGTCTCTGCGCGTTATTCAAAAAGTTCTTTGGTGTGGGCCTTTTTTGAGACGAGTGCATCAGATCGCACCGCTGCTATTTGCAACATATGTCTCAAGCGTATCTCGCGTGGCCAAAACATCTCCCGCTTGGGTACCACATGCTTGACCAGACATATGTTGACCTGCCATGCAGTTCGTTGGCAAGCATATCTAAAAGACCCACACCAAAGAACAAAGAGGATCTCTCCTTGCTCCTCATCAGCTGAGATTTCCAACCCCACTAGACCTTCAGTCCTCTCTGAGACCTGCAGTGAGAGGAATGAAGGTGTAGAATTAGGTGTGTCACAGCCAAGTACTTGTGGGCAATCTGCTTTTGGTACACCGACGTCAGATTGTACCAGGCAAATTTCCCTGCCCCAGCTGCTGCACCGCCGAAAGAAGTTTGCTCCCAGCCATCCACATGCCCAGCGGTTGAATGCTAGCTTGGCAAAATTGCTAGCACTTCAACTGCTGCCTTTTCAGTTGGTAGACTCTGCCCCCTTCCGTGAGTTTGTGGAATGTGCGGTTCCTCAGTGGCAGGTACCCAAACGCCACTTTTTCTCACGGAAGGCGATTCCGGCTCTCTACCGGCATGTGGAAGGCAATGTCCATGCCTCGCTGGACAGGGCCGTCAGCGGTAAGGTGCATATTACCGCTGACTCATGGTCCAGCAGGCATGGACAGGGACGTTACTTAAGTTTCACGGCGCATTGGGTGACTCTGCTGGCAGCTGGGAAGGATGCAGGACAAGGTGCAGTAGTGTTGGAGGTTGTTCCGCCACCACGCCTCCAAAATGCTGATTGTGACACACCTCTCTCCTCCACCCCCTCCTCTTCTTCTTCCTCCATGGCCTCTTCCTCGGAACCAGCGGTGCTCCGTAGGCGTTCAAGGGGCTACGCAAGTACGCAGGCCAAAAGATGCCATGCGGTGCTTGAGCTGGTGTGCTTGGGGGACAGGAGCCACACTGGGGCAGAGGTTCTGTCAGCTCTGCAGGGGCAGGTTCAGAGGTGGTTGACGCCACGCCAACTTAAGGCAGGAATGGTGGTTTGCGACAATGGCACCAACCTCCTCTCTGCCCTCCGACAGGGACAACTGACCCATGTGCCCTGTTTGGCTCACATCCTTAACTTGGTGGTGCAGCAGTTCTTGGGCAGGTACCCGGGCTTACAGGATGTCCTGAGGCAGGCCAGGAAAGTCTGTGTGCATTTCCGCCGGTCATATAATGCCAGTGCTCGGCTGACGGACCTCCAAAAGGAGTTTAACCTGCCCAAGAACCGCCTAATCTGTGACATGCCCACCAGGTGGAACTCAACGTTGGCCATGCTGCAGCGGCTGCACACGCAGCAGAGGGCCATCAATGAGTACCTGTGCGACTATGGCACCAGGACAGGGTCAGGGGAGCTTGGTTTTTTTTCCCCACGCCAGTGGGCCATGATCAGGGATGCATGCACTGTCCTGTCACCATTCGAGGAGGCCACGAGGATGGTGAGCACTGACAGTGCATGCATCAGTGACACTGTCCCCCTTGTCCACCTGTTGGAGCACACGCTGCGTGGAATAATGGACAGGGCACTTGAGGCAGAACAGAGGCAGGAAGAGGAGGACTTCCTTAGCTCTCAAGGCCCCCTTTATCCAGACAGTGTTCCTGCATGCCCGCCGATCACACAGGAAGAGGATGAGGAGGAGGAGGAGGAGGAGGAAGATTGTGTCAGTATGGAGGTGGAGCCTGGCACTCAGCATCAGCAGTCTTTAAGGGATCAGTCCCAAGGAACACATGGACTTGTACGTGGCTGGGAGGAGGTGGCTGCGGACGTTGTTGTCCTTAGTGACCCAGAGGACTCCGGACCGAATGCCTCAGCAAACCTACGCTGCATGGCCTCCCTGATCCTGCAAAGCCTGCGTAAGGATCCTCGTATTCGTGGTATCAAGGAGAAGGACCAATACTGGCTGGCAACCCTCCTTGATCCACGTTACAAGGGTAAGGTTGCGAACCTTATCTTGCCATCGCAGAGGGAGCAGAGGATGAAACATCTTCGGGAGGCCTTGCAGAAAGGTCTGTGCAACGCATTCCCAGAGACTGGGAGGTTACAAACTCCTGTTTCTGGACAACGTGTTGCTGAGGCTTCGGTCAGTCAAAGAAGGAGCGGTGGAGAAGGTGGCCGTCTGACCGATGCGTTCAGACAATTTTTTGGTCCGCAGCCCCAAGGTATGATCGGTTCCAGCAACCATCGCCAGCGTCTGTTTTACATGGTGCAGGAATACCTAGGGGCAAGATCAGACTTGGACACCTTTCCCACCGAAAATCCTCTGGGTTACTGGGTCTTGAGGATGGATCACTGGCCAGAGCTTGCACAGTATGCAATTGAGCTACTGGCCTGTCCTGCATCCAGCGTTCTTTCGGAACACACATTCAGTGCTGCTGGAGGCGTGGTAACCGATCACAGGGTGCGTCTGTCCACTGACTCGGTCGATCGGCTGACCTTCATAAAAATGAATCAGTCTTGGATCACCACCAGCTACCACGCACCTGATGCTGATGTAACTGAATAATTTTTTTCAGATCCCTTCAAAGACTGCCTATGCTGATGCTGAGTGACTATCCCTGAGTAATTATCCTCTTCCTCCTCAATCATCACGCTGATAGCTTGTAAGAACATTTTTGGTTCTGGGCGCCACCACCAGTGCCTAAGGCACAATTTTTCAGCCCCTGTTTAACAGGGGCGTGTAATTACAATTTTTGATGTAATACTTTGCAGCAGGGCTCGTTCCTGCATTCCAACTAGAGTGTCTGTGAGGGGTTGCAGTGTTGTGGCACCAGCACCAGTGCCTAAGGCCCAATTTTTCTGCCCCTGTCTAACAGGGGCGTGTAATTACAATTTTTGATGCAATACTTTGCAGCAGGGCTCGTTCCTGCATTCCAACTAGAGTGTCTGTGAGGGGTTGCAGTGTTGTGGCACCAGCACCAGTGCCTAAGGCCCAATTTTTCTGCCCCTGTCTAACAGGGGCGTGTAATTACAATTTTTGATGCAATACTTTGCAGCAGGGCTCGTTCCTGCGTTCCAACTAGAGTGTCTGTGAGGGGTTGCAGTGTTGTGGCACCAGCACCAGTGCCTAAGGCCTAATTTTTCAGCTCCTGTTCAACAGGGGCATGTAATTACAATTCTTGATCTAATATTTCACAGCAGGGCCCTGTGAGGGCTTACAGTGTTGTGGCCACAGCAACACCTAAGGCCCAAATTTCTGCTGAGTATATAGGGCAGGACCCTTCTTTCAAACATCTAACTTACAAACGACTCCTACTTGCAAACGGAAGGAGACAACAGGAAGTGAGATGAAATCTACCCCATGGAAGGGAAATTCTCTCCTGTAAGAGTTAATATGGGAAAACAATTTCTCCTTTCCACTGATGCTTTCCAATCCTTGTTCCACAAAAAAACCCAAATTTTCAAAAAACATTTTTCATTGGGACAAAAAAGTGAGGTGAAATCTTCTGAAGAGGAGGAAAGACAGCAAAACAAATGTCACAGGGGTGATAACCCTTCCCTATGTTTTCCAAAAAGCTTAAAAAAGATTTTTTGTCTGGAGCTAAACACGTTAAAAATGTACCCGTTCAAAATTACAAAGAGATTCTACTTAACAACAAACCTACAGTCCCTGTCTTGTTTGCACCGCCTGTATACTGCTGTTCAGAGTATATAGGGCCTTTCCTTATTTTAATTTGGGTGCGGGGCTCCCCTTAATATCCATACAGGACCCAAAGGGCCTGGTAATGGACTGGGGGGGTACCCATGCCGTTTGTCTCACTGATTTTCATCCATATTGCCATGACCCGACATGACATTAAACCCGCAAGCAGTTTTAAATGAGATTTTTTCCTTTAAAAATGACATTTGGTGCAGGGACTGTTCTAAACATGGGAAACACGCGTCACTTTACAGGCATACTATAGATACCCCCCAGGTACGATATTTAAAGGAATATTTCACTTTTTTTTTTTTACTTTAAGCATCATTAAAATCACTGCTCCCGAAAAAACGGCCGTTTTTAAAAGTTTTTTTTGCATTGATACATGTCCCCTGGGGTAGGACCCGGGTCCCCAAACCCTTTTTCGGACAATACCATGCAAATTAGCCTTTAAAATGTGCACTTTTGATTTCGAACGTTCGAGTCCCATAGACGTCAATGGGGTTCTAACGTTCGTGCGAACTTTCGGTCCGTTCGCGGGTTCTGGTGCGAACCGAACCGGGGGGTGTTCGGCTCATCCCTAGCGGTGATATAGGAAAATGTATCCAGCTGATCTTTCCCTTCCTTCTGCAATACTATTATTGTGGTCTCTGTCATTGAGGAAGGCAATCTCCCCCCAACTGCACCCTCCCCCAGTGCCTTTAACAATTCTGGAAGCAACACCTCTCCATACTGCTTGTAGATCTCTATTGGGAGGCCATCTGGTCCAGGAGATTTCTTTTTTAAATTCAATCATCTTTATTTATATTCATACAAAATACATCACAGTGCACAATATTTTTACAGTGACATATTTCTAATCAATCCACCACTCTTGGATGTACATAAAAATCCCATATCAAAAAGTGCTTTATTATTTTTATATAACCTTATCCCCTTCCCTTACTCCCTCCCCGCGACCCCCCCCCCCTCTCTCTCCCCAACCCACCCTCCCCCCCTCACATCATTACAACACGTATTGACATTTCTATTTCGCAAGGGCATTATCTCTATATTCCACTATAGCAGGTATCCCATTTCCTCCAGCCAGGGTCTCCAAAGTTTTTTAAATGCTTTTAGGTTCCTCCTTTTTATATATACTGCCTTTTCCTTCCACATTGTTTCAGTCACTGTTTTACACCATTCAACTTTCTGTGGGGGGGTTCTTGCCTGCCATCTTTGAGCAATTAGCTTTCTTGCCTGGAAGAGACATCTCTGAACTATTGTAATTTTGCAGGTTCCAATGACCATATCCTCCCCTACCCCCAAAATACATAGTTTCGGGTCCATTTTAAGTTCTAGGGAAAAAAACTTTATTGAGAGTTTCTACAATCTCTGACCAATACCGGAATAATTTCGGGCATTTCCATAGCATATGCAACAAGTCCCCTTCGTCCTGACATCTAGGGCAGTTGGCATCCGTTCTCCTCCCAAACTCAAATAGCCTTTTAGGGGTGTAATATGTCCTATGGAGTACCATTAGATGTGAAATCCTTTGGGCAGGGGAGATCGACACCCGATGTCCTCCCGCTAGTATCTCCCTCCACTGCCCATCTGAAAGCACGCCCAACTCCCTCTCCCATTTACCTCTACTTTTAAGTTTTTCCGGGGCCTCTATGCTGTTTTTACAAATGTGTGGGTATATTTCAGCTATAGTCCCCCAGTGGCCCTCCTGGTCTCCCAGTTTCTGAAGCACGGCAGACTCATTCCAGGAGGGACCCCGGTCCCCAAACTGTGACTTAAGGGCCTGTTTAACTTGTATGTAGTTATATAGTGAACTATCTGGTATATCAAATTCTTCTTTTAATGTAGCGAAGGGTTTTAGTAAGGACTGATTATATAGCTGAACTAATTTCTCTATTCCTCTCTTTTCCCATATTTTAATTGTTCCTATTTCTTGTAGTTCTTGTAAATTCTTATTGTTCCACAGGGGGGTGTGTTTAATCCAATCATTTATTCCCAACAGCGTTTTGACGGTTCTCCAAACTTTTTTTATTAATTTGACCGTAGGGGTTTTATATATAAAGGAGTCTGCTTCCAAAGTCTCTATCACGGTCCTATGGGGGACTCCCGTGATAATCAACTTCTCCTTACTATTTCCCCCCATATACTGCAGCTGGGCTGCCAAAAAGTAACTACGTGGGTGCGGAACTGCCATCCCCCTTCCCGCGAGGATAATTGTAGGGTCTGCAATCTTATCCTAGGGGATCCCCCTTTCCATATAAGGGCTCTAAATATTGTTTCTATTTTATCAAACCATTTCCTGCTTATCCATATTGGGGAGTTCTGCATTATGTACAGCAATTGGGGGAGCCATAGCATTTTAATTAAATTGCATCTCCCCTCTATTGATAACGGGAGGTCCTTCCATATTTCGATCTTATCTTTGAATTTCTTTAACAGCGGGGCTAAGTTATTATCTAAGTAACTCTCTGGGTCCTTGGTTATCTTGATACCTAGATATTTTGTTAGCGTTGTTATTTCTAACCTGTTATTATTTGAGGGGGTATCTATACTATCTGGGTCTAGTGGCAATAGAACTGATTTTTCCCAATTTATGGACAATCCCAAAATTTTCCCAAATCTTGAGAATATATCCAATACTTGATTCAGAGATTCCTCTGTGTCTCCCATGAATATGAGGATGTCGTCCGCATACAATGCGATCCGCTCTTCGCCGTCCTCCCTCTGGAACCCCACTATTTTCCTATCTTGCCTTACTGTTGTAGCTAATGGCTCCATAGCTAGGGCAGAAATCATGGGGGACAAAGGGCAACCCTGCCTCGATCCCCTCTCTAATTTAAACCCAGTCGAATAATCGTTATTGACTTTTACTTTTGCATTTGGTTCATTATACAATACTTTAACCCAGTTTATAAATGAGGAACCAAAACCGTATTCCTTTAGTACTCTCCAGACATATTCCCATTCTACGCTGTCGAATGCTTTTACCACATCCAACAGAAGCATTGCTCTCGAGCCTCTGTTTTCCGTGGGAATCTGCAAGTTTAGGAAGACTCTCCTAATATTCATGCTAGTTGTTCGATGGGGTATGAATCCCGTCTGGTCCGGGTGGACTATTTTATGAATCACTTTCTTTACTCTAGTAGCTAAAATTTTTGCTAAGATCTTTACATCTGCACAGAGCAATGATATAGGTCTGTATGACCCAGGGTCCAGGGGATCTTTCCCCTCTTTATGCAATACTATTATTGTGGCTTCTGTCATTGAAGTGGGTAACCTCCCTTGCTCTTTTGCCCAGTTGAAGACGTCCAACAGTTCCTGAAATAGTACCTCCCCATACTGTTTATAAATCTCAACTGGGAGGCCATCGGGACCTGGTGATTTATGATTGGCCATTTCTGATACTGCCATTTTGATCTCTTCTATAGTAATTGGTCTTTCCAATTCCTCAACATCCACCTCCCCCAGTGTTGGTATTTCGATATTTTGAAAAAATTTGTCCATTTCCCCCTCATCCCTGGTCCCACTAGATTTATATAACCTCTTATAGTATTCTTTAAACGTCTCAGTAATCATTTCCAACTGAGATGTTGTCTCACCTGTCAAGGTCTTAATGACCGGGACCACGTATGGGGGGGAGCCGGACCTGACTATATGGGCCAGTATCTTTCCTACTTTTTCCCCTTCCCCATACATGACTTGGTTCTGGAATGCCCTTTTATTTTCTACTTTCCTAATTATTATATCTTTGTACCTTTGCTGTTTATTTTCCCACGCTCTCTGTTTTTCAGGGGAAGGTTCGTTTGTGTACTCCGTTTCAGCAGCAATTAATTCCCTCTTGAACCGCTCCTCCCAGTCTCGGGACATTTTTTTAATTTTTGACACCTTCTGTATAAGTGAGCCCCTTAAATATGCCTTCAGTGCGTCCCACAGCACCCCTCTCGATGTAGTGCCCGAGTTAAACTTTATAAATTCTTTCAGTTCTGCTGTTACCCCTTCCTGGTTCTCTATTACTTCCAACCATGCTGGATTCAACTTCCATATTCTATTAGTTTTCTTATGACCCGGGTTTATCGAGATTGTGAGTGGGGAATGGTCCGATACCCCTCTAGGGTGATAGATTATGTTATTTATTGCTTGTGATGCTAAACCATTACCTAGAACTAAGTCTATCCTTGACAGCGAAGCACAGGAGCTCGAGTAGAACGAAAACTGCTGGATCTTCGGGTTCCTTATTCTCCACATGTCAAGCAGCCCTGCTTCTTGTAGGAATTGTTTCAACCGGTTTTCCTGCTTTCGCTGACGCTGTTTCCCCCCAGGGAATCTATCTATTTTATTGTCCAAAACCATGTTAAAATCCCCGACAACTATAACTGGTAATTCAGCCTTATCAATTATAAATTCCATAAGATTGTACAAAATGTCCAGTTTAAACGGGGGCGGGATATATAAATTAACCAGTACACATTCCAGATTCTCTATTACACAATGCAAGAGCACGTACCGTCCCTCATCGTCTATCTTGCACTGCCTGCAAGTGAACGCTACCCCACTACCAATCAAAATTGAAACTCCTCTAGAGTAGGAGGTATATGTAGAGTGGAACTGGTGTTGATATCTCTTCTTCCATAAGTTATTTTTAGAATCTTTTGTCAGGTGTGTCTCTTGCAGACAGGCAATTTCGACTTTGAGTGTATCTAAACCATCATACACTGCTGCTCGTTTAACAGGGGAACCCAACCCTCTCACATTCCATGAGCTAATATTCAGGACCATGATTTATTGCTTGTGTTTATGAACAAGAGATCTTAAGTTAAAGGGAAGAGGCAGAAATAGAAGCGGGCAGGACATCCGCAGACAGAAAGGAGAGAGAGAGAGAATACTAGAAAAAAAGGAAAGAAAAAGGAAGCCTACCTCCCCACCGCTAAATCCTCTCTCTAACGCCTTACGTTCCCAACTAACTAAAGTGCTTATCTCTGCTGGAAAAAGGGGCTTTTCCCCATCCCACCACCTTTTAATTTTAGTGACTTCAAGTTTTAAAGACTTATGCATAATACACGTGGTATACATATTTACCATGACTATTTATAATTTGCGAGTGCATTCAGTACCGCCTTGTGGAAAAATGTAATTCTTTTTCTTTTTAAAGTGCAAGTGTGCCCTTTTTGTATTTTCGTATTATAATCATTACCCTCCTCTACCCTCCTCCCCCATCCCTCCCCTCCCCCCCCCCACACCATTCTAGGTCCCCCTTGTAGGCTTTTTTTTTTGTTTTCAAAAGGTTTTTATTGAGATTATTGAAAAGAAAACCTGTACATATCAGGTATCATTAGGAACAATATCCTACCCTTGTAGGCTTTTTTAATGACCATCACCCACTCCTCTCCCCCTACCCTCTCACCCTCCATCCTCCCCCCCTCCCCCCACCCCCTCTCCCCCTCCTCCCTCCCTCACCCATACAAAAACCTATCTTGTTTTATTAACAACCCTGTGAGTCCCCCCACCCCACACTTATAAGTTATATCCTTTTATATTCTTCCCTTCCTCATTTACAGCCCCTGTTTTATTTCGGCAAAAGCTGATCTTTCTTTTCTTCCAACCATGCTCGCGCTCTCTCTGGGGATTCAAATATCTGACTTCCCCCCAACGCATTTACCCGAAGCCTAGCGGGGTAGAGGAGAGCATACGTAATGTCATACATTTGGAGGCTGCGTTTGATGCCCAGAAATTCCATCCTGCGCTTCTGCAATTCGGGTGAAAAGTCAGGGTACATTGATATCTTGGCTCCATTATAATACAGGTTCCCCCTTTCCCTAGCCCTTCGAAGAAGGGTCACCTTGTCCTTGTAGTTTAAGAACTTCAATAGCAAAGCTCTTGGGGGGCTACCCTGGGCAGGGGGTCTAAATGGAACTCTGTGTGCCCTCTCAATGGAGAACTGCTGTGAGAATGTTTCTACCCCAAACGTCTCAATTAACCATTTTTCCACGAAACCTGCCGGGTCTAGTCCCTCGCTCTTCTCTGGGAGCCCAACTATCCTCACATTGTCTCTCCTGAGTCTATTTTCCATTTCGTCGAATTTTTCCATAAGCCTTTTTATCTGATCTTTCTGTGCTTTTAACTCTTGCTTCATTGGGTTTAAGTCGTCTTCCAGCAGGCTTATTCTCCCTTCTGTTTCTGTCACTCTTTCTGCCATTTTCTTGAGATCTTGGCTTACATGAGCTAGTTCTTCTCTCATATCTTTCATCTGATCCGCCATATTACTCAGGGATTGTTTGCAGGAGTTAACTGCAGTAAGGATTTCTTTAAGGGATGGTTCATCCTCCGTTGCTTGTATCTGGGTACTATTTATTTCTATTATTTTCCCCACCATACTCGCACCTTTGCTTGAGGGATTCTTTGTTGTAGTATTATTTGGGAGCGTGTTCATCTGGCCCAGGCTCTTCCTGTCTAACGTTGTTTTGTTTTGTGTCTGCTGCCCTCCTTTCGTTGGTGTATGGTCTGTTATATTAACCAGTCTCTCCAGTTTTGCGGTTGCCGCAACCGCGGCTGCCGTTGCCCCTGCTACCGATGACACTCCACCTTTATCCTTATCTTTTTCTTTAGCTGAACGCAAAGACTGAGACCCCATAGGTTCCGCATTTGCGTGCTCATCACCCTTCCTTCTTGTAGACATGTCTAATTGCTCTGGCCTCTACCGAGTGGTATTATTTGTACTGCTGCGACCCCACCGTAAGGGGGCTAGGAGCCAAACAAGAGGAAACCCCAGGCTTCAATTAGTATGAGGAAGTGGCCGATACACCAGGAGACACTTAGGAGGATTCAGCGTATTGTCAATTAGAGCCCTGATGTTAATCTCCTCAGTGTAGTATGCCAATATATTGTGGTGTGCCACTATGTTATCATATAGTCACCAGTAAGTCCCAATATGTCTCATATGTAAACTAGCGTATATGAACTTCTTCCGGCAATGGAGGATATATAAGGTTTGGGGAGCTTTAGGCAGCACACTTTCACCGGGGACAGTTTAAGCAATTCAGTAAGGTACACAGTAAGGTACACATATAAGCCTGTACACTCACCCAAGAGTACTTTATATACCGCTGGATCATTGTTACAGGGGGGGGGCTCAGTACCTCCGCGCCCCTGTCCTATGCTGTAGTTTCTCACACCGGGATCTCCGCTGTTACACACCGGCGTCGGCGTCTAGGACCAGCGAGACGGCTCTGCACAGACGTATTCCCGCGAGAACTTGTCGCGTCACTGCTTGACTCCGCTTGTCTCTGCTTAGCTTCCTTTCGGAACTCCGAAGTCTCCCGGAAGCCTCTGATGAGTAAGGGGGATGCAGTGTGGCTTCGGCTCCTGTAGGTGGAAGCCGGGGGAGAGTCCCAGGGTACGAAGTGCGGGCGGCAGACAGACACAGGGGCTGCAGGATTCAGGCATTAACACGGCATATATCCCTCTTTCGTACAGGGGTAGGCATTTTCTTCATTCTATGGTGGGAGTGGAGCGGACACACACACACTCCTCACCTCACCATCTCACTCCGACATCCACTTCCGGTCCCGCCTCCAGGAGATTTCTGATTGGCCATCCCGACTACTGCCTGCCGCAGCTCCTCCAGAGTTATAGGGGCTTCCAGAGTACCTCTATCCTTCTCTGTAAGAACCGGTACATCTATTTAGCCAAACAAAATATCAATTTCTCCAATCCCCTCCTCACATTTTGATTTATATAGACTTGCATAGTATTGTCTAAATGTATCGACAATCGTAGCTGAAAATTAGGAGATGACCCCTCCTGGCAACCGGATCACAGCTATTGTCGATGGGGAGGTGTTAGTTCTGACCAGAAGTGCCAACATCAGGCCAAAACTCTCCCCCTTGGCAAAAGCGCTTTGTTTCTGGAAGAGGCGCTTATTCTCCACCTTTCTTATGACCGCATTTTTATACTCCTGTTGCTTACTACATATTGTTTTTCTAACAATGTCACTTCTTTCCTAATACTCTCCTCCCATTCCCTAGACCTCCACTTAATCTTTGCTACCTGCTGGATTAGTAAACCCCTGAGAAAGGCCTTCATGGCATCCCACACCACTCCCGCCTCAGCTGTGTCAGCGTTGAATGTCACAAATTCTTTCAGTTTTAATATCACTTCAACAGGCTCTTCCATTAGTCCCAGCCAGGAGGGGCTTATTTTCCAGTCCCTCGGGGGGCATTGCCCTCCAGTGTACATCGTCAACACTAGGGGGGAGTGGTCCGATACCCCCTTGGTCCATATATCACATTTTTTACCAGTGATAATGCTGCCTAGTTCCCTAAGGCCATATCTAATCTGGATAATGTGGTATATGAACTAGAAAAACAAGAATACTGCTGCACTTTTGGATTCCGAGTTCTCCAAATGCCCCACTAAAAATTGGGATATCGACCCTCTGCAACCCTGACTGTGAAGCTGACGGGAACCTATCAAGTGTTTTGTCAAGAACTTTGTTAAAGTCACCCACCACTATAACAGGTATTCCTTCTTTTTCCTCTAGAAATTCAATTGATTTATAAAGAATCTGCAGTTTAAAAGGGGGGGGGGGGGGGAATATAAAGATTTGCCACTACATATACCTTTTCTTCTACTGAACAATGCAAAAACACATAACAACCTTGTTTATCTATGCTGACTTCCCTGCAAGAGAAAGAGATCCCATTCCGGACCATAATACTCGCCCCCCCCTAGAATAGGAGGAATAAATAGAATGGTACTGGCTCTGGAATTTCCTACTCCGAAATAGTGTGATAGTGTCTTGCAGGCAAGCCATATCCACCCCATGCGTCTCCAATGTGGAGAGAACTGCAGCTTTTTTACCTGGGTTGCCCAATCCCCTAACATTCCAAGAACCTATATTAAATGTTCTGAGCTGCATCAAGTATCCAAAGAAAAAATGTTATACATGTGTACACCATAAAAATGAAAAAAAAAATCAACTCCCAAAGATACTAGTGGAGGAAAACAAAAGAGGACATCCAGAGAGAGTCTTCCAAGACTGGTCCCTGACTATTACCTCCATTATCACCAGCAACCAGTAATTGAACCATAAGTGAAATCTTTATCGTGATTCTCCAATTTTGTGATGTGAACCAACTTATTTCGCTTATATTAATATAATACTATACTGTGTGATTGTTCTAATAATACTCATGTCGCACCTCCTCCCTTTATAACCCCTACCCATCCCACTGTGCCTCCCCCCACCCCATCCCTCCCTGCCCCTACCCTTGCCTACCTAGGCCAGCCCTCGGGCCTTTGTGCGTGACGGTTACTTGCCTCCCAAACCCACTCATCCTCTTATACCAATCAAATAGAATACAAGGATGTACATCCCTCCTCTGTCCCCCCCCAAAAAAAAGGGATCACCCCACTTCATAACCATTCCCTACACTTTCATTTTACTATAAATCCATGATCTTATAAGTTCTTCTTGCTTTCTTCCAGCCATAATGCTGCATCCGCCGGCAGGTCAAAAAATTGGGTATCCCCCAAAGCCGTTATACTCAGACGTGCTGGATACAGTAGAGCATACACAACTTTATATTTCTGTAGGTTGCGCTTGATTGCTGTAAACTCTGCTCTTCGTTTCTGCAGATCTGGAGAATAATTCGGGTATAGTGAAATCCTGACCCTAGTATAGAAAACACTTCCCATCAATCTTGCCTTCCGCAAACTGATCTCTTTATCTTTGTAGTTAAAAAACGTCAAGATTATTGGCCGGGGATGGCCACCCGGTGGCGAGGCTCTAAAAGGGACTCTATGCGCTCTCTCTATTGCAAAGAGTGCTGAAAAAACATCCTTCCCGAACATTTCCTTAAACCATTTTTCTAGAAACCCTATGGGATAGGGTCCCTCACTCAACTCCAGGAGGTCCACCACCCTCACGTTATTTCTGCAAAGCCTATTTTCTATTTTGTCCATTTTTAAGACGTGTAAGCCCATTTGTTCTCTCATTGCTTTAATCTCTTGTTTTAATGGAAATATGTCGTCTTCAATTAAATTTAGCCTCTCTTCCAGGGCGGTTGACCTTTCTTTTCTTTTTTTTTTTTTCCCACTTCAGTGACTTCATTAGGGAGGGTTATTTCAACTTCGCAGTTCAAATTTTTATCCCTTCCCATTTTCACATCATTGTGAGGATTTCCATTCTTTTATATATTTATTTAGAAAAAAAGAAAAATATTTATTTCAAATTTTTATAAACTACGAAAAGACACCCTTTCCCCAATCAAACTTTTCACCCTCCCTCCCCCCACTGGTTTGTTTCAATCTATCCCCCCGTCTTCCTACCTCATGGCCCTGTGCCTTCTAACATCTTCCCCCAATATTTGTCTGAGATTTTGAATTTATTCCATACACCCCAGATGTTATTACATTTTTTGATTTGGTCTTTGTCTCTGCTCCTAGGAAATTCCATTTTGCTATAATAATCCACTTGGTTGAACCAATCTCTTATATCTGGTCCTTCGCTGCCTAGCCACCTCTTAGGGATCAGTCCCTTCGCAGCATTCAAAAGCTTTGGGATTATTGTTTTTGTGTATTGTTTCCTTGGGGTTTTAGAGACGTGGAATAAACATGTCAACATATTATAGTCTATCTTCTCTTCTGTTATCTCCTTTATTAGATTGACTATTTCCAGCCAATATTTCTTTATTTTTGGACATTCCCACCAAATGTGTGTCATCGTAGCTCTCCCTCCACAATTTCTCCAACGACATGGCGAGCTATCCGGTTGGTATTTCTGAATTCTCACTGGGGTTAGATACCACCTTGCCAGGAATTTATAATTCATCTCGATGCTGTTCATGTCCCAGGCGTGGTTGTATCTGGCCCCGATCAACCTCTCGACCTGCTGTTCTTCAAATTTAATATCCAGTTCTTTTTCCCATCTTTCTATATAGGAGGGTCTTCCTAATCCTTCAAGGTCTGTCAGTATTCCATAGATTTTTGAGATTCCATTTTTCAGTGGGATTTGTGTGGCACACAGTTTTTCCAATGGTTTTAGCTCTCCTCCGTCTCTAATTGGTTGCGGCAACGAATTTACAAAGTGATGTAATTGAAATAGTTCCCATTCTCTCATCTTCCACCCATTAGTGACTTCTAATTCTAGTGCTGTTTTCATCTTCCCTTTTATAGTTATGTCTTTAAATTGTGGATTTTATGTTTCAATTTTGAAAAATATTTCTTTTCCGGGTATAAAAAATTTAGTTCTGGAGGCACATGCGCGGCGCTCTGTGACATGGACGCCTGATCACAGAGCTCCGTCCCGCTCCGAGCATTCGGCACTCCCCGCAACGGATCCACTCGCCCCCAACACCCGCAATCAGGAGCGGAGCACGGCGGCTACCCCCAGGACAGAGACAGGGCATATTGCAGCAACCAAACGGACCCCAGAGGACTGTTTCTCGGCTGGGTCTCCCACAGCACAGACACCTAAGATGGCGGCGGAGCGGCACACAAGCGATGCTGCACACACAGGCACAGCTGATTCCTCTCCCTGGCGCACTGCTCTGCTTAAAGAGGTATGTGGAGAGGCTCATCTGCCCCATATTATCTTAGATCCAGCATCCCCTGCCTCCACATTGTCCTTATTAGATCAGACCCTGGATGGGCTTCACATACCTCACACAGCCTCATCCCCCCAGAGGCCTGTCATACAGCAACAAGATGTGCATCAGTTCTCCTCATGTCCCCCTGATATCTCAATGCTCTTTAACAAATTCGCAGAAATGCTTGATAAAGGACTTGCACAAACTGCTGCCAAAATAACTTCAGATATCACCTCTGACATTAAATCAGACCTACATCTCCTGGGATCCCGCATTGAGCATATTGAAACTAAAATGGACGCCACAATTGATCGGGTCAATCAAAATACAGATCGCTTTCAAGAACTCACTGATCAGCTGGAGGGGGCCATCGCCAAAATCGATGACCTTGAAAATAGGTCCAGACGGCTGAACTTTAGGATAAGGGGTCTTCCTGAGACTTTCACGGACATTCCGGAAGCAGTCCACTCTCTCATCAAACACCTGATACCTGATATCAGAGCCCACAGGTTGGAGCTCGATAGGGCCCACAGAGCCCTAGGTCCTCCTCGCTCGGATGGTCTTCCCAGGGACATTGTGGTAAAACCTCACTACTACAACGTTAAGGAGGAGGTCATGATGAGGGCTCGCACTATGCCCCAAATCCAGCTCCTGGGTCATTCAGTTCAGGTGTACGCTGATATTTCTCCTTATACTATTCAAAGACGGCGAGCACTTAAACCACTTCTGAATGTTCTCACACAGAAAAATGTGAAATACTGGTGGCTTTTCCCGCTGAGCCTCAAATTTGAATTTAACGGCAAGCCTTTCAGATTTTCTACACTAGCGGAAGGAGAACTTTTACTGAAAAAATTGGGACTCTTGAACACTGATCCATCATCACCGATGCAGTCTTCTCCATCACTCCTACCCAAACGACCACCTCCACCCAGCCCTCTGACTCCTACGTGGCAAAAACCCAAGTATAAGAAAGCCAAGGAAAGCCCTGATACCTGAACCACCGGACTCTCTTTTTTTTTTCTCCCTTTACATCCCTTTTTGGGATGTGGACATGCCTTACCCCTTCGCCATACAGGTCTCCCCCCCCTTTTTTTTTTCCTCTTTGGAGCACCTGTCTGGTCCTGGGGGGCGTTGAAAGTTTTTGATCCTGTTTTTTGGGGTTATACCCTCTTAGTGATAAAATTATTTTTATTTTTTTATTTTTTTTATTTTTTTTATTTATTTATTTTTTTAATTATATATATATATATATATATATATATATATATATATATATATATATATATATAATTTTTTTTTATTAATTTTGTTATGGGGGTCAATTTTAACTTGTGATCCTTTCTGCTCCCTCCCGTTATAGATATACTTCTCAGTTATAAATGGGGTAGGGAGTGTATACTAATATATTGCTGTCATAGTTTTTTAGGGGTGCCATGCACAGGGCGGTACCTTTGCGCCTCATCCTTCCCTCGAAGTCGGATTGCAGTTATTCCTACTTCGGGTGGGGATTTCCTCCACGAGTTTGGAGGCAACACATTTATATCTCGGGATATGATGAACATTTTTTTCACATATCTCTGGATCTTCTTCTCTTCTCCTACTATTCTTCTGCTTTTTCTCTCTCTTAATCCCCTTACTAAATTTTTACTCTTTTCAGTGACGTGTGCGGTCTCGCTTGCCCACGGGACCGGGGATCGTGATCTGAGGATCCTAACATTGATACATGACCACATACCACCCGTCAATTGGAAGGTAGGTGATTGGGGTTTACTGGCATTTCAACCTATCCTGCTCCATGGCTGACCACACCACCTCCTCACAGGCCCTATGCCTGGCCTCACATAACGTACAGGGGCTTAATTCCCCACTTAAGCGTCGGAAAGTCTTTCAGTATTATCGTGACCAAAAAATAGACATACTATTTCTTCAGGAAACACACTTTCCAAGATCTTACGCTCCGTCTTTTATACATGCCAAATTCCCCACGTTTTTTCTTGCCAATTCTGATAAAAAAACCAAAGGGGTGGGAATTTTCTTCTCCCGCAAAACGCAATTTTCACTAACTTCTGAATTTAGGGACCCTGATGGCAGGTTCATTCTAGTGAAGGGACTCATTGATGGTCAGATTTACTCACTAATCTCATATTATGCACCTAACCGAGGACAATCCAAATTTTTCCAATCCCTCTTTCTCACCCTTGGTCCAATGCTGGAGGGCATGGTCCTTTACGGCGGAGATTCCAGCATAGCATTTGACGCAGGAAAGGATAAGTCTAGACCCCCCGGAAGGGATGGAGTGCGCCCCACCAGACAGAGCCTCAATGTAGCCAGACAGATCTTCCAGCAGGGTCTGGTAGATGCTTGGAGGGAACTAAATCCTGGTACTCGGGATTATACGCATTATTCCAGCCCCCACAATACTTTTGCCAGAATTGATCACTTTTTCATTATGCAAAAACATATCCCGCTGGTGCGTAAAGTTATCATTAAAGACTCTGTCTGGTCGGACCATTCCTTCCTCCTCTTAATCATACACAAATCTGTAACTCCTCACCAAGGATTTCATTGGAAATTAAATGCCTCTTTACTCAGCAATCCCTCACATGTCAATGAACTTAGCAAAGATATTCAGGAATATTTCTTACATAATGATGTTGATAATATCTCTCCCATCTCACTGTGGGCTGCTCACAAAGCCTATGTAAGGGGTAAGCTAATCCAAATGTCCGCTAGAATAAACAGAGCCCACAAACTGGAAATTGCTAGACTTGAAAGTGAATTTTCTCACTTCAGTAAACAACATAAACGCAACCCCACTGTTACATCGACAGCTAGCCTTGAATCCGGGCGCATGGCTCTTAATCTGTCCCTCACGGCCATTGAGGAGAAAAGTCTACGATGGGATGGAGGGAGGTTCTATTATCAAAAGGACAAATTGGGTGCCATGTTGGCACGCAGGCTTACTCCTAGGCTGAGGGTGCGCACCTTCCCTAAGATACGTTTAAGTACTGGCAAGTACTGGAATCCTTTCATGATTTTTACCGATCTTTATATAGTACTCAAGGGTCGGAACCCTCGTCTCACACAATTGACTCCTATCTGAGCTCCCTGAACCTCCCTAAGCTACGAGAGCATCATAAGGACAGCCTTGAGAATCCTATTTCTGCGGAGGAAGTTTCTCAGGTCATTCATGACCTCAAAAATGACTCCGCTCCTGGTCCAGATGGCTTTTCAGCCCCGTATTACAAGCACTTCTCCCAGCAGCTTTCTCCATATCTAGCTCGCTTTTATAATCAGTTACGAGCTGGGGGTCAATTAGACAAGACGCTTAATTCGGCTTTCATCACAGTAATACCAAAGCCAGGTAAGGACACCAGCTGTACAGCTAATTACAGACCCATATCATTGATCAACAATGATCTAAAATTTAGTTCCTGTGAGCGAGATCAAGGGTGAATTGTATACCCATTTTTCCTTCCGATGAAGTGCGTCCCATACTTTAAATACGTTTTTAGTCAATTCATGTGATTCTAAATCCAGTGTTCTAAACTTACTTGGTGTCCAAATATTTTTGTGTAGTGTGGTTCTACTTAAAGTATTTTCTATCTCACCCCACTTTTTTTCCCTATTTTCTTTTGTCCACTCTACCATACGTGCTAATATTACCGCCTTGTAGTACCTTATTATATCTGGAGAGGCCAAACCACCGTGCTTTCTCTTCCTGGTCATTAGTGTATAATTTACTCTCGGCTTTTTATTGTGCCATATACATCTGCATTTTTTTTATTATGTTGAAAAAACTCTGAGGGATCGCAATAGGTAACATCTGGAAGGTGTACATTATTTTCGGTAATATCACCATTTTGTACATATTTATTCTGCCCATCCAGGATGTTGATTGTAAACTTATCTTTTTTATTTCTTACTTTATCTTGTTTATTAATGGGATGTAATTTGCCGGGTATATTCTCTCATAGTTTGATGTTATTTTGATTCCCAAGTATGATAGTTCACCTTTTACCCACGTAAATGGATATTCTCTTTGAAGAGCAAGAACTTTGTTTTTTCCCAATCCAATATTTAGTATTTCTGTTTTTATAGGGTTAATTTTGAAATTAGAGCATTCTCCATAATCTTTTATTTCTTTAATTATATTCGCCAGAGTCGTCTTAGGGTTTGTGACGTACATTAAAATATCATCGGCGTACGCCGCAATTTTATATTCTTTATCTCCCACTCTCGAACCCCTATCCCCTGGTTGTTTCGCAGGGTCGCCAGAAAGGGTTCCAATGACAGGACATATAGGAGTGGCGAGAGTGGGCAGCCTTGGCGCGTTCCATTGTACATCTCAAAAATTGGTGAGAGTCTCCTGTTAACCTTAACCGTTGCCGTGGGCCCATTATATAAATTTTTTATCCACTTCATGATTTTAGGACCCAATCCGAGATGCTGCATCGTATCCATCATAAATCCCCAGTCTACCCTGTCGAATGCTTTTTCTGCATCAATCGACGGGAGTAGTACTGGGGATCCACCGGTCTTCTTCTTTCGCAGCATCAATAATGTTTTAATACTGTTGTCTCTTCCTTCTCTGCCCGGAATAAATCCGGTCTGGTCCGGGTCTATCCAAAGTGTCATGAATTTATTTAATCTACTGGCCAAGATTTTTGCGTAAATTTTTGTACCCGCATTTAATAAGGCTATGGGCCTGTAGCTGGAGCAATTGGTTTTATCTTTTCCTTCCTTGGGGATTATGGTTATATATGCCAGTAATGTTTCTCTTCTTACCTCTTCATCTTCTCCAATTTTGTTCAAATACTCGCAGAACTTTGGTATCAATTGTTCCTGGAATTTTTTATAATATTTAATCGTGAACCCGTCTGGCCCGGGACTTTTTCCTGAAGGTGTATCTTTCATGGCCGTCCTGATTTTATCTTGCGTTATCTTTTTTTCCAACTCTCTCAGTTGTTCAGATGTGATTTGTGGTAAATTAGTTCTTTTTAGATAAGTTTGAATCTTCTTCCTTCTTGCTTCTTTTTCGGATTGTGGTTCTTGCTTTTTTATTGAATAAAGTGAACTATAGTATTGCAAAAAGGCTTGCGCGATGTTTGTTGTCGTATGTTTTATTTCTCCCTTATCGTTTTTTATTTTCTCTATATAATTTAGAGTTTTCTTTTTCTTTAACATGTTAGCGAGATATTTACCCAGTTTGTTTCCATCCTTATATCTATTTTGCAATACCCTGTTATGTTCTTTTCTCTCTTCGTGTATCATTAGTTCTTTTAATTGGTCTCTTTTTAGGGTCAGAGCCCTATATGTTTCTTTTTCAGCTTGTTTTTTGTGTCTTTGTTCCAGGTTATGAATTTCTTTTATCAATCCCATCATGTTTTTAATTCTTTCTTTTTTCCTACCCCAATCGATATTAGTTTGCCCCTAATAACAGATTCATGTGCTTCCCATATAGTTGCTCTTGACAAATCAGGGGTGTCATTCTCCGCAAAGTAATTTCCAATCTCTTCCGTTATAACTTTTTCGGTTTTGCTGTCGTCTAATAGATCTTCATTAATTCTCCATGTACCTCGCCCCATGGATTCCCCATGTATTTTTATTTTCAACCTTACAGGGAAATGATCTGATATTGTTGTGACTCCTATTGTTGTTTCTATTACCTCCTCTAAGCTTCTGTGTTCCACCATGATGTAATCCAATCTGGAGTATGTTCCATGGACTGTAGAGTAATATGTATAGTCTTTTATGCTCGGATGTTGCACCCGCCATGCGTCCACCAATTGATATTCAAAAAGTTTCTTTTTGATCTTCCTTAGTTGTGATGTTTCTCTTTCCTGTACTTCTGATGTACTAATTTGTGGTCCATGGGGAAGTTGAAGTCTCCAGCCAGTATCAGTTTACCCTGTTTAAACTCTGTCAGATCTTTCAATACTTCTTTTAGATAATTTTTGGGGCTTTTGTTGGGGCAATAGACATTGGCTAGCGTAAATTTCGTACCCAGTATTGTCCCTATAAGGAAGAGAAAGCGTCCTTCTGGGTCAGTTTTCCTCTTCTCTGTTACAAAACAGATGTTATTCCTAAATCCTATTGCGACTCCTTTTGCCTTTCTGATTGGTGAATCTCCATAATACCATGTTGGAATATTTTTAGAATATAATTTGACATTTGAATCCTGAGTGATATGTGTTTCCTCTAGAAAAATTATTCCGGCCATACTTCTTTCTAGTTCTTGTAGTATTATCCGTCTCTTTTTAGGTGAATTCAAACCACGCACATTGTAGGTCAGGAAGTTGATGCTATTTATTAACTTCATTTCACTCTATTTTCCGCGCGTCCCCCCCGGGCGCCCCACCCCCCGGCTGGCATTAAGACCTCCGGGTGGGGGGGCCCGTAAGGGGCGACACGCGTGAAAGCTACAAATTCGTCTTTATTCTCTTTTTTTTTCCTTCCTTTCCCTGCTTCTCTTTCTTTTCTTCTGTCTTCCTTTCTATTATGAGATAGACACAGGAGCCTGAGTGTCTTCCTTGTGAAACAAACCTTGTTCCTCCCCTGCCCTCCTACCCACCTCCCCCCCCACACCCTCTTCCCACTCTCCCCCCTCCCGCTCCAACCCCAAACCCTAAAACTTTTGACCTTTCGGTCATGAGCAGGGACCCTGTTTCCTTTTTTTCCTTCTCTCATTTCTTTCTTCGTCCTTCTTTAGATGTTCTCTCTCCCTGCTCCTGTAGTTGAGGTGGAGGTCTACTTGGCGCTTCTAAACTGCTTCGCCCTTACCATTGGGATAGCAGCTTCAGGGCATGCCTCGCGTTCGGGTTCCCCCCCTCTCATCCCCTAGCTAAAACCTCTTCCCCCTTTCCCTGGCTTTAATATTGTTATTTTACCCTTTTCTTTCTCTTATATTTCCATTATTGTCATTCTACTTGATTTGCTTACTCGCCAGCTTCATCCCTATTCTTCGTCTCTATTCTTCGTCTCCTCCCCCCATTATACTATTTTCTTCACGCCGACTGCCATTGTGCTTCATCTACATTCAGACTATCAGGTCTTCTGATTATATCTTCAAGGTTTTCTGGTAGTGGGATTTCCAGAGCTTTGCAAAAATCAGGGATTTCATCAGTAAATTTCAGTTTGATAGCTCTTCCGTTTCTTTTTACCATCAGGCATGCTGGGAAGCCCCAGTTGTATTGGATTTCCTGTTCCTGCAGAATTTTTAATAGGGGTGGTTGTCCTTTCCACTGTCGCTCGCAATTCCTGGCCCATCACACGTAGTTCCTCCTTAATTCCACCCAGTTGATCCAAAAGTCTGTTGAGTGAGCTTTTACATGCATTGACAGCAAGCAGTACGTCTTTTAATGTTGGTTCAGCCTGCGGTACTAAGCCTGCATCAGGAGACTGGACTGGCACAGTGCCCTGTGTCTCACACTCTGACGCACTATTTCCCCCATTTTTTGTGCCTATTAATGCTAACGTCGAGGGCAATTGTCCATGACTCTTTCTATCCAGGGAAGGCCCAGATTGAGTTTTTGCTTGTAATTGCTGAGGGCATTTTCCTGGTGTTTGCCCAGAAGTATGGGCAAACCGTTTCAGTTTGGCTGCTGCTGCTGCCTGGTTCCCCTTTTCTTTAGTCGAGTGTGTTGCTTGAGAACCTGCACTCTTCTGGTGCACCTGTTCCTCCCCTTTTTCCTAGTCATGATGCTATTTGCACCGGCTTAAGGAGAGAAAAAAAAAAAACCTGGGATCCCTAAACAGCCCGGAAAGCCCAGAGACAGTCGCCCTTTATTAACTCTGCAAGTACTGTCAAGATTTTATGTGCATTAATCATTTGCAGTTAAGCTACTAGAAAATATAAAATATGCTAGTATGCTATATGACACGTTCATTAAAGTATCAGAGTGCCTGAGCGACTAGATTCCTGGGCATAAGGTGCGGAAATTGCTTTCTCCTAGGATTCTCTAAATAGGAGAGAGCTAAAAATATAACGAACTTATACTGTTTGATGTCTTCAAAAAACATGCAGTTCTGGTATACTTATTGTCACTTATTTGTGCTGCTGCTACTACAAACATACATTGGTTTAATTGCCCAAATCTTCACTGAAGTAAAAGAAAAAAGATACACTGGTTCAGTATGTGGTAGATTCGTTAAGGTGTGCAGACCTCAAGCTATTAAAGTGTCAGATAACTTATACTGGTCACCAGCGATATATAAAGCAATGTAAAGTCATTAGATAACATAGGCTGAGTTTATCTGGAAGTCAAAGAGCCAGGACACTTATCTTCAGCCTCAGCCTAGTGCATGTATCAAGCGCAGCCTTGCCTGCATCTCACACTGACAGCATTATACACTGGCCATACCGGCCCAGGGTTCAGACCCCCCAGAGGGAGCATCACTCACGTTACTGAAGTCCTGCAGACGTGGGCTCCTTCAGGTGAGTGCAGCGAATGGCCCCCCTCATTGTGCGGTCGCCCGATGTTCCACTCGGCGTCCCCAGGCCTCACCTCCACAGTGCCAGCTGATCATAGCTCACGCGATACTTCGCATGCACGCGAATACCCGAGACTCTCTCCATGGATCCTCGAGCATGCTCGTGATTTTCCGGAGGTATGCCCCATCTCTACGCCGATTCCTTCAAGCCAGGCAGAGTACATGCCGCAGGGTACATGCGGCCAGCCAGCTGTCAGAAACCATGAATCAGACAGAGACAGAAGTACAATTAAATCACACTTGTTTATTAATAAAAAATAAAAAGGTAAATAGAGTAAGCGTAGTCAAAGCATAGCCAGAGTTCAGTAACCGGATCGGGTAATCAGCCAGGCCAGAAGTCAGGGATCCAAGTGGAACAGCAAGCAGGCAAAGGAGCCAGAAGGGATGTCAGCAAAGCCAGTCTTTAAACAGGAATGCAGGAGATGGTTTCTTGTGATGTGACCAGGGCGAAGGCAGAGATGAAGTGAGCTTGACAGCTTTAAGTAGGCAGGTCAGACGAGCAGGATCAGGAACAGCTGGGTAACTGTGGAGAGAGATGAGAGCTGGCAATTAGCCGACAGCTGAGCGGCCAGCTCAGAGAAGGAAGGGCTGAGCTAGCCCTGACAATACCCCCTCCTCAACGAACCCTCCCCTCAGAGGACCACTGGGCTTGAGGGGAAAACATCTATGGAAATCGCGGAGGAGGGCAGGGGCATGTACGTCCGAGGATGGGACCCAGGAGCGTTCCTCTGGATCGTGCCCCTTCCAATGCACCAGGTACTGTATGCACCCATGGAACCTATGGGAGTCAACAATATATTGTACCTAATACTCCTCATGGTTCTCAACCAGTATAGGGTGAGGACGTGGCACACAGGTGTTAAATCGGTTGCAGACCAACGGTTTCAATAAGGATACATGAAACACATTTGGGATGCACATACTAGGAGGAAGGTCCAACGTGTAAGCCACTGGGTTAATCCTGCGAAGGATACGGAAAGGCCCAATAAACCGAGGTTCAAACTTCAGTGAGGGAATACAAAGTCGAAGGTTGCGAGATGACAGCCAGACCCTTTCCCAACCTGGTAGGAAGGCGCAGGCAGGCGTCTGTGGTCAGCATGGAGTCTGTACCTCTCATTAGCATGACGGAAAGCCTCCTGGACTTGTGCCCAAGTGGAATGAAGACCAAGGAGATGCTCCTCTAATGCAGGAATACTCTGCAGAACAAACGAGTCAAGCAACATGGAAGGTTGGAAACCATAATTCGCCATAAGCGGAGACAATCGGGAGGCAGAATTCAAGGCACTGTTGTGAGCAAACTCTGCCCATGGTAATAGGTCTGACCAGTTGTTATGATGGTCAGAAATATAGCAACGTAGGAATTGCTCCAAGGACTGATTGGCTCGCTCTGCGGCCCCATTAGACTGTGAGTGATATGCAGAGGAGAAAGCAAGCTGAATTCCCAACTGTGCACAAAAGGCTCGCCAGAACTGGGAGACAAACTGACTACCCCTATCCGAGACAATCACCTTGGGTAGCCCATGTAAGCGAAAGATCTCCCAAGCAAAAATGGAAGCCAGTTCCTTAGAATTAGGCAACTTCTTAAGTGGAATACATCTTTGAGAACCGGTCAACCACCATAAGGATAACAATGTTGCCTTGGGAGTTGGGCAACTCCACAATGAAATCCATAGACAGGTGGGTCCAGGGCCTCTCTCCATTGGGTATGGGTTATAGGAGGCCCACTGGAAGGTGTCGTGGAGTCTTACTCTGAGCACACATGGAACAGGCAGCTACAAAGGCAGTTACATGAGCACGTAGACTAAGCCACCAAAATTGTTGGGAAATGGCCAAACAAATTGATTCTTCCCAGGGTGGCCAGCTGCCTTGGAAGAATGCTAAGTCTGGAGCATGGCAGTATGGAGACACTCTGGGACAAAGCAAAGTTCACAAGGTTTCTCAGGAGGAGCATCGACCTGAGCAGCAAGAATTTTGTCACCCAAAGGAGAAGTAAGACTGGTGCGAACCGTAGCCAGAATACGATCAGGAGGAATCACAGGAACCAGAACTAACTCCAACTTGGAAGTGGAGGAAAATTGTCGTGACAAGGCATCAGACCTTACATTCTTAGTACCGGGTAAGAATGAGACAATGTAATTGAAACTTGACAAGAAAAGAGCCCATCGCGCCCTTTTGGGAGAGAGGTATTTAGCCTCAGACAAGAATATGGTCAGTAAGAATGAGAACCGGCACAGTGGTACCTTCAAGGAGATGTCTCCATTCTTTCAGGGCTAAAATGATCGCCAACAGCTCTCTGTCACCAATCTCGTAATTGCACTCCGCAGGTGACAGCTTCTTGGAAAAGTAGCCACAAGGATGCATAGCACTCTCAGAGGTGGAACATTTAGACAGAAGGGCGCCATCACCAGTCTCAGAAGCATCAACCTCAAGGATAAAAGGTAACATAGGATCAGGATGTGCCAACACAGGAGCAGAAAAAAGGCAGCCTTGAGACTCTCAAAGACCTTAATGGACTCCGGAGACCAACTCTGTGGGTTACCGTCCTTTCTGGTCATATCAGTCAGGGGCTTGACCAGAGACGAGAAGTTACGAATAAACTTCCGATAATAGTTGGAAAAACCCAGGAAATGCTGTCGAGGACGTAAACCCATGGGTCGAGGCCACTGTAGGACTGCCGAAAGTTTCCCTGGGTCCATCGAAAAACCAGCAGTGGAAATGACAACCCAGAAATTTAACCTGTTCACGATGGAACTTGCACTTCTCCAGTTTACAATAGAGATTGCTCTCTCTTATGCCGCGTACACACGACCGGACTTTCCGTCAGAGTAGAATCTGACAGTCTTTCCAACGGTGTTCTGCTGAAACAGACTTGCCTACACATGATCACACCAAAGTACATTCATTTAAAACACGATGACGTATGACGGGACTAGAAAAAGGAAGTTCAATAGCCAGTAGCCAATAGCTGCCCTTGCGTCATTTTTGGTCCGTCGGACTAGCATACAGACGAACGGTTTTCCCGATAGGAATTGAGTCCGTCGGAAAGATTTGAAAAGTTCTATTTCTAGGTCCGTCAGAATTTTAGAAAGAAAAAGTCCAATGAAGCCCACACACGATCGGAATGTCTGACGGAATGATTCCGTCTGACCTTTTCTGACAGAAAGTCCGGTCGTGTGTACGCAGCATAAGTTTCTTAAGCACACGACAGACATCTGTGTGGTGGCTATATGCAAGTGTTGGCACAATAAACTGGAAAAGGCAACAAAAAGCAAAGCGTTACCACCGGGTTCAGCCTGTACATAGATCAGTTCCTACAACCCATAGTCTCATCATTACAGTCATATATACGTGATGGAACACACCTGCTAGAACTTCTGTCCCCCTACAGATGGGAGTCCTCTTACATTTAGCTCTCGCTCGACGTCTGCTCCCTCTATACCTCCATCCCATATAAATTTGGACTTATGGCATTGGAGAAATTTCTGTCCATAGACCCCCTGATGAATATGCGTCAGGCCAGATTCATTGTGGAAGCCACGGAATTCTACCTGACGCATAATTATTTTGCTTTCGATGGAGAATACTATCAGCAAATACAAGGCACAGCGATGGGAGCCAATTTTGCTCCCTCCTATGCCAATCTGGCTATGGGATTCTGGGAAAATAATTACATCCACAACAATAATCCCTTTGCGGCCAATATAGTCTTTTTTGGTAGATATATTGATGATTTGATCATCATCTGGGACGGCGAAATTGAGCTTATTGTTCCCTTTGTCCAACAGTGCAACAACAATCCCTATGGGCTCTCATTCACATCAGTTATGGACCCTTCCACCATAGCGTTCCTAGATTTGGAACTGGGACATGATGGCCCAACCATCACTTCCAAGAACTATACCAAACCTACCGCAGGCCATTCTTATTTACATTTTAAGAGTTGCCACTTTCCTAAATGGATTACCAATATCCCCAAAGGGCAATTTTGCCGCCTTCAACAGAATTGTATGAAAGATTCTGATTATGTCGAACTCAGTACTACTCTAAAAAGAAAGTTCCTTGATAAACAATATCCTGAATCTCTGGTCAAAGAAGCCTTTGATTATTACCTCCATGGAAAACCCCAAAAGAACAGTCAACCACAAAAGGATTGCTCCAGTAGGTTCGTAACCACTTTCCATAACAAACATAAGAACATGGAGAAAATTCTACAAAAACAATGGGACATTTTACAGCAGGTTCCCCACCTTAAAGCTGTACTCCCTGCCCGTCCCAAAGTCACGTACCGTAGGGCCCCCAATTTGAAGAGTAAAATTGCGCCAAGCAAACTCAAATCCATTGCAACTCCTCCCGCTGCACCCACTTTAATATCCTTGGTAGGCATGTACCAATGCCGAAAGGCTTTATGTAAAACTTGCAATTTCGTTCAGCATGGACAAAAGTCCTTCACTACCAAGGGAAAAACCTACACATTGAAGGACTTTTTCAACTGCTCGTCAGACTCCGTTGTCTATGGTCTTAGTTGCCCTTGTGGGCTGATCTATGTAGGTCAGACCATCAGGGCCCTTTAGACAGAGGTTTGGCGAGCACAGAAGGTTTATTGAGGGTGGCACGGACCCCCCATAGTGTCCCGAGACACTTTGCCATGGCCCATTAGAGCTCTATGGTAGGCCTCAAGGTTTGGGTGATCGAACAGATCCCTAAGTCTGAAAGGTTCAAGAAGCTGAAAGGTTCAAGAAGCTTTGCGCTCGTGAGACTTTTTGGATCTATACCCTGGACGTTTTGTCGCCAGGAGGAATTAATGAGAGCATTGAGATCACCACCATCCTGTAAATCTCACTAGTCCTCTAATATTATTAGTGTTTTTGCTTTTCCGTTTGGTATCCCCTCCCCCATTTCGAGTATCCCCTTAACTTATGCTTGCTGGTCTGGTTACGACCACCCTTGCTGAATTCTCCTTTGTCATTTAATTACCAGCATTCTCCAATTATCATCTTAGGTATCTTTTTTATATATTTTATACAGTTTTGTAATGGTTTGCCAATTATGTTCTGTGTAATTCATATTTTTACATACATGTGTATATATATCCATATAGCAGAAAGAAAGCAGGCAAAGGAGCCAGAAGGGATGTCAGCAAATCCAGTCTTTAAACAGGAACACAGGAGATGGTTTCTGGTGATGTGACCAAGGCAAAGGCAGAGATGAAGTGAGCTGGACAGCTTTAAGTAGGCAGGTCAGACGAGCAGGATCAGGAACAGCTGGGTAACTGTGGAGAGAGATGAGAGCTGGCAATTAGCCGACAGCTGAGAGGCCAGCTCAGAGAAGGAAGGGCTGAGCCAACCCTGACACCAGCTCAGGTAGACTTAGATAAGGGAGATAATTTGCACCGCTCTCCTTGCTATCAGGCTTGTAGTCCCAGAGCTGCATTAAGCTCCACTCTCCATAACACCCAGGCGGAGGGGGGCACACACACATCCTCACTCCTCTCTCTCCACTCACTCCCGCATCTCAAATACGGTCACCGCCCTGTTCAACAGCACAGGGCATTGTTTCGGTAATTGCCACACCGCACCAATCCGCCTCCCTGTCTGGGCCACATATGATCCCCCCTGTGTGTGCCTGGGTGCCCCAGCACTTTTGGCTTTTTTTTGGCGTTGCGGCAAAACAGGTGGATGGGACTGGACAGAGCGGGGGAATGTGTTAACACACAGGCACCTCTGGGAACTGCCCAGGGGTCCTAGGTGCATGGAGGGGCCTCTCCACATAAGTTTTTCCTCCAAATAATGAATTTATCTTCCTATCCATTATCGGAAGATCCAATTCATGTACTCGGTCTTGGTTTAATCTTTGTTCAACACAATATGCAGACAATTTTGAATTTATTAAAGATGTTGAATTTTTGCTAGACGACTGATGTACAAAGTCATATATGATATAGTTAGCTATAGGTGGGACTTGATGGACTTGGGTCTTTTTTCAACCTCACCCACTATGTACCTATGATAAGAATCACCAGTCTACTATATCTCGATCTTCCAACCATGAAGTGTTCGGTAGATCTGATATGACACTCAATGATTTCAAGGCTTTGAATGATCTTATGGATTTATGGGAGGAGGGTAATTCACCTGAGGGGCCCTCACCCTTGGTTTTGGGTGATGGCTCCTCAGGCTCCCCCTCCCCCTGGATGCCCCTGCAGTGAGATGTCCCCCCCCCCCAGTTACAGGATATAGGCCCAAATCCAAAGATTTCCACTGTTACAGGCCAATCCCAATATCTGGGCTTTTACTCAGCAAGTCACCAAAGAGATTGCACAAACAAAATGGGACTCTAGACCAAAATCCAATTTGACCTTTGCTCAAAAATCAGGCTCTTACTGCTCTTAAACATAGTGAGGAGATAGTGATTAAGTCGGCCGATAAAGGCAGAAATCTAGTAATAGTGGATAAACCACAATACAGTGCAATGGTCATGGACATTTTAAATAACAAACATTGGTTTAGATGCATCCCCGCTGACTATGTAGATCGGGTTGTAATTAAACATAAGAATCTTATTGGAAGAGCCTTTAATAATGGCCTGATAGATCAGAAAACTTTGGATTTACTAACAGTAAGGGCCCCCAAAACGCCCACCATGTATGCTCTACCCAGGATCCACAAGAATATGGATTGCCCGCCTAGACAACCAATAATCTCTAGAAATGGCTGTCTTACAGAGCCAGCCAGCCAATTGGTGGACAACTATTTGCACCCCATGTAAAATCGTTAAGCTCCCACATACAGGATACTATGGATTTATTAAGAGCCTTGGATGTAATTTCCATCTCAGAGGAGGTGGAGATAGATGTAGAAGCTCTATACAACTTGATCCCTCATCATCTAGTAGTTCGGGTTGTGGATAGCTTTATTTCCGAAAGGGGTGGTAGGGCCAGTTGTTACAATCAGTTTGTTCTGGAATTGCTTGAATTTATTCTGGCCAATAACCTCTTCATATTTGGTCGCTCCCACTTCCTCCTGGAGCAGGGGGTCACTATGGGGAACCGTTGTGCCCCCTCTTATGTGGACCTGTTCCTGGGGGGTTGGGAGCGTGACCTCTTTTCTCATAAAGACATTTTGAATCACAACAAGGTGTTGTCATCTGGACTGGCTCAATGGAGGAACTAGATGATTTTATGAAAATCTTGGAAAACAATGACTTAAATTTGAAGTTTACTGTGCCATGTCACTGACATACAATAAAATTTTCTGGATGTGCGGATTTTGGCAAATGCCGATGGAGGCTTGGGTTCCTCATTGTATAGAAAGCCCTCCTCAGGGGAACACAATCCTCCATGCCGCTAGTTCGCACCCTGTCCCGTTAATTAAAAGTATTCCATACAACCAATATCTCAGCCTTAAAAGGAATTCATCAACAAGACATTGAAATTGAAGCAAAAGATTTACAAGATCGACTGCTCTCTATGGGCTATAGTCGCTCTTGTCTTACCTGTAAAATACTTTTCTTGGAGTACATCACGGGACACAGAGCCATAGTAGTAACTATGTGGGATGTCCCAGAGCAATGCTATCTGAGGGGAGGGAGACACAAACAAAAGTAGGGTGTCATCAGACCTGAGGACCTATGCTGCTGCCTGCAGCACACTGCGCCCAAAGGCGATATCCTCCTGTCTTTTTACATCCACCTGATAGAATCTGTATGGACTGAAGGCCAAATTGCGGCCTTGCAGATTTGAGCCATGGAGGCTTGGTGATGCACTGCCCACAACGCACTAACAGTCCTTGTGGAGTGCACTTTGATTTGAAAAGGTGGAATTTTCCCCTTCAAACCATAAGCCTGAACAATCACTTGCCGAATCCACTTAGAGATAATTTCAATGCTGCCTGTCCTTTTCTAGAACCTTCAGGCAACACAAACAAAACATCAATTTTTGGAATCTGAGCAGTCGCTTTCAAGTAGACTTTGACTGCTCTCACTACATCAAGAGAATGTAGTGACTTCTCTTCCATGGAACAGGGTTCTGGAAAAAATGAAGGCAGAACAAAATCTTGGTTTAGATAAAAACCTGACACTACCTTCGGTAGAAAGTTAGGATGAGGGCGCAATACCACCTTATACTTGTGAATAATTAAATATGGCTCTTTGGAAGAAAGAATAGCCAACTCTGATACCCTTCTTGCAGAAGATATGGCAACCAGAAAAAAAGGATCAAGGGAGTATGCCGTATCGGCTCAAAAGGCTGTTTTTGTAAAGCCGACAAAACTAGATTCAGGTCCCAAGATTTCAGGGGTGACCTAACCGGCGGATTAAGCCATGTTACCCCCTGTATGAAATTACGGACCAGAGAATGCGAAGCAAGTGGTCATTGGAACAATACCGATAAGGCCAAGACCTGACCTTTGATTTTATTCAAGGCCAGCTTCATCTCTAATCCCATTTGCAGAAAGGCAAGAATTCTGCCTATAACATATTTTCTAGGATGCCAACTCCTGCATTCACACCAGGAAACATATGCCCTCCAGACTCTATAATAAATGACTCTGGAAGCTGGCTTCCTTGCATTAACCAAGGTAGAAATTACTGACCCTGAAAGCCCACGATTCTTCAGAATGTGGGTTTCACTATCCAAACCGTTAAATTTAGTGTTTGTAAGGTAGGATGGAATACTGGTCCCTGCGAGAGTAGGTCTGGATGTGGTGGTAGGGTCCCCTAATGCCATCCTTATGATCTCTGCATACCAGGACCTTTTGGGCCATGCTGGGGCCACAAGAACCACCGACTTCTTTTCCTGCTTGATCCTCGAAGAAGACGAGGTAGCATCAGGATAGGAGGGAATCATAAATCAGTGAGAACCGATCCCACGGGGTCGTTAAGGCATCCGTTCCGCACGCAAGCGGATCCCTTGTTCTTGACACAAAGTTGTTGAACTTGGACACAAACAGATCCACATCCGGGACCCTCCATCTTTGGCATATGACCAGGAAGATGTCGGGGTGAAGGGACCATTCCTCCGGGGAACAACTGTTGGCGACTCAAGTAGTCCGCCTGCCAATTCTCTATCCCTGGAATGAAGATTGCCAATATGCATGGCACATGCTCTTCTGCCCAGGCTAGGATATGGTTTACCTCTCCCTGGGCTGCATGACTTCTGGTGCCCCCTTGGTGATTGATATAAGCCACTGCTGTGGCGTTGTCGGATTGAATCCTGACCAGACAATTCCGCAACCTGAACGTCCAGGCCATTAGGGCTAAACACGCTGCCTGAATCTCTAGAATGTTGATGGGCAAGGTCCTTTCGGCCCTGGACCATTTTCCGTGGACAGTCGTTTCTGCCAAGACTGCTCCCCAACTTTAAAGGCTGGCAACTGTTGTTACCACCTTCCAGGTAACCGGCATGAAGGATTTCCCCTTCTGCAAATTCTTGGATATCCTCCACCAACTGAGGCTCTGGCGCACTTTTGGCAACAAACGCATTGGAAAATATAGCGCTTGGACCTTCTTGTTCCAAGCAGACAGGATACTGTTTTGTAGCAGTCTCAAATGAAACTGAGCATAGGGAACTGCTTCGAATGAAGCCACCATCTTTCCTAATAACCTCATGCAAAGGCGAATAGAAGGATCTTTCTTCGCCCTGACCACCTGAACCAGCTCTTTTATAAACTGATTTTTGCCTGGGGTAAAAACACCATTTTCTGGGCTGTATCTATGATCAGACCCAAATACTCTAGTCTTTTTACTGGTTTTAAAGAAGATTTCTCTAGATTGAGGATCCAACCTAGGTATTCCAGGTATTCCAGGTAGTTGACTGTGGTGACCATGCTTTGGTCTAAGCAGGCTACCGACCGCTCTATCAAGAGCAGGTCGTCTAGGTATGCCACAATTGTTATACCTTAAGCTTGTGCCCTTAACTTGGCCAGAGGAGGGGCCAGAACTTTTGTAAACACCCGAGGTGCCATAGCTAGACCGAAAGGTAAAGCTGTACAAACTGTAAATGGAGTTTTTCTACCTCTAAACGCAGATACTTCTGGTGAGCGGGGAATATAGGCACATGCAGGTATGCATCCTTGATGTCGATTGACACCAGAAGTTCTCCTCCTTGTAGGATGGAGACAACTAATCAAATTGATTCCATGCGAAAAGAGAGTATATTCAGCAACTGATTTAGATCTTTGAGCTCTAGAATGGGTCTGACATCTCACATGAAAAGGTTTGAGTAAAACCCCAACCCCTGCTCTTCCATGGGGACCACCATGATCACTTTTTGAGACAAAAGTCGGTCTAACGCTTGAAAGAGAGACTTCTTTTTCTCTGGATCTTTGGGGATGTTTGACCTGAGGAAACGAGGAGATAGGAACTCTAGTTTGTACCCTAGAGCTATTGTGGAGACCACCCATCTGTCTCAAAACTCTTCCTGCCAGACCCTGGAGAACTGCAGAAGCCTTTCCCCCACTCAAGCGAGCGGGGGCGCCCCTTCATAAAGAGGCTTTAGTATTCTGTCTTGTAGGTTTCCTGCCCCAGTGTCAGGCCACCTGAGGCCAGGTGATAGATGCACACAGTTGGGATTAGGAGTGCACAGCAAGGTAGTGGACCCTACGGCTGACTGCTGCGGATGAGAGTCAGGGTGGTAAAGGAAGGCAGGGCCGCTGGAACACCAACACAGATCCCACTGGGGTTAGAGTGTAAGATTCCCTAGGGCGCGGAGTCTAAGAGCCAGCAGGTGTTCCCCAGAGCCTCTATTGGGGAGGATAGACTGGGCTGCAACTGGATCCAGGTCGTGGCCCTCAGGGTCCCCCAGCTCATGCCCACAGTAGGCAACAGGAGGATAGGGATAGTAAGGGAATAAGCCAAAGTCGGGGCTACTAGTAGACAAGGGCAACAGAGTACACACCAAAGGTTCAGGGTCACAGGCAAACAGGGATAATTGGGGACACGCCAAAAGGTCAGGGTCACAAGCAGACAGGAATAGTTGAGAACACGCCAAGGTCGGCAACAGAGACAAACGTAGAGCACAGGGCAAGCAGGAAACAGGAAGCCAAACACACAATGGTTGATCAGCAGGGCTGGCCTGCAGTGCACAGGTTAATATAGAGTTCTCTGATAGGAGCTGGGGGGGGAGCCATGCTAGAGGAGAGATTATAAAAGCAGTCAGGTGAGATTTGGCTGGTCTCTAGAGATGAACATATGGTTATAGGTAAGATGACAGACAAACTCTATTGCATAACCATGACACCCAGGACTTCTTTTCTCCCTGGGGTTGACCCTGAGGTTTACCTCTTGATCCTGATGACAGAGGCCTTTTGCGACTGGCTGGAGGCTGATTCCCCTGGCCCTGGAGAAGGAGCCCATTTAAATAAGGGACATTTGCTCCTTTTCTTAACTGGCAAAAGGGTACTCTTTCCACTTGATATTTTTTGGATATATTTGTCCAAATCATCCCCAAACAGCCTTTCACCGCGGAAAGGAAAACCAGCCAAGAGTTTTTTGCATGGCACTTCGGCTGACCAATTTTTCAACCATAAGATTCTATGCATATGCACCAACCCAAGCGTAACTCGAGAGGTCTGCAGAATAGAATCTCTCATTGCGTCAATTGCAAAATACAAAGCCCCTGGCAACTTAGCTAAATCCTGGGCCTGCTGATCAGGGATAACCTTGAGCACCTGTCTTAACTGGTCCCTCAAGGATTGACACACCCCAATTGCTGCCACTGCAGGTTGAGCCACTGAACCTGCCAAAGAAAAAATGTTTTTAACAGGAATTCCAACTTCTTATCGGTTTGATCCCTAAGTATTTGAGCATTGTCAACCGACAAGTCAAATTCTTATTATTCAATTGCTACCCCATTTTTTAGTAAATTTCTCCTCCATAGGATAAAGTGTTGAAAACTTTTTAGGAGGAAAAACATGCTTATCTGGGTGTTCCCACTCAGAATACATAAGTTGTTCCAGCAATGAATGGACCGGAAAGGCCCCCAAGGCTTGAGGGGGCTTTAGTGAACCCAGAAAAGAAGTGGGCTTTTCAGCCGACTCAGTTAAGGGTAGCTTAAATGTGGAGCAGACCATTTCAGTTCAGGACTGGAGGAAGCCTGCAGCTTCTGAGCGAGATCTGAGAAAGCATGGAACAGGTACGTGCTCTTGACAGCCCCCGGTGGTGACTTTTAGGCATGACAACGTTTACTTTTAAAGGAGAAAACCCATAAGAACTTAAATTTTTTTTAGGAACCTCCACTTACTTTATCCGCCGTAGGATTCTGTGGTAAACCAACAGACCCAATCTTCATCCATCACGGCGGGTTCCATTAGAAAACCTTCAAGGGCCGGGGCCCCTTTTTATCGGGGGATCCACACCCTTGGACCCGTATAGCATCCCGCCAGGAAATATGGCTGAAAAAAACAAAGCACTGGATCCCGGGGTCTAGCTCTCTAAAAAGAAAAGTGTTACGGGCTAAACCTCATTTCTTCCGACACGAGGCCCGGGTACCATTCAATTTGGCCTGAAAAGACACTTTGAATGGATCCAACTGCATGGCTTGCCCCAGCAAGGAATACTCAAGCGGAGCTCAGCACAGCACATCTTTACTCGTGACCAACACCTTAGACACTGGCGAAAAAACTGAGGTGCTCCCGGTAAGGGGAGGGATTATATAGGGAGTAAACTTCCTGTCTAGGGTGTGCCAGTGTCCATCACCTAAAGGTGGCATATATAACCTACATAGTTACTACTATGGCTCTGTGTCCCGTGATGTACGATAAAGAAAAGAAAATCAGGTTAATTACATATGTGGGTCATCACAAACAGATGCGACAGATCATGGATAAATATTGGCACCTTTTAGTAACTGACAATATTGTCTCTAAGTACGTGAACAATCATCCCCAAATCACTTTTAGAAGAGCCTCCTCTATAAAAGACTAGTTTGTAAAAGGTCATTATGTTAAACACGAACGTTCGGTGTCCCAATCCACAAGAACAAAACCATGTGGGAGATGTAATTTCTGTAATTTTGTGATGAATAGGCAATCTGTGACCTTGCCTAATGGTCAGATTCACAAGCCTATGTTTCAGGCAAATTGTCAAACAATCGGGGTAGTGTATTTGAATGTGGGTTTTTCTATATTGGAAAAACCAAGAGACCTTTTTAATAGGCTTAGAGACCATGTGTCTCTGATCTCCAAAAAGAGAATGAAGACAGCAATCATTAGACACATTGGTCTCTGTCACAACGCAAAGATGCGTTTTTTTTCATTGGAACACATACCTCAACATGAAAGAGGGGGGTATACCGACAAGCAATTATTGCAGCGAGAATCCAAATGGATATATACCCTGTCCACTACAAACTTCCTGGGACTCAAATCTCTTAGTTTTAAACCGTTCCTTTTGGACTTGATTCTTCTGTGAAATAAGTTTAGATACGTTCCAGCTAACTATATTGCTTGACTATGTGGGAGATCAGGTAGTACTGGTCTCTGGCTATAAGTTGTATTTGGTGAATGTAACAATGCTCTGATGTACTGAGTGATTTATCTGAAAGATGTGTTTAAAACATGGCACTTTATAATGCTTGCTTTTTTCTGTAAAAGTTCTCCGGGGCAACCAGGATGTTTAATGATATTCATTTTGACCACTAGATGGTGCTGTCTAATAGGTGCCTATGGGATTAATAGGCAAGCATACGGATGCTCTGGGGCGCCTGGGCCCCGGGATCACTTGGCCATGTATATGCCTGCTTGGATCCCTGATGCAGGGGTGTCCCTTAATAAACATGATATATGGGCCAATTAATATTGGATGTATTATTATTATATTATTTTCTACTCAGTGTTTCTAACCTGAGAAAGGGCAGATCTTGCCCAAAAGCTTGTACTTGTATGAAATGCTGTTATTGATTTTTTTGGAATACATTTACAGCACCGACTATTAACATTGCTGTGCATTCCACACATACATCTGGAAATCTGAAATATATTTTATTTGATATTATTGCATTTGATACACTATAATGATTGGATGTATATTATCCTCTCGAAGATTTATTTAATGCACTGGTAGCATAATATAATGTGCTACAACAGCATTCTAAAATGTTATTGGTGCACCAATGGCCTGTGCCTACATGATGTAGTAATTATTGTGTATTCTATGGACAAAGCAAAGATTTAAATAACTGCTTTGTGAGTACAATGACACAGGTTCTTTTTCATTGATACACATATGCTAGTGGGGATGGCTTGGGGATGGCTACTTGGGATGGCTTCTGAAAGATGCCTCTACCTATAGTGAACCTGTAGCCAGGTGTTAATGTAAACAAGTGTTAAAACAAGCCCTTAATGATATCTGTAGCTCAGAGTGTGAATGATTTGTCCTTATATTTCACAGAACATTCCCTCAATTGGAGCTCATCTCCCTCTTCATAAGGCTATATTCAAACTTGCACTCCTGCGTTTAGCTTTTCTAAATGCAGGAGTATTTATCTGTGAAGTATTAACAACTAAGTTTCAATAACTTCAAAAGTCTTAATGAGTAGAGATGAGCTCAGTGTTTGGTCCAAATTAACATTTGGACGTAACACTGGCTGTTCAGACATTTAATGGTTACTAAGAAAGCAGTGACTGCTTGTACCTGATGCATCCGTACCAACCACTGATGTAACCCAGCCCAATCACTTAAATGGCTGGAGATTTCTAACCATGTAAGCACATGGCCAGAGAATGGAGCAGGTTACATCATTGCCTAAAAATACATGGCCATATTTGGGTAATGATGCTGCCACTATGCTGGCTGTCAATGTTTGGTCAGGAAGCAGCAACTGCCTGCACCTGCTGCATCCTTACCAACCACTGATGTCACTCGGCCAATTCACTTACATGACTGGGTATCCCCAGCCATATAAGCAAAATAGACAGGGAAAGAAGTGTTACATATTTGCCTAAATATGGCCACATAGCCATGGCCTACATACAGTTACAGACCTGACATGTGGATGTTGCAATGACCTTCAACAATTGCTTTGACATTTATATGTGTGATTAGGGATGAGCCGAACACCCCCCCGGTTCGGTTCGCACCAGAACCCGCGAACGGACCGAAAGTTCGCACGAACGTTAGAACCCCATTGACGTCTATGGGACTCGAACGTTCGAAATCAAAAGTGCTCATTTTCAAGGCTAATTTGCATGGTATTGTCCTAAAAAGGGTTTGGGGACCCGGGTCCTACCCCAGGGGACATGTATCAATGCAAAAAAAACTTTTAAAAACGGCCGTTTTTTCGGGAGCAGTGATTTTAATGATGCTTAAAGTAAAAAAAAAAAAGTGAAATATTCCTTTAAATATCGTACCTGGGGGGTGTCTATAGTATCAAAAAATATAAATTTCCTGCGAGCCACAAATGGATCAATGCCTCTAAGGGGTGACAATCATTAATTAATTAGCAGCAAACACTCAACCACATTTCATATCGTGTAATATAAAGCATAAAAATAATTGTGCCTATAGTATGCCTGTAAAGTGACGCATGTTTCCCATGTTTAGAACAGTCCCTGCACCAAATGTAATTTTTAAAGGAAAAAATCTCATTTAAAACTGCTTGCGAGTTTAATGTCATGTCGGGTCATGGCAATATGGATGAAAATCAGTGAGACAAACGGCATGGGTACCCCCCCAGTCCATTACCAGGCCCTTTGGGTCCTGTATGGATATTAAGGGGAACCCCGCACCCAAATTAAAATAAGGAAAGGCCCTATATACTCTGAACAGCAGTATACAGGCGGTGCAAACAAGACAGGGACTGTAGGTTTGTTGTTAAGTAGAATCTCTTTGTAATTTTGAACGGGTACATTTTTAACGTGTTTAGCTCCAGCCAAAAAATCTTTTTTAAGCTTTTTGGAAAACATAGGGAAGGGTTATCACCCCTGTGACATTTGTTTTGCTGTCTTTCCTCCTCTTCAGATGATTTCACCTCACTTTTTTGTCCCAATGAAAAATGTTTTTTGAAAATTTGGGTTTTTTTGTGGAACAAGGATTGGAAAGCATCAGTGGAAAGGAGAAATTGTTTTCCCATATTAACTCTTACAGGAGAGAATTTCCCTTCCTAGGGGTAGATTTCATCTCACTTCCTGTTGTCTCCTTCCGTTTGCAAGTAGGAGTCGTTTGTAAGTTAGATGTTTGAAAGTAGGGTCCTGCCCTATATACTCAGCAGAAATTTGGGCCTTAGGTGTTGTTGTGGCCACAACACTGTAAGCCCTCACAGGGCCCTGCTGTGAAATATTAGATCAAGAATTGTAATTACATGCCCCTGTTGAACAGGAGCTGAAAAATTGGGCCTTAGGCACTGGTGCTGGTGCCACAACACTGCAACCCCTCACAGACACTCTAGTTGGAACGCAGGAACGAGCCCTGCTGCAAAGTATTGCATCAAAAATTGTAATTACACGCCCCTGTTAGACAGGGGCAGAAAAATTGGGCCTTAGGCACTGGTGCTGGTGCCACAACACTGCAACCCCTCACAGACACTCTAGTTGGAACGCAGGAACGAGCCCTGCTGCAAAGTATTGCATCAAAAATTGTAATTACACGCCCCTGTTAGACAGGGGCAGAAAAATTGGGCCTTAGGCACTGGTGCTGGTGCCACAACACTGCAACCCCTCACAGACACTCTAGTTGGAACGCAGGAACAAGCCCTGCTGCAAAGTATTGCATCAAAAATTGTAATTACACGCCCCTGTTAGACAGGGGCAGAAAAATTGGGCCTTAGGCACTGGTGCTGGTGCCACAACACTGCAACCCCTCACAGACACTCTAGTTGGAACGCAGGAACGAGCCCTGCTCCAAAGTATTGCATCAAAAATTGTAATTACACGCCCCTGTTAGACAGGGGCAGAAAAATTGGGCCTTAGGCACTGGTGCTGGTGCCACAACACTGCAACCCCTCACAGACACTCTAGTTGGAATGCAGGAACGAGCCCTGCTGCAAAGTATTACATCAAAAATTGTAATTACACGCCCCTGTTAAACAGGGGCTGAAAAATTGTGCCTTAGGCACTGGTGGTGGCGCCCAGAACCAAAAATGTTCTTACAAGCTATCAGCGTGATGATTGAGGAGGAAGAGGATAATTACTCAGGGATAGTCACTCAGCATCAGCATAGGCAGTCTTTGAAGGGATCTGAGATTTCAAAAAAAATTATTCGGTTACATCAGCATCAGGTGCTTGGTAGCTGGTGGTGATCCAAGACTGATTCATTTTTATGAAGGTCAGCCGATCGACCGAGTCGGTGGACAGACGCACCCTGTGATCGGTTACCACGCCTCCAGCAGCACTGAATGTGCGTTCCGAAAGAACGCTGGATGCAGGACAGGCCAGTAGCTCAATTGCATACTGTGCAAGCTCTGGCCAGTGATCCATCCTCAAGACACAGTAACCCAGAGGATTTTCGGTGGGAAAGGTGTCCAAGTCAGATCTTGCCCCTAGGTATTCCTGCACCATGTAAAACTGACGCTGGCAATGGTTGCTGGAACTGATCATACCTTGGGGCTGCGGACCAAAAAATTGTCTGAACGCATCGGTCAGACGGCCACCTTCTCCACCGCTCCTTCTTTGACTGACCGAAGCCTCAGCAACACGTTGTCCAGAAACAGGAGTTTGTAACCTCCCAGTCTCTGGGAACGCGTTGCACAGACCTTTCTGCAAGGCCTCCCGAAGATGTTTCATCCTCTGCTCCCTCTGCGATGGCAAGATAAGGTCCGCAACCTTACCCTTGTAACGTGGATCAAGGAGGGTTGCCAGCCAGTATTGGTCCTTCTCCTTGATACCACGAATACGAGGATCCTTACGCAGGCTTTGCAGGATCAGGGAGGCCATGCAGCGTAGGTTTGCTGAGGCATTCGGTCCGGAGTCCTCTGGGTCACTAAGGACAACAACGTCCGCAGCCACCTCCTCCCAGCCACATACAAGTCCATGTGTTCCTTGGGACTGATCCCTTAAAGACTGCTGCTGATGCTGAGTGCCAGGCTCCACCTCCATACTGACACAATCTTCCTCCTCCTCCTCCTCGTCCTCTTCCTGTGTGATCGGCGGGCACGCAGGAACACTGTCTGGATAAAGGGGGCCTTGAGAGCTAAGAAAGTCCTCCTCTTCCTGCCTCTGTTCTGCCTCAAGTGCCCTGTCCATTATTCCACGCAGCGTGTGCTCCAACAGGTGGACAAGGGGGACAGTGTCACTGATGCATGCACTGTCACTGCTCACCATCCTCGTGGCCTCCTCAAATGGTGACAGGACAGTGCATGCATCCCTGATCATGGCCCACTGGCGTGGGGAAAAAAAACAAGCTCCCCTGACCCTGTCCTGGTGCCATAGTCGCACAGGTACTCATTGATGGCCCTCTGCTGCGTGTGCAGCCGCTGCAGCATGGCCAACGTTGAGTTCCACCTGGTGGGCATGTCACAGATTAGGCGGTTCTTGGGCAGGTTAAACTCCTTTTGGAGGTCCGTCAGCCGAGCACTGGCATTATATGACCGGCGGAAATGCACACAGACTTTCCTGGCCTGCCTCAGGACATCCTGTAAGCCTGGGTACCTGCCCAAGAACCGCTGCACCACCAAGTTAAGGACGTGAGCCAAACAGGGCACATGGGTCAGTTGTCCCTGTCGGAGGGCAGAGAGGAGGTTGGTGCCATTGTCGCAAACCACCATTCCTGCCTTAAGTTGGCGTGGCGTCAACCACCTCTGAACCTACCCCTGCAGAGCTGACAGAACCTCTGCCCCAGTGTGGCTCCTGTCCCCCAAGCACACCAGCTCAAGCACCGCATGGCATCTTTTGGCCTGCGTACTTGCGTAGCCCCTTGAACGCCTACGGAGCACCGCTGGTTCCGAGGAAGAGGCCATGGAGGAAGAAGAAGAGGAGGGGGTGGAGGAGAGAGGTGTGTCACAATCATCATTTTGGGGGCGTGGTGGCGGAACAACCTCCAACACTACTGCACCTTGTCCTGCATCCTTCCCAGCTGCCAGCAGAGTCACCCAATGCGCCGTGAAACTTAGGTAACGTCCCTGTCCATGCCTGCTGGACCATGAGTCAGCGGTAATATGCACCTTACCGCTGACTGCCCTGTCCAGCGAGGCATGGACATTGCCTTCCACATGCCGGTAGAGAGCCGGAATCGCCTTCCGTGAGAAAAAGTGGCGTTTGGGTACCTGCCACTGAGGAACCGCACATTCCACAAACTCACGGAAGGGGGCAGAGTCTACCAACTGAAAAGGCAGCAGTTGAAGTGCTAGCAATTTTGCCAAGCTAGCATTCAACCGCTGGGCATGTGGATGGCTGGGAGCAAACTTCTTTCGGCGGTGCAGCAGCTGGGGCAGGGAAATTTGCCTGGTACAATCTGACGTCGGTGTACCAAAAGCAGATTGCCCACAAGTACTTGGCTGTGACACACCTAATTCTACACCTTCATTCCTCTCACTGCAGGTCTCAGAGAGGACTGAAGGTCTAGTGGGGTTGGAAATCTCAGCTGATGAGGAGCAAGGAGAGATCCTCTTTGTTCTTTGGAGTGGGTCTTTTAGATACGCTTGCCAACGAACTGCATGGCAGGTCAACATATGTCTGGTCAAGCATGTGGTACCCAAGCGGGAGATGTTTTGGCCACGCGAGATACGCTTGAGACATATGTTGCAAATAGCAGCGGTGCGATCTGATGCACTCGTCTCAAAAAAGGCCCACACCAAAGAACTTTTTGAATAACGCGCAGAGACTGCAGCGCCCTGCACATGTGGAGCTTTGGGGTGTGATGCAGTCAATGTGCTGCCCTTAGGCTGGCCCCTGGAGGGCATCCTGCCTCGTTGGTGATGTGCCGCCTCCTCCTCCTCCTCCTCCTCCTCCTCCTCCTCCTCCTCTCTCCTATCAGGCACCCACGTTGAGTCAGTGACCTCATCATCCCCTCCATCCTCATCACTGGAGCAAACCTGGCAGTATGCTGCAGCAGGGGGAGCATGACTGCCAGATTGCTGTCCTTCTTGGGCACCCCCTCTGTCCGTGCTCATGTTACTGCCTTCATCGAGCTCAGTATCATCATCAGAGCCTTCCAAACGCTGGGCATCCTCCTGGAGCATGTACCCAACACTGTGGTCAAACAGTTCGAGGGAATCCTCAGGAGGACATGGTGGAGCTAGGGAAGGAGTCACTGATGACATTGAGCTGAGGGAAGAGGCCGCTGCTTTGCCAGACAAAGCACCCTGGGGATGGGTGAGAGAGGATGAGGAGGATGAGGACGGCTTGGTCATCCACTCGACCAAGTCTTCCGCATGTTGCGGCTCAACACGGCCAGCTGCCGAAAAAAAGGCCAAGCGTGTCCCATGGCCACGTGCTGATGAGGATGCACCATCTCCACGACCAGCACTAGACACAGAGCCTGCTTGCCCTCTCTTATTGGCTTGTGACTGTCTGCCTCTCCTTCTTGGCCTTCCAGACATACTAATGGCCTGTAGCTGCACTAAGCTGGGATAGAACACCTGTCATTTTCTTCAGGTAGCTTTATATACTGTAACCAGACAAGCCTGCCTGTCAGTAGGAAGATAACAGGAACGGATCTAGCTGAACACTGTGAGCAGGACGCACTGCACTAAATGTAAATAGCAGGAACGGATCTAGCTGAACACTGTGAGCAGGACGCACTGCACTAAATGTAAATAGCAGGAACGGATCTAGCTGAACACTGTGAGCAGGACGCACTGACTGCACTAAATGTAAATAGCAGGAACAGATCTAGCTGAACACTGTGAGCAGGATGCACTGACTGCACTAAATGTAAATAGCAGGAACAGATCTAGCTGAACACTGTGAGCAGGACGCACTGCACTAAATGTAAATAGCAGGAACGGATCTAGCTGAACACTGTGAGCAGGACGCACTGACTGCACTAAATGTAAATAGCAGGAACAGATCTAGCTGAACACTGTGAGCAGGACGCACTGACTGCACTAAATGTAAATAGCAGGAACAGATCTAGCTGAACACTGTGAGCAGGACGCACTGCACTAAATGTAAATAGCAGGAACGGATCTAGCTGAACACTGTGAGCAGGACGCACTGACTGCACTAAATGTAAATAGCAGGAACAGATCTAGCTGAACACTGTGAGCAGGACGCACTGCACTAAATGTAAATAGCAGGAACGGATCTAGCTGAACACTGTGAGCAGGACGCACTGACTGCACTAAATGTAAATAGCAGGAACAGATCTAGCTGAACACTGTGAGCAGGACGCACTGCACTAAATGTAAATAGCAGGAACGGATCTAGCTGAACACTGTGAGCAGGACGCACTGACTGCACTAAATGTAAATAGCAGGAACGGATCTAGCTGAACACTGTGAGCAGGACGCACTGCACTAAATGTAAATAGCAGGAACGGATCTAGCTGAACACTGTGAGCAGGACGCACTGCACTAAATGTAAATAGCAGGAACGGATCTAGCTGAACACTGTGAGCAGGACGCACTGCACTAAATGTAAATAGCAGGAACGGATCTAGCTGAACACTGTGAGCAGGACGCACTGACTGCACTAAATGTAAATAGCAGGAACAGATCTAGCTGAACACTGTGAGCAGGACGCACTGCACTAAATGTAAATAGCAGGAACGGATGTAGCTGAACACTGTGAGCAGGACGCACTGCACTAAATGTAAATAGCAGGAACGGATCTAGCTGATCACTGTGAGCAGGACGCACTGACTGCACTAAATGTAAATAGCAGGAACAGATCTAGCTGAACACTGTGAGCAGGACGCACTGACTGCACTAAATGTAAATAGCAGGAACAGATCTAGCTGAACACTGTGAGCAGGACGCACTGCACTAAATGTAAATAGCAGGAACGGATCTAGCTGAACACTGTGAGCAGGATGCACTGACTGCACTAAATGTAAATAGCAGGAACAGATCTAGCTGAACACTGTGAGCAGGACGCACTGCACTAAATGTAAATAGCAGGAACGGATCTAGCTGAACACTGTGAGCAGGACGCACTGCACCAAATGTAAATAGTCTAGATAGAAGATAACAGGAACGGATCTAGCTAAACTGAATACAGTGTATATATATATATGCAACACCAGGGATGCATATATATATACACAATACACTGTAAGTGCAGCTAACTGACTGACTGTTCTGCCTAATCTATCTAACTCAAATCAAATGACACTGTCTGTCTCTCTCTCTATCTCTCAGCACACCGGAACACACACTACACAGGGCTGCCGTGCAGGCGGCCTTATATAGTGTGGGGCGTGTACTAAATCCCCTGAGCCATAATTGGCCAAAGCCACCCTGGCTTTGGCCAATTACAGCTCTCTCTACTGACGGCGCTGTGATTGGCCAAGCATGCGGGTCATAGTGCATGCTTGGCCAATCATCAGCCAGCAATGCACTGCGATGCCGCAGTGAATTATGGGCCGTGACGTGCCACACGAATTTGGCGCGAACGGCCCATATCGTTCGCAATTCGACGGACGGTCGAACAGCCGATGTTCGAGTCGAACATGGGTTCGACTCGAACACGAAGCTCATCCCTATGTGTGATCAAATAAAGTCACATTTAGGGCATTTCAATTTTTTCAATGCCCCCGCTATGAAGAATTATTTGAAAGGAGCGTAAATATTTCTTCTAGCTTTACACACTGCAAGTGTAAAGAAGCTCAAGACTTCAAGCAGTTCAGATAGTTCTTAGAATAACATTTCAGTAAAATCACGTTCGTGTTTTATATCTAGTTTTGCGCTATTAATATGTAGTGCTGGTAGATTTTTTAATCTACCGCTGATAGGTAAATCTTATGGGTTACTTGTTAGAGGAAGTTAGATTTGCCTCTGTTCCAGCTTGGCTGAGTTGCGTGTAGTTCCACACTGTGCCGGTGGGTGTAGTTGTCACCATGGGCTGGTGTTGGAAAGGCAACGTGTTGAAGCGTATGAGTGCTCCTCTGTCCCGGAGACAACTCGGTGGAGGTGGTCCTCCGAGTTGCATTCTGGGAGAGGGTATTTATGGGACAGACACCATGTTTAGGGGTTCGTTTTCAGCCACCTGCTGGCCCTCCTGGCAGACAGGTATGCGCTAAGACTACCACCTCGTGGTCCTCCGTTCCGGAGGCCCACATCGCTGCGGCGTGTGGGTGGGCCCAGAAGCCTGTCTGGGGCCTACCACAGCAGCAGAGGAACGGTCCTGAGCTGTCTATCCTGAGTGAAGAAGCTGGACAACTGAGAAGATCCCAGGGGAGGACTCGTCATGGAAGGATCATGCAGAGTGCTGGTCTGGAGAGGGGCCTGGTGACTCGGTTGGAGTACGTATCCTGAAGTAATCTTACTGCATAGTACTACCTGGTTGGCTTAAAGGTTCAAGTACTGTGTCTGACATTCATCGCAAACCAATACATCCTGTGGCAGAGGATCGTACGGGTTTTATTCCAAACAAGTCTGTGGCAGAGACTTTTGTTTGTGCTGCGTACTGGCTGCTAGGCAAGTGAGAGAGGTCTATCCAGGCGGGCAAAGATTGAATCCCACAAGGGGAGTGCATTCAACCATTCAACCACAAGTGTTCAATTCCAGAGAATGTTCTAAAGAATACTAAGGAAAGGTATTTGAGCTTCCCTGCAACTTTCCTTCTGCCTCTTTCCTGCTACTTCCTTTATTATTTGTTCATTAAAGCATTGGGAAATCTACTCAAGTGTTGGTGTCTACATCGTCCAGAGGGAAACTCAACGGGACCCTAGACCCAGTGACGGTGAAACAGAGGTATCGAGAGTGAAGGTAACAGCCCGAAATAAACCAGCAGCTCCACTGAGAGTTAGTGCTACAAATATAAAATATTTGTTTTACAAATAAACATTTAATACCGACTGAACCCATGAAACAGAGATTTGTAGTTTTTTTTTAAGAAAGAGATAAGTAAATCTTCTTACAAAGCACTCAGCACAGCAGGAGGGGAGTTTATTAAGGGTAAATCACATCTGACTTCTTTAGTTGTGTATAAATTGGACCTTAAGCCATTAAGGTTTGTAAAAACAGACCTTTGCATCAAAGCAGGCAAGACCAATCCATCAAACATATGAAGAGGAACTCAGCAGCACAGCACTAGCTGAAAACGAATGACAAAATCTATTTTATATTTATCTGACTCTGACATAAAAAATGCAATTATTAGTCTTGACAGTATTAAGTAGATTAAATAAATTCTATAGCACTGTGCATTCCTTACAGGTAATGTCAGTATTAAATTAGGCAAATTTTGAAGCCCCTTTGCCACAAAGTTCATGAACTTTGAACTTTAAGCAAGACTCATGAACCCAAACCAGGCGTATGTGCTGATTCCCTATTTTAAACTCAGATATTAGGATTTTAAGCAAGATGCTGTTTTAAAATAGTCATGGAAAATTGGTCCACCCAGTCCAGATTTGCTTTATCTGTATTTTGCCAACAGGATATAATCATTAGTTGCAGAAAGGGTCTTAAGCATTTCTAAAGTGGCCCTAGATGCATTGAAATTCAGTCAGCTCAGCAGAGACTGGCCAAATTCTGATCCTTGTGTGGCCACTGAAGTTCAACAGAAGTCGATCTACCGATCAACTTCTGTTCAACTGCCCTGTTGGATAAAAGCCACTTGATCAGTGAATGAGACACTGATCTGTGTATTCTGACAGTAGGAGAGTCTCCCCGCTGTCCAAATACAACAGCACAGCAGGGAGAATTCCCCCATCCACCTCACCTCAAATGTGTGAATGAGGGAATTGGTATTGGTTGAGTGTTTTCATTCAACCCATTGGCTGAACAATAATATATATATATATATATATATATATATATATATATATATATTATTGTTCAGCCAATGGGAAGAGTGGAAGAGCCTAGAATTCTGCAGGGACTCATGATTTTTTTTTGTTGTATTACTCTGTGTATACTCTGCTGAACCTGTCATCCTACTCTGGGGCTGTAATAGCCATTATTATATTACTATTATATATATATTATCTATTATAAACTATTATTATTATACAGGATTTATATAGTGCCAACAGTTTGCGCAGCACATATATATATATATATATATATATATATATATATATATATATATATATATATATATATATATATATATATATATATATATATAATATTATATTGTACAGGACACCAGGAGTGTGTCCTAGATGGCAGGTACATTTCCCCAATATTTGCGTTGTGGTCCCTTTAAGCGGGACAGTTGTGGAGACATTGCTATACTCAGTATTAGGGACCCAGAATTTCAGAGTTTTGAAGATATTTGGGTGGGAAGAACCTCCAAACCTTAACTATCAGAACTCTGATCCTGAAGGGGTTAAGCCCCAGACAGGAGAGGCTTGAAAGGCAGCGTGAGTTCTCAAACAAGCTGAGACACTAGTTGCTGACCTCCTTGTGGCCTGTCTGGTACCCCTGCCACAGAGAAGCCCTATCCCCAGTGTGGGACCAACAGATTGGCAGTGAGCCTGCTGCAGAGGGTGTTGTACCAGGACTTTGGACTATTAACTTGATTTGGCTGAAGCTTAATTTCTATTTTTGTTTATTTGTTTCTCAAATACATAAACTGGTTGCTTTTACCAAACCCTCTGGCTTTAACTCTTCTGGGAAGGCTGTCCACAAGGTTTAGGAGTGTGTCTATGGTAATGTTTGATCATTCTTCCAGAAGCACATTTGTGAGGTCAGGCACTGATGTGGACGAGAAGGTATTCTGTCGGGTTGAGGTCAGGCCTCTGTGCAGGCCAGTCAAGTTCCCCCACCCCAAACTCGTTCATCCATGTCTTTATGGACCTTGCTTTGTGCTGGGTGATGTTGACCACGCCCCCTAAAACGTCACAGTCCCAGCATGCCCAGGGACTGTGACATCAAAAGGGGGCGGGGTCTCCGCCTATATAAGTCACAACGCAGCCCTCAGAGAGCAGTCCAGCCGGAGAGAGCGTCGTGTCAACATCTGGAGAAGAGAAGAGAAGAGAAGACAAGAAGCCCAGAAGCCCAGAAGACAAGAAGCCCAGAAGTCCGGACCTCCGCTGGCAAGAGAGCTACCTGAAGACAGTGGAGGAGCCGGCCGAAGAACTGGAACACCGGGAGAAGAGAGCGGAGAAGAACCAACCGGACGTCGGGAGAAGATGAACCGGAGGTGAATGGGTGAATGGGTAGGGGTACCATGTACCCCATACTCATTCACATAGGGTGGGGGGGCCGGGATCTGGGGGCCCTCTTATTATAGGGGGCTCCCGGATTCCGATAAGCCCCCCGCCCACAGACCCCGACAACCAACGGCCAGGGTTGTCGGGAAGAGGCCCTTGTCCTCATCAACATGGGGACAAGGTGCTTTGGGGTGGGGGGGCCCCGCAGGGCGCCCCCCTCCCCCAAAGCACCCACCCCCATGTTGAGGGCATGCGGCCTGGTACGGTTCAGGAGGGGGGGTGCTCGCTCGTCCCCACCCCCTTTCCTGAGCGGCCAGGCTGCGTGCTCGGATCGGGGTCTGGTATGGATTTTAGGGGGAACCCCACGCCGGTTTTTCGGTGTAGGGGGTTCCCCTTATAATCCGTACCAGACCTAAGGGCCTGGTATGCCCCGCGCTCGCCGCAATAGGAAATTTTGTTTTTCCTATTGCAGCGAGCGCGAAATGCAATACCCTGCCCTCGCGTCGTATCTGGTCCGTTGGACCAGCATACACACGAGCGGGCTTTCCGTCGGACCAGCACACAGACGAGCGGACTTTCCGCCCGAAACTTAAAAGTCCGCCGGAGCCTACACACGGGCAGATTGTCCGGCACACTCTGATCCGCTGGACCAAGTATGCCGGAAAGTCCGACCATGTGTACGCGGCATTAGTTCCAGTGAAGGGAACTTGTAAGGGGTCAGCATAACAAGACATTTTGGACAATTTCATGCTCTCAACTTTGTTCGAACAGTTTGGGGATGGCCCCTTCCTGTTCCAACATGACTGCGCACAAGTGCACAAAGCAAGGTCACTTAAAGACATGCAGCGAGTTTGGGGTGGAGGAACAGTGGTCATGGCTGATGACACTCTTCCACAATTAACATGGCATACCTTAAGCCTTTGAATCACTTTTAAGACTTCCCTCCCTGTCACTGTAGGCCACAGATATTGCAGAGGATGCAGCAGGAGAGTGTTGTTGGGAGGGATGTGAAAAATGAGGATGAAGGAAGAGGAGCGCAGGCTCTCAGATGCTGACTTGTACCTTTGAGCTGCTGCTCTCACAGAGCTCGGTGGTGCAGAGTCAAGTGTTTCCTCATTCATGTGGCCCAAATTAGATAATACTTTCATCATGGCTGCTGGCACAGGAGCAGAGTTAGGAGGAGGTGGAGGAGAAAGATCTAAAGGAGGAAGGGAGGAGGACTATAGAGAGAACAGGGAGAAGGTGTAGGAGGTTTAGAAGGAGGAAGAGGTGAAGGAGGAAGAGGAGGAGGAGGTGAAGTTGAAGGAGATGGAGGGGGAAGAGGAGGCGGAAGATGAGGTAGATGTGAAAAAAAAAAAGGAAAGAAGGGTTTGGTTGTTGCTGCTGTATTTCAACCAAGTTGCTGCCCACGGGCCATTTATAAAAAAGTTGGAACTCAAGTAGTTAAAACAAGCTCACAGTTGGCCATATCAGTGTCCTTTAGAAATATTCTACACATGTGGCAAACGTCCACTCTCAGTGATGTAAGATGCTTATGCTTCAAAACCTCCAGCAAATACCCCAGTGACTCAGAATAACTCACCAGTAGGGATGAGCCGAACACCCCCCGGTTCGGTTCGTAGCAGAACCTGCGAACAGACCGAAAATTCGCTCGAACGTTAGAACCCCATTGACGTCTATGAGACTCGAACGTTCGAAATCAAAAGTGCTCATTTTAAAGGCTAATTTGCATGGTATTGTCCTAAAAAGGGTTTGGGGACCCGGGTCCTGCCCCAGGGGACATGTATCAATGCAAAAAAAACTTTTAAAAACGGCCGTTTTTTCAGGAGCAGTGATTTTAATGATGCTTAAAGTAAAAAAAAAAAAAAAAAGAGTGAAATATTCCTTTAAATATCGTACCTGGGGGTGTCTATAGTATGCCTGTAAAGTGGCACGAGTGCTTAGAACAGTCCCTGCACAAAATGACATTTTTAAAGGAAAAAAAGTAATTTAAAACTGCTTGCGGCTTTAATGCAATGTCGGGTCCCGGCTATATGGATGAAAATCAGTGAGACAAACGGCATGGGTACCCTCCAGTCCATTACCAGGCCCTTTGGGTCCTGTATGGATATTAAGGGGAACTCCGCACCCAAATTAAAAAAAGGAAAGGCGTGGGGCCCCCAGGTCCTATATACTCTGAACAGCAGTATACAGGCGGTACAAACAAGACAGGGACTGTAGGTTTGTTGTTAAAGGGGTTGTAAAGGTAATTTTTTTTTTTTTTTTAAATAACAAACATGTTATACTTACCTTCACTGTGCAGCTCGTTCTGCACAGAGTGGCCCCGAACCTGCTCTTCTGGGGTCCCTCGGCGGCTGTTTCAGCTCCTCCCCGCAAGAACTAACCACCTTAATGCGAGCTCCCTCGCATGGTGGTTAGTTATTGCGGGCGCGCTCCCGTGGTACAGCCGGCGGCTATAGCCGCTCACTGTATCACTCGGCCCCGCCCCCGGCGCGCCGCGTCATTGGATGTGATTGACAGCAGCGCGAGCCAATGGCTGCGCTGCTTTCAATCCATCCACTATAGCCAATCAGCGACCAGGCTGAGCGGCGAAATAGAGGTCGGGAGCGAGCGGCTGAGTTTCGAGGTGTCAGGTGGGTAAAACGGGGGGGCTGGGGGCGGCGGTATTGTCAAAAGTTTTTTCACCTTAATGCATAGAATGCATTAAGGTGAAAAAATGTATACCTTTACAACCCCTTTAAGCAGAATCTGTTTGTAATTTTGAACTGGTACATTTTTAAAGTGTAGCTCCAGCCAAAAAATCTGTTTTTAAGCTTTTTGGAAAACATAGGGAACGGTTATCACCCCTGTGACATTTGTTTTGCTGTCTGTGCTCCTCTTCAGAAGATTTCACCTCACTTTTTGTCCCAATGACAAATGTTTTTTGAAAATTTGGTGTTTTTAGTGAAACAAGGATTGGTGATAAAGCATCAGTGGAAAGGAGAAAAGTTTTTCCCATATTAACTCTTATGCCGCGTACACACGGTCAGACTTTCTATCCTACTTGGTCCGGCACACTTTCCGACGGACTTTGTCCGCCAGGTGCGCCGGACTTTAAAACGGACGGACTTGCCCACACACGCCGGGACTTTCCGGCGGGCTAAGTCCGCCCGTCTTTCCGACGGACTTTCGCCGGAGTTCCGGCGGACTTTCAGAATGAACGGACTTGCCCACACACGGCCAAGTCCGTTCATTTTGAACGTGACTCAGGTGCGACGGGACCAGAAAAGGATGTCAATCTTGCCGCTTTTATCGGCGAGATTGACACCTTGCGAGCCCCGTCGCGGGGCATACCAGGCCCTTAGGTCTGGTATGGATTATAAAGGGAACCCCGCTACGCCGAAAAAACGGCGTGGGGTCCCCCCTAAAATCCATACCAGACCCCGATCCGAGCACGCAGCCTGGCCAGTCAGGAAAGGGGGTGGGGACGAGCGAGCGCCCCCCCCCTCCTGAACCGTACCAGGCTGCATGCCCTCAACATGGGGGGGTGGGTGCTTTGGGGGAGGGGGGCGCCCTGCGGGCCCCCCCCACCTCAAAGCACCTTGTCCCCATGTTGATGAGGACAAGGGCCTCTTCCCGACAACCCTGGCCGTTGGTTGTCGGGGTCTGCAGGCGGGGGCTTATCGGAATCTAGGAGCCCCCTTTAATAAGGGGGCCCCCAGATCCCGGCCCCCCACCCTATGTAAATGAGTATGGGGTACATGGTACCCCTACCCATTTACCTAGGAAAAAAGTGTAAGTAATAAAACACACTACACAGGTTTTTAAAATATTTGCGCCTAAAACGTCACAGTCCCAGCATGCCCAGGGACTGTGACATCATATGGGGGCGGGGTCTCCGCCTATATAAGTCACAACGCAGCCCTCGGAGACCAGTCCAGCCGGAGAGAGCGTCGTGTCAACATCTGGGGGAAGAGAAGAGAAGAGAAGAGAAGAAGCCCAGCAGCTCAGAAGTCCGGACCTCTGCTGGCAAGAGAGCTACCTGAACACAGCAGAGGAGCCGGCCGAAGAACTGGAACACCGGGAGAAGAGAGCGGAGAAGAACCAACCGGACGCCGGGAGAAGATGAAGCGGAGGGACCCCCGAAGCCGGAAGAAGACCCCCGAAGCCGGAGGAAGATCCCCCCCCGGAGCTGTTTAATAACCCGCAGGGCGCCCCCCTCCCCCAAAGCACCCACCCCCCCATGTTGAGGGCATGCGGCCTGGTACGGTTCAGGAGGGGGGGGGGGGCGCTCGCTCGTCCCCACCCCCTTTCCTGACCGGCCAGGCTGCGTGCTCGGATCGGGGTCTGGTATGGATTTTAGGGGGGACCCCACGCCGTTTTTTCGGCGTAGCGGGGTTCCCTTTATAATCCATACCAGACCTAAGGGCCTGGTATGCCCCGCGCTCGCCGCAATAGGAAAATTTGTTTTTCCTATTGCAGCGAGCGCGAGATGCAATACCCTGCCCTCGTGTTGTATCTGGTCCGTCGGACCAGTCTACACACGAGCGGCCTTTCCGTCGGACCAGCACACACACGAGCGGACTTTCCGCCCGAAACTGAGTCCGACGGAAAGATTTGAAACTTTCTTCAAATCTAGGTCCGGCGGGCTTTTGGGAAGAAGTCCGCCGGAAAAGTCCGCCGCTGCCCACACACGGGCGGATTGTCCGGCACACCCTGGTCCGCCGGACCAAGTATGCCGGAAAGTCCGACCGTGTGTACGCGGCATTACAGGAGAAAACTTCCCTTCCTATGGGGTAGATTTCATCTCACTTCCTGTTGTCTCCTTCCATTTGCAAGTAGGGGTTGTTTGTAAGTTGGATGTTTTAAAATAGGGGCCTGCCCTATATACTCAGCAGAAATTTGGGCCTTGGGTGTCGTTGTGGCCTCAACACTGTAAGCCCTCACAGGGCCCTGCTGTGAAATATTAGATCAAGAATTGTAATTTCATGCCCCTGTTGAACAGGGCCAGAAAAATTGGGCCTTTGGTGATGGTAGTGCTGGTGCCACAACACTGTAAGTCCTCACAGTTACTCTTGGTGGGCGCTGGAACGGGCTTTGCTGTGAAATATTAGATCAAGAATTCTAATTACATGCCCCTGTTGAACAGGGGCTGAAAAATTGGGCCTTTGGTGGTGGAGGTAGTGCTGGTGGCACAACACTGTAAGTCCTAACAGTTAATCTTGGTGGGCACAGAAACGGGCCCTGCTGTGAAATATTAGATCAAGAATTGTAATTACATGCACCTGTTGAACAGGGGCTGAAAAATTGGGCCTTTGGTGGTGGTGGTGGTGGCACAACACTGTACGTCCTCACAGTTAATCTTGGTGGGCGCAGAAACGGGCCCTGCTGTGAAATATTAGATCAAGAATTGTAATTACATGCCCCTGTTGAACAGGGGCTGAAAAATTGGGCCTTAGGCACTGGTGCCACAACACTGCAACCCCTCACAGATACTCTAGTTGGAACGCAGGAACGAGCCCTGCTGCAAAGTATTGCATCAAAAATTGTAATTACACGCCCCTGTTAAACAAGGGCTAAAAAATTGGGCCTTAGGCACTGGTGCTGGTGCCACAACACTGCAGCCCCTCACAGATACTCTAGTTGGAACGCAGTATCGAGCCCTGCTGCAAAGTATTGCATCAAAAATTGTAATTACACGCCCCTGTTAAACAGGGGCTGAGAAATTGGGCCTTAGACACTGGTGGCGGCGCCCAGAACCAAAAATGTTCTTACAAGCTATCAGCATGATCATTGAGGAGGAAGAGGATAATTACTCAGGATAGTCACTCAGCATCAGCATAGGCAGTCTTTGAAGGGATCTGACATTTCCAAAAAAAATAGACGGTTACATCAGCATCACGTGCTCGGTATCTGGTGGTGATCCAATACTGATTATTTTTTATGAAGGTTAGTCGATCGACTGAGTCGGTGGACAGACGCACCCTGTGATCGGTTACAAAGCCTCCAGCAGCACTGAATGTGCGTTCCGAAAGAACGCTGGATGCAGGACAGGCCAGGAGCTCAATTGCATACTGTGCAAGCTCTGGCCAGTGATCCATCCTCAAAACCCAGTAACCCAGAGGATTTTCGGTGGGAAAGGTGTCCAAGTCAGATCTTGCCCCTCGGTATTCCTGCACCGTGTAAAACAGACGCTGGCGATGGTTGATGAACGCATCGGTCAGACGGCCACCTTCTCCACCGCTCCTTCTTTGACTGACCGAAGCCTCAGCAACACATTGTCCAGAAACAGGAGTTTGTAACCTCCCAGTCTCTGGGAACGCGTTGCTCAGACCTTTCTGCAAGGCCTCCCGAAGATGTTTCATCCTCTGCTCCCTCTGCAACGGCAACCCTTGTAACGTGGATCAAGGAGGGTTGCTAGCCAGTATTGGTCCTTCTCCTTGATACCACGAATACGAGGATCATTACGCAGGCTTTGCAGGATCAGGGTGGCCATGCAGCGTAGGTTTGCTGAGGCATTTGGTCCGGAGTCCTCTGGGTCACTAAGGACGACATGATCCGCAGCCACCTCCTCCCAGCCACGTACAAGTCCATGTGTTTCTTGCAGGGCCGATCCTACCCAGGGTGCGAAGGGTGCTTTGCACCCAGGCGCCTGCAGAGGTGGGGGCGCCGAGGAGCCAGAGTTCTCCCCTCCCTCCTTCTCTCCTTGTGAGTGTCTGTCCAGAACTCCAGTGTGAGCGTAGGGCAGCCCATCCAGCCTGGCAGTGCTCAGGGGAGGGGCGCTCCTCTTCCTGACACAAGTGTTCTAGTCAGTGGCTGCTGATGTGCGGGAATGAATTCCTCACACTGGGATCCCGCACTGTCTCTACCAACTCCAATAGGAATGCCTCCCCCTCCCATCTCTATCTCGGGCTGCATGGAGAGAGAACTGAGTTGAGTCAGAGTGCTGTGTGTAGGAATGGCATCCCCAGCACGCCTTTAGATGTGCTCTGGGCTGCCCCTGCTAGGAGAGTTTTTTTGGCATGATAGATTACAATAGGATACACAGCCCCTGTCCCTTCCTGCACCTCAGTAGTTCATCTACAGATGTGATGTTCAATGAGATGTACTAAGAGCCCTTTCACACTGACAGTGCAGGGGCATCGGCGGTAATGCGCTGCTACTTTTAGTGACGCTTTACCGTCGCTTTAGAGGTACATTTAACCCCCACTAAAGGGTTCAAAGGGGCAACTGCGGAGGCGCTTTGCAGGCACTGCCCATTGATTTCAATGAGCAAGGGCGCGTTAGGAGTGGTGTATACACCGCTCCTAAAGCGCCTCAAAGAAGCAACTTGCAGGAATTTTTTGGACATCGTGCCAGTGCTCTGCTCCAGTGTGAAAGCATTCGGGCTCTCACACTGGGATTGCAGATAAGGCTTTTTCCAGGTGCTATTTTTAACACTAAAGCACCTGAAAAACGCCTCCAGTGTGAAAGGGGTCTAATGGACCATCTCCTGTACTATGTCTGCAGTAAGGATGAGCTCCGGCGTGTTCGCAAGCTGCACGTGCAGAGCCCGCCAGGAACTCGGCACTGCACAGCGCTAATCACAAGCAGTGAGACATTTCCCAATGTACAGAGATCGGGAAATGTCTCACTGCTTGTGATTAGCGCAGTGCATTGCCGACTTCCTGGCGGGCTCGGCACGTGCAGCTTGCGAACACGCCGGAGATCATCCTTAGTCTGCAGTCTCGGATCATCTCCTGTAGTATGTCTGCAGTCTCTGATCATCTCCTGTATTATGTCTGCAGTCTCTAACCGTCTTCTATATCATATCTGCAGTCTATGACCATCTTCTGTACTATGTCTGTAGTCTCGGACCATCTCCTGTATTATGTCTGCAGTCTCTGACCATCTCCTGTACTGTCTGCAGTCTCTGACCCTCTCCTGTACTATGTCTGCAGTCTCTGACCATCTCCTGTAGTATGTCTGCAGTCTCTGACCGTCTCCTGTACTATGTCTGCAGTCTCTGATCATCTCCTGTAGTATGTCTGCAGTCTCTGACCATCTCCTGTAGTATGTCTACAGTCTCTGACCATCTCCTGTACTATGTCTGCAGTCTCTGACCATCTCCTGTACTATGTATGCGGTCTCTGATCATCTCCTGTACTATGTTTGCAGTCTCTGACCATCTCCTGTACTATGTATGCGGTCTCTGATCATCTCCTGTACTATGTCTGCAGTCTCTGATCATCTCCTGTACTATGTCTGCAGTCTCTGGCCATCTCCTGTACTATGTCTGCAGTCTTTGATCATCTAGTGTACTATGTCTGCAGTCTCTGACCATCTCCTGTACTATGTCTGCAGTCTCTGATCATCTCCTGCACTATGTCTGCAGTCTCCGACCATCTCCTGTACCATGTCTGCAGTCTCTGACCATCTTCTGTACTATGTCTGCAGTCTCTGATCATCTCCTGTACTATGTATGCGGTCTCTGATCATCTAGTGTACTATGTCTGCAGTCTCTGACCATCTCCTGTACTATGCCTGCAGTCTCTGACCATCTCATGTACTATGTCTGCAGTCTCTGATCATCTCCTGTACTATGTCTGCAGTTGCTGATCATCTCCTGTACTATGTCTGCAGTCTCTGATCATCTAGTGTACTATGTCTGCAGTCTCTGATCATCTAGTGTACTATGTCTGCAGTCTCTGACCATCTCCTGTACTATGTCTGCAGTCTCTGACCATCTCCTGTACCATGTCTGCAGTCTCTGACCATCTCCTGTATTATGTCTGCAGTCTCTGATCATCTCCTGTACTATGTCTGCAGTCTCTGGCCATCTCCTGTACTATGTCTGCAGTCTTTGATCATCTAGTGTACTATGTCTGCAGTCTCTGACCATCTCCTGTACTATGTCTGCAGTCTCTGATCATCTCCTGTACTATGTCTGCAGTCTCTGATCATCTCCTGTACTATGTATGCGGTCTCTGATCATCTAGTGTACTATGTCTGCAGTCTCTGACCATCTCCTGTACTATGTCTGCAGTCTCTGATCATCTCCTGTACTATGTCTGCAGTCTCTGATCATCTCCTGTACTATGTCTGCAGTCTCTGATCATCTAGTGTACTATGTCTGCAGTCTCTGATCATCTAGTGTACTATGTCTGCAGTCTCTGACCATCTCCTGTACCATGTCTGCAGTCTCTGACCATCTCCTGTATTATGTCTGCAGTCTCTGACCATCTCCTGTACCATGTCTGCAGTCTCTGACCATCTCCTGTACCATGTCTGCAGTCTCTGACCATCTCCTGTACCATGTCTACAGTCTCTGACCATCTCCTGTACTATGTATGCGGTCTCTGATCATCTAGTGTACTATGTCTGCAGTCTCTGACCATCTCCTGTAGTATGTCTGCAGTCTCTGACCATCTCCTGTATTATGTCTGCAGTCTCTGACCATCTCCTGTATTATGTCTGCAGTCTCTGACCATCTCCTGTACTATGCCTGCAGTCTCTGATCATCTCCTGTACTATGTCTGTAGTCTCTGATCATATAGTGTGCTATGTCTGCAGTCTCTGATCATCTCCTGTACTATGTCTGCAGTCTCTGACCATCTCCTGTACTATGTCTGCAGTCTCTGACCATCTCCTGTACTATGTCTGCAGTCTCTGACCATCTCCTGTACTATGTCTGCAGTCTCTGATCATCTCCTGTACTATGTCTGCAGTCTCTGATCATCTCCTGTATCACGTCTGTAGTATTTCTGGGGGCTCTTTCTAACAGACTCTCTAACAGAAGCGCTCTCTGTCTCCATCAGAGAGGCCCCCCTCCAGGTCCCAATAAAGTACTCTTGCTTCTCTTCCTGTATTTTGTTTATTGTACCTGTAAGGATCCCAGGGTAATGAAGACTTTGTGGTGGAGCATCTCTGTGGTTGAGTCGTTGCCATAGAAATATTTGTAAAGGGGAGGAGTTACTAAAAATGACCACGCCCATGTGGGGGCGCCAGAAATATTTCTGCACCCAGGCGCCTGTGACCCTAGGATCGGCCCTGGTTTCTTGGGACTGTAAATGATCCCTTAAAGACTGCTGCTGAGGCTGAGTGAAAAGGTGCCTGGGAAACATTGTGTAATCAAAGACAAAGAAATTCTTTGTTTGTACTTCAATCTAAAAAAAAGTTATGGTGAAACATCGGCCAAATGGCATGTGACAAACATAAAGTCAATAAAAAAGTGTATATGTGAGGGATATAATGTCCCACTGCACAAAAATGTGAATGTGCTCCAGGAGGTGATGATATTCAAACAGTTGGCAGAAGTTTGACTTCACAGAGAAAGGACACATCAACCAGATGAAGCGATCATGGAAAGGATGGTGTGTAAAAAAACTCTTACCAGATCCCGTGGATTCTCGTGTCAGCGACAGGGAATCGCATGAGCAATGTGCCACCAAGGGCATGGAAAGGGACGTCCTGCCACTCAAATACTCTAGGCTGGACTCGGCATGGATCTCCGGAGGCTACCAGTTAGGTCCTCACCGCAGGTAACCAGGATGTGGATCAGATGGGCAAAGGCATCACTTGTGGAGCTGTGGTAAACACTTGACCTCATTCGGAAGGTATGTGGAAAGAAAAAAATATGCCTCCACATATTGCAGATAAAAAAGGGGGTGTTTTTTATTTCTAAAAAAACTTGGACAGTTGCCATCGGGACCAGTGGCTCAAGTCTGTGCCCCGCAGCCAATTTTTAAGACTGCGGCGCAACTGTACTAGAACCTCTGACTTTTTATTACAGTCACAGGTCCTTAGAGACAGATTCCTTGAAAAGGGTTACGATCCCAAATTCCTAGATGGAGAAATGAATAGGGCACTGTCCACGGAAAGAAGTTCCACTCTAATAGAATGCCCAAAAACTACCTCAGAGCCCAAATCTAAATGGTCTTTTTTTACCACCCACTCTACCCAGTCTAAACAGATTAGGGCCATTCTAAAGAAACATTGGAGAGTGCTCCTAAATGACAGGCTTCTAGGTTCCGTTTTACCCGAACAAGCGGCTGTCGTTTTTAGAGGTGCACGGTCCATCCAGGGACAAATTGCTCCGAACATAATACACCCCCCTAACAAAGTTTCCTTTTTTCAGTAATGCAAGGGTTATAACCCTTGCTGCAAATGTAAAGTGTGTTTCCATAATCCACCGTCACTTCTCGTATATACCACATGAAGCATTTTACCACTTGCTCTTCACAATATATTGTATATTTAGTGACCTGCCCCTGCCATAAACAGTATGTTGGACTTTCTCTATCCGAGTTAATGAGCATGTGGCTGGGATCAAGAAGGGCAAAAGAAAACATACAGTACCCCGTCACTATTTAGAGTGCCACAATAGAGATCCTACTGGGACCTTATTTCAAGTGATCGACAGGTTTGTCCCTCACTGGAGGGGAGAGTCACATCTTCGGGGCGTTTCGCGCCTCGAGACTTACTGGATATATGAGTTGAGGTCCTACTTCCTGTTCGGGTTGGACGTGGAGTGGGACCTCAACTCTTTTATCAATCAATCTTGATTATTTTTTCACTATTTTCACTTTTTACTTTTTTCCTTCTCGAAGAATCAGTCCCCACTCTAAGGTCTGTTATCATTGAGAGTTTCATGTGATCTTAGATTATTTCTCTACAATAGTCCTAGACTACATACATTCTAGTTTTATGAGTCTATTCATTTAGGAACGTATCAATTTTCTTCAATAATTTTTTACATATATACTTAGTGTCAATGTTTATTCTTATTCCCATTAGACTATTAGGATTGTGGTGCTTTTCTTGTGTCATTTAGTGCCTTTTAGTCATCTCTTCCATGGAGACATTTTCTTGTCATGTAACCTGTGTTTACTCTTGGTCCACATGCGCAGTTCAACCTTAGAAAATGTATTCCGCATTTTGCGGGATCCCATTTCGCCTTGGCCCTGCAAGGTTTGACATATGGATCGGCGGCCGTTGGAGCATGACTTTTGGCCGGCTCTCCGATTGGCCGCCTGATCCACATAGGGGATGGACGCTGGGCGCACCTCTAGGCGTGACGTCATCCCCCCCTGTTTGACACGTGGATCGGCGGCCATCAGAGCGGGATTTCCAGCCAGCCATCTGATTGGCCGACTGATCCACCTGTCATACAACCCCTAGGAGATCCATGCCGAGTCCAGCCTACAGGATTTGAGTGACAGGATGTCCCTTTCCACGCCCTTGGTGGCACACTGCTCATGCGATTCCCTGTCGCTGACAGGGGAATCCACGGGATCTGGTAAGAGTTTTTTACACACCATCCTTTCCATGATCGCTTCATCTGGTTGATGTGTCCTTTCTCTGTGAAGTCAAACTTCTGCCAACTGTTTGAATACCATCACCTCCTGGAGCACATTCACATTTTGTGCAGTGGGACATTATATCCCTCACATATACACTTTTTTATTGACTTTATGTTTATCAAATGCCATTTGGCCGATGTTTCACCATTACTTTTTTTTAGATTGAAGTACAAACAAAGAATTTCTTTGTTTTTGATTACACACTTATTCATTATGCGCTACATTTTTTATTTTTATTTATCTATTGCTGATGCTGAGTGCCAGGCTCCACCTCCATACTGACACAATCCTCCTCCTCCTCCTCCTCCTCTTCCTGTGTGATCGGCGGGCACGCAGGAACACTGTCTGGATAAAGGGGGCCTTGAGAGCTAAGGAAGTCCTCCTCTTCCTGCCTCTGTTCTGCCTCAAGTGCCCTGTCCATTATTCCATGCAGCGTGTGCTCCAACAGGTGGACAAGGGGGACAGTGTCACTGATGCATGCACTGTCACTGCTCACCATCCTCGTGGCTTCCTCAAATGGTGACAGGACAGTGCATGCATCCCTGATCATGGCCCACTGGCGTGGGGAAAAAAAACAAGCTCCCCTGACCCTGTCCTGGTGCCATAGTCGCACAGATACTCATTGATGGCCCTCTGCTGCGTGTGCAGCCGCTGCAGCATGGCCAACGTTGAATTCCACCTGGTGGGCATGTCACAGATTAGGCGGTTCTTGGGCAGGTTAAATTCCTTTTGGAGGTCTGCCAGCCGAGCACTGGCATTATATGACCGGCGGAAATGCACACAGACTTTCCTGGCCTGCCTCAGGACATCCTGTAAGCCCGGGTACCTGCCCAAGAACCGCTGCACCACCAAGTTAAGGACATGAGCCAAACAGAGCACACGGGTCAGTTGTCCCTGTTGGAGGGCGGAGAGGAGGTTGGTGCCATTGTCGCAAACCACCATTCCTGCCTTAAGTTGGCGTGGCGTCAACCACCTCTGAAAGAACCTCTTCCCCAGTGTGGCTCCTGTCCCCCAAGCACACCAGCTCAAGCACCGCATGGGATCTTTTGGCCTGCGTACTTGCGTAGCCCCTTGAATGGCTACGGAGCACCGCTGGTTCCGAGGACAAAGCACAGGAAGAGGCCATGGAGGAAGAAGAAGAGGAGGGGGTGGAGGAGAAAGGTGTGTCACAATCATTAGTAGTGGCATTTTGGAGGCGTGGTGGTGGAACAACCTCCAACACTACTGCACCTTGTCCTGCATCCTTCCCAACTGCCAGCAGAGTGACCCAATGCGCCGTGAAACTTAGGTAACGTCCCTGTCCATGCCTGCTGGACCATGAGTCAGCGGTAATATGCACCTTACAGCTGACCGCCCTGTCCAGCGAGGCCAAGACATTGCCTTCCACAGTGGGTACCTGCCACTGAGGAACCGCACATTCCACAAACTCACGGAAGGGGGCAGAGTTTACCAACTGAAAAGGTAGTGCTAGTGCGTAAAATAATAAGGACATTACAAACATATGATAAAGGGACTTTTTCGTGGATGGGAAGAATAAATATTATAAAAATGGATATACTACCAAAAATTTTATATATATTTCAGACGATACCCATATACCCTGCAAGAAATTTTTTGAACCAGCTCCGTAAGGTCATAGGCAGTTTTATCTGGGCAAATAAAAGTGCAAGAATTAAAAGGAAAACTTTATATAGATTAAAAAAAGATGGAGGGATGGCTCTACCGGATATCTCACTGTATCTTAGATCGGTATTCATAGCCAGGATTGTGGACTGGTTCCACAATATGGATTGTAAGCAGTGGGTAAAATTGGAGGAAGATGTCGCAGATATAAAACTGAGAGCACTACCATGGATTAAAAGAGAATACAGACCCCGGGAAGGGGACATGCCTTCCCTAGTAGTTTCAACCTTGAAAGTCTGGGATAACTTGATAAAGAGGGGGATAGGATCTACGTTGAGAGGTCCGATGACACCCCTCTTTAGCAATCCGGAATTTCCACCAGCATTTGGGGCCAAGACTTTCCTTAAATGGCGGAGACGGATGATACGAGGATAGTAGAAACCTTGGATGAAAATAAACTCCCCCCATTAGATGCCCTGGGTATGGAGCACAGAAATAAATGAATGGATACAGTACAGACAACTTCAACAATATATCTCTTCTTTGAAGAAAGAGTCTGTAGTTAACAGACCATTTTTAGGGCTAGAAAAAATACTGGTACAGAACCACAGACCCACACATTCTCTGTCGGTAGTGTACAAATACCTAATCTCAGAGAGCAAAGAAAAAGAGATATTTTATGTAAAAACATGGGAGGAAGAACTAGGGTATACTATCCCCGGGGCTGACTGGGAAAGGGCATTTATAGCAGCACATAAACTATCTATTTCTACTAGACATCAAGAAAGAAATTATAAAATATTAGCCAGATGGTATAAATGCCCGGTAGACATGAATAATATTAGTTCAGATAATACAGATAGATGTTGGAGATGTGGTGTAGCAAAAGGCACAATGTCACATATCTGGTATTTTTGTCCAGAAATCCATCGATTTTGGGAAATGGTATTTAAATCATATAGGGATAAAACAGGGGTAAATCTACAAGCAGATATATCTGTGGCAATATTGTTAATGATCCCTGGATCAATTAAAAAAGTAAAAAAAGGAACACTGAGGTATTTTTTAATGGCGGCACACACTGTTATTGCCAGAAGATGGAAAAAAAGAATAGCCCCCTCTATAGAAGAATGGGAATGTGAAATGGATACGATGCGCTCGCTAGAGGAGAGGATGAGCAGAGAGGGACATATTTAACAAATATATGAGGGAAGTGGGTAGAATGCAGAACATGAACATTGAAACCGAGTTGGAGTGGGGATAGGAACTTTGAGGGAATAGTGCAACTAATGGTTGAAGGAAGAGGGAATTTATTCTTAGTTTTTTTTTTTTTTTCTCTGGGTTTCGTTGTAGGTGTGTATGGCTGTCCGTATATGGCTGTATGAGGGATGAGTGGATGGATGTACTTGTAGAATAAGTGAGGGGGGCTTTGGGGTTTGGGGAATCAGTGTGTCATGTGTCATAGGACCATGGGTTTGGTCAGAAACAAATTTAGTATATCTATTTACTAAAGTTTGTAGATGAGGCCAATGTCGACCCCAATGTTATTTAAAGTGAACCAAATAGGAGTGCCGAGTATAATTGTACACACTGTCAATAAATGTATGTATGTTTATATGTGTTTATAAAATCTTTGTAAAAATGTTTGATAAATAAAGATTTGAAAAAAAAAAAGGTAGCAGTTGAAGTGCTAGCAATTTTGCCAAGCTAGCATTCAACCGCTGGGCATGTGGATGGCTGGGAGCAAACTTCTTTCAGTGGTGCAGCAGCTGGGGCAGTGAAATTTGCCTGGTACAATCTGACGTTGGTGTACCGAACGCAGATTGCCCACAAGTACTTGGCTGTGACACACCTAATTCTACACCTTCATTCCTCTCAGTGCAGGTCTCAGAGAGGACTGAAGGTATAGTGGGGTTGGAGATCTCAGCTGATGAGGAGCAAGGAGAGGTCCTCTTTGTTCTTTGGTGTGGATCTTTTAGATACGCTTGCCAACGAACTGCATGGCAGGTCAACATATGTCTGGTCAAGCATGTGGTGCCCAAGCGGGAGATGTTTTGGCCACGCGAGATATGCTTGAGACATATGTTGCAAATAGCAGCGGTGCGATCTGATGCACTCGTCTCAAAAAAGGCCCACACCAAAGAACTTTTTGAATAACGCGCAGAGACAGCAGCGCCCTGCACATGTGGAGCTTTGCGATGTGATGCAGTCAGTGTGCTGCCCTTAGGCTAGCCCCTGGAGGGCATCCTGCCTCGTTGGTGATGTGCCTCCTCCTCCTCTCTCCTATCAGGCACCCATGTTGAGTCAGTGACCTCATCATCCCCTCCCTCCTCATCACTGGAGCAAACCTGGCAGAATGCTGCAGCAGGGGGAGCATGACTGCCAGATTGCTGTCCTTCTTGGACACCCCCTCTGTCTGTGCTCACGTTACTGCCTTCATCTAGCTCAGTATCATCATCAGAGCCTTCTAAACGCTGGGCATCCTCCTGGAGCATGTACCCAACACTGTGGTCAAACAGTAAGAGGGACTCCTCAGGAGGACATGGTGGGGCTAGGGAAGGAGTCACTGATTCCATTGAGCCGAGGGAAGAGGCCGCGTTGGCAGCTGCTTTGCCAGACAAAGTACCCTGAGCATGGGTGAGGGAGGATGAGGAGGATGAGGACGGCTTGGTTATCCACTCGACCAAGTCTTCCGCATGTTGCGGCTCAGCGCGGCCAGCTGCCGAAAAAAAGGCCAAGCGTGTCCCATGGCTACCTGCTGATGAGGATGCACCGTCTCCATGACCAGCACCGTTGCCTCTAGACACAGAGCCTGCTTGCCCTCTTTTATTGGCTTGTGACTGTCTGCCTCTCCTTGTTGGCCTTCCAGACATATTACTGGCCTGTAGCTGCACTAAGCTGGGATATATATATATATATATATATATCTATATATATATATATATATATATATACTGATACTGCAGCTAGCAAAATCAACTGCCTGCCTACAGTATGAGAACACCACCAACCTTCTACAGGTAGCTTTAGCTGAACACTGTGCAGAGGTCGCACTACACTAACATTTAAATACTTTAGCTGCTTGCGGTAGTGATAGGATCAGGAAAACACCACCAACCTTCTACAGGTAGCTTTAGCTGAACACTGTGCAGAGGTCGCACTACACTAACGTGTAAATACTTTAGCTGCCTGCGGTAGTGATAGGATTAGGAAAAACACCACCAACCTTCTACAGGTAGCTTTAGCTGAACACTGTGCAGAGGTGGCACTACACTAACGTTTAAATACTTTAGCTGCCTGCGGTAGTGATAGGATCAGGAAAACACCACCAACCTTCTACAGGTAGCTTTAGCTGAACACTGTGCAGAGGTCGCACTACACTAATGTGTAAATACTTTAGCTGCCTGCGGTAGTGATAGGATCAGGAAAACACCACCAACCTTCTACAGGTTGCATTAGCTGAACACTGTTCAGAGGACGCACTACACTAACTTGTAGCTTTAGCTGAACACTGTGCAGAGGTCGCACTACACTAACTTGTAGCTTTAGCTGAACACTGTTCAGAGGACGCACTACACTAACTTGTAGTTTTAGCTGAACACTGTGAGGAGGACACAGTACACTAACTGTAAATAGTCTAGCTGCCTGACTGTGGTACTAATAGGATCAAAAGAACACCAGCAATTTTCTTCAGGTAGCTGTAAATACTGTAACAAGACAAGCCTGCCTGTCAGTATGAAGATAACAGGAATGGATCTAGCTAAACTGAATACAGTGTGTATATATATATATGCATATATATACACAATACACTGTAAGTGCAGCTAACTGACTGACTGTCCTGCCTAATCTAGCTAACTCACATGAAATGACACTGTCTCTCTCTCTCTCTCTAAGCACGCCGGAACACACTGCAGGCGGCCCCGTGTATAGTGTGGGGCTTGTGGCCAATTACAGCTCTCTCTACTGACGGCGCTGTGATTGGCCAAGCAAGCGGGTCATAGTGCATGCTTGGCCAATCATCAGCCAGCAATGCACTGCGATGCCGCAGTGAATTATGGGCCGTGACCCGCCACACGAATTTGGCGCGAACGGCCCATATCGTTCGCAATTCGGCGAACGGGCGAACAGACGATGTTCGAGTCGAACATGAAGCTCCTCCCTACTCACCAGATATATTTGGTCTCTTATAAAACAGATCTTCAAAATATGCAGCAATGAAACAACCCCCTGGTTTCAGATTGACCCCTTAAGAATGCTCTAAAGGCGCTAAATAGTGGTGCCGATGCCGAATATGAAAGAGTGAGGAGATTTCCTGGCTTCATGTATGCACAGGAAAGCAAATAGAAAAGAGGGGCAACAGAGAAGTGCAACAATGTAAAGGTATCTTAATTAAAGCATCTTTGCTTAGAGAACACTAGGAAATAACAGAATGAAGTTTATAAAGGGAATCACGCCCAGTATCCAAGATTGGTGGATGTGGGTGCCCCTGCATGCATCATGACATCGTTTTTGCAGTGCCCAGCTCCTTGTGCCCATTTTTGACAATAGCTTGCTGATTAGCTTAGAAAATAGCCAACATATTGTATCAAGATTTGCTCCTGTAGACTTTATAGCAGTTTGCTGCTTAATTCAGGTTTCATGGGTTTAAAGCAAGATTCAATGAAACCCCCAAATTGAACCCAGGCAGATTTGCTCATCTATACTTGCTACTATAGAGACAACAATGTTTTAAAGTTATTTTATGAAATTTAACAAAATAATTTTAGGGTAGTAATCACCTGAATCCTAACAATGTGTAGATGCAGTAAGCAACAACATAATGTCTTAACTCAAATGAGAAGTTGTGGCATGACCTGATGCAAGCTGTTTAATCAAGGAATTTTAAAAATATTGATGAACTGGAAAATTTTTGTGGGACAAATGGTATAAGGTATAAAAATTCTAACTTCTGTCTAATTACCAATGAGTAGATGAAATAGAAAATACAATTAAACAATGTATTGATTCATTGCAATTATCCAATGACAATTGTAGATTATCTGCAGGCATCATTTTACACAGGTGCTGCTGAATTTTGAGAACCTTTCTTTCTGAAGTGGTTAAATAGGACATACAAATTCTTTTCCACTTTGGACTACTGTTTTGTTTTTTAAAGTGCACAAAAGAGACATGAAGGTATACAAATTTAGTTCACAAAAGAATAATCCATGTGACCTCCCTCTGCCAGCTTGCATTCATCATAGAAGAATCTTAGCCCCTCCTACTGTGCTCTCTTAAAGAGGAAGTAAACCCATCCATAACACAGTTTCATTTACGGCATGTGCCGGAAATGTAACACTCCCATTGATTGTGCTCTTGTCAGGGCTGGGCTCAGCCCTTCCTTCTCTGAGCTGGCTGCACAGCTGTCGATTAATTGTCAGCTCCTATCCCTCCACAGTGACTCACCTGTTGATATCCTGCTCGTCAGTCCTGCTTACTTAAGCCATCCAGCCCAAATCTTCTCTGCCTTCGCCTGATCAACATCACAGAGACTGTCTCCAGCGTGTCTGTTAAAGACTTGTTTGGATGACGTCCCTTATAGTTCCAGATCCTGCTTACTTTTCCACTACACTGAATCTCTGGATTCCTGATATCCTGGCCTGTTCTGAAGTGTGCTGATCCCTGGCTTCCTGATGTCCTGGCTTGTCTGACTATCCGTTCCGGTTACCAAACTTTGGCTATGTTCTATTTACCTTTATTATTATTAAACAAGTGTGATTTAACTATACTTCTGTCTCAGTCTGATTCATGGTTTCTGACAGTAGGCAAAGGTCATGAATTCAGAAGATGCAGCTAATCCACTTGTTGATAATATTTTTTCCAGATTGAATGACCAGGATAGTAAAAATAGAAAAGACTCCGCACTTAGGATAAAAAAGGTTTGCAGCCTCCCCTAATTACACCCCCAGGAAAGGGGGTGGAATGTGATTAAATTAAGGTGTGGGGTGAGTGGCGCTCCCTATACTAATGGGAATATGCTCCATATATAGACACAGAAGTGGGTTCTCTAGGTGTATATAATATGTGGGTGTGCTCTCAACCACCTGAAGTGTATAAAAAATATATAAATATAGTATAAAAAATATATATATATCTCAAAAAGTGGGTAATTGATATGTAGCACAGTGACCGTGTATCAGTTAATATTGTATAGACAATGTATAATAAAACAGAACATCAAACTAAAACACTAATAGTGCAGTCATAATCAATATCTCCACTAACAGGAAAAAAGGAGATACCACCCAAAATATTCCCCGCTGTCAGCAGAGATAATAACACCTAAAATGAGAACAGTGTGTAACAAAAAACAGTTTCAAGTGATAAGTGTCCAAATCAGCAATGTGTAAAAAATGAAAAAATGTGTAAAAAATATAAAAACTGAAGGATAAAAAATAGGAGTGAAGCTCCAAAATGGCAAAGTGTTCATACAGAAAAGTGACTCTTGTGCTTCATCAGCATCCAGTGACTTTTGTGCTCCCCCTCAAGGGTCCCCACTCACCAACTCCTGGTACCCCTACAGGGGCAATAGGCATGTGTAGATAAAAGTGGATGGCCTCCTGTCTCGGGTCAGGACGTCCACATGGATCATCTGCTCAGCACAACCTCCAACACCATATCCAGGAAATGGTTCACCGGCTTCTTATGGTCAAGTCCTGCAGGCTGCGGGTTCAAGTAAAAATCTTCCCTTCAAGCCACCGGATGCCGCCCAGAGCTAAAATCTTCTGATGCTGCACGAGTTACAGTGACAATTCTTGGAAGATCAATGTGCTGCTGTTTGACCTCAGCCAGCTCTCTGAGCTCCTTATGCAGCTGTTGAGTCTGCCAGTGCGATCCATGTAATGCAGCTTCCTGTAAAGGTGTGGCAACAATGCTCTTGAATTCAAAACGTTGCCACTTTCATGTAGGCTGTGTCCATTTGCACTCTTTGTTGTATAGTAGGATGAATGCAAAGGGTGATCAACTGGGAGTGTGGGGGGATGGGATTAACCAGCCGTCTTGATCTTTCACAGGAATCATCCCCTGCTCCGGTACAACCTGTGTTGCAGGCCATCCCTGCTGCTGATCCAGTCTCTGTGTAGGCACCCGCCTCGAGTATTACCTCTGTAAGAGGTATGTCTGGTTTCCCCATGCTTCCCCAGCGATTTGGGGGCGCTCCAGTTCAATGCAGAGCGTTTCTCAACCAAGGTGAGATATACTTTGAGATGCTGCCCCAGGCGTTTCCCATGGACAGAAGCAAAGTAGGTTCTGTGATATCTTTGCTTTCTGAGAGAGCCTTGGCCTTGTCCATCAATCAGGGTACGAGAACTGTTGCCAATTACGCCTTTGACTTCCGTACACTGGCAGCAGAGGTTGCGTGGAACAATGAGGCCCTCGTGGCTGCTTTTTCTCATGGTCTCTCGGATAACATCAAAGATGAGATAGCAGCCTGAGACATAACCACTGAGCTGGAGAAGTTGATCTCGTTTGCCATTCTTAGTGACTCCAGACTCCGAGAGAGACCTTCCTTTAAGGAGTGCTTGCAGAAGCCTCCTGTACCTTTGGCTCCGAGCTTTGCAGTCCCACCCTTGCCTCCCTCACCTCCCATGCCTCCAGGTACCCAGTCGGTCAGTGAAGGTGAACCCATACACTTGAGCTTCGCACATCTCTCTGCGGATGAGAGAGCCCTTAGGAGGAGGGAGAGATTGTGCCTTTATTGGGGCCAGGCAGGTCACTTTTTGAAGTCTTGTCCTACCCGTCCAGGTAACGCCCGAACCTTGAGGTCCTGTCATGGACAGACCTTAGGTGGCGTTGTTTCGTCACCCCAGTTATCCAGAAGGATAAGCCCCTGGTTTTGGTTACCCTTTCTTGGGGGCCGAGCCATCCGTCAAAATATAGGCTGTAATTGACTCTGGGGCTGCAGGTTCTTTAAAGCTGCCTTTGTATCAAAGCACTCGATTCCTCTGCAGCTGTGTACCACTCCACTTGCCATTGAGGCTCTTGACGGGAGACCTCTACACCCGGCCCATGTGACTTATGAGACTGCTCCGTTGTCCATGGCCGTAGGGGCTCTTCACCATGAGATAATCCAATTCCAGGTTATTAACTCACCTAAATTTCCGCTGGTTATTGGTAATCCTTGGTTACAAAGGCACAGCCCCTCTTTCGATTAGCTTCATGCTGAGGGTCTCTCCTGGTCGCCACAATGCAGTAAGACATGCTCTCAGAAGGTGGCTAAGGTTCTGATCACCTCTTCACTCTCCTCCCTGCTGGAGGAGTACCGCGATTTTAGCAATGTCTTTGACAAAGTTTAAGCCAGTAGTTTGCCTCCACACCGGTTGTATGATTGCGCAATTGACCTTTAACCTGGTGCCATACAACCTCGTGGTCGGGTCTCGGAGGATAAGGCCATGGAGAAGTATGTTGCAGATGCACTTTCTCGAGGTTTCATCCGCAAATTCTCGTCTTCTTCTGGTGGTGGTTTCTTTGTGAAGAAGATGAGTGGTGAACTGAGACCTTGTATGATTATAGGGGTCTCCATCGTTTCACAGTTAAGAATGTGTATCCTATTCTGTTGATTACGGAGTTATTTGACCGCCTCAAGGGAGTAATGGTTTTCACGAAGCTTGATTTAAGAGGGGCATACAATCTCGTGAGGATTAAGGAGGGCGAAAAATGGAAGACTGTATTTAATACCAGAAGAGGCCATTATGAGTACCTCGTAATGCCATTTGGCCTTTGTAACGCTCCGGCAGTTGGAGAATTTTTTAACAATGTCCTCCGAGATTTGTTGCAGTTATGTGTGGTGGTTTATCTCAACGATATCCTCATATTTTCCAAGTCCCTAGAGAGCCACCACACAGATGTCTGTCGGGTGCTTCAGAAACTTAGAGAGAACAATCTCTATTGTAAATTGGAGAAGTGTGAGTTCCATCGTGAACAGGTTAAATTCCTGCGTTATGTCATTTCCACTGCTGGATCCAGAGAAAGTTTCAGCAGTCCTACAATGGCCCCGACCCATGGGGTTAAATCCTCTGCAATGTTTTCTTGGCTTTGCCAATTATCGGAAGTTCATTCGTAACTTTTCTTCTCTGGTCAAGCCCCTGACTGATATGACCAGAAAGGACGGTAACTCACAGATAGGGATGAGCTTTGTGTTCGAGTCGAACCCATGTTCGACTTGAACGTTGGCTGTTCGGTCGTTCGCAGAATTCCGAACGTTATGAGCCGTTCGCGCCAAATTCATGTGGCGCGTCACGGCCCATAATTCACTGCGGCATCGCAGTGCATTGCTGGCTGATGATTGGCCAAGCATGCACTATGACCCACATGCTTGGCCAATCACAGCGCCGTCGGTAGAGAGAGCTGTAATTGGCCAAAGCCAGGGTGGCTTTGGCCAATTATGGCTCAGGGGGTTTAGAACACGCCCCACACTATAAAAGGCCGCCTGCACGGCGGCCCTGTGTAGTGTGTGTTCCGGAGTTGAAAGAGAGATAGATAGACAGAGAGTGTCAGTACTAGGATCCCTTTAGGACCCAGCACAACTCACCTGACACAGCCTTTACCTGGGAAACAACAATGATTGGCCAGCTGACCTTTAAATAACTTGCAACAGCATTCAATCATTGCTCGTGTTAGAGTTTACCTTGTCTTTGATCCAGTTGATATCTGCTCTGTGTATTTCGTGTATGACCCGGCTCGTTTGACCCTGTTTGCTTGCTTCTGATTCGGTACCGTTTGGACTCTGATCTTCCTGTGTATGACCCAGCTTGCCTAGACTACGTTTTGCCTGATTCCACTAGTATCATCTGCAGTGGTGAACTACAAGGTCCAGCAAACATCGACCTACATCTACAGCGGTGAACTACAAGTCCCAGCTGACCTGCTCTGCTCATGGTATGTGCTCTTGTTCCTTGAACTCTTTGCATAATCAGAACACCTGAACTGTTACCTGTTATATGCTCTAGCCTGACAGAGAGACAGTGTAATTTCATTTGAGTTAGATAGATTAGGCAGGACAATCGGTGAGTTAGCTGCACTTGCAGTGTATTGTGTATATATATGCATCCCAGGTTTTGCATATATATATATATATATATATATATATATATATATATATATATATATATATATATACACTGTATTCAGTTTAGCTAGATCCGTTCCTGTTATCTTCTTACTGACAGGCAGGCTTGTCTTGTTACAGTATTTACAGCTACCTGAAGAAAATTGCTGGTGTTCTTTTGATCCTATTAGTACCACAGTCAGGCAACTAGACTATTTACAGTTAGTGCAGTCCGTCCTGCTCACAGTGTTCAGCTAAACCTACAAGTTAGTGTAGTGAGACCTCTGCACAGTGTTCATCTAAAGCTACAAGTTAGTGCAGTGCGTCCTGCTCACAGTGTTCAGCTAAAACTACAAGTTAGTGTAGTGAGACCTCTGCACAGTGTTCATCTAAAGCTACAAGTTAGTGCAGTGCGTCCTGCTCACAGTGTTCAGCTAAAACTACAAGTTAGTGTGGTGAGACCTCTGCACAGTGTTCATCTAAAGCTACAAGTTAGTGCAGTGCGTCCTGCTCACAGTGTTCAGCTAAAACTACAAGTTAGTGTAGTGAGACCTCTGCACAGTGTTCATCTAAAGCTATAAGTTAGTGCAGTGCGTCCTGCTCACAGTGTTCAGCTAAAACTACAAGTTAGTGTGGTGCGTCCTCCTCACAGTGTTCAGCTAAAACTACAAGTTAGTATAGTGAGACCTCTGCACAGTGTTCATCTAAAACTACAAGTTAGTGCAGTGAGACCTGCTCACAGTGTTAAGCTAAAACTACAAGTTAGTGTAGTGAGACCTTTGCACAGTGTTCATCTAAAGCTACAAGTTAGTGCAGTGCGTCCTGCTCACAGTGTTCAGCTAAAACTACAAGTTAGTGTGGTGCGTCCTCCTCACAGTGTTCAGCTAAAACTACAAGTTAGTATAGTGAGACCTCTGCACAGTGTTCATCTAAAACTACAAGTTAGTGCAGTGAGACCTGCTCACAGTGTTAAGCTAAAACTACAAGTTAGTGTACTGAGACCTTTGCACAGTGTTCATCTAAAGCTACAAGTTAGTGCAGTGCGTCCTGCTCACAGTGTTCAGCTAAAACTACAAGTTAGTGTGGTGCGTCCTCCTCACAGTGTTCAGCTAAACCTACAAGTTAGTGTAGTGAGACCTCTGCACAGTGTTCATCTAAAGCTACAAGTTAGTGCAGTGCGTCCTGCTCACAGTGTTCAGCTAAAACTACAAGTTAGTGTAGTGAGACCTCTGCACAGTGTTCATCTAAAGCTATAAGTTAGTGCAGTGCGTCCTGCTCACAGTGTTCAGCTAAAACTACAAGTTAGTGTAGTGAGACCTCTGCACAGTGTTCATCTAAAGCTATAAGTTAGTGCAGTGCGTCCTGCTCACAGTGTTCAGCTAAAACTACAAGTTAGTGTGGTGCGTCCTCCTCACAGTGTTCAGCTAAAACTACAAGTTAGTATAGTGAGACCTCTGCACAGTGTTCATCTAAAACTACAAGTTAGTGCAGTGAGACCTGCTCACAGTGTTAAGCTAAAACTACAAGTTAGTGTAGTGAGACCTTTGCACAGTGTTCATCTAAAGCTACAAGTTAGTGCAGTGCGTCCTGCTCACAGTGTTCAGCTAAAACTACAAGTTAGTGTGGTGCGTCCTCCTCACAGTGTTCAGCTAAACCTACAAGTTAGTGTAGTGAGACCTCTGCACAGTGTTCATCTAAAGCTACAAGTTAGTGCAGTGCGTCCTGCTCACAGTGTTCAGCTAAAACTACAAGTTAGTGTAGTGAGACCTCTGCACAGTGTTCATCTAAAGCTACAAGTTAGTGCAGTGCGTCCTGCTCACAGTGTTCAGCTAAAACTACAAGTTAGTGTAGTGAGACCTCTGCATAGTGTTCATCTAAAGCTACAAGTTAGTGCAGTGCGTCCTGCTCACAGTGTTCAGCTAAAACTACAAGTTAGTGTAGTGAGACCTCTGCACAGCGTTCATCTAAAGCTATAAGTTAGTGCAGTGCGTCCTGCTCACAGTGTTCAGCTAAAACTACAAGTTAGTGTGGTGCGTCCTCCTCACAGTGTTCAGCTAAAACTACAAGTTAGTATAGTGAGACCTCTGCACAGTGTTCATCTAAAACTACAAGTTAGTGCAGTGAGACCTGCTCACAGTGTTAAGCTAAAACTACAAGTTAGTGTAGTGAGACCTTTGCACAGTGTTCATCTAAAGCTACAAGTTAGTGCAGTGCGTCCTGCTCACAGTGTTCAGCTAAAACTACAAGTTAGTGTGGTGCGTCCTCCTCACAGTGTTCAGCTAAACCTACAAGTTAGTGTAGTGAGACCTCTGCACAGTGTTCATCTAAAGCTACAAGTTAGTGCAGTGCGTCCTGCTCACAGTGTTCAGCTAAAACTACAAGTTAGTGTAGTGAGACCTCTGCACAGTGTTCATCTAAAGCTATAAGTTAGTGCAGTGCGTCCTGCTCACAGTGTTCAGCTAAAACTACAAGTTAGTGTAGTGAGACCTCTGCACAGTGTTCATCTAAAGCTATAAGTTAGTGCAGTGCGTCCTGCTCACAGTGTTCAGCTAAAACTACAAGTTAGTGTGGTGCGTCCTCCTCACAGTGTTCAGCTAAAACTACAAGTTAGTATAGTGAGACCTCTGCACAGTGTTCATCTAAAACTACAAGTTAGTGCAGTGAGACCTGCTCACAGTGTTAAGCTAAAACTACAAGTTAGTGTAGTGAGACCTTTGCACAGTGTTCATCTAAAGCTACAAGTTAGTGCAGTGCGTCCTGCTCACAGTGTTCAGCTAAAACTACAAGTTAGTGTGGTGCGTCCTCCTCACAGTGTTCAGCTAAACCTACAAGTTAGTGTAGTGAGACCTCTGCACAGTGTTCATCTAAAGCTACAAGTTAGTGCAGTGCGTCCTGCTCACAGTGTTCAGCTAAAACTACAAGTTAGTGTAGTGAGACCTCTGCTCAGTGTTCATCTAAAGCTAGAAGTTAGTGCAGTGCGTCCTGCTCACAGTGTTCAGCTAAAACTACAAGTTAGTGTAGTGAGACCTCTGCACAGTGTTCATCTAAAGCTACAAGTTAGTGCAGTGCGTCCTGCTCACAGTGTTCAGCTAAAACTACAAGTTAGTGTAGTGAGACCTCTGCACAGTGTTCATCTAAAGCTACAAGTTAGTGCAGTGCGTCCTGCTCACAGTGTTCAGCTAAAACTACAAGTTAGTGTTGTGCGTCCTCCTCACAGTGTTCAGCTAAACCTACAAGTTAGTGTAGTGAGACCTCTGCACAGTGTTCATCTAAAGCTACAAGTTAGTGCAGTGCGTCCTGCTCACAGTGTTCAGCTAAAACTACAAGTTAGTGTAGTGAGACCTCTGCACAGTGTTCATCTAAAGCTACAAGTTAGTGCAGTGCGTCCTGCTCACAGTGTTCAGCTAAAACTACAAGTTAGTGTAGTGAGACCTCTGCACAGTGTTCATCTAAAGCTACAAGTTAGTGCAGTGCGTCCTGCTCACAGTGTTCAGCTAAAACTACAAGTTAGTGTAGTGAGACCTCTGCACAGTGTTCATCTAAAGCTACAAGTTAGTGCAGTGCATCCTGCTCACAGTGTTCAGCTAAAACTACAAGTTAGTGTGGTTACGTCCTCCTCACAGTGTTCAGCTAAAACTACAAGTTAGTGTAGTGCATCCTGCTCACAGTGTTCAGCTAAAACTACAAGTTAGTGTAGTGAGACCTCTGCACAGTGTTCATCTAAAGCTATAAGTTAGTGCAGTGCATCCTGCTCACAGTGTTCAGCTAAAACTACAAGTTAGTGTGGTGCGTCCTCCTCACAGTGTTCAGCTAAAACTACAAGTTAGTGTAGTGCGTCCTGCTCACAGTGTTCAGCTAAAACTACAAGTTAGTGTATTGAGACCTCTGCACAGTGTTCATCTAAAGCTACAAGTTAGTGCAGTGCGTCCTGCTCACAGTGTTCAGCTAAAACTACAAGTTAGTGTAGTGAGACCTCTGCACAGTGTTCATCTAAAGCTACAAGTTAGTGCATTGCGTCCTGCTCACAGTGTTCAGCTAAAACTACAAGTTAATGTAGTGAGACCTCTACACAGTGTTCATCTAAAGCTACAAGTTAGTGTAGTGCGTCCTGCTCACAGTGTTCAGCTAAAACTACAAGTTAGTGTAGTGAGACCTCTGCACAGTGTTCATCTAAAGCTACAAGTTAGTGCAGTGCGTCCTGCTCACAGTGTTTAGCTAAAACTACAAGTTAGTGTAGTGAGACCTCTGCACAGTGTTCATCTAAAGCTATAAGTTAGTGCAGTGCGTCCTGCTCACAGTGTTGAGCTAAAACTACAAGTTAGTGTGGTGCGTCCTCCTCACAGTGTTCAGCTAAAACTACAAGTTAGTGTAGTGCGTCCTGCTCACAGTGTTCAGCTAAAACTACAAGTTAGTGTATTGAGACCTCTGCACAGTGCTCATCTAAAGCTACAAGTTAGTGCAGTGCATCCTGCTCACAGTGTTTAGCTAAAACTACAAGTTAGTGTAGTGAGACCTCTGCACAGTGTTCATCTAAAGCTATAAGTTAGTGCAGTGCGTCCTGCTCACAGTGTTGAGCTAAAACTACAAGTTAGTGTGGTGCGTCCTCCTCACAGTGTTCAGCTAAAACTACAAGTTAGTGTAGTGCGTCCTGCTCACAGTGTTCAGCTAAAACTACAAGTTAGTGTATTGAGACCTCTGCACAGTGTTCATCTAAAGCTACAAGTTAGTGCAGTGCATCCTGCTCACAGTGTTTAGCTAAAACTACAAGTTAGTGTAGTGAGACCTCTGCACAGTGTTCATCTAAAGCTATAAGTTAGTGCAGTGCGTCCTGCTCACAGTGTTGAGCTAAAACTACAAGTTAGTGTGGTGCGTCCTCCTCACAGTGTTCAGCTAAAACTACAAGTTAGTGTAGTGCGTCCTGCTCACAGTGTTCAGCTAAAACTGCAAGTTAGTGTATTGAGACCTCTGCACAGTGTTCATCTAAAGCTACAAGTTAGTGCAGTGCGTCCTGCTCACAGTGTTCAGCTAAAACTACAAGTTAGTGTAGTGAGACCTCTGCACAGTGTTCATCTAAAGCTACAAGTTAGTGCAGTGCGTCCTGCTCACAGTGTTCAGCTAAAACTACAAGTTAGTGTGGTGCGTCCCCCTCACAGTGTTCAGCTAAAACTACAAGTTAGTGTAGTGCGTCCTGCTCACAGTGTTCAGCTAAAACTACAAGTTAGTGTAGTGAGACCTCTGCACAGTGTTCATCTAAAGCTACAAGTTAGTGCAGTGCATCCTCCTCACAGTGTTCAGCTAAACCTACAAGTTATTTTTTTGCGAGCTCTGCACAGTGTTCATCTAAAGCTACAAGTTAGTGTAGTGCGTCCTGCTCACAGTGTTCAGCTAAAACTACAAGTTAGTGTGGTGCGTCCTCCTCACAGTGTTCAGCTAAACCTACAAGTTAGTTTTTTCGAGCTCTGCATAGTGTTCAGCTAAAGCTACCTGTAGAAGGTTGGTGGTGTTCTCATACTACAGGCAGGCAGTTGATTTTGCTAGCTGCAGTATCAGTACATATATATATATATTAGTATGTCTGGAGGCCAAGAAGGAGAGGCAGACAGTCACAAGCCAATAAGAGAGGGCAAGCAGGCTCTGTGTCTAGTGCTGGTCGTGGAGATGGTGCATCCTCATCAGCGCGTGTCCTTGGGACACGCTTGGCCTTTTTTTTGGCAGCTGGCTGTGTTGAGACGCAGCATGCGGAAGACTTGGTCGAGTGGATGACCAAGCCGTCCTCATCCTCCTCATCTTCTCTCACCCATGCTCAGGGTACTTTGTCTGGCAAAGCAGCGGCCTCTTCCCTCGGCTCAATGTCATCAGTGACTCCTTCCCTAGCCCCACCATGTCCTCCTGAGGAGTCCCTCGAACTGTTTGACCACAGTCTTGGGTACATGCTCCAGGAGGATGCCCAGCGTTTGGAAGGCTCTGATGATGATACTGAGCTCGATGAAGGCAGTAACATGAGCACGGACAGAGGGGGTGCCCAAGAAGGACAGCAATCTGGCAGTCATGCTCCCCCTGCTGCAGCATACTGCCAGGTTTGCTCCAGTGATGAGGAGGCAGGGGATGATGAGGTCACTGACTCAACGTGGGTGCCTGATAGAAGAAAGGAGGAGGAGGAGGAGGCAGCACATCACCAACGAAGCAGGATGCCCTCCAGGGGCCAGCCTAAGGGCAGCACATTGACTGCATCACACCCTAAAGCTCCACATGTGCAGGGCGCTGCAGTCTCTGCGCATTATTCAAAAAGTTCTTTGGTGTGGGCAATTTTTGAGACGAATGCATCAGATCGCACCGCTGCTATTTGCAACATATGTCTCAAGCGTATCTCGCATGGCCAAAACATCTCCCGCTTGGGTACCACATGCTTGACCAGATATATGTTGACCTGCCATGCAGTTCGTTGGCAAGCGTATCTAAAAGACCCACACCAAAGAACAAAGAGGACCTCTCCTTGCTCCTCATCAGCTGAGATCTCCAATCCCACTATACATTCAGTCCTCTCTGAGACCTGCACTGAGAGGAATGAAGGTGTAGAATTAGGTGTGTCACAGCCAAGTACTTGTGGGCAATCTGCTTTTGGTACAACGACATCAGATTGTACCAGGCAAATTTGCCTGCCCCAGTTGCTGCACCGCCGAAAGAAGTTTGGTCCCAGCCATCCACATGCCAAGCGGTTGAATGCTAGCTTGGCAAAATTGCTAGCACTTCAACTGCTGCCTTTTCAGTTTGTAGACTCTGCCCCCTTCCGTGAGTTTTTTGGAATGTGCGGTTCCTCAGTGGCAGGTACCCAAACGCCACTTTTTCTCACGGAAGGCGATTCCGGCTCTCTACCGGCATGTGGAAGGCAATGTCCATGCCTTGCTGGACAGGGCGGTCAGCAGTAAGGTGCATATTACCGCTGACTCATGGTCCAGCAGGCATGGACAGGGACGTTACCTAAGTTTCACGGCGCATTGGGTGACTCTGCTGGCAGCTGGGAAGGATGCAGGACAAGGTGCAGTAGTGTTGGAGGTTGTTCCGCCACCACGCCTCCAAAATGCCACTACTAATGATTGTGACACACCTCTCTCCTCCACCCCCTCCTCTTCTTCTTCCTCCATGGCCTCTTTCTGTGCTTTTTCCTTGGAACCAGCGGTGCTCCGTAGCCGTTCAAGGGGCTATGTAAGTACGCAGGCCAAAAGATGCCATGCGGTGCTTGAGCTGGTGTGCTTGGGGGACAGGAGCCACACTGGGGCAGAGGTTCTGTCAGCTCTGCAGGGGCAGGTTCAGAGGTGGTTGACGCCATGCCAACTTAAGGCAGGAATGGTGGTTTGCGACAATGGCACCAACCTCCTCTCTGCCCTCCGACAGGGACAAATGACCCATGTGACCTGTTTGGCTCACGTCCTTAACTTGGTGGTGCAGCGGTTCTTGGGCAGGTACCCAGGCTTACAGGATGTCCTGAGGCAGGCCAGGAAAGTCTGTGTGCATTTCCGCCGGTCATATAATGCCAGTGCTCAGCTGGCGGACCTCCAAAAGGAGTTTAACCTGCCCAAGAACCGCCTAATCTGTGACATGCCCACCAGGTGTAACTGAACGTTGGCCATGCTGCAGCGGCTGCACACGCAGCAGAGGGCCATCAATGAGTACCTGTGCGACTATGGCACCAGGACAGGGTCAGGGGAGCTTGTTTTTTTTTCCCCATGCCAGTGGGCCATGATCAGGTATGCATGCACTGTCCTGTCACCATTTGAGGAGGCCACAAGGATGGTGAGCAGTGACAGTGCATGCATCAGTGACACTGTCCCTCTTGTCCACCTGTTGGAGCACACGCTGCGTGGAATAATGGACAGGGCACTTGAGGCAGAACAGAGGCAGGAAGAGGAGGACTTCCTTAGCTCTCAAGGCCCCCTTTATCCAGACAGTGTTCCTGCGTGCCCGCCGATCACACAGGAAGAGGATGAGGAGGAGGAGGAGGAAGATTGTGTCAGTATGGAGGTGGAGCCTGGCACTCAGCATCAGCAGAAGTCTTTAAGGGATCAGTCCCAAGAAACACATGGACTTGTACGTGGCTGGGAGGAGGTGGCTGCGGACCATGTCGTCCTTAGTGACCCAGAGGACTCCGGACCGAATGCCTCAGCAAACCTACGCTGCATGGCCTCCCTGATCCTGCAAAGCCTGCGTAAGGATCCTCGTATTCGTAGTATCAAGGAGAAGGACCAATACTGGCTGGCAACCCTCCTTGATCCACGTTACAAGGGTAAGGTTGCGGACCTTATCTTGCCGTGGCAGAGGGAGCAGAGGATGAAACATCTTCGGGAGGCCTTGCAGAAAGGTCTGTGCAACACGTTCCCAGAGACTGGGAGGTTACAAACTCCTGTTTCTGGACAACGTGTTGCTGAGGCTTCGGTCAGTCAAAGAAGGAGCGGTGGAGAAGGTGGCCGTCTGACCGATGCGCTCAGACAATTTATTGATCCGCAGCCCCAAGGTATGATCGGTTCCAGCAACCATCGCCAGCGTCAGTTTTACATGGTGCAGGAATACCTAGGGGCAAGATCTGACTTGGACACCTTTCCCATCGAAAATCCTCTGGGTTACTGTGTCTTGAGGATGGATCACTGGCCAGAGCTTGCACAGTATGCAATTGAACTCCTGGCCTGTCCTGCATCCAGCGTTCTTTCGGAACGCACATTCAGTGCTGCTGGAGGCTTTGTAACTGATCACAGGGTGGGTCTGTCCACCGACTCGGTCGATCAACTGACCTTCATAAAAATGAATCCTTCTTGGATCACCACCAGCTACCAAGCACCTGATGCTGATGTAACCGAATAATTATTTTTGAAATCTCAGATCCCTTCAAAGACTGTCTATGCTGATGCTGAGTGACTATCCCTGAGTAATTATCCTCTTCCTCCTCAATGATCACGCTGATAGCTTGTAAGAACATTTTTGGTTCTTGGCGCCACCACCAGTGCCTAAGGCCCAATTTTTCAGCCCCTGTTTAACAGGGGCGTGTAATTACAATTTTTGATGCAGTACTTTGCAGCAGGGCTCGTTTCTGCGTTACAACTAGAGTGTCTGTGAGGACTTACAGTGTTGTGGCACCAGCACCACCACCACCACCAAAGGCCCATTTTTTCTGCCCTTGTTCAACAGGGGCATGTAATTACAATTTTTGATCTAATATTTCACAGCAGGGCCCATTTCTGCACCCACCAAGAGCGAGTGAGGACTTACAGTGCTGTGGCACCAGCACCACCACCAAAGGCCCAATTTTTCTACCCTTGTTCAACAGGGGCATGTAATTACAATTCTTGATCTAATATTTCACAGCAGGGCCCATTTCTGCGCCCACCAAGAGCGAGTGAGGACTTACAGTGTTGTGGCACCACCACCAGCACCAAAGGCCCAATTTTTCTGCCCCTGTTCAACAGGGGCATGTAATTACAATTCTTGATCTAATATTTCACAGCAGGGCCCTGTGAGGGTTTACAGTGTTGTGGCCACAACAACACCTAAGGCCCAAATTTCTGCTGAGTATATAGGGCAGGCCCCTACTTTCAAACATCTAACTTACAAACGATTCCTACTTGCAAACGGAAGGAGAGAACAGGAATTGAGATGAAATCTACCCCTAGGAAGGGAAATTCTCTCCTGTAAGAGTTAATATGGGAAAAACATTTCTCCTTTTCACTGATGCTTTCCAATCCTTGTTCCACAAAAAAAAACAAATTTTCAAAAAACATTTGTCATTGGGACAAAAAGTGAGGTGAAATCTTCTGAAGAGGAGGAAAGACAGCAAAACAAATGTCACAGGGGTGATAACCCTTCCCTATGTTTTCCAAAAAGCTTAAAAAAGATTTTTTGTCTGGAGCTAAACACGTTAAAAATGTACCCGTTCAAAATTACAAACAGATTCTACTTAACAACAAACCTACAGTCCCTGTCTTGTTTGCACCGCCTGTATACTGCTGTTCAGAGTATATAGGGCCTGGTGGCCCCACACCCTTCCTTATTTTAATTTGGGTGTGGGGTTCCCCTTAATATCCATACAAGACCCAAAGGGCCTTGTAATGGACTGGGGGGTACCCATGCCGTTTGTCTCACTGATTTTCATCCATATTGCCAGGACCCGACATTACATTAAACCCGCAAGCAGTTTTAAATGAGATTTTTTCCTTTAAAAATGACATTTTGTACAGGGACTTTTCTAAACACGGGAAACACGCGCCACTTTACAGGCATACTATAGACACCCCCCAGGTACGATATTTAAAGGAATATTTCACTTTTTTTTTACTTTAAGCATCATTAAAATCACTGCTCCCGAAAAAACGTTTTTAAAAGTTTTTTTTGCATTGATACATGTCCCCTGTGGCAGGACCCGGGTCCCCAAACCCTTTTTAGGACAATACCATGCAAATTAGCCTTTAAAATGAGCACTTTTGATTTCGAACGTTCGAGTCCCATAGACGTCAATGGGGTTCTAACGTTCGTGCAAATTTTCGGTCCGTTCGCAGGTTCTGGTGCGAACCGGGGGGGGGGTGTTGGTCTCCGTAGTCCATTAACGCCTTTGAGAGTCTCAAGGCTGCCTTTGTTTCTGCTCCTGTGTTGGCACATCCTGATCCTACGTTACCCTTTATCCTTGAGGTTAATGCTTCTGAGAATGGAGTTGGTGCCACTCTTGATCCTGTCTCAACGTCCTACTTCTGAGAGCGCTATTAATCCTTTTTCCAAGAAATTGACACCTGTGGAATGCAATTACAAGATTGGGGACAGAGAGCTGTTAGCGACTATTTTAGCCCTGAAAGAATGGAGACGTCTCCTCGAAGGTACCACTGTGCAGGTTCTCATTCTTACTGACCATAAGAATCTTACATTCATGTCTGAGGCTAAATGCCTCTCTCCCAGAAGGGCGCGATGGGTTCTTTTCTTGTCAACTTTCAATCACATTGTCTCAATCTTACCCGGTACTAAGAATGTAATGGCTGACGCTTTGTCACGACAATTTTCCTCCACTTCCAAAATGGAGTCGATTCTGGTTCCTGTGATTCCTACTGATTGTATTCTGGCTACAGTTTGCACCAGTCTCACTTCTCCTTTGGGTGACAAAATTCTTGCTGCTCAGGTCCATGCTCTTCCTGAGAAACCTTGTGACCGCTGCTTTGTCCCTGAGAGTCTCCGTACTCCAGACTTACTATTCTCCGGAGGCTATTCTCTTTTGGGCCATTTCTCAACAATTCTGGTGGCCTAGTCTACGTGCTGATTTAGCCGCCTTCGTAGCTTCTTGTTCTGTGTGTGCTCAGAGTTAGACTCCATGACACCTTCCACTGGGTCTCCTACAACCCATACCCAATGGAGAGAGGCCTTGGACCCACCTGTCTATGGATTTCATTGTGCAGTTACCCAACTCCCAGGGAAATACAGATATCCTTATGGTGGTTGACCGGTTCTCAAAAATATCTCATTGTATTCCACTTAAGAAGTTGCCCACATCTAAGGAACTGGCTTCCATTTTTGCTCGGGAGATCTTTTGCTTACATGGGCTAACCAAGGTGATTGTCTCGAACAGAGGTAGTCCGTTTGTATCACGGTTCTGGTGAGCCTTTTGGGAATTTAGCTCCTCTGTGTATCATCCGCAGTCTAATGGGGCCACAGAACGAGACAACCAGCCCTTGGAACAGTTCCTACGGTTGCTATATTTCTGACCATCATAACAACTGGTCAGACCTCTTACCTTGGACAGAGTTTGCTCACAATAGTGCCTGGAATTCTGCTTCCCCATTGCTGTGCGTTGTGCTGACGCAATCACGCCACATGAGACCCGGTACACGGGTGCTTTTTATTGATTGTTTTAGCTAGCCGGCTTTTTACTTATTCATGCACCTCTATGCAATATCTCTGTACAATATCTCTGTACATTATCTCTGTACATGTTGTCTTGTGAGCTTTGCCTATTTAGTTAGCATTAAAGATTTTTAGTTTTAACTTACTACACGACTGGAGGCCCTCTCTGTTTGCTCACTCGTGGCTGGGAGCCTGAGTGTGCTTTTATTTTCAGATTGGGGACATCCAGCTGATACGCATTCATTGCTACCTGGCGAAAGCCTTGCTGACCGCTCAAGGCAACCAAAGGATTCGAGATACCAGAGGATTCAAATGTCCAAGCAGAGGGCTTAATTTGTCTGCTCGTATGACCCCGCTCTTTAGGGGGTCCACCGGTTCCCGTAAGGGTTATAATATACAGAGTTTTACATCAAGTTGTCTCTCATTTGTGGACATCAAAGAATAAGGCTGATTATCTGGACCCTGATACCCGCTGTGGATCACATACTCACATATTTTTCACCTTTCTATCACATTTAAGGAAGACACTGCTCACTATATTTAATTTCCATATGGACATTACTTATTTATTTATTTATTAATTGTCTTGCATATGATTTATTTCAACTGTTGTCATTTGGTCAATTTCACTATTCATTTATGTACCCATCACCAGAAGGAGCTTAGGGTGTTTGGGGTGCACTCTTGATCCGGGTGTGTCCTTGACATTTGTTTGTCACTGGTATACAGCATTTCTCATATAGGGAAATGTTTAATGTAGCGCAACTTTTTCATATTTGTATCTCAAATGTGTTCCATGTCTCCTTATTAAAACCTTTGTTCTGCAACCGCTTTACCACCTCGGTGCCATGTCCTCACCCTGTACTGTTTGAGAACCATGAGGAGTATGAAGTACAGTCCGTTGTTGACTCCCGTAGGTTCCGTGGGCGCACAGTACCTGGTGCATTGGAAAGGGTACGGTCCAGAGGAACGCTCTTGGGTCTCATCCTCTGATGTACATGCCCCTGTCCTCCTCTGTGATTTCCATAGACATTTTCCCCTCAAGCCTGGTGGTCCTCCGAAGGGGGGGTTCATTGAGGAGGGGGTACTGTCAGGGTGGGGCTCAGTCCTTCCTTCTCTGAGCTGGCCGCTCAGCTGTCGGATAATTGCCAGCTCCTATCTCTCCACAGTGACTCACCTGTTGTTGATATCCTGCTCATCAGTCCTGCTTACTTAAGCCGTCCAGCCCAGATCTTCTCTGCCTTTGCCTGGTCAACATCACAGAGACTCTCTCCTGCGTGCCTCTTAAAGACTTGCTTGGCTGACGTCCCCTCTGGTTCCAGATCCTGCTTGCTGTTCCACTATGCTGAATTCCTGGTTTCCTGATATCCTGGCATGTTCTGAAGTACACTGATCCCTGGCTTCCTGACGTCCTGGCTTGTCTGACTATCAGTGTTGCCAACCTACCAGATTTAAATTTACTGACACGACACCCAAAATTTACTGGCACAGTCGCGTTTTTACTGGCATATTTAAAAGTTACTAAATGAAAGTTTTAAGTGCAAATTTCAGTATTTAGGTTACAAACAAGTACAATATGCAAATAGCAAAGTGATTTAACCACTTCAGCCCCGGAAGGATTTACCCCCTTCCTAACCAGAGCACTTTTTACAATTTGGCACTGCGTCGATTTAACTGCTAATTGCGCGGTCATGCAATGCTGTACCCAAACAAAATTTGTGTCCTTTTCTTCTCACAAATAGAGCTTTCTTTTGGTGGTATTTGATCACCTCTGGGGTTTTTATTTTTTGCGCTATAAATGGAAAAAGACCGAAAATTTAGAAAAAAAATGATATTTTCTACTTTTTGTTATTAAAAAAATCCAAAAAACTCAATTTTAGTCATACATTTAGGCCAAAATGTATTCGGCCACATGTCTTTGGTAAAAAAAATTGTCAAAAAGCGTATATTTATTGGTTTGCGCAAAAGTTATAGCGTCTACAAACTAGGGTACATTTTCTGGAATTTACACAGCTTTTAGTTTATGACTGCCTATGTCATTTCTTGAGGTGCTAAAATGGCAGGGCAGTACAAACCCCCCCCCCCAAATGACCCCATTTTGGAAAGTAGACACCCCAAGGAAATTGCTGAGAGGCCTGTTGAGCCCATTGAATATTCATTTTTTTGTCCAAAGTGATTGAATAATGACAAAAAAAAAAAATTACAAAAAGTTGTCACTAAATGATATATTGCTCACACAGGCCATGGGCATATGTGGAATTGCACCCCAAAATACATTTAGCTGCTTCTCCTGAGTACGGGGATACCACATGTGTGACTTTTTGGGAGCCTATCCACGTACTGGGCCCCGGAAACCAATCACCGCCTTCAGGATTTCTAAGGGCGTAAATTTTTGATTTCACTCCTTACTACCTATCACAGTTTTGAAGGCCATAAAATGCCCAGATTGCACAAAACCCCCCCAAATGACCCCATTTTGGAAAGTAGACACCCCAAGCTATTTGCTGAGAGGCATGTCGAGTCTATGGAATATTTTATATTTTGACACAAGTTGCGGGAAAGTGGCAATTTTTTTTTTGCACAAAGTTGTCACTAAATGATATATTGCTCACACAGGCCATGGGCATATGGGAAATTGCACCCCAAAATACATTTAGCTGTTTCTCCTGAGTATGGGGATACCACATGTGTGGGACTTTTTGGGAGCCTAGCCGCGTACGGGACCCCGAAAACCAATCACCGCCTTCAGGATTTCTAAGGGTGTAAATTTTTTATTTCACTCTTCACTGCCTATCACAGTTTCGGAGGCCATAGAATGCCCAGGTGGCACAACCCCCCCCCCCCAAATGACCCCATTTTGGAAAGTAGACACCTCAAGCTATTTGCTACGGGCATGGTGAGTATTTTGCAGCTCTCATTTGTTTTTGAAAATGAAGAAAGACATTTTTTTTTCTTTTTTCAATTTTCAAAACTTTGTGACAAAAAGTGAGGTCTGCAAATAACTCACTATACCTCTCAGCAAATAGCTTGGGGTGTCTACTTTCAAAAATAAGGTCATTTGGGGGGGTTTGTGCCACCTGGGCATTCCATGGCCTCCGAAACTGTGATAGGCAGTGAAGAGTGAAATCAAAAATTTACGCCCTTAGAAAGCCTGAAGGCGGTGCTTGCTTTTCGGGGTCTCGTACGCTGCTAGGCTCCCAAAAAGTCTCACACATGTGGTATCCCCGTACTCAGGAGAAGCAACAGAATGTATTTTGGGGTGTAATTTCACATATTCCCATGGCATGTTTGAGCAATATATCATTTAGTGACAACTTTGTGCAAAAAAAAAAAAAAAATTGTCTTTTTCTCGCAACGTGTGTCACAATATAAATATTCCATAGACTCGACATGCCTCTCAGCAAAATAGCTTGGGGTGTCTACTTTCCAAAATGGGGTCATTTGGGGGTCTATTGAACTGTCCTGGCATTTTATGCACAACATTTAGAAGCTTATGTCACACATCACCCACTCTTCTAACCACTTGAAGACAAAGCCCTTTCTGACACTTTTTGTTTACATGAAAAATTATTTTTTTTTGCAAGAAAATTACTTTGAACCCCCAATAATTATATATTTTTTTAAAGCAAATGCCCTACAGATTAAAATGGTGGGTGTTTCATTTTTTTTCACACAGTATTTGCGCAGCGATTTTTCAAACACATTTTTTGGGGAAAAAACACACTTTTTTAAATTTTAATGCACTAAAACACACTATATTGCCCAAATGTTTGATGAAATAAAAAAGATGATCTTAGGCCGAGTACATGGATACCAAACATGACATGCTTTAAAATTGCGCATAAACGTGCAGCGGCAACAAAATAAATACATTTTTAAAAGCCTTTAAAAGCCTTTACAGGTTACCACTTTAGATTTACAGAGGAGGTCTACTGCTAAAATTACTGCCCTCGATCTGACCTTCGTGGTGATACCTCACATGCATGGTGCAATTGCTGTTTACATTTGACGCTAGACCGACGCTTGCTTTCGCCTTAGCGCGAGAGCAAGGGGGGGGACAGGGGTGCTTTTTTTTTTTTTTCTTTATATTTTTTTTTGCTTTTTTACATTATTTTTAAACTGTTCCTTTCATTTTTTTTAAAAAAAATCATTTTTATTGTTATCTCAGGGAATGTAAATATCCCCTATGATAGCAATAGGTAGTGACAGGTACTCTTTTTTGAAAAAATTGGGGTCTATTAGACCCTAGATCTCTCCTCTGCCCTCAAAGCATCTGACCACACCAAGATCGGTGTGATAAAATGCTTTCCAAATTTCCCAATGGCGCTGTTTACATCAGGCGAAATCAAAGTCATGAAATGCTCGTAGCTTCCGGTTTCTTAGGCCATAGAGATGTTTGGAGCCACTCTGGTCTCTGATCAGCTCTATGGTAAGCTGGCTGAATAACCGGCTGCATTCTCAGGTTCCCTGTTGAGACAGGAGAGCCAGAGAAAAACACGGAAGACGGTGGGGGGGGGGCATTCCCTCCCACTGCTTGTAAAAGCAGTCTAGAGGCTAATTAGCCACTAGGATTGCTTTTACATGAAAGCCGACCGCTGGCTGAAAAGAATGATACCAAGATGATACCTAAACCTGCAGGCATCATTCTGGTATAACCACTCAAAGTCGTGAATGGCGTACCTGAAGACAAAAAAATGGTTAACAGTAAAACATAGTAAACGGAGAAGTATAAAAAAAATTACATACCTGAAAAGTAAACCTGATAAAACATAATAACAATAAAACATTGCAGAATAGAATGCAGTAAAAAAATAGCAGAACAATAGAGAGAGAATAGAGAGAGAGAGAACAATAAAATGACAGCTATTTTTTTATTTTAATATATTTTTTGTGTTTTTTTTTTTTTACACTTTTTTTTGTAACTAACTTTTATAACTATAACCGGTTCCAGGTTCGGGTCTCTCAAAATGCAATGGCATCTTGGGAGACCCTATAAAAGTGTGTCTAGTCTGTGCAATGCTGTACCCTACGCTAATACTCAACTAGTGTATGGTAGCGTTCAAAACATTCACCAATGCAAAGACCAGGATTGTCAGGACAGGAGGGACAATAATAGCAGGTGTCACGCCTATATCCGCGCTTGCTGCAGACACGACATCTTTTTTGGGGGGGTTCGTTGGGTAGGGGTACTCGGGAGGACATAAAGAAAATGCTTCTCATGCAGCCGACTGCATTTGGTTGGGGATGTGAATGGGGGAAGTACGGGGGCTGCAGAAGTGGTGGGTTCCCAATTAGGATTGGCGAATGCAGCAGGAAGGGCACTATGGGCACAACGGGCCTGTTTGTCTTCTTCTTGTTGGCAGCGGGACACTACTTGTGCTTGCCAACTCACCAGCTTGAACTGCACTTATGGGACTCGCCACGTCAGCAAGTGTTACTGCAGTGTTGGTTTGACTACGACCGGGGTGTACTAGGCCGCTGGTGCTTGCCAGTTCACCAAAACGCTACCAAAAAAACTGTTAGCGATCGCAGGGATCAGGCCTGACTCTGCGAACGCTGCAGTTATGCGTTTAGTGTTTTGTAAGTGACAGTGATCGATCGATACTACACTTGGGTGGGCTGGGCCGGGCGGAGGGGAAAAATGCAGGTGCTAGCAGGTATCTGGGCTGATCCCGCTAACACTGCGTTTTTGGGAACCCTAAACTGCTGGGGACGCTAGTATAAATCTGATCGAATCAGATATTGATCCGTTCAGATACTATACCACTAAGGGAGGTGTATGCTGCGTGCGTGGGTGTTAGCGCTACTGGCGCTAACCTGACGCTGCCTGGGGCGACGCAGACCCTATCTGACCCTAAAACCCAAGTTATATCACCGCCGGGCGATCAGGGGGCTAAACCTTTATTAGGTAATAAACGGTGGGTGCCCTGACACTATAAAAAATAAACTAACTAACCAGCGTCACCCGTAACAGTTATACGGTGATCACCTGTGAAAGGGTTAACTAGGGGGCATACAAGGGGTTAAAACCTTTATTAGGTAGTATATGGGAGTCCCTGTCGCTATAGAACGCTGACGGCGAACCTATATATTTACCTCCCTAACTAGCGTCACCAGTGACACTAATACAGAAAAACTATAGCTTAGTGACACTGGTGATAGGGGGTGATCAAGGGGTTAAAACCTTTATTAGGTAGTATATGGGGGTCCCCGACGCTATAACACACTGACGGCGAACCTATATATTTACCTCCCTAACTAGCGTCACCAGTGACACTAATACAGCGATCAGAAAAACGATCGCTTAGTGACACTGGCGACGGGGGGTGATCAAGGGGTTAAAACCCTTATTAGGTAGTATATGGGGGTCCCTGACGCTATAAAACACTGACGGCAAACCTATATATTTACCTCCCTAGCTAGCGTCACCAGTGACACTAATACAGCGATCAGAAAAATGATCGCTTAGTGACACTGGCGACGGGGGGTGATCAAGGGGTTAAAACTTTATTAGGGGGGGTTAGGGGGTATCCTAGACCTAAAGGGGGCTAACACTAACTGCCCTACCACACTAACTGTCACAAACTGACACCAATGCAGTAATCAGAAAAAAAAAAACTGCTTGGTGTCAGTGTGACGGGGGGGGTTGATCGGGGGTGATCAGGGGGGGATTGAGGGGTGATGGGGGGTGTAATGTGTGCCTGGCGTGTTCTACTGTGTGTGTAGTGTTTGTGCACTCACATCTATGTCTTCTCTCCTCGGCGCCGGAACGGAAAATACCGAGCCGAGGAGAGATGACATAATTTCCTTTGCCTCTGTTTCTTATACAGAGGCAGAGGAAGATTCTCATTGGCTGGGAGCGATCGCGAGGGGGGGGCCACGAATGGATGGCCTCCCCCTCACGTCTGAACACTCCCAGACAAAAGCCGACCGCCTCGGGCACCGGGGGGGGTCTGATCGGACTCCCCGCCCGCGGGAAGGCAAGGACTTATATATAAGTCCTTTTGCCTGCCTGTGCCATTGTGCTGACGTACATCGTCGTGCGGCGGTCGGCAACTGGTTAAGGTAGATATTAAGGCAAAAACACATTACTTATTTTATTTTCGATATAGTAAATAAGTAGCTCAGAGACAGGAATCGAGAGGGCAAGAAATTAGAATGGGTGGCACACACACATGCAATTGACTCTCACAGTGACACTGACAGCAGTGTGCAACAGCACAGATGATGATGGCACCTCACCAACATGACACCTCCCCTCCTGAGTGACAGTGACCCTCTCTCTCCACGCCAGGTGGTCCCTTCAGTCCACTCCCGGCTTACATTCCTCCCATTCCACAGACCTGCACATGAGGCTCCGGCTGCTCTGTTCCCTTGCACCATGACTTCATGTGACACACTGCCGGCACAGTCCAAACACATTGTAGCAGGCATGCGGATGGTCTCGGCCAAGTGTCACAGCCATATTTATTACTGGCATCCTTTTTCTTTCACTGACATTTACTGGCAGGAGAAAAGTGCACTGCTGACTATCCATTCCGGTTACCGAACTTTGGCTATGTATTGACTACGTTTGTTCTATTTACTTTTATTATTATTAAACAAGTGTGATTTAACTGTACTTCTGTCTCGGTCTGATTCATGGTTTCTGACTGCTCTCAACCAAACTGTCAAACCATCCATTGGCTGGTGTCATAACTGATCACATGTGCAGCATCATGGCAGTTGTAGATTTGAACAGAGGCAAATATGGCAGCTTCCTTGGCTGAAAATGATACTTAAACTTTAAGTCAGGAAGGAAAGCAGAGGGAGATCACATGACAGCACACATAGGCGTGTGCACAGGGTGTGCCAGGGCACACCCTAATCACCCCGCGTGGTGCGGATTCCCCTTGTTTGGACTCCTGATTTTTGTAGCAAAGCCCCCTAATGGGGCTCCTAAAAAATAAAATAAAATTGTAAAAAATATTTTATTTTTTATTATTTTTTACAATTTTATTTTACTTTTTATTATTAAAAATAAAAACTACTGACACTGGTCACTTCCCTACTGACACCAATCTCTGCCCTACTGACACTGTCTAGTATATATATGCACATGCAAACAAACGCATATGTGTTTCAGCTTTGGGGTGCACACCCTAATGCAATAGGCTGTGCACACCTATGACAGCACAGCAGGGCTTTGCAAAGAAGGTATTTATCATTATAAGTTTAGGAAAACACACACTCTGTACTGAACAGGGACCTAAAACAGAGAGAATCAAATTAATACATGCGATTTTACAACCACTTTAAGCAAAAATAAATACATAAATAAAAAAGCAATAAAATATAAAATTAATCCCTTTTTTATGATTGTATTTTTGCTATCCGAAGATAATTGATGTTGCTTTTTACACAAATAATGATCTTACAAAGGCATATTCAAAACAGAATTTTTTTGTTGAGAAAGCCATACCTTTTTGTCACTAAGTCCAGTAACCTGATCTACAAATTCTTCTTGGATCATAAATGCAGCTAGGTTGGCAGTGTAACTTGCCAAAAAAATCACAGCAAAGAAAGCCCAAATTGATACAATAATTTTGCTGGTTGTGCCTTTTGGATTTTGAACAGGTACAGAATTATTGAAGACCAAACCCCAAAGTAGCCAGACAGCTTTTCCAATTGTAAATGAAGGTCCGTGTGGTGCTGAAAAAAGAAAGAAAATTGTCATTTTACAATATGCTTTTGATGACAAATTTAATACAGCCAGCAATGCCACAAACATACAGTAGATGTCTTCTATTTAAAGGATAAGTTCAACTTTGAGGACATGTTACACCCATTTTAATGGTGGAACTCGTAACATGTCCCCACTCCTGCAGTTTCTCCCCGGTCCGATGAATCTAGTGACAGCAATCTTTGCCCCCTGCTCGCTGTCACAATTTTAACAAAAATGTGTCATTCATTCACAGAGTTCTGTGAATAGGAAATTACAAGTACTCACAGCCTATGTGTTAAGAGCTCTGGTAGTCCATTGATTCTTCCTATCAGTGTGTATCTGCCTGCCTGTACAAGGTAAAAGCAGACAGATACACTGACAAGTCTGCAGGAGTCCTGCATCACAATGGAAAATGTGTGATGCTCAGGCTATGAGAAAAAGCAATCCGATGTTCACCACTGTGAGTGCAGGCCAGGGAAGAAGCTCATCTCAGCTCCAAACAACCGTTGAGCAAAGGATGGATCCCACGGGCTGGAATTGGAATGAATGGCAGTCTCAGCCTGGGCTCCCACCAGGCCATGCCCCCAACGCATTTCACTTCGCTTCTTAGAGCTTAATTATGGAAATAAGGACTCCAAGCAGGGGGCAGTTAAATACGTCATCAGCTGCCAATCAATGAAAAATAAATGTTAGGTGTGCATGGGGCTGGCTGCAGGAATCCAAGTGTGTGAAAAACCACACACATGGATCACAAAAAAGACCATTATAGCCAGTTCCCTGAAAAAAACATCCAAAAATATAAAAAAGTACTCAAAGTATAGCCAAAAATGCAAAAGATGCAAAAATGCAAATATGCACAAATCCCTCTATATAATATATATATATATATATATATATATATATATATATATATATATATATATATATATATATATATATATATATATATATATATATATATATATATATTATAATCCTGATTAAAAACAAATAAAGTGAAAAAGTCTAAATGATTTACACATGAATAATTGAGTACTGTCTGTGATACTTTTATTTGCACTAACATACAATTTTTCAGGACAAGCTTTTGAGATATGTCCCCTTCTTCAAGGTCCTAGCATTAACTCATACAGGGATTCCATTGACCTTGAAGAAGGGGACATACCCCGAAAGCTTGTCCTGAAAAATTGTATGTTAGTGCAAATAAAAAAAGTATCATGGGAATAGGGTGTATATTTTAATATCCAGCACACCTATCTTACAAAGGAGTAACAACCAATCGCCACCACTGGGAGGACAGTCTACACTCTCTACAATCTGTACCCTAAAGGATTGTACATTTTTGTAATGGAATGGATTAAAATGTTTAGCCAGGTTAGTATTTTCATTTCTTCTTATGTCAGAGAAGTGATGCCTCATTCTATCACGCAATCTTCTGGTTGTCCTGCCTACGTCCTGAATGTTGCACTCAGTACATTTGGCCACATACAGTATATGACATATTTAGTGTGGTAGTTAACAAGCTGTGTAATGGTTGAGTAATAGCCATTAGAACATGAAGTGACAGTATGGGGATCGCCCAAGTGACTGCAACATGAACACCTGGCAGCTCCACACCTATACATGCCGGTGGTATTTAGCCACTTACGTGTTAGTGGGTTAGAGACATAAAGGCTAGGGGACGCCATGTTGCCTATGGTACATGCATTCCAGACTACATACCTGACACCCTGACCTAGTATCACCCTATAACTGTCATTGCTATAGAGAATAGAAAGTTGTCTAGATATAATGTTTGTATTTCTTGAAATTGTGAGCTGTATCGTATGAAATAGACAGGTAGGTCAATGGTCCTATCTCGCTTAGGGGATTGATTTGTCAGTAGAGTATTTCTGCTAAGATTCCTGGTATCTAAACAAGCTTGTTTAATACTAGATTTTTTTGTAACCCTGTTCACAAAATGTATCTTCCAGTGAGGCAGCTTCCTTATCAAAGTTGATCAAACAATTATGTCTGACTCAGATGAATTGCCCTCTAGGAATTGCCTTAATAGTATGAGGGGAGTGGTAACCAAATGCATGCAACAGTGTATTTTTTGAGGTGGGCTTTCTATACGCACATACTGTCACAGTCTTGTCCCTAACCGAACCAGACAAAGTGAAATCCAAGTAATGGATTTTAACATAACAAAAGTGATGATGGAATCCCTGTATGGGTTACATGCGTTGTAAACATGAGCAATGTTGGAATTCAACATGAATATCGTATTTGTACATATATTTCATTACTATACCTAAGAGAAGAAAACTCACATGGTTTTTGAAAAGGCTGAAAGTGTCACACTTCCGGGAGGACAGGATGTGGCCTCCCAGGTTGGAATGTGGCCTGTTGAGCTCCCATTGCGCATGACAATGCTGGCTCCGATCTGTCTATGGGAATTTCCTGATTAACTACTATCCACCCAGGCTTCAAAGGCAGATAAACTGACAGGGATGATGGATGAGGCGAGATACAGGAAATCAAGGGCCCAGGTGTGTGTGAAATCTGACATTGGTCGGACGATGGCAATTCATGGGCCAACACTGCCCCCCAGAGGACTGCTATGACAGGGTGGACCATATGATGGCCTGTTGAGGGAACGCCCCAGAGACATTGTGATTCGTCCAAAGGCAAAGTTGGGCAGGCAAAAGGGGGGGTCTGGATGAGGTATGTTTGTTAAAAGGAAATGTTTGCTAAAGAAACAGTCTCTTGAAGACCTGAGGACCAGCCGAGGAGGATGTGCTAAGTATCAATCTTGTATTATGTTATGATTGTAGGCCTTGTAATATTGCAATTTCTTGTAGTATCTTTATGTTAGTTTTCCTAATTATGCTGTTTTAATACATCCCTATTTTTATTGGGAAATAAATATAACTTGTTTTACTAGCAGCACCGTGTGTTTGGTTTCATAGCTAACCTGGTATTATTGTGATATTAACAATAGCATGTGCTCAGAGTTTAATAGGCCAACTAATTATAGGGACTAGACAAATTAATACACAGATATAATATTAATAATTATATCGATTACTACATTTGGCACCCCAGACTGTGAATTTTATTTTTACACAGAATCCACAAAAACCTAATGTATTTTTTTGTCTTGAGACCCTGTAAGCAAGCATAAATCCTCAAATACACCCAGAACTGAAAATTGTCTCTAGTGTGGACAAGATTGGCGCTGGCTCGCGAATTCTGCAACCACGCTTGGATGGTCATGAAGATTCTGTGAAATATTTCATCAGGGAGACGGACGCGTAGAACCTGATGAGATCTTCGGCTGATATATGTATATATGTTAAACGTTTGTATCGTTAATGTGTTTTAGGCCTGTAGCCAGTAAACGGTACTGGTGAGTGAAGGGATTGATCATCCCTGGTACTGATATAGCCTGCAGATTGACAGGATATACCACACATCTTTGAGGAAAAAGTGGGAGAAATATAGATTTTTATTTTTATTTTTTTTGTTTTAATTTGTTTAATTGATTTTCGTTTTTTCATTTTTTTTATTTTCTTTATTAATTTCATTACTAGTGTATTTTTTATTTGGTCCCCACGTGAGTGTGAAATAGCACTCTGTTCCAACAGAAGTTCAATGTGGCCTGCAATCTAAGGGGTTTAGAAATCAGTGGGGATATAATAAGGCATTGACTAAGAGTGTGCCTGGTGTTTTGCAAGCTGTAGAGCTGCAAGGAACAAAGTTGTTTATAAACGGCTTTTGGATTTTTTTTTTTTTTTTTGCTCTTGTGGAACTACAAGTCAGAGTTTGCTTTCAAACAGTTTTATCTATGTGTGTTTTGTTGTCTAGCTGTGGGCATTGTGTAAGCAACTTCAGTGTAGCTAGGTGCGAATTAGCATAGCAATGGAAGACATTGAAGGTTTTGTTAACAAGTATGGTTGTGTTAGATTTGAGTCTATAAAAGAGAATGCATTAACACACCAATACAATGACCTATTACAGTTTTTCTCCATTGTTTTGGCTCATTTCTTGAAACAGAAATGACATTCTCAAAACTCTAAGTTCATTTGGCAAAACAGTCTTACAGTTCAGCACAACACTATAACTCACGTGCAAAAGCTCACATCTCTCCCAAAACTGTTCAATCATGCTTCAAAACCATATTCCTACCCCTTTTAAAGAGTCAGTGCTACCAAAATGGCAAAGATTCTTCTCAATTGCTTTGGCTCATTTCTTGAAACAGACCAGACGTTCTCAACTCAAGGTTTGGATGATAGAGAAGACTGTAGAGCGAGGCACATTAGGCTGCACTCTGCGACCTTCCTCCGCCATTGTGAGGCCATGGTTGATGACATGATCTATAATTGTGGCCCGAATTTCATCAGGGACAGCATAGTGTCTTCGTGCTCCTCTGCCTCTTCCCCCTATTCCACCACCACTCACCCTTACTCCTCTTCCTCTTCTTCTTCCTCTTCCTCGAACAGGCAGTTTCCTTTGTTCATTTACTTGCCCAGGTGCCTCCATGTTCAGAAATTGTACTGGTCCTGCATGGTCAAGCTCTATATATACATGTTTGGCAGCATTTACAATCATGGACAGCACCTGTCAAGTAACTAAACATACTGTTTGATTGGTCATCTGAGACCAACTCTAACTCCTCCTTTGTTAGTCAAGTTCTAGTTGCACCTGACTGCCAATTGCTGTAATCATTTTATCAAATGTTCCAAAAGATTCACATATGGTATTCATGGTATTATGGTTCCTGAATAATTTTGACCATTGAACAGACTATTGTGCATGTGATGACTTAAACAATGAAATGACGCTGACAGGTTTTGGAGAGAACAACCATTAGATTGAGAATTGACAATCAGTTTAGATCAACAAGATCTATTCACTTGGAAATTGTGCTAAATGTAGGCTACTTGTACTTAATCATTTGAAAGATGTACTGAGACATTGAGACCATGTACTGAGACATTTGCAATTTTGATGAAATGAATGAGAAATTCAATTCAGTTGTGAACAATTGCCAAGTGGTTTGGAGATTTGTCCATGTTGTTTTGAGAATGTCATTTCTGTTTTAAGAAATGAGCCAAAACAATGGAGAAAAACTGTAAAACAATGCAATACCCATAATGATGCCATAAAGCATAAAAAATCTTCCAAAAAAGCAAAGAAACAGAGAATTGCCAATGCCATATGCATGTTGGTGGAGATGAAAGACAATGCGGAACAAAAAGTATTAGAATAGTATAGTGAGAGGAAACAATTATTTGAACAGGTACAAAGTGTAACAGAGAATATATTGGCAATGGTTGCAAAAGCAGATGCAAATGTTGCTGATCACATTCAACAATTAGTGACTGAGAAGTGTGTATTGGAACAGAGATTAGATGAGTTAGAAAAAAACATGTATGTTGAAGGAACAATGTATCGCATCATTGAATCAAACAGAGGCTGAGAATTTGCATGTTATCACACTGCTCAGGGAGGAATTACAGGGTGCACAGGCAGCCATAATGGAGTTATCCTCCAAACATGCAAAAGCTGAATGTGCAATGGTGGAGGTACCCTCCGCACATGCACAGTGCTCAGCAAAGATAGAAGTGAAGCATGCAGAAAAAACAGACGCTCTTATTGCTGCAAGTGATGTTGCTAAGACAGAAATCAATGGTGGAGATGTAAATAAAAGTGCGATAACTGTGCTTGAAAGTGATTCAGGAGTTGAAACTTCTGATGACTCCTCAGACGATGAAAGTATAAAAGATAGAAAAACCAAGTTAAAAGCTGCGCTCTGGGTTATGATCAAATAAATGTGTTGTGACAACAAAAGCAGCCTGCACCAAGATCTAGTCTCCAAATCTCATCATAAAAAGTAAAAAAAGGATGCGGCGCTAAAATGTTATTTTAAACAAAATCATTCAAAAGTGAATTAAGTAGGATTGAACAAACCACTAAATAAATGAATAAATATTGAAGTGAATATACGTAGAGATAAAAACAAATTAATACACTAATATCCAGTAAACAATCAAAGAAAAAAGTGAATAAACACATTGGTATAGGCAAATTCATACACTGATAACCAGGGAATTAATAATGATTAATTGCCAAAAGTGAATATGGTAATATATTCAGTGAAAACATCTCAAAAATAATTAATAAAAGTCCAGAATACATAAAACAACAAAAAGGGGAGATCCGTGATGGAAAAGAAAAGTGCCACAAAAGTGCAGAAAGGAGGTGAAGATGCAGATGGGGAATCCTCTATGACTCTTCACACCCAAGGTGGAATATCAGATGCGCTTACCAGATCCCAATGACTGCTATTACGGCAGTCATAAACGGCACAGGGAATATATAGGTCTCCCCACAACCTCAGTAAACGATGCCCGTACGCGGCAGATGATATCTCAGGAACGAAAAACAAGAGGACAACCCATAGCGTAATAAAGTCTGCACAGTCGGTTTATTAAAAAGAATTGCACTTACAGGACATCAGTGAGTCAACAGCATGAATCGAAATGTCAGCAAAAAATCAGCGTCTCCGTCTGCTGCCTCCGCTTCCTAGGTTTGTATATGCCCAACACGAGAACAGACGTGGTGACGTCGTAGGCTCCTCCCTACGCGTTTCGTCACGATAGGACGTCTTCTGGGGATTGGCCAAGGAAAGTATAAAGTCTGCTTATTCCAAGCATAGTAATCGTAGTAATAATGTCCAGCAATGTGAGTTTTCACTGCCGTATGCTCAAAGAAGGGCATATACAGAGAGACCAACCCTCAAATGTTTTTTGTGTAAAAGGGGGGGTCACATCGCTAAGTATTGTTGGGCGGCGAATAATGGTATCAAAAGAAGATCGCAGTACCCCAAAACGACCCCAAGGCATTATGAAGTGTATTCTGCCCGATGGGGTAGCAACCCAAAGCATGGAGGCCGTAGTAATCAAACCCATTTCCCTTTAAAGACCCAAATGCGGAGATTACAGACTGATAATCATCAGTATACGAAACAGTTACGTAAAGTCAAAATGGAGGTAGCCACATGGTTATTCAAATGTAGCACTGGGGAAAACAAAGTTGGCAGCACTTAGTGAGCTGCATGGATGCTAAGAATTTTATGGTCAATGTTTCCTTGCCATATTTTATTTAAATACGACGCTCATATCTAAACCTTATACATAGCAAATGTTCCCCTACATTACAATTAATGGGAAAAGGCTTGGGGGACTTAAAAAGTCAATTATCGTGATAATTATGTGTAATCACTGTCTTTGTGTTCCTTTTTCCAGAGACCTTGGAAGAAGATAAAACTGGTTTGGATACTAATGTCTGTGTTTGTTTACAGGTTCTTCAAAGAGAGAATAACAGTGGGCACATTTAGCAAAACAGGGGTTAGGTTATGGTAAAGGCATAATCGATTATCAAATGGTACCATGAGCTCATTAATTAGTAATTGTTTGGAAACAATGAAAAAAAGTAAGATAAACAATAGTCAGGCATTAAGGGTTTCAAGTGTTACAAGTGAAGTTACAAATGTTGTGATGAGGTACAGATGTTTTGTTTTTCCCATTAACTAATTGTCTTTCAGATGGAAATGAGCACTTACTCTTCTCAGGAGGAAAATCCATGGATGTCTTTAGTTAAAAGTTGAGTGTTTGTCATTGTCTTATGGTGGTTGTCTTGTCATGTTGTTTTTGTGTGATAATGGCCAGAGTTTTAATTTCTTTTGTTATTAAGTTTTTTTAATTTTTTTAATATTTTTGGTAGTTGTTTAGTCATCCATTTTATTTTTGTTTGTTCAGGTGGAGAAATTATTGTTTAGTCCACCTGAAAGGGGGGTAATTGGCTATTCCGTCAATTAGCAGCTGAATAGATGGTCATGGGATATGTCCTGCAGCTGAATACATCTTGTTGATTTAAGACAAGAGTTGTTGGTAGGAAGCCATTCTAGCTTCTGGAGTTTGTTTTTTCTCTTTGTTTTATGTTCATTCAGGTGGGAAAAGTTACAAGTAGGGATGAGCCAAACACCCCCCTGTTCGGTTCGCACCAGAACATGCGAACAGGAAAAAAGTTCGTTCGAACACGCGAACACCGTTAAAGTCTATGGGACACGAACATGAATAATCAAAAGTGCTAATTTTAAAGGCTAATATGCAAGTTATTGTCATAAAAAGTGTTTGGGGACCTGGGTCCTGCCCCAGGGGACATGGATCAATGCAAAAAAAAGTTTTAAAAAACGGCCGTTTTTTTAAGGAGCAGTGATTTTAATAATGCTTAAAGTCAAACAATAAAAGTGTAATATCCCTTTAAATTTCGTACCTGGGGGGTGTCTATAGTATGCCTGTAAAGGGGCGCATGTTTCCTGTGTTTAGAACAGTCTGATAGCAAAATGACATTTTGAAGGAAAAAACTCATTTAAAACTACCCGCGGCTATTGCATTGCCGACAATACACATAGAAGTTCATTGATAAAAACAGCATGGGAATTCCCCAAAGGGGAACCCCGAACCAAAAAAAAAAAAAAAACGGCGTGGGGTCCCCCCAAAAATCCATACCAGACCCTTATCCGAGCACGCAACCTGGCAGGCCGCAGGAAAAGAGGGGGGGACGAGAGTGCGCCCCCCCTCCTGAACTGTACCAGGCCACATGCCCTCAACATTGGGAGGGTGCTTTGGGGTAGCCCCCCAAAACACCTTGTCCCCATGTTGATGAGGACAAGGGCCTCATCCCCACAACCCTGGCCGGTGGTTGTGGGGGTCTGCGGGCGGGGGGCTTATCGGAATCTGGAAGCCCCCTTTAACAAGGGGACCCCCAGATCCCGCCCCCCCCCTGTGTGAAATGGTAAGGGGGTACTTACCCCTACCATTTCACTAAAAAACTGTAAAAAATGTTAAAAATGACAAGAGAGTTTTTGACAATTCCTTTATTTAAATGCTTCTTCTTTCTTCTATCTTCCTTCATCTTCTGGTTCTTTTGGTTCTTCTGGCTCTTCTGGTTCTTCCTCCAGCGTTCTCGTCCAGCATCTCCTCCGCGGCGTCTTCTATCTTCTTCTCCTCGGGCTGCTCCGCACCCATGGCATGGGGGGGAGGCTCCCGCTCTTCTCTTCTTCTCTTCTTCTCTTCTTCATTTTCTTCTCCGGGCCGTTCCGAAACCCATGCTGGCATGGAGGGAGGCTCCCGCTGTGTGACGGCGCTCCTCCTCTGACAGTTCTTAAATAATGGGGGGTGGAGCCACCCGGTGACCCCGCCCCCATCTGACGCACGGTGACTTGACGGGACTTCCCTGTGACGTCATGTGGAATGCCACAGGGAAGTCCCGTCATGTCCCGTGCGTCAGAGGGGGGCGGGGTCACCGGGTGGTCCTGCCCCCCGTTATTTAAGAACTGTCAGACGAGGAGTGCCGTCACACAGCGGGAGCCTCCCTCCATGCCAGCATGGGTTGCGGAGCGGCCCAGAGAAGAAAATGAAGAAGAGAAGAAGAAAAGAAGAGAAGAAAAGAAGAAGAGAAGAGCGGGAGCCTCCCCCCCATGCCATGGGTGCGGAGCGGCCCGAGGAGAAGAAGATAGAAGACGCCGCGGAGGAGATGCTGGACGACAACGCCGGAGGAACAACCAGAAGAGCCAGAAGAACCAGAAGAACCAGAAGATGAAGGAAGATAGAAGAAAGAAGAAGCATTTAAATAAAGGAATTGTCAAAAACTGTCTCTTGTCATTTTTAACATTTTTGACAGTTTTTTAGTGAAATGGTAGGGGTAAGTACCCCCTTACCATTTAACACAGGGGGGGCCGGGATCTGGGGGTCCCCTTGTTAAAGGGGGCTTCCAGATTCCGATAAGCCCCCCGCCCGCAGACCCCCACAACCACCGGCCAGGGTTGTGGGGATGAGGCCCTTGTCCTCATCAACATGGGGACAAGGTGTTTTGGGGGGCTACCCCAAAGCACCCTCCCAATGTTGAGGGCATGTGGCCTGGTATGGTTCAGGAGGGGGGGGACACACTCTCGTCCCCCCCTCTTTTCCTGCGGCCTGCCAGTTTGCGTGCTCGGATAAGGGTCTGGTATGAATTTTTGGGGGGACCCCACGCCGTTTTTTTTTTTTTTTATTGGCGCGGGGTTCTCCTTAAAATCCATATCAGACCTGAAGGGTCTGGTATGGAATTTAGGGGGAACCCCACGTCATTTTTTTTTTTTAATTTTGTCCGGGGTTCCCCTTAATATCCATATCAGACCTGAAGGGCCTGGTATGGAATTAAGGGGGAATCCTACGTCATTTTTTTTTAAAAATTTTGGTTCGGGGTTGCCCTGTGGGGAATTCCCATGCCGTTTTTATCAATGAACTTCTATGTGTATTGTCGGCAATGCAATAGCCGCGGGTAGTTTTAAATGAGTTTTTTCCTTCAAAATGTAATTTTGCTGTCAGACAGTTCTAAACACAGGAAACATGCGCCCCTTTACAGGCATACTATAGACACCCCCCAGGTACGAAATTTAAAGGGATATTACACTTTTATTTTTTTACTTTAAGCATTATTAAAATCACTGCTCCTGAAAAAACGGCCCTTTTTAAAACTTTTTTTTGCATTGATCCATGTCCCCTGGGGCAGGACCCAGGTCCCCAAACACTTTTTATGACAACAACTTGCATATTAGCCTTTAAAATTAGCACTTTTGATTTCTCCCATAGACTTTTAAAGGGTGTTCCGCGGCATTCAAATTTGCCGTGAACACCCCAAATTGTTCGCTGTTCGACGAACTTGCGAACAGGCAATGTTCGAGTCGAACATGAGTTCGACTCGAACTCGAAGCTCATCCCTAGTTACAAGGTGTATGCTTTGTCCACCTGAAAGGGGGGTTGGTGCATAGGTCTGAAAATACAGATAATACATTGTGTTTTTGATGCTTAAATTGAGGATTTTTGAGAGTCAACATTGACGTTCGTTTTGTTTTTAAATTGTTGATCATACCATGGGGATCCATTTTAGAGTGGGTTCAGCCTAAAGTGGTCATGGTTGTTTTGATAGTTTGGTCAGAGTTGCAGAAGCCAGGAATACTAAGTTCCTGGTTTCCAAGGAAGGAACTATAAGTAAACGTAGTAAGCGAGCAGATATTATGGATAAGAATTTGATTCTGCTCTTGTTTTTTTCACTTCCAGAGTCCTGGTGAAGCGTGATTGGAGAGGTCTCTGGAACAGGGATGACAGATGTTCATCTGGTTGGCAGTTTGTTTCTGCCATATTACACCGCAAATTTGTTCTGACAGACATCAGGAGAGAAAGGACAAACGAAAAGATTCAGTTTAATACTTGTTTTTGCTTATGGACAATTTAGGGCGCGTATGTCTGAGGAGTAACCGGAAGAGGAGGGATGTATTCAGCATTATATTGGGGGAATAGGAGCTGGGATGGGTGTCGTTAATGGAGTGGACATTGATCTCCTGAGGAACAAACTCTCAGCTATAGCTTCAGACAGTAAGCAGGGCTTTGTTGCTCAGAGAGAGATTAATGACATTCTTGATAATATTCAACAACATCACATAAATACCCAGGTAAAAGTAGCTCAAGATTTTATCTGCCATTTTAAGAGGTTGGTAGATAGTGTGGTGACACAGGGCAAAAATATGTTGTGGGCTCTGACGTGCACGCAGGGACAGGCGGAGTTATCAACCAATATCAAGCTGATTGTACAATCTCTGTATGGGGGACAATGGCCTTATGAGTTGGCATCACAGCTCAGTAAGATTTTACCAAAGCACATCTCTTACACTAATCCAAGTTGGTGGTCGAATGCCTGGATAGGCTGTACTAATTTGGATTATGAGAGATGTTACGCTTCCTCATTGATCCCATATACAGAAGTGCAGACTCAATCTGTGTATTCGGTGATATCGATGGGCTTGCTGACTGGGGATTCTACTTTGTTGCATCTGAGGCTAACTTACCCACATGTAATCAGAGAGGACGGGAGCTGGAGGCAGGTTGATATTTCCCTCTGTCGGAGGCATGACCATAATATCCTTTGTATGCCAGGTCAATACACGGTGGTGGATGAGAAATGTTGGGAAGATTCATCACTCTGTGTTCTGGATGGGGAGAACATTGCCTCAAAGGGAACACCGGTGTATTATTTGGGACATAGGAGAGTTTGTTTCTTTGTCCTGAAGGATACTAATGTATCGTTGGTCATGGAACTAGGATGTTCTGTGAACCTGACAATAGCTAGAGGAGCATGGTGTACCCTTGGCGGTGTCTCTGAAATCCAGACACAGGAATGGAATTATGTGGTACCGCATATTGCCAATCTGTCTGTGGATGTCAACCAGAACCGCCCTGTTAATCTGAGAGCCCTAAACCTCAGTATGGGAAGGAAGATATAGGAATGGTTAACAGATTGGGATAGAGATGAGAGCCTTATGAGGATGCTGCAGCAAGAGAGAGCTAATGCTACTATAGCCATCTACCATGACCAGAATGTAATATAGGAAGTAGTACATCAACTAGAAAATGATGTGGGAGGGTCTTGGTGGGTGGTAATATTCGGACATTCCAGTAAGGCCAACAGTATTTTGAACTATTTGATACATCCCGTGGTAATATTACTCATTATTGCTGCAGTGTCATCATTGGTTCAAGTTGGTATGTGTTGTTGGACTCAACATTTGTATAGGAAAGTCTGGCATTTATCTATACAAGTGGAGGGACGAATTGATGGTAAGGTCTCTTCATATATGGTAGAGGCTTTGCTGCCAGTTCAGAACCCTGAAATACCACTGACGTGCCAGAATTGTGGTAGGAAAGGCCATTGTGAGCGAACCTGCCTAATCCCGGCCCGTATCTACAGTGAGGAGGTATAGAAGGTTGGGAATGGGATGTGTAGTCTGATGGATCATAGGTATATATGTATGTATTATGGTAATGGGTTGATTTCATGTTATGGTATAGTGTGATAAAGGTGTATTTTAGGCTAATAACATGGGCCAGAGGCCTTCCTCGAGACTCTATATCGGAAAGCTGGTTGATAGGTTGCTCTGAATGTGTGTTGGTAAATGGTGAGTGAATGGACACTCCTTGCCTGTACTGCACCCCGTCTTGAAGATATTGGAGAGAAGAAGACACAGAGTGGTGACATGGAAGCTGTCACAGAAGAATGATGTTGGTATGTCACCCAGTAGCAAAGCGGCACGTGTTGGGAAACACAGCACGTTAAGACTGTTATGGACTGTTCCACAGGAGCTGGTTTTTGAGGCCTATGTTGAGAGGCGCAAACCACAGCAAGACCCTTATGGACTGTTCCATAGATGTTCCTGTTGGAAACCGCAATACGTTACCACAGTTAAGGACTGTTCCATAGGTACTGGTTCGGAAACACATGTTGGGGAGCAACACACGCAACACACGCAGCATATGTTGGAATTCAACATGAATATCGTATTTGTACATATATTTCATTACTATACCTAAGAGAAGAAAACTCACATGGTTTTTGAAAAGGCTGAAAGTATCACACTTCCGGGAGGACAGGATGTGGCCTCCCAGGTTGGAATGTGGCCTGTTGAGCTCCCATTGCGCATGACAATGCTGGCTCCGATCTGTGTATGGGAATTTCCTGATTAACTAGTATCCACCCAGGCTTCAAAGGCAGATAAACTGACAGGGATGATGGATGAGGTGAGATACAGGAAATCAAGGGCCCAGGTGTGTGTGAAATCTGACATCGGTCGGACGATGGCAATTCATGGGCCAACACTGCCCCCCAGAGGACTGCTATGACAGGGTGGACCATATGATGGCCTGTTGAGGGAACGCCCCAGAGACATTGTGATTCGTCCAAAGGCAAAGTTGGGCAGGCAAAAGGGGGGGGGGTCTGGATGAGGTATGTTTGTTAAAAGGAAATGTTTGCTAAAGAAACAGTCTCTTGAAGACCTGAGGACCAGCCAAGGAGGATGTGCTAAGTATCAATCTTGTATTATGTTATGATTGTAGGCCTTGTAATATTGCAATTTCTCCTTTGTATCTTTATGTTAGTTTTCCTAATTATGCTGTTTTAATACATTCCTATTTTTATTGGGAAATAAATGTAACTTGTTTTACTAGCAGCACCGTGTGTTTGGTTTCATAGCTAACCTGGTATTATTGTGATATTAACAATAGCATGTGCTCAGAGTTTAATAGGCCAACTAATTATAGGGACTAGACAAATTAATACACAGATATATTTTTAATAATTATATTGATTACTACAAGCAATGAGGGGGAAAAGAGAGGTTGGGACTTTATATGAGGCAATAGGGTAATATGCCTCCATCCTTTTATGCAATACAAATGAGGGGGGAACAAACATGGGACTTTATATGAGGCGTGTATCCCCTAATAAATAAGGTACATATATATCTTTTGTGTAAACCATAAATATATCCATTGGTAAGTATAGTACATATGTATGATTTCTATAACCATAAATAACAAAAAGTATATAGGAACAGATGTTTATTGTAATTATTCCAGCCAAAAAATGGTACAGCATTAAAAACATAGGTTAGATAATTGCACACAGCAGCATCACATGGAGATCATAGCATTCATAAAATGTGTACTAGTAAAACTTATACAGACACAAAATACCAAAATAGGGATAACTGTTAAACATATTAGAATTGATGACCAATAATGGTTGATAGTTGGATAATTCCATAATAAAAATGGTCAGGATTGCATCCTAATGCTCTACACGTTCTGAGGAAGTGAATTTTTTCACGTGAGTGGGTGCAAGCCGTATATCTATAAGAGATGTATATATACAGTATAAGCAACATTGTACTATTACAGTGTGTTGTAACAGTACATTCCAGCCAAAAAATGGTACAAAAATAAAAACATAGGTCAGATAATTGCACACAGCAGCATCACATGGAAATCATAGCATTTATAAAAAACGTGCACTGACATCCCAAGATGGTGCTGACACGAGAAATACTATCTGTGTCCAAACTGGGGAGGGATCTTGCTTGGAACCATACACCTGATTGGCTGCGCTGATCAGGTGTTGACGCACCCCCTATAGGGAAGAGCTGCGTGATGTTGGGGGTCATTTATTGGTCAGGCTGATGAGGTAGGTATGCATACAGTCCTCCCCTCATCAGCATGGGAATTTGCGAGTCTCCTGTTTATATTACAGACTATGATTACTGCAAAGATAAACCTATCAGTAATTTGATCTTTGCACCTTATTTTCACCATAATTCCCTCACTGGTTCACCTTTATAATTGATATGTTATATTTTAAATTCATTCCATATTCCCAATGGTTGTTTAGCTTTCTTTGATTTTTCTCTTTTCTCTACACCTTTATCCCAGCATTTACTACACTTTCAGTGTTTCTTTTTATGGTCTTGGGACTGATTGGTAGTCTGTCTGCACATGTCACTTAATTTTCCATCTTACTTGGATCAAGCTTTGCTGATCAGGTGTTGACGCACCCCCCCCCCCTCCCCATGAGTAACACCTATGTCATGTTTGGGGTTATTTATTGGTCAGGCTGATGGCGTGGGTGTTCCTAGTTTAAAAAAAAAAAAAACTAGTAAATACCTAGTACATTTTTACTAGGTTCCTACTAGGTTCCTAGTATAAAAAAAAATACATGCACATTTTTTTTTTACCTGCAAAAAGGTGGAAAGGCGTCACAATCTTTCAATCTTCTCAATCGCCCATTTGACAAACGCCTGAATTTGTTGGGCGCTCGGTGGGATTTTCGCCCCACAATGCACTGAGCGCTGCACAGTTTATTCTAGGGCCCTAATTGGAAGAAGCAATGCACCTGACCATTGGTCAGGTGCAAGGCTTTGCCCAGTCAGGGCACAGAGCACAGTCAGAGCCATGATTGAACAAAGTCATAATGACTTTGCCCAATCATGGCTCAGTGCTCATAGTCCCACCCCGCACTATCCTTCCCACAGAAACCTTTTGCAGTGTGTTGTCGGAGTGGAAATAGATAGAGCAGTACTCTATTGCTACTAGTTATTTAGTGTGTTATTGTGACTCTGAGTGTAGAGTGTCAGTGTAGTGTTAGTATAGTGTGAGTATAGTGCAGTGTCAGTGTAGTGTGTCAGTGCAGTGTTAGTGTAGTGTGAGTATAGTATATATATATATTTATACAGTCAGGTCCATAAATATTGGGACATCGACACAATTCTAATCTTTTTGGCGCTATACACCACCACAATGGATTGAAAATGAAACAAACAATATGTGCTTTAACTGCAGACTTTCATCTTTTATTTGAGGGTATTTACATCCAAATCAGGTGAACAGTGTAGGAATTACAACAGTTTGTATATGTGCCTCACACTTTTTAAGGGACCAAAAGTAATGGGACAGATTAACAATCATCCATCAAACTTTCACTTTTTAATACTTGGTTGCAAATCCTTTGCAGTCAATTACAGCCTGAAGTCTGGAACGCATAGACATCACCAGACGCTGGGTTTCATCCCTGGTGATGCTCTGCCAGGCCTCTACTGCAACTGTCTTTAGTTCCTGCTTGTTCTTGGGGCATTTTCCCTTCAGTTTTGTCTTCAGCAAGTGAAATGTATTCTCAATCGGATTCAGGTCAGGTGATTGACTTGGCCATTGCATAACATTCCACTTCTTTCCCATAAAAAACTCTTTGGTTGCTTTTGCAGTATGCTTCGGGTCATTGTCCATCTGCACTGTGAAGCACCGTCTAATGAGTTCTGAAGCATTTTGCTGAATTTGAGCAGATAATATTGCCCGAAACACTTCAGAATTCATCCTGCTGCTTTTGTCAGCAGTCACATCATCAATAAATACAACAGAACCAGTTCCATTGGCAGCCATACATGCCCACGCCATGACATTACCACCACCATGCTTCACTGATGAGGTGGTATGCTTTGGATCATGAGCAGTTCCTTTCCTTCTTCATACTCTTCTCTTCCCATCACTCTGGTACAAGTTAATCTTGGTCTCATCTGTCCATAGGATGTTGTTCCAGAACTGTGAAGGCTTTTTTAGATGTTGTTTGGCAAACTCTAATCTGGCCTTCCTGTTTTTGAGGTTTACCAATGGTTTACATCTTGTGGTGAACCCTCTGTATTCACTCTGGTGAAGTCTTCTCTTGATTGTTGACTTTGACACACATACACCTACCTCCTAGGGAGTGTTCTTGATCTGGCCAACTGTTGTGAAGGGTGTTTTCTTCACCAGGGAAAGAATTCTTCAGTCATCCACCACATTTGTTTTCCGTGGTCTTCCGGGTCTTTTGGTGTTGCTGAGCTCACCGGTGCATTCTTTCTTTTTAAGGATGTTCCAAACAATTGATTTGGCCACACCTAATGTTTTTTCTATCTCTCTGATGGGTTTGTTTTGTTTTTTCAGCCTAATGATGGCTTGCTTCACTGATAGTGACAACTCTTTGGATCTCATATTGAGAGTTGACAGCAACAGATTCCAAATGCAAATAGCACACTTGAAATGAACTCTGGACCTTTTATCTGCTCCTTGTAAATGGGGTAATGAGGGAATAACACACACATGGCCATGGAACAGCTGAGCAGCCAATTGTCCCATTACTTTTGGTCCCTTAAAAAGTTGGAGGCACATATACAAACTGTTGTAATTCCTACACCGTTCACCTGATTTGGATCTAAATACCCTCAAATTAAAGCTGAAAGTCTGCAGGTAAAGCACATATTGTTAGTTTCATTTCAAATCCATTGTGGTGGTGTATAGAGCCAAAAAGATTAGAATTGTGTCGCTGTCCCAATATTTATGGACCTGACTGTATATATATATATATATACATATATATATATATATATATATATATATATATATATATATATATATATATATAGTTTAACACAGCATTACATAACAATTATGCCCTGTACACACGGGTGGATTTTCCGACGGAAAATGTGTTATAGGACCTTGTTGTCGGAAATTCCGACCGTGTGTGGGCTCCATCACACATTTTCCATAGGAATTTCCGACACACAAAGTTTGAGAGCTTGCTATAAAATTTTCCGTCAACAAAATCCGTTGTCAGAAATTCTGATCGTGTGTACACAAATCGGACGCACAAAGTGCCATGCATGCTCAGAATAAATTAAGAGACGAAAGCTATTGGCTACTGCACCGTTTATAGTCCCGACGTACGTGTTTTACGTCACCGTGTTTAGAACGATCGGATTTTCTGACAACTTTGTGTGACTGTGTGTATGCAAGACAAGTTTGAGCCAACAACCGTCGAAAAAAATCCATGGATTTTGTTGTCGGAATGTCCGATCAATGCCCGACCGTGTGTACAGGGCATTAGTGTTGTATACAGTGCTGTATAACCCCGTTTTTTTTCATTGCTGCGTTTTTTGTTATTTTTTTGTCCTGTGCCTGCCCTCTTTTTTTAAATTGTCAGCTGCAATTTTTCTGACTGCGACAATGTTGTTTGCCCTTTATTTTTTCATAGTTTTTACATTTCTGTCAGTAGCAGTCCTCAATTGCAGTGCACCAAACACCACTTTTCATTAAATAAAGTGCATCCAATTACACAAGTCCCAGTATCTATGACGTTTGGGTAATAAGCCCCTCATCATGTCTGGGAGGCCAACAAGGAGAGACAGATCCCATGCCATTATCAGGGGGCCAGCAACGTCTCTAGCCACAAGCAAAGGTGGACGTGGTCATTCCTCAGGCAGGGCACATTTTTCTCTGTTTAGTGATGTTGCTATTCAGCCAAAGCATGCAGAGGAGGTGGGTGACTGGCTTACCAAATCATCCTCATCCTCTACCATACAAGCTGAGACTAGTGCGCAGTCCACCGCAGCTGCCAGAGTGGCCTATTCTGCCTCCTTGTCCACAGCTACTCCTGCCTTAATCCCAGCATCATGCATGGAGGAATAAGTTGAAATATTCAAACACAGCATCAGTCACTTGCTTCTTGATGATGCACAGGTATTACTTGATTCTGATGTTGGTTCTGAGGTTAAGGAAGGGAGTAACATGAGCCTACAGTGAGGGGAGAACAAATTGGCAGCCATGTTCCCTCAGCCACAGCGTATTGCCAAGTTGGCTCCAGTGATAATGAAGATAAGGATGGCAGAGATGATGACGACGATGATGAGGTCACTGACGCAACTTAGATGTCAGATAGAGCAGAGGAGGAAAGACACACACAAGGGACACAATTCTTCTCCCCCTCACTCCTCACCTTTCTTGTCTACCTCCACTATATTGCATGACCTCTCAGCAGCCTCCACTGACAGGTATGATGGTGTAGCGGTTGGTTACCACTAGTTACTAACATCCACCAAATCACCCTGCTGCCAGACCCCCATCTATCACCTTTGAGACAATGTGCAGTCATTTGCGTAGTTTTGCTGCGTTTATTGCAGGATACAACTTGGTTGGGGTAAAGGAAGATATTTTTTATTTCAATTTCTTTATTAGTTTTTATCTGTATCAAAAAAATTAATATAACACATAGCGAAGGTACAACCTCACTGTAACATCAATATATACAGATTCATAATACATTCTTAACACAAACTCACTCGCCCATCCCCCCCCCCCTCTATCCCGTACCCTCCCTTCTACCTTTCTCCCTCCAGATCATTCTTGTTCTTTTCCACTATTCCTCTTGTCCCTCTGTGTATCTATCTTATTGTAGTGCACTACTCCCTTGGGAGCTGCTGTTAGTTCATACCTTTCTGTTAGTGGCGTTCTGTTCTCCTCCCCCCGCACGAATAACACATCAGCAGACAGTCCAGAACGATTGAACATTAAACTTTATTCTTTTCCTTGCGGCATGATAGAAAAGAATGTGCAATATTTACAGTCTGTTACTTCAGGAAGTATGAGCTGCCTCTAAATCTTTGGTTCTTTTAAAAGTAGTTCTATCCTTTTCCCTTAATGAACCAACAGGTGCCTCTCTGAAAAACATTCGGAATTCGGATGTTAGAAGTACCAGGCCTCACCTGCCTATTTTGACTCCTGCAATCCTCCCTGGTCAGTTCAGGAAAAGTCCGGGCGCACCCCGATCTACTCCATCCTTTTAGCAGCCGCTTTCTGCTCCGCATGTTCAGAACCATCCCAGCCGGTGACGTCTGATACATTGCTCCCGGAGTTTCTTTAGATGACTTTTTGTAGATGAACCCTCCAGCTCTGAGGTCTCTGAACCCTCAGGCCTTCCGGTTCAAGCGCTTGTGCTATCCAGCACTGAGAGCATTACACCCCCAGGCCTTCAAGCCTGGACCCCTGCAGGTCACATTTTTGCTGCTTCACTCCACTCTCACCCCTGGGATGACAATCCCATCTCACCAGATCCAGAATGCCCCACACTCTTCTCCCCGGGGCATGTGACCCCCAGTTTATATAGGCCTGATAGCCCCTGCCCATTTAAAATTAATGATTGGTCCAGGGTGGCCCACACAAACTAACTGCATTGGCATTATTATCTCGTGAAATAGACATCCCCACGGGTCGTCTGGGACCTTTATATTGATTGTCTCCTGAATTATTTGCCTGATCTCCCCCCAGTATTTTTTTATTTCAGCGCAATGGCACCATATGTGGGCCATAGTCCCTATTTCTTTGCACCCTCGCCAGCATAGTTGCGATGGTTCATTTTGATATTTATGTGCCTTATCATGGGTGATGAACCATCGGGCCAAGCACTTATAATTTAACTCTACCATATTACTATTGACCAATGTAATGTGTACCAGCCGCAGTATTTGCCTGATCTCCGCCCCATTTATTGGTATTCTCAAATCCCTCTCCCACTTCTCCATGTATGGCGGTGTCTCCGGCCCTATCCTATCATTCAACAATCTATAGATGCTAGAAATTACCCTCTTCCTTTTTTTGTCTACACATATTTTCTCCAAGGGGAGTAGGTTTTCTGCCGATCTAATGGGCTGGGGCAGTGTCTCAATGAAGTGTTTCAGTTGACTGTACCATCATACATCTATAGTCATCAGCTCTCCTTTATTTTTTAGTTCCTGATAGATGTATATTTTACCTTGTTCCATTATATCTTTTAATTGTGCGTTCTCCTGTATTATCCAATTACCAAACAGTGTCTCTATTCCTGGTGTAAAATATTCTGTATTTTTCTGTGGTATTAAAGGTGAATTGTATTCCCATTTCTCTCTTTTGTGTATGTTATCCCGTATTTTTAATGCATTACTCGTGATGCTGTGTGTGTTTTTACTAAGATATCTATATTGTGGCGGGATCCATATTATTTTCCCCAATGTGACAGTACTTATTGTGCTTTCCATCTTAACCCATCTCTTTTCCTTATTATTTTTTGCCCATTCTATTATTCGTGACAATATAATTGCATTATAATAATTTCTAATATCCAGTGCCCCCCCACCCCCTCTCACTTTATCCTTAACTAACTGTGTCAATTTTATTTGTGATTTTTTTCCTTCTCCATACAAACCTTAGGAAAACCTGTGGGAGAGGGATTGGAAGCATTTGCATTTGCATCTTAAACATAATTTTAGGCAGGATAACCATTTTAAAAATATTAATTCTTCCCCCCCAGGATAATTGTCCTAATGTGATTCTGTTCAACTCTTCTTTGATGTCATTCAGTAGTGGGATAAAGTTTACTTGATATAATGTCTCGCTAGATGTTGTTATTTTGACGCCTAGGTACTTCAATTCTTTTTTTCCCCAGACAAATGAGAAATCCTTTTGATAAGTAAGCTCTTCTGTTTTTGGTATATTAATGGTTAAGGTTTCAGATTTGGCTGGGTTCATCCTAAAATTGGAGATCTCACCATACTCTTTCAAAGATTTCATTAGGTTTGGGAGGGTAATCCTGGGACATGTTATATAAAATAAAATGTCTTCCGCATAGGGCGCTAGTTTATGGGTTTTGTCGCCTACTTTTATCCCCCTGATATTTGGGTTCTGCCTTATCCTCATCAGGAGGGGTTCCAGCGCCAACAGGAACAATAAGGGAGACAGTGGATACCCCTGCCTGGTTCCGTTATACATTTCGAACGCTCCCGAAACTGTCCTATTTACCTTCACCCTTGCTGTGGGTCTATTATACAGTGCCTTTATCCATCCAATCATTTTCGCTCCCAATCCTGTTTCCTCCCAAGTACCTTGCATGAAGTCCCAGTCTAACCTGTCAAAAGCTTTCTCAGCATCAATCGACAGGAGTAGTCCTGGGGCCCTACTATCTTTGATTTTCTGTAATGCCAACAGTGTTCGAATTCCATTGTCCCTCCCCTCCCTTTGTGCGACAAAGCCTACCTGGTCTGGGTGTATTATGTCCTGCATTATTCTTTTTATCCTACCTGCAAGGACTTTCACGAAAATCTTAATATCCAAGTTTAGGAGTGAGATGGGTCTATAGCTGGAGCATAGCGTGCTATCCTTCCCCTCTTTCGGAATGACAGCAATAATGGCTTCCAACGCTTCTTTACGCATCTCCCACTTGTCCTCAATCCCATTCATGTAAGAGCACATTTTAGGGATTAAAATATCCCTACATTTTTTATTGTAGAGTATAGTCAGGCCATCGGGTATGGGACTTTTCCCTACTGGAGATTCTTTTAAGATTTTTATTATCTCCTACTCTGTTATAGGGGCTTCTAATTGACAAAGTTGATCCTCTGAGATTTTGTTTAAATGGGTATCTTTAAGAAAGGCTTTTATTTTCTCTTGTTTCCGCTCTGCCTCTTCTTTGGTACCCTGCTTATTTATTGAGTAAAGTCTCCCATAATACTCTTGAAAGACCTTAGCAATTTCTGCTGTTTTGTGTACCGGTTCCCCTGTACTTGTCTGTATTTTCTAATATAATTAATCTAATATAATTAGCAGCTTTTTTTTTCCCTAATACCCTCGCCAGATGTTCCCATATTGGTACCTTTCTCTCTTAACCAGATTGTAGGCCGTTAGTGTTTCCTGTTCAATTAGGTCTCTCGTAGCCTCCCTTTTACAGTTGAGTTTTAAAGACAGATCTATATCTCTCGTAGTCTTATGCAACTGTTCTAAGTTATGGATTTCTTTCATTAGGGCTATTTTAATCTCCTTAGTTCTCCTCTTTCTCTCCGACCCGGCCATGATCAAAATACCCCTGATATAGGCCTTATGGGCTTCCCAGACTATGGCTTCTGATATACCCTCCGTGTTGTTAACCCTAAAAAACTGCACTAGTTCTTCTTTAATTCGCTCCTCTATTGCTTTATCTTGTATTAGGTCTTCATTTAACCTCCACATGTTACTCTTTATTTGGGCCCCTCTGATCTTCAGTTGTAATGTCACTGGCGCGTGATCTGAAATAGTAATTATTCCAATGTTTGTGCTGACCGCTACCTCTAGCAGCCTATGCTCAATCACAAAGAAATCCAATCTGGAATACGTCCCATGTACAGGGGAGTGGAATGTGTAATCTCTTGCATTAATATGCTGCGACCTCCACACATCTACCATTTGGTGTTGGTACAATTTCTTTTTTAATTTATTCCTCCATCCCATTCCAGTTTCCTGTACCTGCAACGTACTATCTTTCCTCTGTTCTAACCAAAAGTTAAAGTCCCCTGCCATGATGGCCGCTCCGTCTTAAATTCTGCCATCACCTCCATTAAATATCCAATGGAGTTTTTATTGGGGCCAAAGATGTTTGCCAGGGAGTACTCCACTCCATTCAGTTTTCCTCTCAGATATAGGTAACGCACTTCTGGATCCGTCTTTCTTTTCCCTAAGTTAAATTCTCACTCCCCTGGCAAACCCTATGGCCACTCCCTTTGCTCGTCTGATAGGAGAGTCCCCGTAGTACCATATCGGGTAGTCTTTGGAGAATATTCTACCAGTCAAGCCCTAGAAGAAATGTGTCTCCTGTAGGAGTACCACGTCTGCTTTAAGATATTTTAATTCACTCATTATATTAGCCCTTTTTATAGGGGCATTTAAACCACGTACATTGTATGTAATTATGTTTTGGCTAGACATCAATACCTATTTTGTTTTTAAAGTTTTCCTATGATGCACAGCAGGCAAGCAAGGGAATAGAAACTTCTCCAACATACCACCAGTAAAGGGATCTGTACCTCCTATCATACTTTTCCAGGAAGATACCCCTTCCTATCTAAAATTCACCCACCCCCCTTTCCCCACCTTTCCATCCCCCTTTCTGGCCAGCTCCCTACCCCCGTCCTATCCAATCTGGGGGAACTGGCCTCCCCATGACCCCTTTATCCATGGCCCACCGATCTCCTCCCGGCCCTACGGTTAACCCCCTAGAGGTTGAGCTCTAAATGTGATCATCAGGCAGAGCCATTACTCCCCCCAGATTGTTTTAGGGCTACCCATGCCCACTCCGCTCCCCCCTTACCCCCCCGCCCCAGATCAATCTCCCTTCATCTTTTATTTTCCATCTATTTCTGATATTCATTTTTTCTTTGTTTCCCATCAGTCTTATTTTTTCTTCTCTTCTAGTCATTTCAGTTTAATAACTGGTTGCCACGGCTGCTGTTCATCTGTGTTTTCTGTGTTCTCCCGTCTTTCCCACCAACCCAGGATTTCTACCACTGGAACATCTAAAGGATTGCAAAATTTAGGCGTATCTTCAGGGAACCTTAAAATTGCAGATCTACCCTCTATACGTCCAATTAACAAGCAGAGAAACCCCATGTGTATTGGATATTGTGGAGTTTAAGCTGTTCAAGTAAGGGTTTAAGAGTTCTTCTCCTGGCTAGTGTCTCCGCGGCCAGATCTGGATATATTTGTAGGGTGGTCTCTCCATATGTAGCCGGGTCGGTTGGATTTCATAAATGCCCTTATCTGTTCTTTGCTTTGTCCTGGAAATTCTGAAATCTTGCGATGATGTCTCTTGGGACGTCTCTTCTCATTTCCGCTGGCTTTCTAATCCGATGGATTCTTTCGAACTTGATTTTAGTACTTACTCCAGATGCGCTTACCATATGACCAAAAATTTTGTCAATTTTTTCTTGTAGTTCTTCACTTTCCCCTCGCATTTCTGGTAAACCTCTAATCCGAAGATTTTTCCTTCTATTCCGGTTTTCTTGATCTTCGATTTTATATTTCTTTGGTCTTCCTGCATCTCGGCCATCTGTTCCTTAAGCCTTTTTATCTCGTCCCCTTGTATAACCAACCTTTCCTCTGTATCTTCTACTCTTTTTAGTATGTGATTCATACCTTCATGTAGAGTTGCTATTTCTCCTTTTATTGATGTTTCCAATCTCGCAAACATTTCTGCCATTTCACCCTTTGTTGGTAGCAGTTTTTTTGTCTAGTTTCCATTGTGGCTTCTTCCTCTGATGTCTCGCTTCTCCCTGCGGGGTTTTCTGTTTCTTCCAACTGTTTTCTTAGTCCGTTCTTTTGAGTACCCTCTGAAACCTTACTCTTAGTCCCCGTTTGTTTCTCCGGGCTTTCTCTACCACCCTGCTGGATCATGTATTTTTTGATGGTTCCCGGACTGGCGCTTACTCTGGGTGGGTTTACTGCTGCACCTCTTGCTGATTTACCCCTCATCTTTTGATTTCAGGTTATTGTTATTACACTGATGAGTACCACACCCCTTCTTATTCTCTTATTTTCCTCTCCCTCTTTCCTCTCGAGACTACTTTTCCTAGGGATATTACTCCGGGGTGTGGGTGTATTCACACACAGTACTTTACCCTGTTGTATTTACTAAAATCGCAAAAGTCACCAGAGCATGTAACATGTAGTATTATGGTTAAATAAGAAAAAAAAAAAACCCACGCAATACTATGCATTGTTGTAATCGCTGAAGTCACCAGAGTCACCCAGATGTACAGTACATATGCAGTAAATAATAATGAATATGCGGGCGTGGCCTGGACGGGATCCGAGATGGCTGCTTGAACAGACAGCTCCTGCACACTGAGGATGAAAGAAGCTGACATCGGGGTTTCAGAAGCACAAACCCACGATGGGAAAGACCAACAGGAGCACCTCCACTCCCCGCACACAAAAAAGAGCCCACATTGCAGCTCAGCGGCAGTATCCCGGACATTTTCCGGACCCGTCAATCCACGCTACTCGAGGCATCGCAGGCCTCACAGACCATACAGGCCTCATCCCCAGACTCGATTAGGAACACTACAGATCCGCTAATGGACGGCGACGATGCCAGCACTCCACACCCGAGTCTTCTTAACCCCCAAAGAGATCTCCAAAAGGTGGCCCTGGACATCAAGCACACCATGATGTCGGCGATCTCGGACCTGAAGGCGGACATTCACTCGATGACTCATTGGATCAACGATGCCGAGGAGAATGCCCGGGTACAAGCCTCAGCCATCAGGCAAGTACAAAAGACATATGATCTCCACTTGCCACATATATTTGAACTCCATAGGCAAGTGAAGGACTTGGACAACAGAGGCCGCAGACATAATGTTCGGGTGAGGGGGGTCCCGGAGGGGATCGATCAGGCCGCACTACCCCACACAGTGTGCGCCATCTTTAATGATCTGCTTGATCGCCCGGCAGATTCCCCCATAGAAATGGAATGCTTGCACCGTGCATTGAGGCCCCCTCCTCGAGACTCTGATCCTGCTAGGGACATTATTTGTTGGATTGTTAACTTTCCCCTCAAAGAGGAAATCCTCAGAAAAGTGAGAGACAAAGGCTGCATAATGTTTAATGGGACGGAGGTAAAATTGTTCCAGGACTTGTCACAAATCACACTGCAGAATAGACGCTCTCTACACCCACTACTGGAAGTGCTTCGTACTCGCAACATCCAGTATCGATGGAAATTTCCATTCTGTCTTTCAGCATCTACCAGAGGCCGCACAGCACTGCTCAGAACCCCGGAGGACTTGCCTAATTTCTGCGAGCAACTAGACATACTTCTGGTAGACCGCCCTGAATGGTATTCATTCTATTTTCCCATGGAACCATGGAAGCCAGTCGCCAACAACTCCTCCCCCAAAGCCCAGAGGCAACTTTCGAGACCCCGGAGGCTGGATCCCACTTCACCTGGAGATCGCCTCTCGTGCCGAGACCTACCTACACACAGCCCGCTGGCACCCCTCGTCGAAACTTCCTGATGGCGTAATTAGTCCTGGAGCGTCCCACCTTGTATGTAAACAGACAACTCTACCTTTGACTTTCCTCCCAGTTTTAGTTTGCTTTTTTTTTCGCTCAGTTTCTCTTAAAATGACGGACTCATTCAGGTCCTGCATCCCACAGAACATCTCCCTGATACTTCACATCTCAGAATCTGACCCTCGAAATCTGAAACCCTTGAGGCTTTCCACCGGAGGATAGAGCTATTTCCCTTGGACTCATGAACTCGTAGCTTTAACATTCTCTAACCAGGTACTGCTGACACTCATTTGCCCATACGTTGGCAGAGATGTTTCTCTTAATTTGGCCTGGTCATCCTTTCAGAACTTCAATTTCTATACTTCTAAAACGCTCAGGTAGTTATTGGTGCTTGCCAGGTAAGCTTTGTGAGTTCAGTATACTCCAAATATACACGTGTGATAACTAGACTCATATGCACTTAGAACACTACAGGAGATCACTTTGCTCCACTCCTAAACCCCGGATGGCCTTCTGGCCTTCGGGTTGCATACTTTGCTAGATTACTCGTACAACAAACAGAGTAAGTTATCGTTATAAAATGATTCAAGATTTAAGTATTTCACTAGATGCACTACTCTCACTGGCACCACCACCACATAGCTAAAACAGATTCTTATTCAAATTTACCTGTACTGTTACTTGTTACCCTCTTGGTTAAATATTGCCTGTCAGGAAGGGCATGCCAGCACCCAAGATGGCTGCCGAAGAAGACGACCTGTTACCTCTGCCTGTCAGAAAGGGCATGCCAGCACCCAAGATGGCTGCCGAAGAAGATGACCTGTTACCTCTGCCCCAGTCAGAATGCCATTGGTGCACACACACCCTGTGACAGCTTTTGACACCCAAACAGGCTACTTAAACTCAATCAGTTTCCAGACTCAGTGCTGTCTGCTCTACAGCGATCCCTGTGTATCCTGCAATTACCTACCTGACTTCCGTTCCTGTTGTGACCTGGCTTGCTTCCTGACGTTCCTGTTTCCTGCCTGCATCTGACCCCGGCTTGTCCTCTACTCTGCATCTAACTGCTCCTTCTGCCACTTCGCTGCCAGTCTGCTGACGACCCGGCCTGTAATCTGATTCAGCTTCAGCCTCTGTTCCTGATGTGCCCGTTTGTGTATGACCCGGCCTGCCTGTACCTGCCTTCTCTTCAGCCTCGAGGGTGCCACCATCCCTTCTGCTGCACCTGCACTTCTGCCTGTGGGGACCGGTTGTCTACTCACTCCAGCTACCTGCCTACCACTGCTCTGGGATTCCTACAGACACCTCTACAGCCCGGCCGAGTGCTCCGATCCAGCTCCAGGTTCAGTGATCCCGCCAGGCACTCGTGCGACTCTGCATCTCGGTGCTTCCTGTCAGCTCTATCAGGGGCTCCAAGTCAGAGTTGTAAGAGAGGCCGTCCTCTGCATATCAGGCTCCATCACCAGGTACATGACATTGCCTTATTCTACTGGAAGGGTTAATTGTTTTGCTTTGTTTTATTTGGTTGACTTGTTATCTGTATTCACTGTTACCAGTTCTTCAATAGGTCTTTTTGGCTCAACAAGCCGACCACTATACATTGCCTTGAGTGATCGACCATGACCCTTCACATAGTACACTTATAAGTTTCGAAGCATACGCTCCGATACTCCTCTTACACCCCATGGCATAGATACATATCTTTCTGCGTCCTCTTCAGTGCTACAGCACTCACTCCCTCTCAGGTCTAGCTACCCCACACAGCTGTCCAAACGGACTAGAGCTACCAACCCAGAACCCCCACTAGGTGAATAGGCACACCTACGACCCCCTTCGGTAATAGCGTACATTGATTACCCAGTTTATTAACTGGTGTACCCTCTCCCTACGCACAAAACTTTCCCTACCCAACTCTACGCCTTTCCCCTTTCTCCTCTTCCCCCACTACCCCTTTCTGTTCTTACCCCCTCTCACAGGGAGGTGCCTCTCCTCTCTCCCCCTCCCCACATTCACATTTAGCGAATTCCTCAGCCATATAAGAGGCATCAGAGTGCACTAACTGCATACGTATAACCCCACTCTTAAATCTTACAACCACGCACCATGCAGAAAAAAGCAACTGCTAAACGACAACTTTCGCTCAAATGCCTGTCACTCAATGTGAGAGGCCTAAATCTTCCTGAAAAGAGTTCTCAAGTTCTCTCAGCGCTAACGAAACACAAAGCTCAATTCCTACTACTGCAGGAAACACATTTCCGTACCAAAGCTATTCCCAAACTGTCAAATCCTATATATAAGCAAGCCCTACATTCCACGAACCCGTCCTCTAAAACAAAAGGAGTCTCCATACTCATTTCCAAAAACGCTGACTTTCAAATGTCTGACTTACTGATCGATCAGGAAGGTAGATATATCCTTATTAAAGGCACATACGCGTCTAAACCCATCACAATAGCCAATATCTACTGCCCAAATGACCACCACGTAACCTTTTTCCGGAAAATTTGTGACCTATTATCCACCTTTCAAGAGGGGATAGTGATACTAGGGGGAGACTTTAATGTCCCACTGAACCCTACGCTTGACTCCTCTACAGGTATTTCCACACTCCCGTACTGTGCACTAAGACAGATCAAACTCCAACTACAAGACCTGACCCTCCATGACACCTGGCGCACCGTGTACCCGACGGACATAGATTATACGTACTTTTACCCCCACACCAGAAGTACTCAAGAATTGACTACATGTTTTTATCCCAGACAGATCTCTCATTTCTCTCGCAAGCCAAAATAGAACCCATGTTCTTGTCCGACCACCACCCTATCACGATAACTCTTACGTTCCCAGATTCACAAAAAATCATTAAAACATGGAGGTTGAATCCATCCCTCCTAAAAGATCCTGAAACAATACGACAAATAAACTCCCGAATTCAACTGTATTTCCAGGAGAACTCAACCCCGGGTATCACTCCTATCACACTCTGGGAAGCTCACAAGTGCGTTATACGGGGGAAACTTATAGCTTTAGCCACAAGCGAAAAAAAAGACATCAGGAACAGATTACATCTCTTATCACAACGATCCACAGACTTGAAGCCACCCATAAACACTCTACTTCCCAATCTACGTTACAGGCCCTCACACACGCTAGATGCTCCTTATTGAATGAACTAGGGAAACGTACTAGGCGATGATATGTTCTCGGACAGAAACTGTTCTATGAACACAGTAACAAAAGTGGGAGACTTCTTCCTCGCACAATACAGGCAGCCAAAACATTATCTAGAATCCACCATCTCCGCACTGCTCAAGGCACACTTCTTTCTAAAAATGAGGACATAGCCAAACACTTTGAGGAATTCTACTCCAAGCTTTATAACTTACCACAAAACACTATAGAGAGCCTACTGCACTCGACAGGCCATCACAAATACGTGACTTCTTGACCCAATACTGCCCCAAGCCGATCACCTCACAACAAGCGGAAACCTTAGAACACCCACTGACCACTGAAGAGCTTAATCTTGCCATTAAGCAAATGAAAGTTGGCAAAAGTCCAGGCCCAGATGGTTTACCTTTAATTTACTATAAAACCTTCTTAGAGAGGCTATCGCCCAAAATGTTGTTAGCATTTAACTCCCTATCGAACCCACTCACACCAACTGGCAACATGTTAGAAGGCCACATAGCAGTTATACCAAAAACAGACAAAAACCCATCTCAGGCATCCAACTACAGACCTATCTCACTGCTCAATGTGGATATCAAATTGTATGCAAAAATCATTGCAAATAGATTACTACCCCTTGTCCCTGGCCTGATCTTGCCCGACCAATTAGGCTTTGTCCCGGGCAGGGAGGCCAGGGATAATACCATACGTACCCTGAATGTTCATCACTGGCTCACCTTATCTGGTACTAAGGGATTCCTGCTATCCCTTGACACTGAGAAGGCATTCAATAGGGTGGCCTGGGACTACATGCAGGAGGTACTAAAAGGCATTGCCTTCTACCCCGCATGTTTGCACATATTACTGCCCTATACACTAACCCAACAGCAAGGGTTAGGGCAAACGGTCTCCTGTCGAACGCCTTCCACATCAGTAATGGAACTTGCCAAGGGTGCCCATTATCCCCCCTGATCTTTGTCTTGTCCCTTGAACTCCTTTTAAATAGACTACGGGCCAATCCTGATATCCAGGGAATCTCTGTTAACCGCAGGGAATTCAAGGTAGCCGCATTCGCGGATGATATTCTATTATCACTACAAGCTCCTCGCACATCTCTTCCTAACCTTTTGAAAGACATCAAACACTTTGGAGTGTTATCGAACCTCAAAATCAATTACTCTAAATCCCATGCCCTGAACATCTCTCTTTCCCCACAGGACGTTACTCATTTCCAATCCTCTTTCCCATTTCAATGGAAAGGAGATGCTATTACCTATCTCGGCATTCAAATTCCCAGTCGTCTAACAGATCTCTATGACCATAACTTCCTTTACACCATAACTAAAATCCAGATGATCTTAAAAATTGGGCCACTCTCAACATATCATGGTTTGGGCGATTGGCATTGATAAAGATGATAGTCCTGCCCCGCCTCCTCTATCTTATGCAGACAATCCCAATTCAACTACCCCCATCTTTCTTCATGTCCTATAAAAAAGCCTGTTCAAAATGTATCTGGAAAAATAATTCCCCACGCATTAAATACAAACGGTTGACATATACCAAGACGAAGGGGGGAATTGCTTTGCCAGACCTCCATAAATACTATCTAGCATGCCACCTAACTAGAGTGGTAGACTGGAATACCCACAAAATAAGGAAGACTTGGACCACGCTGGAAAATTCTTTCATTAATACACCTTTACACATCCTGATATGGCTTTCAGCGAAACACTGGCCTCACTCCGCTAAGACGCATCCACTTATTTACCCTTCGCTGTTAGCTTTTACCACAGCAATAAACTTATACCACATATCCTCAAAACCAGGCCCACTGACCCCTCTTAGAGCAAATCCAGAGTTTCCCCCAAGGGAGTCGAACACATTCTTATTGCAAGAATGGCCATATGATGATGTCCAAGCACGTCACTTCTTCAATAAAGGTCAGATACGTTCTATGAAAACTTGATGTCCATATCCCGCACAAAGGACTTTCCCTTCTGGTCTTACAGGCAGCTGAGACACTTTTTCACATCTACAAATACAAACGACATTTGGACAAGACCACTTACACCACTCGAAACACTTTACTCCCAGACTACGCCACAAAGACACCTGATTTCCATGATTTACTCTCTTCTTAACCCCCAACTCCTACAGACAGAAACCTCACGACTTTCTTGGGGTAAGGACTTACAAATAACTTTCACTGATGATGAATGGGAGTCAATCCTCACATATGCCCACAAGGGATCACTGAATATAACAATACAAGAAAATGGCTACAAAATAGTCACAAAATGGTACAGAACGCCGGCATGCCTACACAAATTCTCGCATTCCATTCCAAACACCTGCTGGAGGTGCAATAGGGAGGAAGGAAACATGGTTCATATATGGTGGAAATGCCCAATGCTCCAACCATTCTGGAAAGAGGTACATTCCATTATTGCACGAGTCACTACCTACACCTTAGACTATAACCCGGCCCAGTATCTCCTCCATCATACAACCCTGACCAAAAGAACCTATCATAAATCATTGTCCATGCACATGGTCAATGCAGCCAGATTGTGTATCCCTGTACACTGGCGTTCAACCAACTCCCCTACTATTAGGGAATGGCTGACCAGGATTTCAAGGATGGAGGAGATGGAAGAATTGATCTATATCTCCCAAGACCGCATACAGAAATTCACCGCTATATGGGCATGCTGGACACAATTCAAAACTACAGACTACTATAGATTCTTTTTCCCGTTCTGATACCCCTCCGCCCCCCAACTTGAAGCTAACCTATCTAACAGTCCTCTGATTATCACCAGGAGGTCTGAGATGAGGAGCGCCCCCCCCCCCTATCCCCTGACCCCCCCTTCATTTTCCTTTCTCTCCCCCCTCCCACTATTCCCCTCTATTTACTGCTCCTTCCCCCTTACCCACCCAATACCCCCTCATCCCCTAACCCCCCCTACCCATCTACCCACATCACCCATATTGTGGGTACCATCCTACCGAAACAACCGATTCAATATGCTTGAATCTCTCACCAGAGACACCCGAACCTTACCTTTCTTATCCACAAATACAACACTCATTTCCACACCATAAATAGAAAAGCTGATATCAACTCACAAAGCCGATAACCACTCCTTTCATTGCTTGTTGTAACTACGCTGTCTCACCACAAAGTAAGCTTAAATTGTTTTTTTTTTCCTTGTATTATGATTACTTCCCTTCTGATCCACTTCTGCTTACCATATTTTGTATTTTCATTTTCATAACCCAGATTGTAACAACACTCTGTTTTTTGCCACTGTATAATAGTGTCATGATTGCTTTCTTTTAATACCTTTTCAGTGCTTTGTACCTGCTACTTTATTCTCTCTCTCTCTTTTTTGTGGAAAAAAAAATAAATAATGAATATGCATAAATAAACACCGTCTGGGAGAAGTTAGGCTTTCAGGAGTTTGTCCTCAGTATTAACTCGCCCACTGCTACGGCTGCTGCGGCTACTCAGATAGTTGTTATAAGTCCCAGTTATGACCTTTTTCTGTTTTATTGAATTGCACTTATTTATACGCTGTTTTTCCTGTACAGCCCGGCTTCCGCCTCTTCTGCGCTAGTGATGTTTCTTTCACTTTGCCCTTTGAGTGATTCACTGTCCGAGTACATAGTCACAGTTCATAATCCTATTTATGCAAAATCAGTATCAGTATATCAGTGTGCAGCGTGGATAGTCAAAGTGCACTCCTTGCACTCCTTGCCATCACTATTACAGTCACTATTGCAGTCAATGTGTGGACTATACTGTCTGTATGCCTCATATATGCCACCTGCATGTGTTTATCACGCTGGAACCACTGGACTCACCCGCTTTTTGCTTTTTTCTGCTTCCGTCTCCTCACCTCCTTTGCAGGTTATTGGTCGATCATTCTTAACATGCACGGGGTCCTTGTGATCTGTGTGATCTGTGGCTCTACTACTCCTCTGCTACAGTCCCCGTGGGTCTCAGGAAATACAATCTTTATTTTCTGGCCTTTACAGCGTGCTGGGTCTGCTGGATCTGTCCACACTCTGCTCCTCCACCTAGCGCCAGCGTCACTGCATGTGGGCCACTCCAATAGTTTTCAGTCCCCAGAAACCTTGGAAGTAGTACGTGGTGTTGTGGAAATTTTATGAAGATGTATTTTAATATGTATTGTCATAGTGTCTCCCAGTGTTAGTTCTCCCGCAACCCGCTCTAAAGAGCTGACTGGGGCAGACTGCCGCTGGTTGAGATCCGTTAGGTAGTGGAAAACTTCTTGAGGTTGGAGAGAGGTGTTTGAGCAGTGAGGATATGTCTGCCGGCAAAAGGGCCCCTGTGCAATGCACAGATGTTCGTCTGGGGGATGTGTTCGCTCTGCAAAGACATTATCGGTTTAGCGGATGTGCGCTCGTGTCACCCCCTGTATGCCTGATCAACATATTTATGGTGCCATGAGCATACACCTGCAGATAAGCTTCCATCAGCTGGAAGTTTAGTCATTGGTTGTTGTATAAACTCATATCCTGTGTTGACATTCACATCCTGTGTTGTCACATCCTGTGTTGGAAGCGATTGGCTGTTGGAGCCAGGGCTTCCTGTTTGTGACTTCTTTTGTGTGTGTAAATACAAGAGCCAGTGCACTGCTCAGCAGGGGGTTGTGCTGAGATGAGGACGTAAGCATGGTCATGTCTGTTTACAGGGGAAATGCAGGAGACATGGGTTAAGTAACATGTATTATACCATTAGACTGAAAGGGCGCGTGCTAGTGCAGGTGAGATTGATTATAGCCAAATCTCCACCACAGTGGCTGGGAGGAGGCAGTTCCAGATACTGTAATCCTCCGTGACCCCAAGGAGTCTGCTTCTCATGCCCCTGCAAACTTGAGGTGCATGAGATCCCTTGTTCTTCAAAGCCTGTGAAAGGACCCAAGAATTTGTGGCATCAAGGATAAGGATCATTATTGGTTGGCAACCCTCCTTAACCATCGTTACAAGGGGAAAGTCTCATAACTTATCCTGCCCTCGCAGACAGAGCACAGGATGAAATATCTTGAGGATACCTTAAGGAGTTTATGTAAAGCCTTTCCAGATTCTGGTAGGTTACAGTCTCATAGAAAAGCTAGTTTTGGGGCTTCTTTTGGTCAAAGGAGGAGCGGTGGAGAAGGGGGCCCCTCATTGATGCATTTTACATTTTTTTAGTTCTCGGCGCCGAGGGGCAGCATCGGCATTAAATGGTGGAAGATTATCTAGGGGTGAAAAAAGACATGGAGAGCTTGTCAGTAGACAATCCACTGGGGTTCTGGGTCATGAGAATAGACCACTGTCTAGAACTTGCCCAGTATGCAATTGAGCTGCTGGGCTGCACTGAATCCAGTGTGCTTTCCAAATGGGCATTCAGTGCTGCTGGAGGTTTTGTGAGAGATAAAAGAGCACGTCTGTCCACAGAGCCTGTTGACTGGCCGGCATTTGTCAAAATAAATCAGTCCTGGATTAGTAGCAGCTATCAAGCCCCTGATGCCGATGCCGCTGATTAAGTGTTACTGGGTTCGCAAATCTCTGCAAGACTATCTAGGCTGCCTAGCTTTGTGGGTGTTGATTTTATCTTAAAGATATTGATTGAAGATTTGGTATAGGTTTCATGGGCACAATTAACACCAAAGGACCAATATTTCCATACATGCTTGACAGGTGCCTCAAATTTCATTTTTTTACAGCAAGGCCAATTCTTGCTTTAATCAAGAGTACCTCTAGAAAGTTACGGGGTGAAGGCACCAGTAACAACCAAAGACCTATTTTAAGGCAACTGTGTGATAGGGGCATCAAATTAAATTTTTTGACAGCAAGGCAAATTCTTGCTTTTTATCACAAGTACCTCTAGAAGGTTATGGGGATAAGGCACCAACAACACCCAAAGAGTACATTTTTCCACATCCATTTGATGGGACGTCAAATATTAATTTCTTACAGCAAGGTCAATTCTTGCTTTTATCAAGAGTACCTCTAGAGGGTTTCGGGGTAAGGGCACCCATAACACCCAAAGACCAATTTTTCCACAATTGTGTGGCAGGGGCGTTAAATTTCAAGTTTTTACAGCAAGGCCAATTTTTGCTTTCATCAAGAGTATGTCTAGAAGGTTACGGGGTAAAGGCACCAATAACACCCAAATACCAATTTTTCCGCAACTGGCAGGTTCATCAAAATTTCAATTTTTTACAGCAAGGCCAATTCTTTCATCAAGAGTACCTCTAGAAGATTAAGGGGTGAAGGCACCAACAACACCCAAAGACCAATTTTTCCACAACTGTGTGACAGGTTTGTCAAAATTGCAATTTTTTACAGCAAGGTCAATTCTTGCTTTAATCAATAGTACCTCTAGAAAATTACAGGGTGAAGGCACCAACAACACCCAAAGACCAATTTTTCTGCAACTGTGTGAAGGCAAATTCTTGCTTTCATCGCGACTACCTCTAGAAGGTTATGGGGTGAAGGCACCAACAACACTCAAAGAACAATTTTTTTTGGCACCTGTTTAATGGGGCGTCAAATTTGAATTTATTACAATAAAAATAGAGAGTATTCACTGCGCTTGGGTTCTAAGTAGCAGCTAGCATAAAAACAATGGTAACAATAATAACACAGGAAAAATGGATATGTGCAGTGCTGAAAATAAATAAACACATGTGTCAAAGTCCGCAAACGCTGACACAAAAGTCCATGTTCGGTGGAGGATATCATTATTCACGCTAATCTGTCCGATTTACACTTTGGGTGACTCCAGAAAAGAAACATGGACTTGTGTCAGCGTTTGGGGACTGTGACATATGTGTTTATTTATTTTCAGCGCTGCATATACTTATTTTTTACAGCAAGGCCAATTCTTGCTTTCATCAAGAGTACATCTAGAAGGTTAAGAGGTGAAGGCACCAACACCCAAAGACCAATTGTTACAAAACTGTGTGACAGGGGCCTCAAGTTTAAATTTTTTTTAGCAAGGCCAATTCTTGCTTTCATTAAGAGTACCTCTAGAAGGTCTTCAGGGTGAAGGCACTACCAACAACAAAGGGCAAATTTCTCTGCAACTATTTGACAGGGGCGTCAAATTTCTATTTTTTTATTTTTTTCTAGAAGGTTTTTGTGGTGAAGGCCTTACCAACAACCAAAGGCAAATGTTTCCACAACTGTTTGACAGGGGTGTCAAATTAAATTTTTTACAGCAAGGCCAATTCTTCCTTTCATCAATGGTACTTCTAAAGGCTACGAGGTGAAGGCACCAACAACACCCAAACATGCAATTCTCTGCAACTGTGTGACAGGGGCAACACATCTCAACTTTTTACAGCAAGGCCAATTCTTGCTTTCATCATGAGTAGGGATGAGCTTCGTGTTCGAGTCGAACCCATGTTCGACTCGAACATCGTCTGTTCGCCCGTTCGCCGAATTGCGAACGATATGGGCCGTTCACGCCAAATTCGTGTGGCGCATCACGGCCCATAATTCACTGCGGCATCACAGTGCATTGCTGGCTGATGATTGGCCAAGCATGCACTATGACCCGCATGCTTGGCCAATCACAACGCCGTCTGAACAGAGAGCCATAATTGGCCAAAGCCAAGGAGGCTTTGGCCAATTATGGCTCCGGGGATTTAGTACATGCCCCACACTATATAAGGCCGCCTGCACGGCGGCCCTGTGTAGTGTGTGTTCCGGCGTTCATAGATAGAGAGAGAGAGACAGACAGTGTCATTTGATTTGAGTTAGATAGATTAGGCAGAACAGTCAGTCAGTTAGCTGCACTTACAGTGTATTGTGTATATATATGCATCCCAGGTGTTGCATATATATATATATATATATATATATATATATATATATATATATATATACACTGTATTCAGTTTAGCTAGATCCGTTCCTGTTATCTTCTTACTGACAGGCAGGCTTGTCTTGTTACAGTATTTACAGCTACCTGAAGAAAATTGCTGGTGTTCTTTTGATCCTATTAGTACCACAGTCAGGCAGCTAGACTATTTACAGTGCAGTGCGTCCTGCTTACAGTGTTTAGCTAAAACTACAAGTTAGTGGGGTGCGTCCCGCTCACAGTGTTCAGCTAAACCTACAAGTTAGTGGGGTGCGTCCTGCTCACAGTGTTCAGCTAAAACTACAAGTTAGTGCAGTGCATCCACCTCACAGTGTTCAGCTAAACCTAGAAGTTAGTGCGGTGCGTCCTGCTCATAGTGTTCAGCTAAAACTACAAGTTAGTGCTGTGCGTCCTGCTCACAGTGTTCAGCTAAAACTACAAGTTAGTGCAGTGCGTCCTGCTCACAGTGTTCAGCTAAAACTACAAGTTAGTGGGGTGCATCCTGCTCACAGTGTTCAGCTAAACCTACAAGTTAGTGGGGTGCGTCCTGCTCACAGTGTTCAGCTAAACCTACAAGTTAGTGTGGTGCGTCTACCTCACAGTGTTCAGCTAAAACTACAAGTTAGTGTGGTGCATCCACCTCACAGCGTTCAGCTAAACCTAGAAGTTAGTGTGGTACGTCCTGCTCACAGTGTTCAGCTAAAACTACAAGTTAGTGCTGTGCGTCCTGCTCACAGTGTTCAGCTAAACCTACAAGTTAGTGTAGTGAGACCTCTGCACAGTGTTCATCTAAAGCTACAAGTTAGTGCAGTGCGTCCTGCTCACAGTGTTCAGCTAGATCCGTTCCTGTTATCTTCTTACTGACAGGCAGGATTGTCTTGTTACAGTATTTACAGCTACCTGAAGGAAATTGCTGGTGTCCTTTTGATCCTATTAGTACCACAGTCAGGCAGCTAGACTATTTACAGTTAGTGCAGTGCGTCCTGCTCACAGTGTTCAGCTAAAACTACAAGTTAGTGTAGTGAGACCTCTGCACAGTGTTCATCTAAAGCTACAAGTTAGTGCGGTGCGTCCTGCTTACAGTGTTCAGCTAAAACTACAAGTTAGTGTGGTGCGTCCACCTCACAGTGTTCAGCTAAACCTACAAGTTAGTGCGGTGCGTCCTGCTCACAGTGTTCAGCTAAAACTACAAGTTAGTGCTGTGCGTCCTGCTCACAGTGTTCAGCTAAAACTACAAGTTAGTGTGGTACGTCCACCTCACGGTGTTTAGCTAAACCTATAAGTTAGTGCGGTGCGTCCTGCTCACAGTGTTCAGTTAAAACTACAAGTTAGTGTGGTGCATCCACCTCACAGTGTTCAGCTAAACCTACAAGTTAGTGCGGTGCATCCTGCTCACAGTGTTCAGCTAAAACTACAAGTTAGTGCTATGCGTCCTGCTCACAGTGTTCAGCTAAAACTACAAGTTAGTGCGGTGCATCCACCTCACAGTGTTCAGCTAAACCTACAAGTTAGTGCGGTGCGTCCTGCTCACAGTGTTCAGCTAAAACTACAAGTTAGTGCTGTGCATCCTGCTCACAGTTTTCAGCTAAACCTAGAAGTTAGTGTAGTGAGACCTCTGCACAGTGTTCATCTAAAGCTACAAGTTAGTGCAGTGCGTCCTGCTCACAGTTTTCAGCTAAAACTACAAGTTAGTGTGGTGCGTCCACCTCACAGTGTTCAGCTAAACCTACAAGTTAGTGCGGTGCGTCCTGCTCACAGTGTTCAGCTAAACCTACAAGTTAGTGTAGTGAGACCTCTGCACAGTGTTCATCTAAAGCTACAAGTCAGTGCAGTGCGTCCTGCTCACAGTGTTCAGCTAGATCCGTTCCTGTTATCTTCTTACTGACAGGCAGGCTTGTCTTGTACAGTATTTACAGCTACCTGAAGAAAATTGCTGGTGTTCTTTTGATCCTATTAGTACCACAGTCAGGCAGCTAGACTATTTACAGTTAGTGCAGTGCGTCCTGCTCACAGTGTTCAGCTAAAACTACAAGTTAGTGGGGTGCGTCCTGCTCACAGTGTTCAGCTAAACCTACAGGTTAGTGGGGTGCGTCCTGCTCACAGTGTTCAGCTAAACCTACAAGTTAGTGTGGTGCGTCCACCTCACAGTGTTCAGCTAAACCTACAAGTTAGTGTGGTGCGTCCTGCTCACAGTGTTCAGCTAAAACTACAAGTTAGTGTGGTGCATCCACCTCACAGTGTTCAGCTAAACCTAGAAGTTAGTGCGGTGCGTCCTGCTCACAGTGTTCAGCTAAAACTACAAGTTAGTGCTGTGCGTCCTGCTCACAGCATTCAGCTAAACCTACAAGTTAGTGTAGTGAGACCTCTGCACAGTGTTCATCTAAAGCTACAAGTTAGTGCAGTGCGTCCTGCTCACAGTGTTCAGCTAGATCCGTTCCTGTTATCTTCTTACTGTAAGGCAGGATTGTCTTGTTACAGTATTTACAGCTACCTGAAGGAAATTGCTGGTGTTCTTTTGATCCTATTAGTACCACAGTCAGGCAGCTAGACTATTTACAGTTAGTGCAGTGCGTCCTGCTCACAGTGTTCAGCTAAAACTACAAGTTAGTGTGGTGCGTCCTCCTCACAGTGTCCAGATAAACCTACAAGTTATTTTTTTGCGAGCTCTGCACAGTGTTCAGCTAAAGCTACCTGTAGAAGGTTGGTGGTGTTTTCCTGATCCTATCACTACCGCAGGCAGCTAAAAAAGCTACAAGTTAGTTTTTTGCGAGCTCTGCACAGTGTTCAGCTAAAGCTACCTGTAGAAGGTTGGTGGTGTTCTCATACTACAGACAGGAAGTTGATTTTGCTAGCTGCAGTATCAGTACATATATATATATATATCCCAGCTTAGTGCAGCTACAGGCCATTAGTATGTCTGAAAGGCCAAGAAGGAGAGGCAGACACTCACAAGCCAATAAGGGAGGGCAAGCAGGCTCTGTGTCTAGTGCTGGTCATGGAGACTGTGCATCCTCATCAGCACGTGGCCGTGGGACTCGCTTGGCCTTTTTTTCGGCAGCTGGCCGCGTTGAGCCGCAACATGCGGAAGACTTGGTCGAGTGGATGACCAAGCCGTCCTCATCCTCCTCATCCTCTCTCACCCATGCCCAGGGTACTTTGTCTGGCTCCCTTGGCTCAATGTCATCAGTGACTCCTTCCCTAGCCCCACCATGTCCTCCTGAGGAGTCCCTCAAACTGTTTGACCACAGTGTTGGGTACATGCTCCAGGAGGATGCCCAGCGTTTGGAAGGCTCTGATGATGATACTGAGCTCAATGAAGGCAGTAACGTGAGCACGGACAGAGGGGGTGCCCAAGAAGGACAGCAATCTGGCAGTCATGCTCCCCCTGCTGCAGCATACTGCCAGGTTTGCTACAGTGATGAGGAGGGAGGGGATGATGAGGTCACTGACTCAACGTGGGTGCCTGATAGGAGAGGGGAGGAGGAGGAGGCGGCACATCACCAATGAGGCAGGATTCCCTCCAGGGGCCAGCCTAAGGGCAGCACATTGACTGCATCACACCCCAAAGCTCCACATGTGCAGGGCGCTGCAGTCTCTGCGCGTTATTCAAAAAGTTCTTTGGTGTGGGCCTTTTTTGAGACGAGTGCATCAGATTGTACCGCTGCTATTTGCAACATATGTCTCAAGCATATCTCGCGTGGCCAAAACATCTCCCGCTTGGGTACCACATGCTTGACCAGACATATGTTGACCTGCCATGCAGTTCGTTGGCAAGCGTATCTAAAAGACCCACACCAAAGAACAAAGAGGACCTCTCCTTGCTCCTTATCAGCTGAGATCTCCAACCCCACTATACCTTCAGTCCTCTCTGAGACCTGCACTGAGAGGAATGAAGGTGTAGAATTAGGTGTGTCACAGCCAAATACTTGTGGGCAATCTGCTTTTGGTACACCGACGTCAGATTGTACCAGGCAAATTTCCCTGCCCCAGCTGCTGCACCGCCGAAAGAAGTTTGCTCCCAGCCATCCACATGCCCAGCGGTTGAATGCTAGCTTGGCAAAATTGCTAGCACTTCAACTGCTGCCTTTTCAGTTGGTAGACTCTGCCCCCTTCCGTGAGTTTGTGGAATGTGCGGTTCCTCAGTGGCAGGTACCCAAACGCCACTTTTTCTCACGGAAGGCGATTCTGGCTCTCTACCGGCATGTGGAAGGCAATGTCCATGCCTCGCTGGACAGGGCGGTCAGCGGTAAGGTGCATATTACCGCTGACTCATGGTCCAGCAGGCACGGACAGGGACGTTACCTAAGTTTCACGGCGCATTGGGTGACTCTGCTGGCAGCTGGGAAGGATGCAGGACAAGGTGCAGTAGTGTTGGAGGTTGTTCCGCCACCACGCCTCCAAAATGCTAATGATTGTGAAACACCTCTCTCCTCCACCCCCTCCTCTTCTTCTTCCTCCATGGCCTCTTCCTGTGCTTTGTCCTCGGACCAGCAGTGCTCCGTAGCCGTTCAAGGGGCTATGCAAGTACGCAGGCCAAAAGATGCCATGCGGTGCTTGAGCTGGTGTGCTTGGGGGACAGGAGTCACACTGGCGCAGAGGTTCTGTCAGCTCTGCAGGGGCAGGTTCAGAGGTGGTTGATGCCACGCCAACTTAAGGCAGGAATGGTGGTTTGCGACAATAGCACCAACCTCCTCTCTGCCCTCCGACAAGGACAAATGACCCATGTGCCCTGTTTGGCTCATGTCCTTAACTTGGTGGTGCAGTGGTTCTTGGGCAGGTACCCAGGCTTACAGGATGTCCTGAGGCAGGCCAGGAAAGTCTGTGTGCATTTCCGCCGGTCATATAATGCCAGTGCTCGGCTGGCGGACCTCCAAAAGGAGTTTAACCTGCCCAAGAACCGCCTAATCTGTGACATGCCCACCAGGTGGAATTCAACGTTGGCCATGCTGCAGCGGCTGCACACGCAGCAAAGGGCCATCAATGAGTACCTGTGCAACTATGGCACCAGGACAGGGTCGGGGAGCTTGGTTTTTTTCCCCACGCCAGTGGGCCATGATCAGGGATGCATGCACTGTCCTGTCACCATTCGAGGAGGCCACGAGGATGGTGAGCAGTGACAGTGCATGCATCAGTGACACTGTCCCCCTTGTCCACCTGTTGGAGCACACGCTGCATGGAATAATGGACAGGGAACTTGAGGCAGAACAGAGGCAGGAAGAGGAGGACTTCCTTAGCTCTCAAGGCCCCCTTTATCCAGACAGTGTTCCTGCGTGCCCGCCGATCACACAGGAAGAGGAGGAGGAGGAGGAGGAGGAGGAGGAAGATTGTGTCAGTATGGAGGTGGAGCCTGGCACTCAGCATCAGCAGCAGTCTTTAAGGGATCAGTCCCAAGAAACACATGGACTTGTACGTGGCTGGGAGGAGGTGGCTGTGGACCATGTCGTCCTTAGCGACCCAGAGGACTCCGGACCGAACGCCTCAGCAAACCTACGCTGCATGGCCTCCCTGATCCTGCAAAGCCTGCGTAAGGATCCTCGTATTCGTGGTATCAAGGAGAAGGACCAATACTGGCTGGCAACCCTCCTTGATCCACGTTACAAGGGTAAGGTTGCGGACCTTATCTTGCCATCGCAGAGGGAGCAGAGGATGAAACATCTTCAGGAGGCCTTGCAGAAAGGTCTGTGCAACGCGTTCCCAGAGACTGGGAGGTTACAAACTCCTGTTTTTGGACAACGTGTTGCTGAGGCTTCGGGCAGTCAAAGAACGAGCGGTGGAGAAGGTGGCCGTCTGACCGATGCGTTCAGACAATTTTTTGGTCCGCAGCCCCAAGGTATGATCGGTTCCAGCAACCATCACCAGCGTCTGTTTTACATGGTGCAGGAATACCTAGGGGCAAGATCTGACTTGGACACCTTTCCCACCGAAAATCCTCTGGGTTACTGGGTCTTGAGGATGGATCACTGGCCAGAGCTTGCACAGTATGCAATTGAGCTACTGGCCTGTCCTGCATCCATCGTTCTTTCGGAACGCACATTCAGTGCTGCTGGAGGCTTTGTAACCGATCACAGGGTGCGTCTGTCCACCGACTCGGTCGATCGACTGACCTTCATAAAAATGAATCAGTCTTGGATCACCACCAGCTACCAAGCACCTGATGCTGATGTAACCGAATAATTTTTTTTGAAATCTCAGATCCCTTCAAAGACTGCCTATGCTGATGCTGAGTGACTATCCCTGAGGAATTATCCTCTTCCTCCTCAATCATCACGATGATAGCTTGTAATAACATTTTTGGTTCTAGGCGCCACCACCAGTGCCTAAGGCACAATTTTTCAGCCCCTGTTTAACAGGGGCGTGTAATTACAATTTTTGATGCAATACATTGCAGCAGGGCTCGTTTCTGCGTTACAACTAGAGTATCTGTGAGGGGTTGCAGTGTTGTAGCACCAGCACCAGTGCCTAAGGCCCAATTTTTCTGCCCCTGTTTAACAGGGGCGTGTAATTACAATTTTTGATGCAATACTTTGCAGCAGGGCTCGTTCCTGCGTTCCAACTAGAGTGTCTGTGAGGGGTTACAGTTTTGTGGCACCAGCACCAGTGCCTAAGGCCTAATTTTTCAGCCCCTGTTCAACAGGGGCATGTAATTACAATTCTTGATCTAATATTTCACAGCAGGGCCCATTTCTGCACCCACCAAGAGCGAGTGAGGACTTACAGTGTTGTGGCACCAGCACCACCACCACCACCAAAGGCCCAATTTTTCTGCCCCTGTTCAACAGGGGCATGTAATTACAATTCTTGATCTAATATTTCACAGCAGGGCCCTGTGAGGGCTTACAGTGTTGTGGCCACAACAACACCTAAGGCCCAAATTTCTGCTGATTATATAGGGCAGGCCCCTACTTTCAAACATCTAACTTACAAACGACTCCTACTTGCAAGCGGAAGGAGACAACAGGAAGTGAGATGAAATCTACCCCTAGGAAGGGAAATTCTCTCCTGTAAGAGTTAATATGGGAAAAACATTTCTCCTTTCCACTGATGCTTTCCAATCCTTGTTCCACAAAAAAACCCAAATTTTCAAAAAACATTTGTCATTGGGACAAAAAGTGAGGGAAATCTTCTGAAGAGGAGGAAAGACAGCAAAACAAATGTCACAGGGGTGATAACCCTTCCCTATGTTTTCCAAAAAGCTTAAAAAAGATTTGTTGGCTGGAGCTAAACACGTTAAAAATGTACCCGTTCAAAATTACAAACAGATTCTACTTAACAACAAACCTACAGTCCCTGTCTTGTTTGCACTGCCTGTATACTGCTGTTCAGAGTATATAGGGCCTGGTGGCCCCACACCTTTCCCTATTTTAATTTGGGTGCGGGGTTCCCCTTAATATCCATACAAGACCCAAAGGGCCTGGTAATGGACTGCGGGGTACCCATGCCTTTTATCTCACTGATTTTCATCCATATTGCCAGGACCCGACATTACATTAAACCCGCAAGCAGTTTTAAATTAGATTTTTTCCTTTAAAAATGACATTTTGTGCAGGGACTGTTCTAAACACGGGAAACACGCGCCACTTTACAGGCATACTATAGACACACCCCAGGTACGATATTTAACCAATTGCCGACCGCCGCACGCTGATGTACGTCGGCAGAGCGGCACGGGCAGGCAAAAGGGCTTACCTGTACGTCCCTGCCTGCCCGCGGGTGGGGGGTCCGATCGGACCCCCCCCGGTGCCTGCGGCGGTCGGCAAATCTCCCTCAGCGATCGGTGGTGAGGGGGAGGCCATCCATTCGTGGCCCCCCCCCTCGCGATCGCTCCCAGTCAATGGGATCATTTCCCTACCTCTGTATTGTACACAGAGGCAGAGGAAATGATGTCATCTCTCCTCGGCTCGGTATTTTCCGTTCCGGGCCGAGGAGAGAAGACTGGAATGTGAGTGCACAACACACACACACACACACAGTAGAACATGCCAGGCATACAAAACACCCCGATTCCCCCCCGATCGCCCCCCAATCACCCCCCCCTGTCACAAACTGACACCAAGCAGGTTTTTTTTTTGTTTTTTTTTTTCCTGATTACTGCTAGGAGTCAGTTTGTGACAGTTACTGTGTTAGGGCAGTGAGTATTACCCCCCTTTAGGTCTAGGGTACCCCCCTAGGCCCCCCTAATAAAGTTTTAACCCCTTGATCACCCCCCGTCACCAGTGTCACTAAGCGATCATTTTTCTGATCGCTGTATTAGTGTCGCTGGTGACGCTAGTTAGGGACGTAAATATTTAGGTTCGCCGTCAGCGTTTTATAGCGTCAGGGACCCCCATATACTACCTAATAAATGTTTTAACCCCTTGATTGCCCCCTAGTTAACCCTTTCACCACTGATCACCGTATAACCATTATGAGTGACGCTGGTTAGTTTGTTTATTTTTTATAGTGTCAGGGCACCCGCCGTTTATTACCGAATAAAGGTTTAGCCCCCTGATCGCCCGGCGGTGATATGCGTCGCCCCAGGCAGCGTCAGATTAGCGCCAGTACCGCTAACACCCACGCACGCAGCATACGCCTCCCTTAGTGGTATAGTATCTGAACGGATCAATATCTGATCCGATCAGATCTATACTGGCGTCCCCAGCAGTTTAGGGTTCCCAAAAACGCAGCGTTAGCGGGATCAGCCCAGATACCTGCTAGCACCTGCGTTTTGCCCCTCCGCCCAGCCCAGCCCACCCAAGTGCAGTATCGATCGATCACTGTCACTTACAAAACACTAAACGCATAACTGCAGCGTTCACAGAGTCAGGCCTGATCCCTGCGATCGCTAACAGTTTTCTTGGTAGCGTTTTGGTTAACTGGTAAGCACCAGCCCCAGGCAGCGTCAGGTTAGCGCCAGTACCGCTAACACCCACGCACGCACCGTACACCTCCCTTAGTGGTATAGTATCTGAACGGATCAATATCTGATCCGATCAGATCTATACTGGCGTCCCCAGCAGTTTAGGGTTCCCAAAAACGCAGTGTTAGCGGGATCAGCCCAGATACCTGCTAGCACCTGCATTTTGCCCCTCCCAGCCCAGCCCACCCAGCCCAGCCCACCCAAGTGCAGTATCGATCGATCACTGTCACTTACAAAATACTAAACGCATAACTGCAGCGTTCGCAGAGTCAGGCCTGATCCCTGCGATCGCTAACAGTTTTTTTGGTAGCGTTTTGGTGAACTGGCAAGCGCCAGCGGCCTAGTACACCCCGGTCGTAGTCAAACCAGCACTGCAGTAACACTTGGTGACGTGGCGAGTCCCATAAGTGCAGTTCAAGCTGGTGAGGTGGCAAGCACAAGTAGTGTCCCGCTGCCACCAAAAAGACAAACACAGGCCCGTCGTGCCCATAATGCCCTTCCTGCTGCATTCGCCAATCCTAATTGGGAACCCACCGCTTCTGCAGCGCCCGTACTTCCCCCATTCACATCCCCAACCAAATGCAGTCGGCTGCATGAGAGGCATTTTCTTTATGTCCTCCCGAGTACCCCTACCCAACGAACCCCCCCAAAAAAGATGTCGTGTCTGCAGCAAGCGCGTATATAGGCGTGACACCCGCTATTATTGTCCCTCCTGTCCCGACAATGCTGGTCTTTGCATTGGTGAATGTTTTGAACGCTACCATTCACTAGTTGAGTATTAGCGTAGGGTACAGCATTCCACAGACTAGGCGCACTTTCACAGGGTCTCCCAAGATGCCATCGCATTTTGAGAGACCCGAACCTGGAACCGGTTACAGTTATAAAATTTACAGTTACAAAAAAAAGTGTAAAAAATAAAAAAAAAACACATACAAAAATATAAAATAAAAAAAAATAGTTGTCGTTTTATTGTTCTCTCTCTCTCTATTCTCTCTATTGTTCTGCTCTTTTTTACTGTATTCTATTCTGCAATGTTTTATTGTTATTATGTTTTATCATGTTTGATTTTCAGGTATGCAATTTTTTATACTTTACCGTTCACTGTGCTTTATTGTTAACCATTTTTTTGTCTTCAGGTACGCCATTCACGACTTTGAGTGGTTATACCAGAATGATGCCTGCAGGTTTAGGTATCATCTTGGTATCATTCTTTTCAGCCAGCGGTCGGCTTTCATGTAAAAGCAATCCTAGCGGCTAATTAGCCTCTAGACTGCTTTTACAAGCCGTGGGAGTGAATGCCCCCCCCCAACGTCTTCCGTGTTTTTCTCTGGCTCTCCTGTCTCAACAGGGAACCTGAAAATTCAGCCAGTGATTCAGCCAGCTGGCCATAGAGCTGATCAGAGACCGGAGTGGCTCCAAACATCTCTATGGCCTAAGAAACCAGAAGCTACAAGCATTTTATGACTTAGATTTCGCCGGATGTAAACAGCGCCATTGGGAAATTGGGAAAGCATTTTATCACACCGATCTTGGTGTGGTCAGATGCTTTGAGGGCAGAGGAGAAATCTAGGGTCTAATAGACCCCAATTTTTTTCAAAAAAGAGTACCTGTCACTACCTATTGCTATGATAGGGGATATTTACATTCCCTGAGATAACAATAAAAATGATTAAAAAATGAAAGGAACAGTTTAAAAATAAGATAAAAAAAATAATAATAATAAAGAAAAAAAAAAAAAAAAAAGCACCCCTGTCCCCCCTGCTCTCGCGCTAAGGCGAACGCAAGCATCGGTCTGGCGTCAAATGTAAACAGCAATTGCACCATGCATGTGAGGTATCACCGCGAACGTCAGATCGAGGGCAGTAATTTTAGCAGTAGACCTCCTCTGTAAATCTAAGGTGGTAACCTGTAAAGGCTTTTAAAGGCTTTTAAAAATGTATTTAGTTTGTCACCACTGCACGTTTGTGCGCAATTTTAAAGCATGTCATGTTTGGTATCCATGTACTCGGCCTAAGATCATCTTTTTTATTTCATCAAACATTTGGGCAATATAGTGTGTTTTAGGGCATTAAAATTTAAAAAAGTGTGTTTTTTCCCCAAAAAATGCGTTTGAAAAATCGCTGCGCAAATACTGTGTGAAAAAAAAAATGAAACACCCACCATTTTAATCTGTAGGGCATTTGCTTTAAAAAAATATATAATGTTTGGGGGTTCAAAGTAATTTTCTTGCAAAAAAAAATTATTTTTTTATGTAATCAAAAAGTGTCAGAAAGGGCTTTGTCTTCAAGTGGATAGAAGAGTGGGTGATGTGTGACATAAGCTTCTAAATGTTGTGCATAAAATGCCAGGACAGTTCAAAACCCCCCCAAATGACCCCATTTTGGAAAGTAGACACCCCAAGCTATTTGCTGAGAGGCATGTCGAGTCCATGGAATATTTTATATTGTGACACAAGTTGCGGGAAAGAGACAATTTTTTATTTATTTTTTTGCGCAAAGTTGTCACTAAATGATATATTGCTCAAACATGCCATGGGAATATGTGAAATTACACCCCAAAATACATTCTGTTGCTTCTCCTGAGTACGGGGATACCACATGTGTGGGACTTTTTGGGAGCCTAGCCGCGTACGGGACCCCGAAACCAAGCACCGCCTTCAGGCTTTCTAAGGCCGTAAATTTTTGATTTCACTCTTCACTGCCTATCACAGTTTCGGAGGCCATGGAATGCCCAGGTGGCAAACCCCCCCCCCCCCAAATGACCCCATTTTGGAAAGTAGACACCCCAAGCTATTTGCTGAGAGGTTTAGTGAGTATTTTGCAGACCTCACTTTTTGTCACAAAGTTTTGAAAATTGAAAAAAGAAAAAAAAAAAAATGTTTTCTCGTCTTTCTTTATTTTCAAAAACAAATGAGAGCTGCAAAATACTCACCATGCCTCTCAGCAAATAGCTTGGGTTGTCTACTTTCCAAAATGGGGTCATTTGGGGGGGTTTTATGCCATCTGGGCATTTTATGGCCTTCAAAACTGTGATAGGTAGTGAGGAGTAAAATCAAAAATGTACGCCCTTAGAAATCCCGAAGGCAGTGATTGGTTTTCGTGGCCCCGTACGCGGCTAGGCTCCCAAAAAGTCCCACACATGTGGTATCCCCATACTCAGGAGAAGCAGCTAAATGTATTTTGGGGTGCAATTCCACATATGCCCATGGCCTGTGTGAGCAATATATCATTTAGTGACAACTTTTTGTAATTTTTTTTTTTTTTTAGTCATTATTCAATCACTTGGGACAAAAAAAATGAATATTCAATGGGCTCAACATGCCTCTCAGCAATTTCCTTGGGGTGTCTACTTTCCAAAATGGGGTCATTTGTGGGGGTTTTGTACTGCCCTGCCATTTTAGCACCTCAAGAAACGACATAGGCAGTCATAAATTAAAGGCTGTGTAAATTCCAGAAAATGTACCCTAGTTTGTAGGCGCTATAACTTTTGCGCAAACCAATAAATATACACTTATTGACATTTTTTTTACCAAAGACATGTGGCCGAATACATTTTGGCCTAAATGTATGACTAAAATTGAGTTTATTGGATTTTTTTTAGAACAAAAAGTAGAAAATATCTTTTTTTTTCAAAATTTTCCGTGTATAGCGCAAAAAATAAAAACGGCAGAGGTGATCAAATACCATCAAAAGAAAGCTCTATTTGTGGGAAGAAAAGGACGCAAATTTCGTTTGGGTACAGCATTGCATGACCGCGCAATTAGCAGTTAAAGCGACGCAGTTCCAAATTGTAAAAAGTGCTCTGGTCAGGAAGGGGGTAAATCCTTCCGGGGCTGAAGTGGTTAAAGGAATATTTCACTTTTTTTTTTTTTACTTTAAGCATCATTAAAATCACTGCTCCTGAAAAAACGGCCGTTTTTAAAAGTTTTTTTTGCATTGATACATGTCCCCTGGGGTAGGACCCGGGTCCCCAAACCTTTTTTAGGACAATACCATGCAAATTAGCCTTTAAAATGAGCACTTTTGATTTCGAACGTTCGAGTCCCGTAGACGTCAATGGGGTTCTAACGTTCGTGCGAATTTTCGGTCCGTTCGCAGGTTCTGGTGCGAACCGAAACGGGGGGTGTTCGGCTCATCCCTAATCATGAGTACCTCTAGAAGGTTTCAGGGTGAAGGAGGCACCGGCAACACCCAAAGACCACTTTTTGCACAACTGTGAGACAGGGGGCGTCAAATTTTTTTTTTTTTAGGTAAGACCAATTCTCGCTTTAACCACTTGCCGATCAGCTGCTGTCATTATACTGCGGCAGGTCGGCATGTTCCCGCGAACCGTCGTAGCTGTACATTGGCCCTTTAAGCAGAGATAGCAGGCTCGCTGCACTGCGGGGGGTGCTGATGCGCGTGGCCGACAGTCGCGATGACACACGATCGCGAGCACGAGAGCCAGAAAAGGGACGTATGTGTATAAACACACAAATCCCTGTTCTGTGAGGAGAGGATAGACAGATCGTGTGTCCCTACTAGCTAGGAGCAACGATCTGTCATATCCTCTAGTCAGTCCAATCCCCCTACAGTTAGAATACACACGAGGGAACAAAGTTAACCCTTGATCACCCCCTAGTGTTAACCCCTTCCCTGCCAGTGACATTTACACAGTAATCAGTGCATTTTTATAGCACTGTTCGCTGTATAAATTTCAATGTTCCCAAAAATGTGTCAAAAGTGTCTGACCTGTCCTCCATAATGTCGCAGTCCCGATAAAAAAATAAAATAAATCGATGATCACCGCCATTACTAGTAAAAAAATAAATTTTAAAAATGCCATAAATCTTTCCCCTATTTTGTAGACGCTATAACTTTTGCGCAAACCAATCAATATACGCTTTTTTTTTTTTATTACCAAAAATATGTAGAATAATACATATCAGCCTAAACTGAGGAAAAAATTAGCTTTTTTAACTTCTTGGCATCCGCGCTATAGCCGAATGACGGCTACAGCGCGGACCTACATTCCCGGGAGGCCGTCATATGACGGCCTCCCCTGTGCACGCTCCCTGCGCGCGCCCTGTAGGGCGCGCGCCGGGCGCGTTGTGATCACCGAGTCTCTGAGACTCGGCTGATCACCGATCTGTGTAAGGGGCCGGTCCCGGCCCCTTACCATGTGATCAGCTGTCAGCCAATGACAGCTGATCACATGATGTAAACAAAAGATCGGTAATCGGTTTTTTTTTTTTACTCACGCTGACAGCGCGAGTAGAAAAAAAAGCCGATCACCGGATCGGATGTGAGGGACATCGGTCCCCAAGTGGAAGAGGCACATCTGCCTCATCAGTGCCCAATTAAAGTGCCACCTAATAGTGCCCACAGTGCCACCTAACAGTGCCCACAGTGCCACCTAACAGTGCCCACAGTGCCACCTAACAGTGCCCACAAGTGACACCTATCAATGCCCACAAGTACCACCTATCAATGCCCACCTGTAGTGCCAATCAGTGCCACCTGCCAGTGCTGCCCATCACTGCCACCCATCAGTGCCCATCACTGCCACCCATCAGTGCCCATCACTGCCGCCTATCAGTGCCCATCACTGCCGCCTCATCAGCGTACATCAATGAAGGAGAAAAATTACCCGTTTAAAATTTTTTATAACAAAATATAAAAAAATAAACTTTTTTTTTTAAAAAAAATTCAGTTTTTTACATTTTTTTAATAAAAAGTAAAAACCGCAGAGGTGATCAAATACCACCAAAAGAAAGCTCTATTTGTGGTGAAAAAATGATAAAAATTTCATTTGGGTACAGTGTTGTATGACCGCGCAATTGTCATTCAAAGTGCGTCAGCGCCGAAAGCTGAAAATTGGTCTGGATAGGAGGGGGGTTTAAGTGCCCGGTAAGCAAGTGGTTAAAAAAAAATTGGAGATATTATAGCAAAAAGTACAAAATATTGTGTTTTTTCAAAATTGTCGCTCTTTTTTGTTTATAGCACAAAAAAAAAACACAGGGATGATTAAATACCACCAAAAGAAAGCTCTATTTGTGGGAAAAAAGTATGTCAATTTTGTTTGGGTACAGCGTCGCATGACCGCGCAATTGTCAGTTAAAGCAATACAGTGCCGTATCACAAAAAATGGCCTGGTCATTGAGCAGCCAAATCTTCCAGGGCTGAAGTGGTTAATCAAGAGTACCTCTAGAAGGTTACGGGGTAAAGGCATCAACAACACCCATAGACCAATTTTTCTGCAACTGTGTGACAGAGGCATCAAATTTCAATTTTTACATCAAGGCCACTTCTTGCTTTCATCGAAAGTGCCTTTGGAACGTTACAGTGTGAAGGCACCAACAACACCCAAAAAACGATTTTTCCACAACTGTTTGATCAGGGCGTCAAATTTCAATTTAGCAGGGCTTTGTACAGCAAGTCTAAAGCATACAATAAAACACCTGCTCATGTGGGCCACTAACTAAACTAAGCTATCCCTGGCTATCCCTAACATGGTGACCCCTGGGTTCTTACAGGCAGGCAGCTCTGATATCTCTTAAGTGTTCTATCAGTAGTCAGCCTTTCTACCCAGAAGCAGGTTCATACAGTTGAGAGAGTGAGAGCCTACAGCATGAGTTAGGTCATATATAAAAATGCCTCTAGAAAGCTGACTAATTACTGAGGTCTAATTAGTGGAAGTGAAAAAAGGAAAAACATTTTCATTTTTTTTGTCTTGATTAAAGTGTTACTAAACACAGGACCCTGTAGTCACTATATCTGGTCTCCCACGGTACACAGAATATGGAAATGCAATTACTTTAGTAAATATAAACTGCTATATACTGCTGATGAGAAAAGGTATTTAGCAATCTTGTGACTTCTATCAGTCTCAGGCCAAGCACTGGTTAAAACTTGTAGGAGGAGTTTTCATTCTACTCTGACTGCTCTATGAGGATACAGGACCCCTGATCCTCTGTCTGGACGGTGCTGACTGGCCCTGTGACGATCACATGTGCATTCTCCCCCACAAAAAAAAACTCTTTAGCAATAAACACCAAACTGAGCATATGCAGAGTGACTCCAAAGGCTCTGTACTATCAGGAGATGGATTGGGGACAGTGGAAGAAGGGGAGGATCAAACAGCCATTTTACGCAATGCAGAGGATTAACCCTTTAGGTACTGCATATACAGACCGATTTTACTGGTGTGGGTTTTATAATACTTTAAAATGATGCTAAAGTCTCATTCTATTTGGTTCAAAAATAACAAACATGTTATACTTACCTGCTCTGTGAAATGACTTTGCATCTAGCAGCCTAGATCTCCTCTTCTCAGGTCCCTCTTCGGTGCTCCTGGCCCTTCCCTCCTGTTGAGTGCCCCCACAACAAGCAGCTTGCTATGGGGGCACCAGAGTCGAGCCACAGCTCCGTGTGTCCATTCAAACACAGAGCCATGGTTTCTTCCTGCCCCTATCTATCTCCTGATTGGCTAACTCACTTTGATTGACAGCAGTGGGAGCCAATGACGCCGCTGCTGTATCTCAGCCAATCAGCAGGGAGAGTCCCAGATGGCCAAGGCACTGGTGCACATTGCTGGATAGAGATGGGGTTCAGGTAAGTATTAGGGGGCTGAGGGGGCTGCTGCACACAGAAGAATTTTTATCTTAATGCATAGAATGCATTAGGATTAAAAAACAACCACTTTAATTCATTTATTGGTGCTGCAAGACAGCACTTTTGCACATTTCTTGCCTAGGCGAAAATTATATTTTAAACCCATTCCCTGGTTTCCCTGGACATCTGTGCATGTGCAAGGTTTCCCATGCATGCGCAATGGTGGAAGTCACAAAGTTCCCCTGTTTTTGCATATGCACAAAAAATCACCTGCATGTACATAGATGTGCTAATTGACTCTGCCAGGATGCAAAGGTTGCGCATGTATCATAATGACAGGACTGGAGGTGGGCAGAGCCACCTGAAAGGTGGACTGAAGCTCTGCTTAAAAGGAAGGTAAAACATTAAAAATGCTCACCTGGGTGATGCCCTGCCTGTGATATGGCACATCTGAGCAATAAATGCATCCTCTGCAGCAAAACTGACATTTACAAAGAAAAAGGTGTATTTAAACTGCCAGGCAAAATTACAGTCTCCAGCATCTTCTTCTTTCCTGTTTGTAATTGTAAACAAAACAGCCAGGCATTCCATTAAAATATACCAAAACGTGTTACTTTACATGGGGGTCTGATACATAGCTGGGAATTTCTGGCAATGTAAGTGAATTGTAACATCACTGGTTGTTAAAGTGATTGTAAACAATCACCTTGTAAAACAACCCATTCATTTTAAAAATAAAAATGAAAGGCAAAACGTTTTTGTATAAATAAACACAAACACATTATAAATACCTTTCCTGGTGCCTCCATGGCAGCATACTAGTGATAGAGCTCCGCCTCGACTCCTCCCTCAGGACCAGTGAATAGCATAAATTAAAGGCATAGTCCCTCCCCCAACATTCTCCTTTTTTTTTCCTCATACCTCTTGTGCTGGTGAAGAGTAAGCAGTATGTCCATACCTCTGCAGTCGGCAACGTCCGCCGGGTTTAGCCTTTCCCGTGCGCAGTCCCTGTTCTTGGGCCGCTCACAGCGCTGATAAGACTGGGAACCCCTCTGTGGATCTGTTGGGGTCTTCTTGCAGAGTTTCCTCACTGGAACGCAGTCTGCCACCATATCCTATGACGATGGGGAAGGAGTCGCAAAAGGATCAGCTCCATTCTGCCAGGCTTGTGATTTTTTTTTTTTTCCTCTTTTCACTTTTTGTTTCCTTTTAAAAAAAAAAAAAAAAAGAGAAGCATATGTCTTTCCCCTCCCCTCTTCCCTTTCTTCCCTCTTTCCTTTGAAGGAATATATATGTTTATATATATAGGCAATTAAATATGTTTTACTTACTATCTGCCATATCTTCCATGTTGTTGCCCTTTAAAGTTTGCAGTTTTCTTTTCGGTTCTATTTACTGCAGTGCCTTGTTTGTCTGCTGTTTTTCTCCCTCCCGGCTGGTGGAGACAGCGTGGTTCGGCGTCCCCACCGCCGTACTGCGCATGCGCGATACGGGGGGCGAGAGGGCTGCCGTCCTTAGCAAAGCTTTCTTTGCTTCTCGGCGTCGGCTTTACTGCGCATGCGCGGGTGCATGCGCGGTTCCTCGGCGCTCCGGCGGCCATTTTTAGTTCTGGAAAAAGGCCCAGTTTTTGCTTTTTTTCGATTCTAAAGTTTTTAAAAAAAAAAAAAAAAAGAAGAGAAAGAGGCTGGAGGTTCATGGGATTTTACCCCACCCACCCTTAAGGTATTTAAGGTCAGCTTTGGGGCTAGCAGTCAGAGTTTCCTCAGCTGTGCCCTGCTGGCTTTCTCTGAAACTGCTCTGTGGTAAGTAAAAAAAAAAAAAAAACAAGTAATGCGTCTTAAAAAAAAAAATAAATAAAAATAAAAAAAAAATAACAGGTAATGCGTCTTAAAAAAAAAAAAACCCTTTTCTTTTCTTTTTTTCTTGCTATATTTCCGCAGCTGATCCTTTTGCCCAACTCCGCAATGAGCCATTCGTCTCGCAACAAAGATCCTCACACTTCCGTTAGGTATGGGACCACCTATACGTCAGTATAAAAAAAAAAAAAAAAAAAAGTGCGCTCGCTGGCCTGACATGATTTTTTTTTAAAATCATAGCCCTGCCCACTCCAAGAGGACCGAAAAATCCTCAAGGCACCACGATGACGACAGCCCAAATCGCAGATCTCGTTCTTCACGCCACCGGTCCCGCTCGTCAAGACGTGAGTCCCATTCTTCTCGACATAGATCAAGATCCAGAAGACGGGATCGGTCCCCCTCTCCTAGATCCTATCAGAGGAAGAAGTGCTGGACCTGTGGGGCTAGTCCGCTGCCGAACAAAGTAGTCTGCAAGGACTGTTTCGCGGACTATGCGTCTGGCCGCGAGTTGGAAAACCAACAGGTGGTGGACCTACTCAAAAGAACTATGAAGGACTCCTTCTCTGAGCTTGCGGCCTTGGTCCCTGCCCAGCCAGTCCCGCAGACGTCCCAAGCTCAGGATGTTGGACTTAACCTTCCCGGTCCTTCCGCAGCCAGTACGCCTCTACCTCCGTCAGGCCGACCGACCAGAGAATCCCCTCCTGAAGACCTCTCGGGGGACTCGTCAGATGAGTCAGATCCTTCTGGCTTCAGCCATTCGTTGGTAAAACCATTTATCCAGGCAGTTAGAGCTGCAATAGCTTGGGAGGATACTGAAGAACCTCCCCAGGAAGCAAAAAGCTACTTCCCATTCCTTAAAAGGAAACAGGTTTTCTTTCCTTTGATGGGAGAAATTAGTCAAGTCATTCAAAACGAATGGTCAAGAACTGATAAAAAGCTGTCATTGGGCCGTTTCAATAAATTGTATCCCCTTCCAGAGTCGGGAACACAGTCACTGAACTCCATGCCGGTGGTAGACGCATCAGTGGTGCGACTCGCAAAGAATATTACCCTGCCTATGGAAGATTCCGCTTCTTTCAAGGATCCTCTTGACAGAAGAATCGATCTGGACCTCAAGAGGAGCTATTTAGCTGCAGGGGCGGCATGTAAGCCAGCGATCGCCCTCACCTCCGTATCTAATGCCATTAGAGCTTGGACGGATAACATTGAAACAGCTCTACGCCAGGATGTTCCCAAGGAAGACATAATTAAAGCCTTGGAAGAAATTAGATTGTCAGCAGACTTCGTCGGAGTAGCAGCTATAGACACGATTAGGTGTTCAGCAAGATCTATGCTGCACTCAGTAATGGCGAAAAGGGCCCTGTGGTTAAAACCCTGGACGGCGGATTTGGCTTCCAAGCAAAATTGGTGCAAAATCCCGTTCGATGGGAAGGCATTATTTGGAGACAAGATGGATAAAGCCATATCTAGGTTGTCAGGAGGAAAGTCAGGTATGCTTCCCCAAGACAGAAGGATGCGAAGATCCAGAGGGGGTTCTTCCAGGTTTCGCCAGTCAAACCCTAGAGATTTCAGACAATCAAGGCAGTTCAGAGACGGCAAAAGACCCTGGAGGGGCACTCAGGCATCCTTCCTGGGCAGAAAGTCGAAGGTCCCTCCGACTCCACAGGAGCAGAAGCAATCCTTTTGACGCCAGATTAGCCCAGACACTCCCGGTGGGAGCCAGACTAAAGTTCTTTCTTCCAGTCTGGGCCAGCAAATGCCAGGATTCCTGGGTTCTCTCAACAATCCAATGGGGACACTTTTGGAGTTTCTCTCATCCTCCACCTCAAAATTCGTTCACAAGAACGGAAATTCCATCCTCTCCACTGAAGGCTCAAGCCCTAAGGCACTTCGTATCATCACTCCAACTTCAGGGAGCAGCTGTGCCGGTTCCTTTGGCGGAGCGCTTCGCAGGCTTCTATTCCACTCTATTTCTGGTCCCAAAGAGAACGGGTGGATGGAGACCTGTGATAGATCTAAAAAGGCTCAACAGGTACATACACCCAGAAAGCTTCAAGATGGAGTCTCTACAAACAATTATTCAGGCAGTGCAGCCAACAGATTGGATGATCTCAGTCGACCTGCAGGTTTCGTACTTACACGTTCCAATTCTACCTACCTTCCAGAAGTATCTCAGATTCGCAGTAGGACGAATCCACCTGCAGTTCCAAGCCCTGCCCTTCGGCCTGTGCACCTCCCCCAGAGTATTCACCAAGATTCTAATATCCGCTCTGGTTCCCCTGCGGGAGAGGGGTTTGAGGATATACCACTATTTGGACGACATCCTCCTCCTAGCAAGCAGTCCGGGTCAGTTGGTGTATCACCGAGACATTCTTCTCCAGTCCCTGAGAGAACTAGGATGGTTAATAAACTCAGAGAAGAGCCAGCTCGCGCCTACACAGCGGATGATCTATCTAGGCGCGATGTTCAACACCCGGGAGGGGACAGTGTCATTACCATCCCTGAAGATGAGGATTATTATCCAGAAGATGGTCAAAACCATTGCGAGCCGGTACCTAACGGCATCGCAATGCCTGAGCCTCATTGGCACAATGTCTGCCTGTATACCGATGACTCCTTGGGCCCATTGGCATTTGAGGTATTTTCAGACGGGTTTCTTGGCGCAGTGGAAGAAACAGCGACTCTCTCAGACAATTCTGTTGACAGGAGCAATGCGCAGGAGCCTTCATTGGTGGACTCTGCCGGAAAACCTCTCCAAACCTCGTCATCTGGGTTCCCTCTCCTGGATCACAGTTACGTCCGACGCAAGCGGACAAGGCTGGGGAGCCCATTGCGGGGAAACCAGGATACAGGGGAGATGGTCCTGTTCCACCCAGGGAGTAGTATCCAACATCCTGGAGATGAGAGCAGCATTCTTGGCACTAACTTCATTGACATCTCAGATCAGAGGCCAGAGAGTACTCTTACGCCTGGACAACAGGGCAGCTGTCGCATACCTGCAGAAGCAGGGAGGCACTCGCAGCACATCGCTCCTCAGGGAAGTGGAGCCGATTATGCTCTGGGCAGAGAAGAACATCCTAGACCTCAGGGCGATGTATCTCCCGGGAAGGTTGAACACGGAAGCAGACACGCTGTCGAGGAACTTCTTGGACAACAACGAGTGGGCTCTTCATCCCCAGGTTTTCTGTCAGATTGCCAACCTCTGGGATCCTCTTCAGGTAGACCTATTTGCCACTCCGGAGAATGCCAAACTGACCAGATTCTTCTCTCGCCTGCCGGATACGCAAGCCGAGGAAGTAGATGCCCTGTCATGCCCCTGGAGGTTCACCACCGCATATGCCTTTCCCCCCCGGCCATTAATATTCAAGTTCCTCCTGAGACTTCTCAGAGAGACAGTCCAGGTATTGGCAGTACTCCCATATTGGCCGAAGAGACCCTGGTTTCCTCTAGCTATGCACCTCAGTGTGAGCCCTCCAGTCAGGATCCCTCCTTTCCCTCAACTTCTGTCACAGGGCAGTTTAGTTCATCCAAATCCTCAGAAGCTCAATCTTCGAATCTGGAGGTTGAGAGGCGAAGGTTCGAGGCCCTAGGATGCTCCCCAGGGGTCATAACAACCCTCCTAGGAGCTAGGAAGCCAGCAACTAATGCTATATGTGCCAAAATATGGGACAAGTTCTTGTCATTTGCTACCTCAAATGAGTTTGATCCAATCTGTCCTTCTACATCAGATGTTCTCAGTTTCCTCCAGACAGGACTTGATCTGGGTCTTGGCCTAAGTTCCCTCAAAGTGCAAGTAGCAGCAATTTCTGCCGCAACAAATAAAAGATGGACAGAAGAGCCCTTAGTAGTCACTTTCCTCAGAGGAGTGTTAAAGATTCGTCCACCTGGCAGACGGTCTTTTCCCAAGTGGGATTTGTCCCTGGTCCTTGAAGTCCTCTCTGACCATCCATTTGCCCCAGTGGAACAACTGGAAATATGGAACCTAACACTAAAGACGGTTTTCCTGCTAGCCATTACATCTGGTAGAAGGATCTCAGAACTCCACTCTTTAGGAATAGGTGATGACCACATCTCTTTCTTCCACGACAGAGTGGAACTTCGTCCCCTTCGGGGATTCACACCTAAGGCCACTACTCCAAGCCACCTTTTGGAGCCCTGCGCACTACCAATATTTGCTGAAGCAGATTCAGGATCATGTCACGAATTGGACATATCCAGAGCGCTCAGAGCCTACCTAGAGGCCACTAGATCCTTCAGGAACTCGGAAAGACTCTTGATTGTTCCATTCGGTAAATACAGGGGCAAGGAAGCTTCCACCAGAACTCTGGCATCTTGGGTGGTAAAGCTTATCCAGAAGGCTTACAAGATGAAGAATATGGAGCCTCCATCCCGAGTGAATGCTCATTCTACAAGGGCAGTCTCAACCTCCTGGGCAGCAAGGGCTAACGTTTCATTAGAGACGGTGTGCAGGGCCGCCACCTGGTCTTCTCGCAATACTTTCCTCAGACACTACCGTATTGATCCAGGAGCTCTCACAACAGTAGAGTTCGGGAGGAGGGCAGTTCAGGCTGCAATGTCCCATACTAATTAAACATTTATTGTTAAGCATTATCCCACCCGTGTCAGCTAGTTATTTATCACTAGTATGCTGCCATGGAGGCACCAGGAAAACGGAAAATTGTATCATACTTACCGTAATTTTCCTTTCCTGATGCCTATCCATGGCAGCATACGCTCCCACCCTCGGTATTCTATTTTACGGAGAATGTTGGGGGAGGGACTATGCCTTTAATTTATGCTATTCACTGGTCCTGAGGGAGGAGTCGAGGCGGAGCTCTATCACTAGTATGCTGCCATGGATAGGCACCAGGAAAGGAAAATTACGGTAAGTATGATACAATTTTCCGTTTTTTTTCCCATTTTTTATAAAGGATCACATTGCCTCTGTTCTCAGCTGCATCAAAACTGGGGGAGGAGAAGCAGCAGCAGAGCACTGAGCTTGCCAGTAAATAGCTGAGCAGCAAGGTCGATGACATTTTGTGCAGGGACTGTTCTAAACACGGGAAACACGCGTCACTTTACAGGCATACTATAGACACCCCCCAGGTACGATATTTAAAGGAATATTTCACTTTTTTTTTTTTTACTTTAAGCATCATTAAAATCACTGCTCCCGAAAAAACGTCCGTTTTTAAAAGTTTTTTTTGCATTGATACATGTCCCCTGGGGTAGGACCCGGGTCCCCAAACCCTTTTTAGGACAATACCATGCAAATTAGCCTTTAAAATTAGCACTTTTGATTTCGAACGTTCGAGTCCCATAGACGTCAATGGGGTTCTAACGTTCGTGCGAACTTTCGGTCCGTTCGCAGGTTCTGGTGCGAACCGAACCGGGGGGTGTTCGGCTCATCCCTAGTCACATTCAAATTTAAAATTTTCCTCCCCACTGGACAGGGCACTGCAGCAAGGCAAGTCCTTTTCCACACAAACAGTGGATCTCCCATTTGGGGTCACTTCCACTCCAGTGTGCACAGTCACATAGTTAGTCTCTTCCATGCATTTACTAGCAACAGTCTTACCCATCACTGTAACAGGGGTTGCCATGTTCACTTGAGTACGTTGTCTATCCTTTTTCACACTTTCACCGGCCAACTCTCCCTGGTGGCAACAGGATGAAACTACAGCAGCCATTTCTGACTCCTTAGCACTCCCTGCAGATACAACAGGTACTTCCTCACTGTTTCCAGAGGAGACTGCAAACACTTTGAACAAGAATCTGGGTTTACAGACAAAGACTTCCACCCAGTAGCAATATCAGCAGCCATATTCCACAACCAGGGACAAGAAAAGATCCCATGCCCCAGTTGACCACATTCCAGGCATGGTAGTTGGTGACTTTCTCCTGTTGCGAAGGAAGATGGCACTCTCCCAACATGCAGAATCTCACTGGCATCTCTATGGTGATAGTGGGCCACCTCTTCCCTGTAGCTCCTCCTTCCCATTGGCACATTTTCTCCTGCTGCTAACGGAAACGGTGCTCTCCCAGCTGCACTTTGCTGGCTCTCCCAAACATGTAGACTTCTCTCTCCATGAAGCATTGTTGCTTTAAACTTGCCACAATCCTCTGTAGGCAATATCTTTGTCTTGCGGTCCACAAACCTGACATCACAGTCATTGCTATAGGCAACTGCACTCCTCTCTGGTAAGCATGCAGGCTTCCCAAACACAGATGCAGACTTTTGCTTTGCTAGGTAACTTTACACTGGAGCCTAGGACAAAGGGCACTTGCAGACTGCATGCCCCCACTCACTGCACCACAAACAGCACACTTGATTCCATTTCAGCGATCCTTGCTTCTTTTATGAGCTTTGATCGCCCCATACTCACAGTCACTCCAGAACATTTTTGCAGTCCAGCAAAAAAAATTAGAGCACTGTCTCTTTAAAGCACATTGCCTTTCCCTTGCAGGTTCTCACCTGTACTCACAGATAGTGCAGTCTCATGCACTAACACACAGTTCATATAACAGATTAACTTACTTGATTGCAGGGATCTCAGCTTTTGTGCCCAAAGCACTCCACCAACTGTAAGGGGTTCACTCAAAGTTTAGATCTTTAAGGGCATCACCGTCAAGGGCTGGTTTTGCCCATTTTTATTCAAAAGAAAGTTCAACAAATACAGTATATTCCCTTGCAGGGGTATTTAGCATTCCAGTTCTGCTACAGAAAAAAACAGCCCACTTGGCTAATAACCGCAGCTCTCCTGCTCAGGCCTTACGCTTTAGGCCTTGGTCTGTCTCCCACAGACCGAATGCTCAGCAACTCCATCCTTATTAGGGATGAACTGAACACCCCCCGGTTCATTTCGCACCAGAACCTGCGAACGGACCGAATTTTGCGCAAACTTTAGAACCCCATTAATGTCTATGGGACTCGAACGTTCAAAATCAAAAGTGCTAATTTTCAAAGCTAATATGCAAGTTATTGTCCTAAAAAGGGTTTGGGGACCCAGGTCCTGCCCCCATGTATCAATGCAAAAAAAAGTTTTAAAAACTGCCATTTTTTCGGGAGCAGTGATTTTAATGATGCTTAAAGTAAAAAGAAAGTGAAATATTTCTTTAAATATCGTACCTGGGGGGTGTCTATAGTATGCCTGTAAAGTGGCACATGTTTCCCATGCTTAGAACAGTCCCTGCACAAAATGACATTATTAAAGGAATAAAAGTCATTTAAAACTGCTTGCGGCTTTAATGTAATGTTGGTTCCCGGCAATATGGATGAAAATCAGTGAGACAAACGGCATGAGTACCCCCCACCCCCCAGTCCATTACCAGGTCCTTTGGGTCTTGTATGGATATTAAGGGGAACCCCGCACCCAAAAAAAAAAAAAAAAAAGGCGTGGGGCCCCCAGGCCCTATATACTCTGAACAGCAGTATACAGACAGTGCAAACAAGACAGGGACTGTAGGTTTGTTGTTAAGTAGAATCTGTTTGTAATTTTGAACTGGTACATTTTAAAGTGTAGCTCCAGCCAAAAAATCTATTTTTAAGCTTTTTGGAAAACATAGGGAAGGGTTATCACCCCTGTAACATTTGTTTTGTTTTGTTTTGCTGTCTGTGCACCTCTTCAGAAGATTTCACCTCACTTTCTGTCCCAATGACAATTTTTTTTGAAAATTTGGGTTTTTTAGTGAAACAAGGATTGGTGATAAAGCATCAGTGAATAAGAGACACATTTTTCCCATATTAACTCTTACAGGAGATAATTTCCCTTCTTAGGGGTAGATTTCATTTCACTTCCTGCTGTCTCCTTCCGTTTGCACGTAGGAGTCGTTTGTAAGTTGGATGTTTGAAAGTAGGGGCCTGCCCTATATACTCTGCAGAAATTGGGGCCCTAGGTGTTGGTGTTGCCACAACACTGTAAGCCCTCACAGTCACTCTTGGTGGGCGCAGGAACGGGCCGTGCTGTGAAATATTAGATCAAGAATTGTAATTACATGCCATTGTTGAACAGGGGCAGAAAAATTGGGCCTTTGGTAGTGGTGGTGGTGTTGCTACAACACTGTAAGCCCTCACAGATACTCTTGGTGGCGCAGGAATGGGCCCTGCTGTGAAATATTAGATCAAGAATTGTAATTACATGTCCCTGTTGAACAGGGGCAGAAAAATTGGGCCTTAGGCACTGGTGCGACAACACTGCAACCCCTCACAGATGCTATAGTTGGAGCACAGGAATGAGCCCTGTTGCAAAGTATTGCATGAAAAATTGTAATTATACACCCCTGTTAAACAGGGGCTGAAAATTTGGGCCTTTGGCACTGGTGCTCGTGCCACAACACTGTAACCCCTCGGCAGATACTCTAGTTGGAGCGCAGGAATGAGCCCTGCTGCAAAGTATTGCATCAAAAATTGTAATTACACGCCCCTGTTAAACAGGGCAGAAAAATTGCCACAACACTGCAACCCCTCACAGATGCTATAGTTGGCATGCAGGAATGAGCCCTGCTGCAAAGTATTGCATCAAAAATTGTAATTATACGCCCCTGTTAAACAGGGGCTGAAAAATTGGGCCTTCAGCACTGGTGCTGGTGCCACAACACTGCAACCCTTCACAGATACTATAGTTGGAGCGCAGGAATGAGCCCTGCTACAAAGTATTTGCATACGAGGGGATTTGGGACATTAGATGAGGCACGGTAAAGCGCCTCTATCCCTATATATCAGGTACATAAACAGGAGATTGGGACTTTAGATGAAGCAGTTAAAATGCAAAAGTAAGAGTATAAATATTTTATTAAATTCATAATAAGTATATAATAAAAGGTAATTTCATATATATACATACATGTACATCTGTGTAACGCACAATATGTAGGCATAATGATGCAAAAGTATATATAAAAGACACATTAGTCAAGATAAATACATAATGAACAAGTAGAACAATAATATGGCCTGCAAGTGCCAAAAGCGGCATTCCCGGTACCTGGGTCTGTGATCACATGGTATAAACTATTAATACTAAATTGACATTGATGACCATCATCAGGACGTAATAGATATCACTGTAGCATCAAGTATAGCTCGACGCATTTCGTGAATGTTTCTCCACTCATCAGGAGCAGATGCGACGGATTCCTGTGAAATATATGAATATGGTAAACCACACTCTATATAGAGGGGAATAGGAAAAAGAAATATATATATAGTACTTGAAATAATTAGCCAGGCACACTTACCAAACCTGGCAGTGGGTGCGACAAGCGGTGATCGGCACATGGTGAGCCAGAGGTATAAACCCCCTAGCGGGAGCTGAGGCGGCGTGATTGGCAGCATAGGGTGATGTTATAAAGTGCCTGGGTGTAAAGGTGATCTCCATGTGAAAACAGTGCTGGTGTGTGAGTCAGCAGACAAGGGTATCTAGGAACAGATATTAGGTATATATTAAGTATGCATTGAATAAGTATGTAATTGAAAGTAATAATAATTTTTTAATGGGTCCAATAAGTCTGCATGTATGTGTTGATAGTGAAAGGGAGTGTTAATTAATAATATAATAATGTATATAAGAAACTAACCTGTATAAGAGAGTGACTGACAATGACTTAAATGTGTACAAACATATAACTGGTGCATAGTGATGTGAAGGAAAAAGAAAAAAAAAAAATAGTGTGATATGTGCAGAAAAGAAATTGGTAGTGGCAACCAAAGTGAATCTGTAGCCCAGTAGCACTTACCCGATTGCTGCATACCATGCAACAGCAAGCAAAAATCAGCTGGTGTGCAGGGACCACAGGAGGAGACCTGCCATGTGAGCAGCCCGCTCTGACTGGGATATATGTAAGCACGCCACCAACGCCACGTGCGTGGGCCCAGGTGGGGGGAGGGGCGTCCGCACCCGAGCTGATGAGTCGCTCAGTGATCGCGCCAAACCTCCCCCGCAAGGACCACGCAGATGGAACTCTCAGCGTCAGCGCAGTGACATCAGGACCGGCGTCATGCACGTAACGTAAGGACCATGGCACCGATGCGCAAAGGGGCGTCCACCCGGACCTCCCAGACACAGGAGGTGTACAGGGAGGAGGGGGAGGGACCCACAGTGCACATCGCAGCTCCCGCATATGAGGGAGAAGAGCCCCTAACACCACCAACATTGCCAATAACCACATGGATGCAAAACACTGCCAGAGCGATAGGCATGCATGTATAGGAAAGACATGATGGATCATGTGTGACCATGAGACCTGTACCAGGAATGTCATATATTATCGTAGATAAAATTGTTAAGTACATACACCAATAAACTAAGTGTGTTCTTAGCTAAACCAGATGTGCAGATCCCAACCAGGGCATACAGACATCTGAGGGTATAACTAACGCATGGATAGCAGGGGAGCACTGCTAATCCAACTAATCAACTGCTTCCATCCCTATATATAATTTGCATAAGATGGTATTTGGGACTTTAGATGAGGCACGGTAAAGCGCCTCCATCCCTTTATATATCAGGTACATAAACAGGAGATTGGTACTTTAGATGAAGCAGCTGAAATGCGAAAGTAAGAGTATAAATATTATATTAAATTCATAATAAGTATATAATAAAAGTAATTTCATATATATACATGTACATCTGTGTAACGCACAATATGTAGGCATAATGATGCAAAAGTATATATAAAAAACACATTAGTCAAGATAAATACAGTGGGGAAAAAAAGTATTTAGTTAGCCACCAATTGTGCAAGTTCTCCCACTTAAAAGGTGAGAGAGGCCTGTAATTGTCATCAGAGGTATACCTCAACTATGAGAGACAAAATGTGGAAACAAATCCAGACAATCACATTTTGAAAGAATTTATTTGCAAATTATGGTGGAAAATAAGTATTTGGTCAATATGAAAAATTCATCTCAATACTTTGTTATATATCCTTTGTTGGCAATTACAGAGGTCAAACGTTTTATGTAAGTCTTCACAAGGTTGTCACTCACTGTTGCTGGTATGTTGGCCCATTCCTCCATGCAGATCTCCTCTAGAGCAGTGATGTTTTGGGGCTGTCACTGGGCAACATGGACTTTCAACTCCCTCCAAAGGTTTTCTATGGGGTTGAGATCTGGAGACTGGCTAGGCCACTCCAGGACCTTGAAATGCTTCTTACGAAGCCATTACTTCCTTGCCCAGGGCGGTGTGTTTGGGATCATTGTCATGCTGAAAGACCCAGCCACGTTTCATCTTCAATGCCCTTGCTGATGGGAGGAGGTTTGCACTCAAAATCTCACGATACATGGCCCCATTCATTCTTTCATGTACACGGATCAGTCGTCCTTTTCCTTTGCAGAGAAACAGCCCCAAAGCATGATGTTGCCACCCCCATGCTTCACAGTAGGTATGGTGTTCTTTGGTTGCAACTCAGCATTCTCTCTCCTCCAAACATGATGATTTGTGTTTCTACCAAACAGTTCTACTTTGGTTTCATTTGACCATATGACATTCTCCCAATCCTCTTCTGGATCATCCAAATGCTCTCTAGCAAACCTCAGACGGTCCCGGACATGTACTGGCTTAAGCAGGGGGACACGTCTGGCACTGCAGGATCTGAGTCCCTGGCGGCGTAGTGTGTTACTGATGGTAGCCTTTGTTACGTTGGTCCCAGCTCTCTGCAGGTCATTCACTAGGTCCCCCCGTGTGGTTCTGGGATTTTTGCTCACCGTGCTTGTGATCATTTTGACCCCCCCTGGGTGAGATCTTGCGTGGAGCCTCAGATCGAGGGACATTATCATTGGTCTTGTATGTCTTCCATTTTCTAATTATTGCTCCCACAGTTGATTTCTTCACACCAAGCTGCTTGCCTATTGCAGATTCAGTCTTCCCAGCCTGGTGCAGGTCTACAATTTTGTTTCTGGTGTCCTTCGACAGCTCTTTGGTTTTCACCATAGTGGAGTTTGGAGTGTGACTGTTTGAGGTTGTGGACAGGTGTCTTTTATACTGATAACAAGTTCAAACAGGTGCCATTAATACAGGTAATGTGTGGAGGACAGAGGAGCCTCTTAAAGAAGAAGATACAGGTCTGTGAGAGCCAGAAATCTTGCTTGTTTGTAGGTGACCAAATACTTATTTTCCACCATAATTTGCAAATAAATTCTTTCAAAAATCAGACAATGTGATTGTCTGGATTTGTTTCCACATTTTGTCTCTCATAGTTGAGGTATATCTATGATGACAATTACAGGACTCTCCCATCTTTTTAAATGGGAGAACTTGCATAATTGGTGGCTGACTAAATACTTTTTTGCCACACTGTACATAATGATCAATTGATGCTAAGTAGAACAATAATATGGCCTGCAAGTGCCAAAAGCGCCATGCCCGGTACCTTGGTCTGTGATCACATGGTATAAACTATTAATACTAAATTGACATTGATGGCAAAGTATTGAATCAAAAATTGTAATTACATGCCCCTGTTAAACAGGGGAAGAAAAATTGGGCCTTGGCCACTGGTGGCGGTGCCCAGAACCAAAAATGTTCTTACAAGCTATCAGCATGAAAATAGAGGAGGATTGTGACTCAGCATAACAGGATAATCACTCTGCATCAGCACAGGCAGTCTTGAAGGGATCTCACAATAAAAAAAAAAAAAAATCAATCGGTTACATCAGCATCAGGTGCTTGGTAGCTGGTGATCCAAGACTGATTCATTTTTATGAAGATCAGCCGATCGAACGATTCGGTGGACAGGCGCACCCTATGATCGGTTACAAAGCCTCCAGCAGCACTGAATGTGCGTTCCAAAAGAACGTTAGATGCAGGACAGGCCAGTAGCTCAATTGCATACTGTGCAAGCTCTGGCCAGTGATCCATCCTCAAGACCCAGTAACCCAGAGGATTTTCGGTGGGAAAGGTGTCCAAGTCTGATCTTGCCCCTAGGTAATTTTGCACCATTTGAATCAGACACTGGCGATGGTTGCTGGAAACAATCAGACCTTGGGGCGGCGGACTAAAAAATTGTCTGAACGCATCGGTCAGACGGCCACTTTCTCCACCGCTCCTTCTGTGACTGACCGAAGCCTCAGCAACACGTTGTCCAGGAGGACCAGGAAATTGTAACCTCCCAGGCTCTGAAAACACATTGCACAAACATTTCTGCAAGGCCTCTTGAAGATGTTTCATCCTCTGTTCCCTCTGCGATGGCAAGATAAGGTCCGCAACTTTATACTTGTAATGTGGATCAAGGAGAGTTGCCAGCCAGTAATCATCCCTATACCTTGATACCACGAATACGAGGATCCTTCTGCAGGTTTTGCAGGATCAGGGAGGCCATGCAGCGAAGGTTTGCTGAGGCATTCGGTCCAGAGTCCTCTGGGTCACTAAGGACAACATGATCCGCAGCCACCAATTCCCCGCCACGTACAAGTCCATGGGTTTCTTCGGACTGTAAATGATCCCTTGAAGACTGCTGCTGATGCTGAGTGCCAGGCTCCACCTCCATACTGACACAATCCTCCTCCTCCTCGTCCTCTTCCTGTGTGATCGGGGGGCACGCAGGAACACTGTCTGGATAAAGGGGGCCTTGAGAGGTAAGGAAGTCCTCCTCTTCCGCCCTCTGTTCTGCCTCAAGTGTCCTGTCCATTATTCCATGCAGCGTGTGCTCCAACAGGTGGAGAAGAGGGACAGTGTCACTGATGCATGCAGTGTCATTGCTCACCATCCTCGTGGCCTCCTAAAATGGTGACAGGACAGTGCATGCATCCCTGATCACAGCCCACTGGCGTGGGGAAAAAACAAGGTCCCCTGACCCTGTCCTGGTGCCATAGTCGCACAGGTACTCATTGATGGCCCTCTGCCGCGTGTGCAGCCACTGAAGCATGGTCAACATTGAGTTCCACCTTGTGGGCATGTCACAGATTAGGCGGTTCTTGGGCAGGTTAAATTCCTTTTGAAGGTCAGCCAGCCAAGCACTGGCATTAGATGACCTGCAGAAATGCACACAGACTTTCCTGGCCTGCCTCAGGACATCCTGTAAGCCCGGGTACCTGCCCAAGAACCACTGCACCACCTCGTTAAGGACATGAGCCAAACAGAGCACATGGGTCAGTTGTCCCTGTCGGAGGGCGGAGAGGAGGTTGGTGCCATTGTCGCAAACCACCGTGCCTGCCTTAAGCTGGCGTGGCATCAACCACCTCTGAACCTGCCCCTGCAGAGCTGACAGAATCTCTGCCCCAGTGTGGCTCCTGTCCCCCCAGCACACCAGCTCAAGCACCGCATGGCATCTTTTTGCCTCCGTGCTTGCATAGCCCCTTGAACGCCTACTGAGCACCGATGGTTCCGAGGACAAATCAGCACAGGAAGAGGCCATGGAGGAAGAAGAAGAAGAGGGGGTGGAGGAGAGAGGTGTGGCAGAATCACCACTAGTAGAATTTTGGAGGCGTGGTGACAGAACAACCTCCAACACTACTGCCCCCCGTCCTGCATCCTTCCCAGCTGCCCGAAGAGTCACCCAGTGCTCGGTGAAAGATAGGTAACATCCCTGTCCATGCCTACTGGACCATGAGTCAGTGGTAATATGCACCTTACCGCTGACCGCCCTGTCCAGCAAGACCAAGACATTGCCTTCCACATGCCGGTAGAGAGCCGGAATCGCCGACCGTGAGAAAAAGTGGCGTTTGGGAACCTGCCACTGAGGAACCACACATTCCACAAACTCATGGAAGGGGGCAGAGTCTACCAACTGAAAAGGCAGCAGTTGAAGTGCTAGCAATTTAGCCAAGCTAGCATTCAACTGCTGGGCATGTGGATGGCTGGAAGCAAACTTTTTTCGGCGGTGCAGCAGCTGGGGCAGGGAAATTTGCCTGGTACAATCTGACGTCGGTGTACCGATAGCAGATTGCCCGCAAGTACTTGGCTGTGAAACACCTAATTCTACACCTTCATTCCTCTCAGTGCAGGTTTCAGATGGTCATCCACTCTACCAAGTCTTCCGCATGTTGCAGCTCAACGCGGCCAGCTGCTGAAAAAAAGGACAATCGTGTCCCACGGCCACGTGCTGATGAGGATGCACCGTCTCCACGACCAGCACTGTTGCCTCTAGACACAGAGCCTGCTTGCCCTCTTCTATTGGCTTGTGACTGTCTGCCTCTCCTTCTTGGCCTTCCAAACATACTAATGGCCTGCAGTGAGATGTAGCTGCACAAAGCTGGGATGTATATATATACTGATACTGCAGCTAGCAGAATCAACTGCCTGCCTGTAGTATTATTAGTATGAGAACACCATGCAATTGTCTTCAGGTAGCTTTAGGTGCACACTGTCCAGAGGACACAGTACACTAACTGTAAATACTGCAGCTGCCTGCCTGTGGTACTAATAGGATCAGAAGAACACCACCAATTTTCTTCAGGTAGCTTTAGGTGCACACTGTGCAGAGGACACAGTACACTAACTGTAAATACTGTAGCTGCCTGCCTGTGGTATTAATAGGAACAGAACCATAGCAATTGTCTTCAGGTAGCTTTAGGTGCACACTGTGCACAGGACACTGTACACTAACTGTAAATACTGCAGCTGCCTGCCTGTGGTATTAATAGGATCAGAACAACAGCAATTGTCTTCAGGTAGCTTTAGGTGCACACTGTGCAGAGGACGCACTACACTAACTGTAAATACTGCAGCTGCTTGCCTGTGGTACTAATAGGATCAGAACAACAGCAATTGTCTTCAGGTAGCTTTAGGTGCACACTGTGCAGAGGACGCACTACACTAACTGTAAATACTGCAGCTGCCTGGGGTACTAATAGGATCAGAAGAACACCACCAATTTTCTTCAGGTAGCTTTAGGTGCACACTGTGCAGAGGATGCACTACACTAACTTCTAAATACTGTAGCTGCCTGCGGTACTAATAGGATCAGAAGAACACCACCAAATTTCTTCAGGTAGCTTTAGGCGCACACTGTGCAGAGACGCACTACACTAACTGTAAATACTGCAGCTGCCTGTGGTACTAATAGGATCAGAAGAACACCACCAATTTTCTTCAGGTAGCTTTAGGTGCACACTGTGCAGAGGACGCACTACACTAACTTGTAAATACTGCAGCTGCCTGCGGTACTAATAGGATCAGAAGAATACCACCAATTTTTTTCAGGTAGCTTTAGGTGCACACTGTGCAGAGGACGCACTACACTAACTGTAAATACTGCAGCTGCCTGCGGTACTAATAGGATCAGAAGAACACCACCAATTTTCTCCAGGTAGCTTTAGGTGCACACTCTGCAGAGGACGCACTACACTAACTGTAAATACTGCAGCTGCCTGTGGTACTAAAAGGATCAGAAGAATACCACCAATTTTCCTCAGGTAGCTTTAGGTGCACACTGTGCAGAGGACGCACTACACTAACTTGTAAATACTGCAGCTGCCTGCGGTACTAATAGGATCAGAAGAAGACCACCAATTTTCTTCAGGTAGCTTTATGTGCACACTGTGCAGAGGACGCACTACACTAACTTGTAAATACTGCAGCTGCCTGCGGTACTAATAGGATCAGAAGAATACCACCAATTTTTTTCAGGTAGCTTTAGGTGCACACTGTGCAGAGGACGCACTACACTAACTGTAATTACTGTAACTAATAGGACTAATCGGATCAGAAGAACACCAGCAGTTTTCTTCAGGTAGCTGTAAATACTGTAAAAACACCTGCCTGCCTGTCATTAGGAAGAGAATAACAGGAACAGATCTAGCTAAACTAAATACAGTGTATATATATATATATATATATATATATATATATATATACACAACACCTAGGATGCATATATATATACACAATACACTGTAAGTGCAGCTAACTGACTCGCCTGCCTACTCTATCTAACTTAAATCAAATGACACTGTCTCTCTGTCTATCTCTCCACCACCGCCGCAACACACTACACAAGGCCGCCACGCAGGCAGCCTTATATAGTGTGGGGCGTGTACTAAATCCCCTGAGCCATAATTGGCCAAAGCCACCCTGGCTTTGGACAATTACAGCTCTCTGTACAGATGGCGCTGTGATTGGCCAAACATGTCATAGTGCATCATCAGCCAGCAAACGCACTGCGATGCCACAGTGAATTATGGGCCATGACGCGCCACTCAAATTTGGCACGAGTGGCCCATAACGTTCGACAAGCGGTCGAACATGCGGTGTTCGAGTCAGACCTGAAGCTCATCCCTATTCCTTATCGCTAGCAGCCTCATGCTAAACTGGCTCCCACCTCTCATCTAGGTGGAGGTCCTCCTGACTCCTGGGTCTGACTTCCTATCTGCCTTGGTGGAGGTCAGAACCATGGTCAGGTTGTTACTAAAAGCCCAACACACACTTGACCAATTAGTATGCTGGCTGTTCTCAAAATCAGGACCCAGGAACGGGGATTTTATCCCAACCGGATCTCTAAGAAATCCCCAGGCTCCAGGTCCCAGGGTGAACTTTTCTAAGAAATGAGGAAACTAAAAAGCCAGTTTCCTCCCAAACCACGTAAATCCCCTGGAGCTCCTCAACCTGCCGGGTCGAGAATCCTGCATCATTACCCTGGTGGGGTACCACACTCTCACAATATATCTATACACACGCATTCTTTTCTCTGTGTTATGACATGCAGGCCATGTTTTGACACAGGTGAACTATTTTTTACTTGCAAGGGATTGTAAAACGCAGATTTGCCTGGTTAGTTTTCATAGGGTACATTGTTTACATTTTTAAGAATGATAAAGAATGAGATTTGACCATACAAGAAGTATTTAGTGATGGTAATTAGAGATGAGCAGATAACCCCCGTTTAGTTAGCAGCAGAACTCCCGAACAAGGGAAAAGTTCTAACCAGAATGGGAAACCCCATTGAAGTCTAAGGGAACAGAACAGGAAAAAACAAAAGTGCCCATTTCGAAGGCTTATATGCAAGTAATTGGCCATAAAAGTGGTATGGGGGTCTGGGTACTGCCCTGGGGGACATGTACCAATGCAAAAAAAAAATGTTTTAAAAACAATTGTTTTTTTCAGGAGTAGTGATTTTAATGATACTTACACTGCAACATAAAAAATTACTTTAAATATGGTGCCTGGGGGTCCCCTTAGTTTGCCTGTAAAGTGGCACATCTGTAGCACGTATAGAACATGCTGCAGCAAAAATTACATTTCTATAGAAAAAAAACAAGTCAAATCACATTTAAATTGACTCGCGATTGCAATTGCCACCACCTGGCTATTGAAAAAAAAGAAAGAAAAAAACAGTGTGCGGTCCCCACCCCTTCGGGTCTGGTATGGATTTTAAGGGAAACCCCATGCCAAAATGAAAAAAAAACGGCGTGGAGTCCCCCCAAATCTAAATCAGGCCCGTATCCGAGCATGCAGCCTGGCAGGTCAGGAAAGAAGGGGAGGAGCAAGCACCCCCCTCCTGAACAAAACTAGGCCACATTCCCTCAACATGGAGGGGGTTCTTGGGGCAGGTGGGCTCTGCCCCACAACTCTGGGCTGTGGTTGTGGGGGTCTGCAGGTGGGGGGCCCCAGATCCAGCCCCCCCATGTGAATGAGTATGGGGTACATAGTACTGTTGTGAAAAATTTTATGTTAATGTATTGTCATAAGAGTCTCCCAGAGTCTGCTCCCTCGCAGCCCACTCTGAAGAGCTGACTGGGGCAGACTGACGCTGGTTGAGACCAGTTAGTTAGTGGAAAACCTCCTGGTGTTTGGAGAGAGGTGTTTGCGGAGAGAGGACATGTCCGCCAGCAGAGGGCCCCCTGTGCAATGCACAGAACGATCGTCTGGTGGGGGTGTGTTCGCTCTGCAAAGACATTATCGGTTTAGCGGTTGTTTGCTCTTGTTACCCATACACCTGCAGATAATCTCCCATCCATGAGGAACTCTAGTCATCGTATTTGGTTATTGTATATTGTATCATGTCCTGTAGTAATTGGTGGTTGTTTTGTGTTGTGTTGTTAAATCCTTATATGGTCATTCACATCCTGTGCTCATATCCTGTGAGGTCATATCCTGTGAGGTCATATCCTGTGAGGGAAGCGATTGGCTGTTGGGGCCAGGGCTTCCTGTTTGTGATTTATTTTGTTGTTTTGGAATAAAGAGCCAGGGGACTGCTCGGCAAGGGTTCCTGAGTCTTGCTGGGATGATAACGTAAGCATGTGTTGTGTGTGATTTGAGGATGGGGCACACACCAGAGGATGAGCTACGGCAGAAGGAAAGACATATGATCAAAAGGTGAGATGCATTTATATCATTAGACGAAATTGTTATTATTATTAGAAACAGGAGATTTGGCTGTGTGCTCTGTGTGCAGCCAAAATTTCACTGTCAGCTTGCCGAGCCAGAACGTAGGAGCGAACAGAACCTCCTTCAGAATCAGATCATTAAGATGTGCTGGGGAGGGTCTGCTTCGCGAAAATAACAAAATTTTCGTCTTTTGAAATAATGCTGGAAGTTTGATCGTATGTCTGGTGTGTGCGTGTGTGTGTGTGTGATTTGTATCTTGAATCTTTGTGTAAGGAGACTGTGTGTATGTGTAAGTAACTGTATGTTGTGTAGTTGTGTAATAAGTATATGAGAAATAGAAATGTATGATCTTTTGCAGCCCGCAATGTGTGTGTGTTCTGAGCAGTTTTGTAAGTAGCTGAATCTGTTTGTAAAGATGCCATGAGTTTTACCGGGGGGAGGGGGGGCCAAGCATTTTACAATGGTGAAAGTTGGCTACTCCCTGTTGACAATAGAAAGGATTTGTTTTGAGATGAAAAGAACAGGGAAGCATCATTGTCTGTATTTCTCAATGTCTTGTTCCTGTGAAAGCTGATGTGAACTGAGTTTGAGAGGAGAGGCAGCCGTGTGCTTGTGTTTTTTAATATGGTCTTTTTGTCATCGGCCATCTTGCTGTGGTTCAGATTTCATCTACCATGTGTTCCTAAGTTGTGCTTTTTCGTAACTTTAACACTTTTAAATGTTTGTCTAAGTGTTCATTTAGTATCGCAATGTGTAATTTTTGGTGTATGTAGGAAAATGGTTTTTGTCTGCTATTTCCTTTTGTTGTTGTCTGCTATTTCCTTTTGTTGTTGTCTACCATGTGACTGCGGTCGGCCATTTTGTATTCCTTTGTGTGTGAACTTTGAAATGTTTATCCATGTTTGTATTGGATTTGGCGGGAAAATGCCAAATGCCAAATGCCAAACGCCATTTTGTTGGGGTCTGGCTTTTGTTGGAGTCACCATGTGGATCGGCGGCCATTTTGAAGACCTGTGGGCCTTCCTACAGGGGAAGCTGCTCCATTGTGTATTCCTTTGTGTGTGTAAAGCCATGTGTTATAAGCTACAATCTGACTTCTAGGCACCATTTTGTGAATTCTGTTTTTGTACTGTTTACATACTTTTCAAGGAAACTATTGCATTTTCTGTATTGAATATTGATTTTAAGTTGAAATGCTTGTCGCATATCCAAGTGCCCATGCATTTTTGGGACATTACAATAGGAGCTGTTTACACCCGGGGGGGGGGTCTCAGGTTTCTAGGTAATAGCATGGGGGGAGTTCTAACTCTCAGAGTCAAATATTGTGTTGTATTTGCGACAAGAGTGTATTGTTTAAGACGTTTTATTTCATGTTTTATGTAACTTTGGCGTTTTGGATATATGACATAATTGCATGGTTGTTGGGGTTGGGTGGAGACACCAGTCCATCCAGTTCAGCCTGAGTGAGTGTGGGTGTGTGTCTGCTGTTGTCCCTGTGCATTGTGTCTTATTGAGATGCTCATATTTGTTTAAAGTTACCCATATAGCGCCATCGGTTTGCGTAGGGCTCCACACGTGCATCGCATGCTCACGTCGGTCCTTGCCCTCGGGGAGCCCGCAGTCCGGGGTCCCCGGTTTGCATTCATGTACTAGGGCCAAATTTGGACGAAGGCCAATTGGCCTGCCAGCATGTCTTCGGAGTGTGGGAGGAAACCGGAGTGCCCGGAGGAGACCCACGCAGGCGCAGGGAGGACATGCAGAGACCGGGCAGGTGGTGTCATGGTTGGGATTCAAGCCAGCGGCCCTTTTTGCTGCTGGGTGGGGGTGCTAACCACTACACCACTGTGCCACCCAATATTGTTTAGTTAAATATGCCTATATTTCAGTATAGGCCCTAATTGACATAGCCTAAAGTGTTTGTCTGGGGATAAGTTTTAAAATTGGTGTCTCAATTGGTGTCTCAATTGTATAGTCAGTTTTTGTAGGAAGAAATCCTGGTTTGTCTCGTCATTTGTTAATGTCGGCCATTTTTCTGTAGTCTGGGTTTCATTCACCATTTTGCCGTGGACTGATTTTCGCTGCAACTGCCTTTTTGTTTCTGCTGATTTTAGTCTCGAGCGATATATCTCTGGTTTTGTACTGAATTCCATTTCCAGTAGAATCATTTAGGTTTTTATTAAGAAATCTCGATTTTGACGGGATCAACAACTAAATTTCATGTGTTAATGGCGCCATTTTGTTTGTGGCTTGCAGTGGAAGGGAAAAGACTTTCGCTGAACTCCTTCAGTCGTCTTTTTGCAGGAGTTTCAGTTTTTGGCTTTTGTTACACTGTTGTGTGGTATTTCGGTCTCAAAACTTGTGGTTTGACTTCCCAGGGGATATGTGAGTCAAGGGGGATTCCCTCCCATTTGCAATATGGGGGCTTATTCCACCCACTCCTGGACAAAAGTTTTTATTTGTTGATGTTAGCCATAGATTTTTCTAAAGTCTTGATAGACAAAATATGAAGCTATTCAAGGCTTCCCCTCCCCCTCCCTCTTCCTACTCAGGTGTGCAACAGGAAGTTGGTGGGAGGGGCTTGCGGTCTTTTGACTTGTGTTTGGAAAGACAAAATAATTTTTATTTTTAAATTAAATTAAGGTTTATACTGTAATACAGTTTTGGGTAGAGAGCAAACAGGAGGCATCCAAGTTATTGTTGTAATATCAAGGTACAGAGAGAAGCCGCAGTGTTTTGTAAAAGAAGCAGGCAAAAGTGCTCTGTGTAGATTTGTTTGGCGATGCAGTGCATGGTCATACAGCGCAATGCGTTCGTGTATGCATACACTGTGAGGGGTAGAGACATAATTCGGGGGTTGATCTGTGGTTGTTGGCGAATCATTTGGCATAGTTAATAGTTGGTTGTTAAGAGTGGTACTCTGTAGTTCTGTGCCAAAAGTGTTGGGACAACAAGCCATAGAGTTGATGCCTCGTTTTAGTGTTTCTAGTTGAGTGACTAATAGTGGTTGTAGTCCGTCAATCCACCGTGTAAGAAGACACCGGGCGGTGGTCTCCAAAATTGGTGCAAGGGTTTCCCTGGACGCAGGGATAAGATGATAAGCCGATTCGAATCGCCATGGGCAATGGCAGTCCGTGCAAGGGAAGGAATGCGAGGCTTCCCACAGTCAAACGCACAAGAGCATGGAGTCTAGTTCTGAGGAAAAGGCCATTAAACCCCAGAAAGATTGGCATAGGTGGTCCAAGGATACTATTTTGGGTATCCCTCTGGAGTTGATGTAGCGCGACTGTGGCTTTAGAAATCTGTAATGTTGAGTGAGTTGATGGATGCGTAGTACACGTTTGTGTGATTAAAAATACACAGGCCTGTTTTTGAACTTTGTGTGGCTGGTCCATGCAAAGATTTCGAAATGCTCTTGTGCCTTTCAGATTGTATACTTTTTCTATCGCTAAAAGAGTGAAGGCGGCATTCCATCTGGTCGTTTTAATTTTTTTTTCATTTTCGTTTTTGGGAACTATGAAATATCTCCCCCACATTTGTATCTAAATGTTTCTTTGTTTCATTGTTTGTATGTGGTAATAAGATGTTTGAACCTAGCGCGACAGCCCTCTTGCGTGTCGCGGCTGTTGTATTTTAGTAAAAAAAAAGTGAAAGTAAGATTTACAGAGGGTTTAGTTTTTATCGGTTTTGTGGAATGTCAGTGACAATTTACCAATGTACACAAATGTTGTATTGTTTACCATTCTTTGAAGGATAGAGTTAATAACTTTTGTTTATAAGTATCTTTTCAGGTCCAAAGTGTTTCTGAAAGTGTGTGTACAGGTGTATAAGAAGATAAAAGTATCATAGGCTATTTCACTCTTTTATTCTGCACCATTCTAAACCCTGCATGTCTTCCTCCAGTTTGTAATGAGGAGGGAAGAAAAGGGGGGATGATAGTGGTGAGAATGACACATTTTCAAACCAACAATACTAACCGCTCTAATTCTAGTCAAGTTTGTGCCAAGACTGTCTTTCTTTGATGGAATTTGAATCAGCAAGCAGCAGTCTTGTGAAAGAGGCTCCCATCCCAGACGCTAAGAACCTTTTTATCACTGGTTCCAGGTATTACACCCCAGATGGTAAGCCACGCACAGGTTATGCAGTGACCACAGTCCCGATTTCTGGGTTATTGTCATATGAGGTTTGTTTGGAGGTCAACCAAAACCAGAGTTGTACTTTCCTCATTAGCTGTCACTTACATTCTGAGCTGATGGGGTGGGTGCAATCACTGTAACATGAACTTCAAAAGGTCCACCACAGGGTTCACCAGTCCATCCTGGACCCTGACACAATAACCAGTTTACATTCTTTCCAACCAGGTGACTGGGTCATTGTAAAGAAGCTTGAGGGATGAGACCATGCCAACCACTGCAAGAAGCGGATCAACCACAAAGAGTAGAGGAATATCTTTGTTTATTTATGTTTATTTATGTTTTTAAAGTGTATTTTCCAACTAGCTAAGAAAGAGAACAGGACACATGGTCGGGTATTAGTGCCCCAGCGATGACGGCGGTACATGCTATATGTGACGTTGTCAGGAGACTAGTAGACCAGACTGTGTGGACTGCACAGAGATAACCCAAAACGCATGTAAGTGAATAGTAATAACATTTATTAAAATAGGTGATAATTCAGAAAATACAAACAGTGCAAAACCAACACAACAAACCCACCACAAACAACAATATATACAGCAAGGGGCAGTACTGGAATCACAGATGTCAGCCAGGCCAGGGTCATACACAGCAGGTCAGCAGGACAAGGGATATACCAGAAACATAAACGTTTAGCCAAGCCAAGGTCATACACAGGAGATAAGCAACTGAACAAGGGCAGGTTAGGAGAGGGAGATAATGGATGGGATAGGATACAGGCTCAGGAGCAGGCTCAGGTTCAGATACAGGAGATACAGGTTACAGATACAGGATACAGGATACGGGTGTCAGGGCGCAAGGAAAAAAGATACCAAGGCAAGCATGTGAGGGCTTGCCGGGTATTTATGGGACTGACTATAATTGACTTCAAATAACACCTGAGCGCAGGGAGTGTTGTCTGCTCCATACTGCCAGGATCCATCCGCTGGTGGACGTCAGTACTGCGGCCAAAAGATGAAATGACACCAGCAGGGAGACACCTGCTGGTGGACCCCAGTACTGCATGCCAAACGATATATCTTACCAGCGGATGGACCCTTTCCTGACAGTACCCCCCCCCCTAAAGGAGCGGCCTCCGGACTCTCCAACTAGTCTTAATTGTCCATAGTCTATGGCATCAGGCAGAATGGTGGAAGAAGGCATTTCAGGCTGGTCGTCAGGCACATCCAGGCAGACAGCTGGCACATCAGGGTCATTGAGCTGGGCAGCGGACAGGAACAGACCAAGCTGGGCAGCAGACAGAAACAGACCAAGCTGGGCAGCAGACAGGAACAAACCAAGCTGGGCAGCAGACAGGAACAAACCGAGCTGGGCAGCAGACAGGAACAAACCGAGCTGGGCAGCAGACAGGAACTAACCGAGCTGGGCAGCAGACAGGAACAAACCAAGCTGGGCAGCAGACAGGAACAAACCGAGCTGGGCAGCAGACAGGAACAAACCGAGCTGGGCAGCAGACAGGAACAAACAGAGCTGGGCAGCAAACAGGAACAAACCGAGCTGGGCAGCAGGCTCCGGGTCATCGAGCTGGGCAGCAGGCTCCGGGTCATCGAGCTGGGCAGCAGGCTCTGGGTCATCAAGCTGGGCAGCAAGCTCTGGAGCATTAGGCCGAACAGCGAGCACCGTAAGGGCAGGCCGGATTACAGGCACCGGCTCAGCAAGCTGGGTAATGGACCCCGGCCCAGTGGCCTGGGTAACAGGCCCCGACTCAGCGAGCTGGACACCGGGCACTGGTTCGGCAAGCCGGATAACGGGTACTGGCTTAACAGGCAAAGTGACAGACTTCAGTTTAGCAGACTAGGTAACGGGCACCGGTTCAGCAGACTGGGTAACGGGCACCGATTCAGCAGGCTGAGACACGGGCACCGAAACTTCAGGCTGAAACACAGGCACCGAAACTCCAGGCTGAAACACGGGCACCGAAACTTCAGGCTGAGACACGGGCACCGAAACCTCAGGCTGAGATACCAACATCACGACATCAGGCTGGAAGGCAGGTACCAGGATATCAGGCTGGAGGATGGGCACATCAGATCGGAAAGCAGGCTCATCAGGCTGAACAGCGGGCACATCAGGCTGGAAAGTGGGCACATCAGGCTGGAAAGTGGGTACCGAGACATCAGACCGGGCAGCAGGTGCTGGGACTTCAGACTGGGCAGCAGACACAGGCACTAGCACATCGGGCAGAACAGCAGGTGCTGGCATACCAGGCTGAACAATAGGTACATCGGACTGGACAGTAGTCACTGAAGCGTCAGACTGGAACATGGGCACTGGAATGTCAGGCTGAGTAGCAGACACTGGGACCTCAAACTGGACAGCGGGCACAGGCATTGGCACAACAGGCTGAGTAGAAGACATTGGCACATCAGGCTGGGCAGCAGACAGAAGATCGTCAAACTGGGAAGCGGGCACATCAGACTGGATTATTGGTAGCAAAACTTTAGGCTGGAACATGAACACAAGGTCATCAGACCGGTCAGCAGGCACTGGGACGTCAGACTGGGTAGCAGGCACTGGAACGTCAGACTGGGTAGCAGGCACTGGATCGTCAGACTGGGTAGCAGGCACTGGATCGTCAGACTGGGTAGCAGGCACTGGATCGTCAGACTGGGTAGCAGGCACTGGATCGTCAGACTGGGTAGCAGGCACTGGATCGTCAGACTGGGTAGCAGGCACTGGAATGTCAGACTGGGTAGCAGGCACTGGAACGTCAGACTGGGTAGCAGGCACTGGAACGTCAGACTGGGTAGCAGGCACTGGATCGTCAGACTGGGTAGCAGGCACTGGATCGTCAGACTAGGTAGCAGGCACTGGAACGTCAGACTGGGTAGCAGGCACTGGAACTTCAGACTGGGTAGCAGGCACTGGAACGTCAGACTGGGTAGCAGGCACTGAAACGTCAGACTGGGTAGCAGGCACTTGAACGTCAGACTGGGTAGCAGGCACTGGATCGTCAGACTGGGTAGCAGGCACTGGAACGTCAGACTGGGTAGCAGGCACTGGATCGTCAGACTGGGTAGCAGGCACTGGAACGTCAGACTGGGTAGCAGGCACTGGAACGTCAGACTGGGTAGCAGGCACTGGAACGTCAGACTGGGTAGCAGGCACTGGAACGTCAGACTGGGTAGAAGGCACTGGAACATCAGACTGGGTAGCAGGCACTGGGATGTCAGACTGGGTAGCAGGCACTGGAACATCAGACTGGGTAGCAGGCACTGGGATGTCAGACTGGGTAGCAGGCACTGGAACATCAGACTGGGTAGCAGGCACTGGGACGTCAGACTGGGTAGCAGTCACTGGGACATCAGACTGGAAGGCAGGCACTGGGACGTCAAGCTGGAAGGCAGGCACCTAGACATCCGGCTGGAAGGTAGGCACATCAGACTGGAAAACGAGAACATCAGATTGGGGCACAGGGACTTTAGGCGGAGACACTGGCTGGATAGCAGGCAGAGGTTTGGCAGAATCAGGTGGGTTATCAGGTTTAGCTGGCCTGCAAGCAGACTGGAGAGGGTTGGTTGGTGTGGAAGCAGATTGGGTTACTGGCAGGATCGTGTGGGTAGGAAAGAACTTTTGTTTCTTCTTTGGTTTAGCCAGCGCAGCCTTGTAGGGAATTGCAGGGCTGTAAGGAAGGGATGTAACTGGGCAAAAGGAAGACCAGGGAACAGTGGCTGGAGGAGGGGTTTGTGGAATTGTTACAGGTTGAAGAGAAGAGGCAGGTGGATTGAAAGCAGGATAGGTGCAGTGGTTAGAGTCTGGGTAATAGTACTTACTGGGCAGCTGTGTATACTGGACTGTAGCTGAGGTTGCCATGGGCGACTGGGAGAAAGATTCTTGGGAAGGTAGGGGACTAATGCTGGGTTGCTGTGGCTTAGCTAAATGCAGGAGATCTGACCATGCTTGCAACACAGGTTGAACAAAAGTTGGTTCACATACAGTATGTCTAATCAGAGATTGTACTGAATAAATGCAATCGGATAACACCTGCTGGGAACAAGCGGAATAATGTTCATCAAAGAAAGCGGATCATCCTCTAACAACCATACCAGGGATTCAACCCCGGTCACAACTGAAAGGAGGGGAGAAATCGCCAATACCTTCGGGACAAGGCTGACTTTGTACATAATTGGATCAAAGGCTGAACATCCTCAAATAACGCATGACCCTGATCTACTAGAAAATGGGCTGATTGGATTGTTTCCAGCAGTTGGTCACTGGTCCAATTTTTAAGAGTCTGGCGGCAATATTCATTTTCCTCCGCTGCCAGCAGAGAATAATAGACAATTTCATCAAAGTCCATCTTTTGCGCGCCCACCGTACCAGGATAGTTTCTCAGTGCAGCCACGTCTGGTCAGGGATGGCCTTGGTATACTGTCAGGAGACTAGTAGACCAGACTGTGTGGACTGCACAGTGATAACCCAAAACGCATGTAAGTGAATAGTAATAATATTTATTAAAATAGGTGATAATTCAGAAAATACAAACAGTGCAAAACCAACACAACAAACCCACCACAATCAACAATATATACAGCAAGGGGCAGTACCGGAATCACAGATGTCAGCCAGGCCAGGGTCATACACAGCAGGTCAGAAGGACAAGGGATATCATATGACAAGAGGAGGGACTGTTGTGGAAAATTTTATGTTAATGTTTTGTCATAAGAGTCTGCTAGTGTCTGTTCTCTCGCAGCCCGCTCTGAAGAGCTGACTGGGGCAGACTGACGCTGGTTGAGACCTGTTAGGTAGTGGAAAACTTCCTGGTGTTTGGAGAGAGGTGTTTGCGGAGAGAGGACATGTCCGCCAGCAAAGGGCCCCTGTGCAATGCACAGAACGATCGTCTGGTGGGGGTGTGTTCACTCTGCAAAGACATTATCGGTTTAGCGGTTGTTTGCTCTTGTCACCCCTGGTATGCCTGATCAACATGTTTGGGGTGCCATGACGTACACCTGCAGATAATCTCCCATCCATGAGGAACTCTAATCATCGTATTTGGTTATTGTATATTGTATCATGTCCTGTAGTAATTGGTGGTTGTTTTGTGTTGTGTTGTTAAATCCTTATATGGTCATTCACATCCTGTGCTCATATCCTGTGAGGTCATATCCTGTGAGGTCATATCCTGTGAGGGAAGCGATTGGCTGTTGGGGCCAGGGCACTCTGTTTGTGATTTCTTTTGTTGTTTTGTAATAAAGAGCCAGGGGACTGCTCGGCAAGGGTTCTTGAGTCTCGCTGGGATGATAATGTAAGCATGTGTTGTGTGTGTTTGTGAGGATGGGGCACACACCAGAGGATGAGCTACGGCAGAAGGAAAGACATATGATCAAAAGGTGAGATGCATTTATATCATTAGACGAAATTGTTATTATTAGAAACAGGAAATTTGGCTGTGTGCTCTGTGTGCAGCCAAAATTTCGCTGTCAGTACCCCCATCATTCACCAAAAAGTGTCAAAAGTAATAAAAACACAGAGACAGTTTTTGACAATTATTTTATTAAAGCGGTAGTAAAGCAAGCTTTGGTTTTTTTTTACCTACAGGTAAGCCTATAATAAGGCTTACTTGTAGGTAAAATGAATAGCTTCTAAGCATGCACCGTTTAGGAGATATTCACCCTGCATGCAGCCACTGACGTCACAGGTACATGCGCTCTGGACCTTCAGAGCTTCTTGCCGAAACACAGGGCTCCCGCACGCATGTGTGGGAGTGACATCATCGCGGTTCTGGCCACTCACAGTGCCAGAGCTGGCAAACCAGGAAGAAAGGCAGGGGGAAGAGGTTAGCCCTCCCAATACTAGCACATTATGCTATTGTCTTACAGGGGTTTTTTTAATTTTTATTCTGCAGCGGTTTACCACCGATTTAAAAAATAAAAAAACAGTGTCCTCCGATGTTAATTCATCGTCATTCATGCCGCCTACCGCACCGGAAAAAAGAACAAAAAACCCCCGCTCTGCCTGCATTGATGGCCGACCACCTCATGCCTCCTCTGCTGTTTGACAGTTCTTATATAATGGATGAGTATATACATGTGTGTAACACACCTATAAAAACCTGCGCTAATGGATAGGTAACTTGTGAAAAAATGGCATATAAATAAGTGTGTGAACAACATAGATAAGGGTTGCTGCTCTCAAAGTGCATGTGCCTTTAAATGTGTGATCAGAGTAAGAGTGCTACCTCGTGCTAAATTAATACATCAATACCACAAAACAATAACCAAAATGAAAATATCAATAATACCATTACCCATATAAATCAATAATAATAATAGTCCATTAAAAAATTAAGTGTTTCAATGTTTCTTCTGTACTGTCCCATAGAATGAAAATCATCATCTACATACCTCCTAAACATTCTTAATGGCTTCTTGGGACTTCTTGGGCTGAACATAAGAAAAGGATTTCGTCACCATAGCCTATCCAATCATTTCAGACTCCAGCATAATAGAGACCCTAGACATCTCAAATTTGTGGGATAGACCAGCTGGATAGACACTGGAGGGGTGCGAATTTGAGAAGAGCCATTTGCCAAAACGAATCGAGATGGATATACCAGATGGGTACATTAATGCCCAGAGGGTTTAATATAGAGATGGATGTTAATTGTTTTATATCAAATTACTAAGCTTTTAATTTAATTTTAATAAATTTTTAATTTTTAATTTTTACACTTAATCTTAATCTACTATAGGGTTAATTCATAATTCATACATTTGCAATGATGCATGGGTATGTCCAGTTAGCAATGTCCAAAGGGAATATGGACCAGACCTTTTGGCTGTCGTTGTGCCTCACAGCTACAGCAGTTGGTTGTCCTGCCTTAGCCAGTTCCATTTGGATATAATAATAGAGACCATAAATTTATAAATTCATATTTTAACATTTAATTTTATGTGTAAAAAAGGTCCATGGTAGTAAGTAATCAATTTAAAAACATCTAGATACTGTCACCATTGTATTTGAAAGGTGATTACTGTTATCACCATATAATGATGATGGATTTTCTATCTGTCCACTATGTGGTGCTAGTTAAAAATAAAACACAGTGGTTCAATAGACCTGAACCACATATGCTAATTCAATTTATTTTTAATTTTATTTTAATTTAATGTAATTTAAATCATCATGAATGTATTTGTCTATTCGGTTAAGCATCTCCCCAAGTTAAAAGGATATTCATAGTTGCTTATAACATTTAGCCAAGTCCTATAACATTTGGGTGTACCAGTATGGAGGATTCAGTGGGGGTGAAGTCTGTTACACCTTTAGAAGTAGACACAGAAAGAGGATGTGACATCATTCACAGCCATCGAGTCATTCAGATTAGGTGTGGGTGGGAGGAGTTGAACCCTATATATTGAGACATTACACCACCTGGGGATATCCTTTCATACCGTCTTGTGGGCGGGATGAAACGCGCCAGTTGTGGTGACGTAATTTCCGGTCATTGAGATGCAAGTCGATGGTCACTTCTGGTTCTGGGTTTTAACACTGTTTACAACGTTTTTACATGTGAGTGGATATTGTTCATTTTTTATGCATTAAACGGAATTATGCTATATCGCTCTCTTTGCCATTTGTACATATCCCTGATGATTCACTGAGAACACACACTGCATTTGGAGACACAACACATGGGACCACAGAGCCCAGCCATCCTCCCAAGCGCTTGTGACTTCTGTTATGGGAGTCCTGGATCTCCGGTGAGTGAGAGGGCACACAGAGGGGATCACGGACTGTACGGATTATCTTTTTACCACTTGGCACTTTACATTGCACATATTGAAAAATTTTGAAGCTGCACTGCAAAGTTTGAAGTTCATAAACTTTACACATTTGAATTTTCAATGGACTATTATCATTATTATTATTGATTTATATGGTTAATGGTATTATTGATATTTTCATTCTGGTTATTGTTTTGTGGTATTGATGTAATAATTAAGCATGAGGTAGCGCTCTTACTTTGATTACACAGTTCTTACATAGGTAAGGGCAACCTGGCGACATCACCTGGTGGGATCACCCCCCTTGTGACATCACAGACTGGTGCATGCTGGATCAGTGATGTCACAAACAGGCGGTGCCACCAGGTAACGTCGCCAGGTGCCCCCCCCCCTTACTTATATAAGAACTGTCAAACTACAGAGGAGGCATGAGGCATTCAGCGGTCGGCCGTCAATGCAGGCAGAGTGGGGGTTTTTTGTTCTTTTTCCAGTGCGGCAGGCGGCGTGATTGACAATAGATTTACATTGGGGGGGACACTGTTTTTTTGTTTTGTTTTTTGTTTTTTATTTGTTCACCTGGTAATCACTATAGTGACCTTAATTGTTTGTTCATATGCTCGCTATGACATGAATGACAAATGGGACTTTGAAGGATGCTGTTCATTGTAATATTTACGAATATTTTGTGGACTCTGTTCTGTGCTGGGACCCAATAAATGCATCTCTCTGGAAAAGAACTATTGAACTCGTTGCTGCAGATATTAGTTTTCTAATAGTTATCACTCATCATTTTATATATGACAACAGGAGGCAGAGAGGGGAATCCCAAATTATGTTTACCGATGTACTAATCCTGTGTTCTGCAGCTGTTTTATCACTTCCCCGGGTCCCATGCTGTGGGGGCAGAAATAAGACTTGTTAACCACTTTTGAGTTTAGGCGGAGTAATCTGCAGCCGCATGTCCAGATGATTACATTAAAGTCCTGGCCTCTTCTATACCAATATGTCGAGGCCGGCCAGGACTTTATTGTTATTGTCAGTAATTGTGGCTGCAGATTACTCTGCTTAAACCCGAAAGTGTGGGATTTTGCTGTTTGAATGGCTTTGGCCGTCCGTTCACTGTAGTCTCATAGGGGCGTTGGTTATTTCCATAGCCGCACCCCTCTATGGGCATTGTTGCCACCATGGCACCTGGTTCCCTTGATGACACGGGATGTTTCTGCATCGGCTGACGCATGACGTCATATCCGGCACGGCCTGCGCATGCACACTTGTCTCATCTTGGTGTCCGTGCCTCTGTCATCAGACTCCTGTGGGGGTGGAGGGGGTAGAAAAGCATGCCAGTTCGTGGAAATGGCCATGGCCCAGTACAAGAGAGGGAGAGGAATGTTCTTCACGATATTTCACAAGGTAAAAAGTACTTCTTGCTGGAAGGGGAGTTGTATTGAAGTAATTATTAGATGTTTAGTGGGTATAATTGGCCTATCTGTCACCCTTTGATTTAGATCTATCGTGGCTCTTTGGAACTGCTTGAGCTTATTTGAAAACCATCTGTGGCTTTCCTCTCCAGTTTGGTAAAGGAAAACAACTGGGTTATCCTTCAAAATAGGATCTATTGCTGCCCACTGTTTTTACAGGTAGGCAATCAAATTAAAACTAGTATATCTCTGTTAAGGCTCAGTCTTGTGAAGTTTACTTATACCTACAATCTCCCTCGTACATGGGCCAATAGGGGCCGTCGTTCTGCCTCTCTCTGTGATTTCACCAATTTATCTATTTTGTCCATCCCTGTGAATTTGGAGCCATATATCTGTTGGATTTTAATGCTACTTATCAACATACAGGTAAATGGAGATCTATAGAATGATGCAAAGGCCTTTGCACACTTGAGAAACTGATTAAAGATTATTATATAATGTTTGTTAGTATTCTATTATAATTTTGTATATTTGTGTGTTTATATATCGTGTTATTTTCAATTTATAGTGACCATATATGCAGTGCCTGATAAAAGTTCTCCTGAGGAAGCCATAGTTTGCGAAACATATAGAGATCCAATCAGTTGCATCAGTTTCATGTATTGTATAGTTATGTCAGAGAAATGGCAGAAGCCAGACTTGCCAATATCGGCATGTTCCTGTGCGCCTGCGCGGCAGAATAGCTCTCCGGCGTATACGAGTGCACGATGCAGCAGGACGGCGCTTACGGGGGCACGATACACCTGCTCTTATCTTCTCCAGTACTTTGACCCCGGCTTGCCTAAGGACTTCTCTACTCCCTGCTTCCTGTGTAGGACCTCAGCTTGCTTAAAGGATTCCTCTACTACCTGCTTCCTGTGTATGACCCTGGCTTGCTTAAAGGATTCCTCAACTACCTGCTTCCTGTGTATAACCCCGGCTTGCTTAAAGGACTTGCTTCTGCTGGACTTTCTGTGTTTGACCCTTGGCCCCTTCCCCAAGACTCTGCTCTGGTCTTCTGGATCTGTGGTGTTAGAGCCCCGGCCGGGCTTCCTATTCCAGCTCGGTGCCAAGTCAACCCTTGCACGGTATATCAGCCCTACAGGAGATCTTCACGCAAGTCCCATCTACCTGCTGGTGACCTGTGCCTCTCTGTGCCCTATACCCTCTGTACCACTTTCAGGGGTAGAGTGCGCTCAGCTGCAAGTGGAGCCGCTCTCAGCATCTTGGCCTTGGTGAGTACCTGACAGGTTATTTATGACAATAATATGTTGATTTTTAGATGTTTCTAAATAAAATTTTGATTTTTTTATATTTTTTGTTTTGTTGTGTTTTGGCAACTTTAATATCCAAATTATTGTTATATAATGTTTAAACCTGAAAGTTGCTAAATAGTTCTCTTTTTGCCCCTAGGCTCCTGCTGCCCAACTCAGTGCTCAAGAGGAAGGAATAGAAGCAGAGGTTTCAGAGGCGCTCAGCTCCTGGCTGGTCGTCTGGCTCCGCCCCCCCCCCCCCCCGCTGGAGAAGCGCAGGGACCCCATGTAGAAAAAACTGGCAGGACCAGGTTCTGTGGATTAGTGTACAATTGTGTTGCCCTCTGCAGGGTGATCCACAGTGGATCACTTTTCAAAAGGTGATTGTCAGGCGGTAAGTAAGCTGCAACTGTCTCCATCGTACATGGCTGCAAGGTGTCCCCCTTCAGTGGTTTGGGTCTTTTTTTGGACATCAAATGCGATAGGGTGAATAGGTTTTGTATACCCCTGTTTTCTGCCTTTGCCCGTTACCGCTCCTGACCCCTGCAATCTGTATGTTACGTACTCCAGACCCCTGCATTCTATTCATTACCCACTCCTGACCCCTGAACTACAGTATGTACGTACCCCTGAACTACAGTATGTACGTACCCCTGACACGTACACACTATATTACACATACTCCTGAAACCTGCACTCTGTTTATTACATTTTCTTAACACCTACATATTGTAATTTATATACATAAATCTGATCTGCACTCTGCATGTTAAATACTTTTGACCCTCTGTTTTTAACCCCACTGTGCAATTTTGCCACAACCACATTTCTCCACTGCACACATTCCCCATTGCCTCCACTGGCTGCCTTTGGGCTAGGGAAAGGGATGCTTGGGCTCAGGCCCCACTCCTGTCATGTAGGTGGGCCCCTGCCAGGTAGGCTCTACAGGGCCCCATGATTTCTAACAGCGGCCCTAAGCCCAGAGCACTAGGGGGTTACCTCAGAAGAAGTTTGGAGCTGCTCCATTGCACAGTAAAACCTGTTTTTTTTTTTTTAACCTTTGAGTATACAGTCACTTTAAGCTCAGCCCTAGTTACCATGTTAAATGTACATCTGTGACTGGATGTGTAATCCAGCTCTACAAAGCCTCCAGGATCAGACCAGAACTTTTAAAATATCTAAAGGAAAAGAAGTTTGTTTTCTCCATATCAACAGGGCCAGGACAAGGTGTTGGCAGGAAGGGCAACTGCCCTGGGAACAGCGAAGCAAGGGGGCAAAGAATAGATGCAGAGTGATACACTCATTCTACAGCATATATTATCAGAGGGGGAGGGCTACTGCATATCAAACACAAATTTTGGAGACCCTCACAATGTATGGATAAAAGGTTGGGAACCTAGGTGGCACATATACTGCACACCATCACCCAGTGCCTATAGATATACATATTACATATAGTATATCAGACACCTGACCTCTCTTCTTTTAATGTCAGGTTATTCATTAATTAAGACCCTGAAGGATCACAACAAATTCCCTTGTCCAGGTTTCAGAATGCTTCTAACAGTTTAGAAACCCCAGCTCACTGTTTTTAGTGAGAGCTGACCGACCGCCTAGATTCTGTTCTCATAAGAAAAAGCACATTATGTGTTGTGAAATTTAAAAATTATTTTCTCCATGGTGCCTATAGATACTGTACAGAAATTAATTATAGCATGTTTTAAACTTACTGTTTGCTTAGAATATGTAAATAATTTAGTGTGCACGATCTTGACATAAGGTCTCTTTACCATACCATTCAACATTTTGAGATGGGAATGAGGGACACCTACTAGCAAACGTATGTAGGCATAGGACACGCCCTTAAAGGAGAATTGACCAAAACAAAAGGTTAATGAAATCCACAAGGGCTTTTTTTTTTACCACTACTATTTCTTTATTTTGGCTTTCAACTTTTACAAATGCAGCAATTTACAATTTGAATAAAAGGTTTACGCTGAGAAACACTTTTTGAAAGATAAAAAGTGCATTTTATATACAACTATATGGATTAGACCAAAATGAGGGACAAATGAGGGGGGGCGAGGGATAGAGGGACATTGCTCCAAATCAGGGACAGTTGGGAGCTATGGCTTTACATTTAAAATTAATAAAAAATCCCAAAACATTATAGTTTCTCTTTTTAACAGCCATTATGACTTCCCCATATCCTGTCATATTCTTGAGCATCAAATGGGTGTCAAAAATGGGTACCTCTCTCAAAACATCAGTCCAGTGCTAATGTACTCTTAGGAAAAACCCCCGCTCCAGGTGTCTGATCCACAAAATCTCCTCCCCCTGTCAGGTGCAGGTGCTTGCTCAGTATGCAAGTGGCATACAAAGAAAAAATGAAAACCTGATGGCCGCACTCCAACGAAAATATCTTTAGAACATGAGTAAGCACCAGTAGTTACGGTGTGAAACATGTTAGTGATCTACTTCATTGTTTGCTGTATGGATTTTTACCAATAAAGATATTTTCATTGGAGTGTGGCCATCGTGATTCAATCTTTTCTTTGTATGCTAATGTACAAGGGCGGCACAGTGGTGCAGTGGTTAGCACTCACGCCTAGCAGTAAAAAAAAAAAAGGGTCACTGGTTCGAATCCCAACCACGACACTACCTGCCTGGAGTTTGCATGTTCTCCCTGTGCCTGCGTGGGTTTCCTCCGGGTGCTCCGGTTTCCTCCCACACTCCAAAGACATGCTGGTAGGTTAATTGGCTTCTGTCCAAAATTGGCCCTAGTATATGAATGGGGACCTTGGATTGAGGGTAGGGACTGATGTGAGTGTGCGATGTACAGGGTTAGGGACAAGGGTCAGGGTTGTAGACACACACTTACTCAGGTTGAACTGGATGGACTGGTGTCTTTATTCAACCTTACTAACTATGTAACTATGTAACTCTTCCATACTACTGATGCTCAGGTTTTTGCAGTTCAGTTTTTTGGGAGATTTTATGTGCAAGCCATCAGCCCCCTTAACAAAAGATAAAGAGCATAATCAACCATATCATTAATTTGTTAATATGGGACAGTTTAAATCTTACCTTTCCCTTGTGCCAAGTTCCTGTTATATCCTACGGGACTACAGTACTCAAATATAAAAACAGCCATTGCAGAAACCAGGAGAAGCATCACAAACATCATCACCCAGACAGAAGCACTAAACGGTTCTGCAGCAGATAGGAAACAAGGAAGAAAAACAATTTAATAAACTGACAGCTAAAACTTTGTAGATTTAAACTAAATTATTCTTTACTTAGAGATATAGTGAAGGCCTAGAACTAAGACATATGTGCTTTGTTTATGTCATGTAAAAACAGCTTCAGAATCATCTGAATTGATTAAAAATAAGAGACACTGACTTTTAATTGAGTAGCACTATATGACACTGTTGCATTAAGCACCTTTATACCTATAGGTGTATATTTGTTATTCCTGATAAAACACAACTAGAGCACATAGAAGTACCGATATTTCAATTCTTTATGTGTATCAGAAAGTTTTCTTTCTTACGTAAAAGATAAATACAAATGTAGCGCACCACCTTAAGGGCCGCAAGTAACTGGGATCCCCCCCTGCACAGCCAGGCATGCCGGATCTTCATAATCAGCTGAGAGTCAAAAAACAGTCCAGTACTTTGTTTTAGTTATTTATTAAGGGATTAGAACTTGAATAGGGATTGGAAAAATTATGGTATACTCATTTGACTTCAAACAAACTTCAGGGACAACTTTTTCAATTTACAGTCTATATATACTCCACTGCTTCGTCCAGCACTCACTTGCTTGCAGAACTCAAGCTGTGTCACCTTGTTGCAATTTTGGTAGCCAAGGTCCATTACAGGCAGGGATTCGCAGCCCCTATACTTGAGGATAGGGTGACACAGCTAACATTTTCCCAGCATTTTCCTTTCTGTGGTCACTGATCCCAGCACCACCTCTTCAGGCACTGTCAGCCCCCCTGGCTGCAGCTGCCCCTTTCACCAGCCCTCTTGGCTAACTTCTCCCAGTCCTCCCAGACGGATACTCACTCCACAGTCCTCCTAGACTGAACACTGCTGTCCTCTCACCTGCTCCCGTGCCTCCAGGATAGGATTCCTCTATGTGTTGTAGAGGGTCCCTCCAGCACCCATGCCCCAGCCCTGAGTTAACCCCCCCCCAGACTAGAGAGCACTCTCGGGAGCCACCGACAGCCTCCCTAGCACTCCATCTTCATCTTACACCAGACTGCCCCTTCTGCCATAACTAATTTATTTATGAGTTGCCTACTCCCTTCCAGTCCCTTTTTGCTAGGGAATGGTCGAGGACCTCATAAATATACCAACTAGCTCCTCCTAACCTCCTCCCAGTACATCTGGAAGCTTCTCTTTAATGCTTCAACCCTTTTACTGCCGCCACTGTAAGTATTACAGCAGGGCAGTATAATGATGTAAACAAACTGCTTCATTAACAAAAATCTTTTTGTTTAGTTTCTGTATAAGGCTCCATGCACACTAGCGTTTTTCTCGTCAAACTGTTTATTATTTTTTTAAATATAACAAAGATTGACAAATTGAGTACATACAAGGATGGTGGTACAATATTCAAATAGTAATAAAGGTAAACATATTGATTTATGAATAGGATAAGTACATAACAATGTAAAAATGTAACAAGTAGAGAAAAAAATAAACCAATAAAGTATTACATCAAAAGCATTAGAAAATTCCATCAGAAGGAAAGAAGTAAGTTAGTGACTATGGTTCATTTTGCAAGAGCAGTAATAAGGAAATCTAATAAGTATGTATTAAACACAGAGATAATGTGTATATAAGTACCACACAATATTAAAAGAAAGGTAGAAAATAAAAAATAGAAGTAGATATAGAGAAGAGGGTAGAAAAAAGGGGGGAAGGGAATTGGGGGTGGAGGGGCTTTACAAGTGGTGATTCAATCCCAAATGAATAGAAATTATAGTCAAGGCACATAGAGTAAAATTAACACGCTAGGATTTTTCATAAGCTCAAAATAAGCTAGAAGAAAATGCTGGATGAAAAATGCTGATAATAATTTGTCCCAGCTTCTAGTAGCATTTTAGTAGCTTTTAGAAGCAGTTAGCAGCATTCAGCATTTTTTTCTGCTGGAAAAACGCTCCAAGAAACTCCACAAAAACATTTTTTTTTCTGCTCATAGACGCTGAAGCTTAATAAATGCTAATAGCCTAAAGTAGTGTGCATGTACACATAGGATAACACTATTTAGCTTGTAGGAGCAGAAAAAAATGCTAATAACAGCTTTAAGGAGCTAAAAAAAAACTTTAGTGTGTATGGAGCCTAATTTTTTTTTTTTTCAACCAAATACTTTTTATTAAATGTATATATTTTTTGTTTACATATATACAAATAAAACATGAAGAAAATACCCACACAAAACAAAAATAAAAAATAAAAATAAAGAAAACTTCTTCCGATATGTAGCAACCTTTACTAAAAGATATTACATCACAATCAATAATTCAACCTTTATCCAGCACAGCAATCACTGCCACACACCATTGGACACAAGTTGGCAGACTAAGATATAGCCAACATTGAGAAATTAACTTATGGGCAAGAAATAACAAACGGGTAAGGGGCGTAGGTTGGGACACATGGCAACTTAAAGAAGGAACTCTGCTCTACCCGCAGCCTTCCAACCGAACACTGACCTGATGTGACTCAGCTATGGGCAGACTTACCCAGGATCAACCTGGGACACGATCACAGCGGTCCTCATCGGTACCGAGAACATGCAGCATATTGGATCTATGCAGATCACAGCCACGGCCCTCCCGCAGTAAAGTCCTAACTAAAATGGCGTTTGCCGTCCACAAAGAGGACTATAGGGAGGAGTCACAGGCCACATCAGAGGATATGGTGAGAAAACGCTCCCCCCCGATCACCCCCTCTCTAATGCTGACACGTCTATGTTCGCGGCTGACATTAAAACACTTTCTCCTCTGCCATAACTGAACTGAAAGCTGACCTGCTGGTATTAAATGAGAAAGTGACCAGCACTGAATGAGAAGGTTATGAGAGGGATAAAGCTATCACCCACTTGGAATCAGTTTCAGATGCACATACCTCACAACTGATTGCGGTTAACCGTCACTTGCAGGATTTAGATAACAGGGGTAGAAGGCATAATATCAAAGTGCGGGTAGTGCCGGAATCAGTAAACCCTGACCAAATCACCTCAGTTCTATCCTCCATCTTTAACAATCTGTTAGAGAGGCCAGTGGACACTTTGATTGAATTTGAAAAGGAAGAAAAGCAGCGCCGACCTAAGTGCAGTACTGTAGCATAAACATTTATTACAGGTTAAAATGCACTCACTCAGAGTAAGGTAGATACAGGCACATCAAGTAAAAAATCCATCCGGGAAGCTGTGTGGTGGGCAGCAGGGCTCCACAGGGGGCGATCCTGAAAGCTGGAGTGTGTTACACTTGTCTCCTTGTCCTGTCTGACGGCGCAGGTGGTAACCAGTGTCACAGGCTGGGTTGAGACAGGCACAGCGTGGATCGTCTGTTAAGTTGTATTTCCCGGGTATCAGTGACGCTGGGGGTGTGCACGCGTTCGGAGCATGCGTGCTCCTTCATCAGGCATAGCGTCCATTAATTTCAGAAGAGGTATAAGAAGGGCGGGCGGGCCAATTGCATCATTGGCTCCGTCTACCTCGTATTAGGCTTAAGGGAACCGTGGGAGGGGTGGACAGTGTTGAGGAACATGATGACAGAATAGGGGGTGGAGAGTGGAGGAGACAAGGAGGAAATAGCAAGGGAGGTGAACAAGTGTGAGGGGGGAGGGAGAGAACAGCAGAGGGATGGGATAGCATGATCAGAAATATATGTATAAATTATTCCTGCGCTACCTTGGAAAACAATGGTGCACATGGACAGCTGCAAACACTGAGTGGGATCAAACAAAGCCCATAGGTAATGTAAAAAATGAAAATCAATAGTGCTGCGCTGGTCCAGTAAAGTGTAACTATATGATAATGTGCGGTAAAAGCAAAATGTAAAGAAAAAAATAAATAAAAAATATAATTGGAGGGGTGTGCAGGTAGTATGTCTGTCTGCACAGTATCCTGTGAGACAATCCAGCAATGTAAAAGGGTGAATATCTATCCTGTATCAGTGTAGCGTGTGCAGGGAACCAATAGATATAATCCTCTTGCACACCTAGTGCTAGTAAAACCTGTGCAGATGAACTTTAAAGTGCTATAGTGTCACTGTGCAACCCGTATCAATAAAATGTAATCGTAAAGCATGTGTAACAAATAATAAATATCACAGAAATAGCATATACACAAAATAGAAATAAAATATGTGGATAAAAAAGTGCAAGTCCTGCAGGGTGAATATATATGGACACAAAGTGAAAAAACTATACAGAATAAATATTGTGCAGAAAACTGTGCAAAAAACGCATCAGTGCAACATAGGTGTATGGCATCACTCTATATGGCCCAAATAGAAAATGCCATTAGAAATATAGCTGCGTGAAGTCCAGAACAAATTATTTTGCAAGTCCAGTAAAGCATATGTGCCAGTGCAGACTCAAAGAAAATATTCAGTGATCCTTTTAAAATCCAAATGTGTAATAAATAATCGGTGGGGTGCCGAAAGAGAGAGGGTGTTTATCCTCTTCGTGCTTAAACACACGCAGATAGGTAGTGGCCCCTTACCTTGTGGCAATGGGACAACCGCATAAAGTGTAAATGGAGGAGATGGTCTCTCTTTGGGGTCCCCAGGGCCGGAGCCGATGGTCCCTGTGCTTTAATCCCTCAGTACCAGCATCGACAATAGCAGAGTCAGCATATGGAGGAACAAAAAAGGGGATGCCAGATAGTGTAGTATTTTGAGCAAGATGATGCTTTTATTCAAGTCAACAGCATGTACTCACATAGAGCAGATGTACATCACATGTATATCCTACGAGCGGCGAGCTCGTCAAACCCGGTCTGTGATAGCATGGATATGTGCTTATTAGAAGGCAGTTGCTGAGAGGTGGAGTGATCTCATGGCAATGGGATGACGGGGATAATATGTGGATAATATGTGGAAAAAAGGGAAAATTAGAAAATTGTAAAAATTAAAAAATAATCTAAGAAAAATCTATATATGTAGTAAAATAAAAATAAATGGGAGTGATGATGGGATGAAAATGGGAGAAATAGGAGGGTTTTTTTTAAAATGAAGGGAGTTGTGGACTTATAAATGGGTAGGGAATTGTATATAATAAAATATTAAAAATGTGGAAAAGAAGGAATGTATATATAAAAATATACATATAAAAATGCATATAAAAAATGCATAAAAAAGATGTACATAAAAAAATATATATAAAAAAAAAATGTATATAGAAAATGCACAAAAAACGCATAAAAAACGCATGAAAAACATATACACATATATATACACACATATATATACATATATATATATACATATATATATATATATATATATATATATATATATATATATATATATATATATATATATACACATACACACACATACATGCACATGTGCATGCGTTGGGTGGAACCAGGACATGTATGGGCACATGCCGTGGTGGGTGTGGGTTTCTAGTGGGATATAGGGGTAGAACCTTAGAGTGGAAGAATTATAAAGGGGGGAATAGAAAGAGAAAAAGGGGGGGCAAAGGGGAGGAGACACATCAGGGTGTAGAGGGGTGTTAATGTTGGGGGGGAAGGGTGGTGGGGGAGGTGTGGGGTGTGTGTTGTTGGGGCTGTGAAAGAGGGGATCTGGGCATGATTGAGGATGGATTTTTTCCCTTTTTTCCACATATTATCCACATATTATCCTCGTCATCCCATTGCCATGAGATCACTCCACCTCTCAGCAACTGCCTTCTAATAAGCACATATCCATGCTATCACATCCCTCTGCTGTTCTCTCCCTCCCCCCTCTCTCCACACACTTGTTCACCTCCCTTGCTATTTCCTCCTTGTCTCCTCCACTCTCCATCCCCTATTCTGTCATCATGTTCCTCAACACTGTCCACCCCTCCCACGGTTCCCTTAAGCCTAATACGAGGTAGGCGGAGCCAATGATGCAATTGGCCCGCCCTTCTTATACCTCTTCCGAAATTAATGGACGCTATGCCTGATGAAGGAGCACGCATGCTCCGAACGCGTGCACGCCCCCAGCGTCACTGATACCCGGGAAATACAACTTAACAGACGATCCACGCTGTGCCTGTCTCAACCCAGCCTGTGACACTGGTTACCACCTGCGCCGTCAGACGGGACAAGGAGACAAGTGTAACACACTCCAGCTTTCAGGATCGCCCCTGTGGAGCCCTGCTGCCCACCACACAGCTTCCCGGATGGATTTTTTACTTGATGTGCCTGTATCTACCTTACTCTGAGTGAGTGCATTTTAACCTGTAATAAATGTTTATGCTACAGTACAGCACTTAGGTCGGCGCTGCTTTTCTTCCTTTTTATCTCCCTCCAAAGGTGAATTCTGCCCTTCAAGCAAGCTGCCTCCTGTGTTTGTATCTGCATCTCTCCCCCTGAGGTCATAGACCTATACTCTGCATTCCCCCCCCCCCCTCTCCACTCATTTCATCCCAGTTTTTATGCCTGGACTTTTGTTCATCAACCCAGCACCATCCCTGGACTTTTTTTTACCATTTTTCATATTTTATTTTTCATTTTTTATTTTCTATTATCATTATTTTTATCATATAAATGTATTGTAACTCACACATGACTGTTATTTAAATTGATATCTTTTAATTCTTTATTTTTTTATATAACTTACTATCCCTTTGTATATTGCTCACCCCCATCCATAGCTGTCGTCCCCTAGCGCAACAAAATATTGTAAATTATCTTGTATATCTTCAGAAACCTTTGTTTGCTGCTTGGTGATTACTGCTAGCATTAGTGTATTTTTTCCCTTTCCCTTACTCCACCTCCTCCCCTCCCCCCCCTCTTTTAGACACAGGCACTCACCTAAATATCCCTAACAATCACTCTTATTTTTCTCAAGCCACACTGTTTTTAGCTTGTCCTTTTCCTCTCCTTCCCTCTCTATTCTTTCACCCTTTCATTTTCCATCATGGATATGCTGCTATCCCTGGAACAGTCCAAATATGTTCTTTTGGACGAACTATTTTCACACTTCCCAACTGAATTTTTCAGCCCAAAATTCACAATTAAAGAGAACCTGTATGGGAAGCTCTGTGCACGTTTTAGAAAAATCGAAGATAATATTATCCTGTTAAACCACCAAAAATGGGACAAATTCTTCCTCGAGGAATATTTGTCGTCCAAAGTCACCCTTAGGGGCCTCAGAATAAAGACCAGATGCTCCTTCCTCTCTCCTGACCTCCAAAACGAATGGGAACATATCTCTGAATTTTGCTCCCAAAAATGGATCAATATTATCATACAACAACAAGACCAAAAAACCTGTACACTCCTAGAGAAACTCAAACAACTGATCCACACTCTCACCAACCAGACACCCAATCTCCCTACCACCTGGCTAGATCTCCTTAAAAAGAATCTTCCAATGGAAAATTAAAAATTCCACACTGATACCCCTGATGCAAATCTCCTTCCCTCCCTCCTTCTAGCCCTTCCAATCCCATCATCCTAACCAATGGAAAATTAAAAATTCCACACTGATACCCCTGATGCAAATCTCCTTCCCTCCCTCCTTCTAGCCCTTCCAATCCCATCATCCTAACCCACGTCCACATGCCACAACCATATACCCCCCACCCACTAGACCCCCCCCCCACTCATTCCCGGCCATCGCCATATGAACATCACCCCCCTCCACTACAGCCCAAACCCAAAAGATATAGGAAACCCAATAAAACTCCTCCAGCTAACCAGTCTGACAACAAAAAACAAACTTCCACCATTCCCACTAATACCAGACCCACAACCACAACAGTGGCCACCACCAATCCAAACATCCCCTCCATAGAGACCTCCCATTCACCACCCTCTGCCAAACCCCCTCCCAACCACAATACTGCCCCCCATGGCACATCCAGCACCCAATCCCCAACAGATCCCCCTAACCCATCTATGTACCCTTTCAAACTCAACACTCAAGATGCCACTGCCTCCCAACCACAGACAGGCCACTGTATGGACCCACTCCCACAAACCACTGACCAGTCTTTTTTAGCCAAAACCCCCCTCTCTGTCCTAAAAAGAAAACTAGAAGAGGCAGACGAGGGGGTAGAAGAATCAAACACAAAGCCCAAAGAAAAGATTGCCAAACTATAAAAATCTTCAATCTCTCCTCCCATGTCCCTACTCCTGAAGAAATCTCCTTACTTAACAAAGGCCTGAACTTTGCACCCACCACACAACCTAACCCGTTCACTCTATTTGTGGATCTAAACAAATTTATTCGCGACCTCACAGTCAAACGCTTCTTCAATATAAAAGCCCACAAAGAGAAATTAAATGACAATCAAGATGGTATAAATCCAAACACCACCACATCCACACCCCCCTCTGAACATGATCTGGAGGATCCGTGTCTAGCGATCCTAGAGGAACTCTATAACTTTGATGAAGATTCCACTGTTCCAGACACTCACCATCTCCTACAATATTTGTATGACTCACCCCCCATAAAACACACTCCCTTCCGACCCAAGTCCATTTTCAATCCCAGCCACGCCAAAGGCCCCTACATACAGAGTTTTTATCAAGTCGTATTCTCGGACATACAGCGAATGTGCAAATCCACCTCCTCCCAACGTCCAAATAATAATCTCACTCCCCAAGAAACTACCTCCCTCAAAAAACTAACCAATAATACATCCATCATCATCAAATCTGCAGACAAAGGGGGTGGCATTGTCATCCAAAATCGTGAGGCCTACCTTGGTGAAGCCCAAAGATTACTCTCGGATACCAAAACATACACCCGCCTCACCAGTGACCCACTTCCCCGTTTTTCCATGGAGGCTGATACCCTCGTAAAGCAAGCCCTCACCAACCACATAATTACAAAAGCCGAAGCCTCTTTCCTATCCAGATCACACTATAACACTTCCTATTTTTACCATCTCCCAAAAATACACAAAGATCCAGCCAATCCCCCAGGTCGACCAATTGTAGCTGCCATGGACAGCGTCACCAGCTTTTTTTCCATATACATTGACCACTTCCTACAACCATTAGCACAAAACCTACCCACATACATCCGTGATGGTACCCATCTCCTAGACATCTTTAAAAACTACACCTGGGAACCCACTTATCAATGGGTCTCCCTAGATGTCAACTCCCTATACACTTCCATTCCCCATGACGTTGGTCTTCGAGCTGTTAAACACTTCCTATCCTTAGACACATCCATCAAAACTTCACAGGCAGACTTCATCATAGACTCCACCCAATTCTGCCTGACCCACAACTATTTCTCATTTGACAATAACTTCTACCTCCAAACCCAAGGGACGGCAATGGGCGCCAATTTTGCGCCCAGCTATGCCAACCTCACCATGGGCCTTTGGGAACATCTGTTCATCTGGAACAACAATCCTTTTTCCGAATTCATCATATACATGGGTCGATATATAGATGATATTATCATCATATGGGACACAACCGGACCACCCATTGACAATTTTGTAACTTATTGCAACTCCAACAACTTAGGCCTCTCCTTCACATCCGCATGCAGCCCAGAGAGTTTGGCCTTTCTGGACCTTGAGCTCTGTCACACCGAAAATACGATCTATGCAAAAAACTACATAAAACCCACAGCAGGCAATTCATATCTACACTACCAAAGCTGCCATCACCCCAGATGGATCTCTAATATCCCAAAAAGCCAATACAACCGCCTAAAATGCAACTGCACCCACAACTCCGAGTACATCAGACAAGGCAACCTTTTCAAAACCAAATTCCTAGAAAAAGGATACCCCCCAGATCTAATAGAAGAAGCTTTCGCCAATTTTCTAGAAAATGACTCTCCCTCCCATACAGAACCACCAACCCAACCCACCACCCCCCCCCCCCAGCCCTACACCACCAGGTTCATCACCCAATTTCACTCAAAATACAAAAAAATGGAAAGAATCTTCAAAAAGCACTGGGACATTCTACTGGAGGATCCCATGCTAAAATCATCCATCCACACTGTACCCAAGATCACATACCGCAAAGCCAGAAACATAAAAAGCCTTATTGCCCCAAGCAAGCTTAAAACTACACGTAACAGACCCACCCCATCTCGGACCTTCCTCTCATTAAACGGCATGTATCAATGCAAAAAGATCAAATGTCTCACTAGAAACCCACACCCACCACGGCATGTGCCTATACATGTCCTGGTTCCACCCAACGCATGCACATGTGCACGTATGTGTGTGTATGTGTATGTGTGTATATATATATATATATATATATATATATATATATATATATATATATATATATGTGTATATGTTTTTCATGCGTTTTTTATGGATTGTCTATATACATTTTTTTTTTTATATATTTTTTTTATGTACATCTTTTTTATGTATTTTTTTATATGTATTTTTATATGTATATTTTTATATATACATTCCTTCTTTTCCACATTTTTAATATTTTATTATATACAATTCCCTACCCATTTATAAGTCCACAACTTCCTTCATTTAAAAAAAAACCTCCTATTTCTCCCATTTTCATCCCATCATCACTCCCATTTATTTTTATTTTACTACATATATAGATTTTTCTGAGAATATTTTTTAATTTTTACAATTTTCTAATTTTCCCTTTTTTCCACATATTATCCACATATTATCCTCGTCATCCCATTGCCATGAGATCACTCCACCTCTCAGCAACTGCCTTCTAATAAGCACAAATCCATGCTATCACATCCCTCTGCTGTTCTCTCCCTCCCCCCTCTCTCCACACACTTGTTCACCTCCCTTGCTATTTCCTCCTTGTCTCCTCCACTCTCCACCCCCTATTCTGTCATCATGTTCCTCAACACTGTCCACCCCTCCCACGGTTCCCTTAAGCCTAATACGAGGTAGGCGGAGCCAATGATGCAATTGGCCCGCTCGCCCTTCTTATACCTCTTCCGAAATTAATGGACGCTATGCCTGATGAAGGAGCACGCATGCTCTGAACGCGTGCACGCCCCCAGCGTCACTGATACCCGGGAAATACAACTTAACAGATGATCCACGCTGTGCCTGTCTCAATCCAGCCTGTTACCACCTGCGCCATCAGACGGGACAAGGAGACAAGTGTAACACACTCCAGCTTTCAGGATCGCCCCCTGTGGAGCCCTGCTGCCCACCACACAGCTTCCCGGATGGATTTTTTACTTGATGTTCCTGTATCTACCTTACTCTGAGTGAGTGCATTTTAACCTGTAATAAATGTTTATGCTACAGTACAGCACTTAGGTCGGCGCTGCTTTTCTTCCTTTTTATCTCCCTCCAAAGGTGAATTCTGCCCTTCAAGCAAGCTGCCTCCTGTGTTTGTATCTGCATCTCTCCCCCTGAGGTCATAGACCTATACTCTGCATTCCCCCCCCCCCCTCTCCACTCATTTCATCCCAGTTTTTATGCCTGGACTTTTGTTCATCAACCCAGCACCATCCCTGGACTTTTTTTTACCATTTTTCATATTTTATTTTTCATTTTTTATTTTCTATTATCATTATTTTTATCATATAAATGTATTGTAACTCACACATGACTGTTATTTAAATTGATATCTTTTAATTCTTTATTTTTTTATATAACTTACTATCCCTTTGTATATTGCTCACCCCCATCCATAGCTGTCGTCCCCTAGTGCAACAAAATATTGTAAATTTGATTGAATTTGAACAAGCCCATAGAGCTCTCAGACCTCGTCCAAATGAGGCTGCACCTCCAAGAGACATAATCTGCTGTCTCCCAAACTATAACACTTAAAGAAGAAATTATGTCTTAAGCTCGCCAGAATGATCTCATCTCTTTTAATGATCATAGCATCATTCTCTTCGAGGACCTCTTTCCGATCACCTCGTGCAATCGCAGGGCTGTGCGCCCACTACTAGAGATCCTGAGAGAAAAAAGCCTTTCATATAGATGGAAGTTCCCCTTTACCTTGTCTGTTATTCACAATGGGGAATAACTCATCTTTAAAACACTAGATGACCTTCCAATGTTTTATGAGGCCCTCCAAATACCTCTCCTGGATCTCCCAGACTGGTATTGGGAGTTTTGCTTTCCCTCGCTGTCCCACAGCCCTCCGATTACACCGTAATCAACGTCTACCAAGCATGTGCCTAAAAAGGGGAAATTTAAAAAACAACAAGGGACATGCCCGATTCAATCACTCCAGACAACCAGGAGCATTCGATCCAAAGAATATACTTGAAGTTATCGTTGGCTCAACTTTGTGTCTTGGCATTCTCTATCAGTGAGAAGCCTCTATGGAAGAATAACGGTCTTTCGTTCATACTTGCACATACCTGTTATCTTTCCTCCTGTTACTTCGCCATGATGCTCCTATACAGCTTATAAGGGCACTTGAATGTTGCACTCTGTTACTGGTTACCACTCTTTGTTTACTGAGTTCCTGTAAAGAAACGTCCCACACTCCGCTTGAATGCTTTCGTCATATCCCGCTTCCTCCCAGTCTGAATATAGATATCAGATATTCCAACCGCTCACAAGCACAAAACAAGACGATACTTGTTTAGTTGCTGAACATAGACTCTTTATTAGCACCAAAATACAAGTCTTATATACAGTAGAAGAGGAGGTCCCCCCTCCTGCTCATATTACTCTAACAATACACCTGTAACCAGAAACAGAATTAACATGTGCTAATTAACTAATCCCTTAAAGCAGCCGATGTGACTCCGTGCCCTCCTGAGCATTGTTATGATTAATCAGGATTTCACTACAGGTCAGACTTGTTGTCACCAAGCTTCAAACAGTAGATTATACATTATAAGTATAAACACAGGACAACTTCTCACAATAGCAGGAGCTCCAGCAGGAGTTGGCTTATCTCCTACATTGTACAGAGGCCAATGTGATCAGCTCTCTCAACTAACACTCTAACTAACACTAACACTTGAGTTCAGAATCTAACAAACCAAGAATAGTCTTTACATATATCCTGGGAGATATTGTGGATAAATATTACTGTCCCATTTTAAGTATTGCACAATATATTTTCTCAGTCACCCTGTACCAGGATGGCACAGGGTGTGTCAGGTCACCTGAGACCAGGTGAGAGATGCACTCCATAGGAGTCAGAAGTGCACTGCTAAGATAGTGGACCCTAGGACTGACTGCTTCAGATAGTACCCAGGGAGGTTCAGAAAGCAGGTCTACTGGATCACTAACACAGATCCCAGTGGGAGCTAGAGCATAGATTCCCCAGGGCGTGGAGTCTAAGAGCCAGCAGGTGTTCACCAGAGCCTCTAGTGGTGAGGATGGGCTGCGCTGCAGTCTGGCTCCAGGTCGTGGTCCCTAGGGTCTCACAGCTCACGTTCACGGTAGACTACAGGAGAAGGAAGCAGCAGGCTAGAACAACAAGGATAGTAAAGAGATAAGGCGGAGCTCAGGGCGACTAGCAGACAGGAACAACAGAGTACACGCCAAAGGTTCAGGGACACAGGCAAGCAGGGATAGTCGGGGACACTCCTAAAGGTCAGGGTCACGAGCAGACAGGAATAGTCGAGAACACGCCAAGGTCGGTAACAGAGACAAACAAAGAGCACACGGCAAGAAGGAAACAGGAAATCAAACACACAATGAGTACACAATGGTTGATCAGCAAGGTTGGCTTGCAATGCCCAGGTTAATATAGTGTTCCTAATTAGAGACTGGGGTGGAGCTATGCTAAGGGAAGATTATTTAAACAGTCTGGTGAGGGTGGCTGGCCTCTAAGGTGAACACAGAAGGAAAGGTGAGCTGACAGACACACATTACTGCATAACCATGACAGTACCCCCCTCTTACGAGGCCTCCCCCTCCCCCGCCTGGGCCCAGGCTTAAAGGGAAACTCCAGATGGAACCTCCTCAACAGAAGAGGAGCAAAGACCTCAGATGCAGTGATCCAAGACCTCTCCTCAGGAGCAAACCCTTTCCAATGTATGAGGTACTGAAGAATGCCTTTACAGAGCCGGGAATCCAAAACTTGACTAACCTTGTACTTTAGATTATCCTCAGAAACCGGAACCGAGGTAGGGAGAGGACGAGAGGACTTATTGAAGACTAAAATATTTTTACGAATGGATAAGGGCATAAGAAGACCATCAGGAGTCTGAGCAGGGTCCCCCAGAGCCTTAAAGATGAGCTGGACATCCAGCACAGGACCATCAGACTGGGCAGAGGTCAGTGGATCCCTGAGGTCAGGTTGGTTAGAAGGTGACGTGTCACAAGAGCCAAGCTGGATAGCTGAAACACAAACAGAATGCAGAGAGCCCTGAGAAAAAGATTGAAAACCCCACCTGGCCAAATGATGGATTTAGCCTCTTAAACAGGTTTGAACGGACGTGGTAGCAGTAGAGTGAGGCCAGTTTACAGAAGGTCCTGAACAAGAAGCAGGAAGCTCACTGGGCATGGGCTGGACTGGCATAACTGGTGCAGAGGCCGACTGAATAGTATCACCAGGTGTAGCAACTATCTCAATCGCATCATAGGGCGTAGCGACTGTGGAACTTGCGGACAAGTTAACCTGGCTGTGCATCCAAGGGAGTTTAGGGACAGGCAAAGGTAAATAGTTATGCAAACTGGGGTAAATGATCGGCTCAGGTTCATAGGTGGGCTCCTCATCCAGAGTGCCACATGATCTAGAGAGTGTATCAGTCTTACTATTGCAGGACACATCCCAGAAATCGTTATATACAGCGGGAAGAGCAGAAGATACTGGGATGGTGGCAACAGAAAGTTTCTCTTTTGGGGTAACCTTGAGTAGGCAGGAAGAGGAACTGGAGGAACCCCAAGCCATGATCTGTTCAGCAGTCCAGTCAATGTGTGGAGAATGGAGCCGTAACCAAGGAAGACCTAATATGATAGGAGATGAAGCCTTAGGTAAGACAAGGAAGGATATCCGCTCCTGGTGGAGTGTCCCTACCGACATCTTAACAGGTAGGGTCTGGAAGCGGATAGGGCCCCCTGGGAGAACAGTGCCATCAATCGCCAAGAGCACCAATGGCGTTGTAAGGGGCAAAAGGGTAAGTCTCATGAAAGATGCAGTTTCCCAATCCATGAAATTGCCAGCGGCCCTGGAATCCAGATGTACCGAGACCGAACGAGAGGAAGCGACATGAAGGAATACAGAAAGGAGAAGGCGAGAAGGTGAAGGTGATATTTCAGGGTCTAATACTCCACCTTCCAGATGTATTAGTCCCAAGCGTTTTTCCGGACGAAGAGAACAAGTGTCACGAAAATGATCTTTGACTCCACAGTAGAGGCACAGGCCCAGAGTTCTGCGCCTAGCGCGTTCTTCGGGAGATAACGGTTCGGCCCAGCTGCATAGGTTCCTCAGCAAGCAGGGGGTGCTCCTCGGATCGAAGAGAAGGGACGGGCAGCTCAGGCTGCCTAAAGAACGAGGAGTGCAGGCGTCTTTTTTCCAGGGCCCTCTCCTGAAAGTGAATATCGATCTTGTTACACAAGGTGATGACACCGTCCAGATCAGCAGGGAGGGATCTTCCTGCTAATTCATGCTTCACTCTATCAGAGAGGGCATGTAAAAAGGTTGCAACTAGGGCCTCATTATTCCAGCTCAATTCAGCTGTGAGAATACGGAACTGAAGAGCATACTGTCCCACAGAAGCGGACTCTTGATGGTGACGTAAAAGAGCGCTGGCCACTGAGGAGACACGACCCGGTTCCTCGAAGGTATTCCGAAAAAGTTTCAAGAAATCAGACAGGTTAGAAACCACTGGATCATTCAGTTCCCACAGAGGAGCAGCCCAAGCTAACGCCTCGCCGGACAGGAGGGATATAATATAGGCTACCTTCGCCCGATCGGACAGGAAGTTTTGGGGCTGGAGTTCAAAATGAATTGTGCACTGGCTAAGGAACCCCCTGCAGGCTTTGGAGTTCCCAGAGAAGCGGCCCGGAACTGGCAGTTGTAATGAATGTGTGGCTGCGACTGGTGCGATAGGTGCAGCAGCAGATAGCGGTTGAGGTTGTTGAACTGGGGATCCTAATGAGGCCTGAACCTGTTCAAAATGGGAGGCCAAATCCTGAAGGAATTGCATCCCCTGGGTCTGATGCGATTCCTGGGTCTCGAGTCTGCGAACTAAGCCCTGCAACGGATCATCTGCAGGAAGCGGCACATCAGCCGGGTCCATGGCTGATCAAACTGTCAGGTCACCTGAGACCAGGTGACAGATGCACTCCGTAGGAGTCGGAAGTCCACTGCTAAGATAGTGGACCCTAGGACTGACTGCTGCGGATAGTACCCAGGGAGGTTCAGGAAGCAGGTCTATTGGATCACTAACACAGATCCCAGTGGGAGCTAGAGCATAGATTCCCCAGGGCACGGAGTCTAGGAGCCAGCAGGTGTTCACCAGAGCCTCTAGTGGTGAGGATGGACTGCGCTGCAGTCTGGCTCCAGGTCGTGGTCCCTAGGGTCTCACAGCTCACGTTCACGGTAGACTACAGGAGAAGGAAGCAGCAGGTTAGAACAACAAGGATAGTAAAGGGATAAGGCAGAGGTCAGGGCGGCTAGCAGACAGGAGCAACAGAGTACATGCCAAAGGTTCAGGGTCACAGGCAAGCTGGGATAGTCGTGGACACACCAAAAGGTCTGGGTCACGAGCAGACAGGAATAGTGGAGAACACGCCAAGGTCGGTAACAGAAACAAATGAAGAGCACACGGAAAGCAGGAAACAGGAAGCCAAACACATTGGTTGATCAGCAAGGCTGGCTTGCAATGCTTAGGTTAATATAGTGTTCCGGGGTGGAGTTATGCTGAGGGAAGATTATTTAAACAGTCAGGTGAGGGTGGCTGGCCTCTAAAGGTGAACACAGAAGGAAAGGTGAGCTGACAGACACACATTACTACATAACCATGACAGGGTGACGTAGACATAAGAGGTGCATGGGGAGCTGAAACATGGGTTTCCCAACCTTTCCAAGGGATTCTTGGTTCCACGGGCCCTCCCGTCACATCTCTCCCCTTTCAGCAGAAGACTAACACAGGAGGAGACCCCAGATGGGTTGACTCCGAAATTAGTCCATAGCTCCAGTCCTCTAATGCCTGTTCCCATACAGTGCCCCAAACAAATTGTTCCAAACAGAGCATTACTCACCCAGCCAACCTCTGCCTCTCTCATAGAACCTACCCGCTGCTGGGGGGAAGTGTGGACTGGTCCTTCCCCCTGGAGTCCCTTTAGGAGAGAAGACAGGATGGCTGGGCTCAGACCGTCATGCTGTTGGGCATCTGGGCCGACTTCCCAGCATCCCTGGGGTATACAGGTGGGGTCTGAATTCCCATCCACCTTTACAGGAAATTTGTCCCCTGTTAGTTGAAGCCAGCAGCACTCTGCCCTGTTCCCAGCTCTTCTGCTGGAAACCCCACACTATCTGCTCCGGCTAACTGTTGGGGAGGGAGGCCGACTGCCCCGGCTCCCTGGAACTCTGTAGTTGTTGCCGGTGCTGGGCAGAGATTGGTAGCACTCTGCCCGCTTGCCAGCACTTCTGCTGGGTTTATGTTAGTGGAGACAGCAGGCCCATCCACCGGCACCAGATCAAGCTGCAGTCGTGAGGTGCCGATTGCATTCTCTCCTTGGGTCCTTATCTGCTGCCTGAGAGTGACCACCACCTCCTCACCCTGGGCCTCCAGAACTGCCGCAGGTGTGGGGCAGAGGTCTTGGACCCTCTGTCTGGTTGCCAGCAATTCAGCTAGGTTGGTGTCATTCTGGAGTGCCGTCTGCTGTTGGAACTCCCTTTCACTGGTATTGTCTCCCAGGTGGCTGCTGGGGAGGAAAGACCGCTTTCTCCACCCTGGCCGACTGTTGGGGAGGGACAACGAATACCTCCTCTCCCTTCTCCCCCTGTATCTGCTGCTGGGAAGTGATCGTCACCTTCTCACCCTGAGCCTCCAGAACTGCCACAGGTGTGGGGTAGTGGTCTTGGACCCTCTGTCTGGTGACCAGTACTTCACCTGGGGAAGTTCCTTGCAACTCCACAGATACTGCTGTTGGTGCTGGGCAGAGCACAGTAAAGTTTGGCCCTGATACCAGTTCTTCTGCTGGAGACTCATCAGGTTGTTCTTTCTCAGCAGAAAAGTCTATTAAATCCCCTGTGTCTGCAACTGGTGTCTGGGGATAGAGGTTCACCATCTCCTGTCCGTGGAACCCAGAAGATGCTATCGGTGCTAGGCAGAGGTTAGCAGAGCTCTGCCCTGTTGTCAGCACTTCAACTTTGGGGACGGCAATCTCCAGATTTTCCACTGCCGATTCTCTGGCATGCTGCTGGATAGGCACATTCCTCCATCCAAGATCATCCCATGCAGAAACCGGATCATCAAGGTCAGTCAGCACTTGCTGCATCCGCCATAAGACCTCCGCGTCCATAGCTGCGGGGGCAGGTTGGCAAAGCACACTGTTACTCTGCCACATTGCCGGCTCATCAGCCAGGATTTCAGAGTTGTCAACTGGTATTTCCTGATAGTCCCAGGCAAAGGGAGACTATCCCTGGCGTTGAGCAGAGTCTAGCAGCCGTCTGTAGGTGATCACCAGCTCCCATTCCTGAACGGCCAGAAAATCTATATCTTCCAGTGCCCAGTGCACTTCTGAGACATTCAGTAGCCCTTCTCTGAAATCCATGATTTCGTCCAACCGCCACTCCAAATCACTCCAAAAATTTAGGGTCCCCTGTCAGCTTCACATACAACAGTCCCAGGCCGCCGTAGCCAAAGCCTTGGGCTGTCATCCGCTATCCAAGGGCATGCTTGGGATACATGCCAACGGAGGGCTCTGTAGCTCTCATCCAGCCACATCTCTGCCCAGATCATCCTGCTTAATACAGCTGTCTGCTCCTTGTGCGGTTTTTCTTCCAAAAACAGCACCCGCAATCCATACTGCGACCAGTACCTTTCCTGGATGGAGGGGAGAACTTTTCCCTGGTGTCGCTGCTCACGGGCTAGTGCTTCCTCCTAGAATTCATAGCAGATAGAATCAAACCATCGCAGCAGGACCTGCTCTGATACTGGTCCTCTGTGCTGTATCTCTCGCAACCTCCTTTTGAATTCCTCTTCCATGGCGGCTGGTATCTGTACCTCTCCTATCCTCTCCTGCTATCCAGACCTTGGATCCAGGTGTAAGTTTGGATGTTCCAGACTGCAGGAAGCGTCCCACTGCTTGCCACCAATGTAACGAAACGTCCCACACTCCACTTGAGTGCTTCCGTCATATACCGCTTCCTCCCCGTCTGAATATAGATATCAGATATTCCAACCGCTCACAAGCACAAAACAAGATGATACTTGTTTAGTTGCTGAACATGGACTCTTTATTAGAACCAAAATACAAGTCTTATATACAGTAGAAGAGGAAGTCCCCCCTCCTGCTCATATTACTCTTATGCCCTGTACACACTATCGGACATTCCGACAACAAAATCCATGGATTTTTTCCAATGGATGTTGGCTCAAACTTGACTTGCATACGCACGGTCACACAAATCTTGTCGGAAATTCCGAATGTCAAGAACGCAGTGACCTACAACACATATGACGAGCCGAGAAAAATGAAGTGCGGCTCTTTTGCTTGATTGCAAGCATGCGTGGAACTTTGTGTGTCAGAATTGTGTATACACGATCGGAATTTACGGCAACGGATTTTGTTGTCGGAAAATTTGAGAACCAGATCTCAAATTTTGTGTGACGGAAATTCCGATGGAAAATGTCCGATGGAGCCTACACATGGTCGGAATTTCCGACAACAAGCTCCCATCGAACATTTTTCATCAGAAAATCCGACCGTGTGTACGGGGCAAAACAATACACCTGTAACCAGAAACAGAATTAACATGAGCTAATTAACTAATCCCTTAAAGCAGCCGATGTGACTCCGTGCCCTCCTGAGCATTGTTGTGATTAATCAGGATTTCACTACAGGTCAGACTTGTTGTCACTGAGCTTCAGACAGTAGATTATACATTATCATAAGTATAAACACAGGACACCTTCTCACAATAGCAGGAGCTCCAGCAGGAGTCGGCCTACTACATTGTACAGAGGCCAATGTGATCAGCTCTCTCAACTAACATGTTGAGTTCAGAATCAAACAAACCAAGAATAGTCTTTACATATATCCTGGGAGATATTGTAGATAAATATTACTGTCTCATTTTAAGTAATCCAAGATATATTTTCTCAGTCACCCTGTGCCAGGATGGTGCATGGGGAGCTGAAACATGGGTTTCCCAACCTTTCCAAGGGATTATTGGTTCCACGGGCCCTCCCGTCACAGTTCCATTCTCTCTAGTCAGGTTCTCTGATTTTAATGGATAATATCCCTCAGACATTCTCACCACATATTACTTTGGAATCCAGATATATGTTATCAGTGCCCATCAACACGCAAAGACCCTTGACGATCCTCTGATGCTTATTCGGTTTCATACCCTTGTTTGGTTCCTGCTGGGTATCCCCCTTTTTTTATTTTTTTTGAATGGCTGGAAACATAAGAGCAAATGCTACTTACATGGTTCTATACTATGTGCGCTCATAGCAAATAGTCATATATCTTATGCCAGTTGAAATATGCATGAGTCCTTCCTCTGGTTTTACATTTTGACACCTTATTGGTTTTGCTCACTATAGCACTTATAAAGTCAGTGTTACACATGACTGTTTTTATTGTTAAATTGCAGGCTGCGGTAATGAGCAATCATTGCCTTCAGATTTAGATAGACTAACTCGTTTTATAGCCTACATCCTGTGCCTCCCACATACCTCCCACTTTGTTTTTTTTTCAGGATTTTAGATCACACCTTTGTTATTCATTACAGCAAACACAACTTTAGGAGCCCCTCTACGGTTAGTAGAAGAGTGCGCAATTGATATTATTGTATACAATTTCCTTGGTTAAATGGACCTCTTCCTCTTTTTTTTCATTTTCTCCTAAATTTAGTTCCCCCCCCCTCCCTCCCCACACCATTTTTTTATTTTATTTTCCTTTTGTTGTGAGTAAAGGGATTTCAAACCCCTACTAGTTCTCAACTCTGTCAGAATGGCCTATTCTTCTGTTGGGAAAAAATACCACATTGATCTCATATATTGTTTTGCACATAGTGGCCCGAACACCGTCTTCTAGAGTCCCTCAGCAGCTCTTGCGGCTCCTCCCCACATCAGATAACCCCCTAGGAGAAGTACTCTCCCAGGGGGGTTAACTTGTGGGCGTGCTCCCGAGTCCATTATTCGGCGCCCATAGTCACCGAATGTATGACTTGGCCCCACCCCCCGATGCCCGCATCATTGAATATGATTGACAGCAGCAGGAGCTAATGGCTGTGCTGCTATCAATCTATCCAATCAAGAGCCGAGAATCCTGGGTAGAGGAAGAGCGTGTCCCCACCGGATAAAGTTCCAGGGCTCAGGTAAGTAAAACGGGGGACTGGGGGGGGGGCGGTCACTGCCAGGTGTTTTTTCACCTAAATGCATAGGATGCATTAAGGTGGAAAAACACAAGGGTTTACAACCCCTTTAAGGGGCCTCAATATGCCAGAGAGAAGAGTGTCGCTTCTGAGAACTGAAAAAAGTTAAACCATCTTTTGTATAGAGACACATTTCCAGTCTCAGTCTATACCAAAACTGTTTGATAGACATTTCCCTGAGGCATACCATGCGCCAAATCCACACCATAAATCTTTTATGGAGGTGTCCATCTTGATACACAAAGACAATGGGGTTATATGGCACACTCTGAATATGGCTATACAGTGGTTTAAAAAGAAAGTTAAAAAACACTAATATTAGTGATTATGAGGGGATCACTGAGCGGGGGAATAGATCAAGACCATTAAAATAAGTCCATGTGAGGATGACAAATTTGCTGTCCTTAGAGGCTTCCAGCTAAAGAAAGCTAGAAGAGACTCTAGAAACGTAAAAGAGGGACAAAAAGCAGTGCCTTCTAAGTGTAGCAGATAAATTACTTTAATGAATAAGGAATATGAATAGCACTCACAAACAAGCGAACATATCCAGCATTGTATGTAAAGCATTCACTCTGCCCCGAGATGATGCCAAGTGTTGATGCTTGCTGTGAGCGGCTGTAGCTGTGGGCGATCCGACCGCACTGGTGGCTCCCAGCGCTTCCGGAAAGCTGAGATGGAAAACAGCGGTGCACGGAGACACTCAAAGATGACGTCACTTCCGGGCACAGGGTCAGCGGACGGTGCGCGTGTTCAGAGCATGCGTGCTCCTTCCTCAGGCTCTGCTGGGGGCCATCTTAGAATAGGTATATATATACACCTCATGCAAGGGTATACTATCAAACTTGCTCCTTCCTCAGGCTCTGCTGGGGGTCATCTTAGAATAGGTATATATATATAAACCTCATGCAAGGGTATACTATCAAACTTGCAGGGCGGGTAACCATGGAAACATTTATACAGAAGCGAAAAGCCATACTTACTAATACACAAATGGTGTTAAAAAAGGATTATGTAAACAATAATTGTGGAAACAACAAATGACCAGTAAAGGTATAGCTGGGTGGCAAATGTATATATAATGCCCCGTATACACAATCTGATTTTCTGACAACAAATGTTGGATGTGAGCTTGTTGGGGGAAAGTCCGACTGCGTGTATGCTACATCGAACATTTGTTGGAGGACTATCCGCCAACAAATGTTGGCTAGCAGGTTCTCAAATTTTCCGCCAACAAATGTTTGTTGTACGAAAGTCTGTCTGACAAAAGTCCACACATGCTCGGAATCAAGTACGAGCCGGAAGCGCTCGGTCTTGTAAAACTAGCGTTCATAATGGAGATATCACGTACGTCTTGTACGTCACTACGTTCGTATTTGTTGGCCAACATTTGTGTGACAGTGTGTATGCAAGACAAGTTGGAGCTAACATCCTTCGAACAAAAATCCACGGTTTTGTTGTCAGAAAGTCCGATCGTGTGTACGGGTCATAACAGTAAAAAACAATTAGGATATAATAAAATTACATGTACATATACACACAAACTTAAGTAAATAAAGCCTGGTACACACGATCGGACGTTAACCAAACTTTTCCGTGGATTTCTGTCCAAAGGGCATTGGCCGTAAACTTGCTATACATACACACGGCAGAACTTTTTATGCAACAAACACGAACGTAGTGACGTTTCAACATACTAACGACACTTCAAAAGAGGAAGTTCAATTCTCCGGCGCCACCCTTTGGCCAACTTCTGTATTATTGTCTGATCTTTTGCATTGGTTCCGAGCATGTGTGTTTGTACTTGGTACTCAAGTCCGATGGTTTTGTGTACACACGATCGGACCTGCCGACGTAGGACTTTTGTTGCCGCCAAGTTTGTCTGTTCGCACAGCCAACATTTGTCCGATGAAAACCGAAAAAAGTTTGTCCGATGGAGCGTACACACGGTCGGATGTTGCCTTAAAACTAGTAATTTGCATGTTTGTTGTCAAAAAGTCCGATCGTGTGTATGGGCCTTAATAAGTGTAATGCTAATTGATTATTTTTTGAAAAGGGATCAATTAAAATTATATATATTTATATTATATATTTTATATATATATATATATATATATATATATATATATATATATATATATATATATATATATATATATATATATATATATATATTATTAAAAGCAATATATTAAAATGATTTTATATGTGCAAATGATATATTTAAAAGATGATACTTTTTGGGGGATTATTTTATTATATACTGCGTAATATAAATAATAGATATTCATTAATATGTAGCTGGTTAATCACAAGACAGAGGTTGATAATTAATGTATGTATTGTATATATTATAAATTTTTTTTGTGATTATTTTTCAAAGGGCTATCATTGTATGACAATCCCCACTGATGTGGGCTGTGTGAAACCAGTGATTTCTATACTGGCCCTTAGAAAATTGGTAAAACAAATTAGATTACAGAAGGATGTTGATTTCAAATACCATCATTAACCACTTCAGCCCCCGAAGGATTTACCCCCTTCCTGACCAAAACATTTTTTGCGATAAGGCACTGTGTCATTTTAACTGATAATTGCGCAGTCGGGCGACATTGTACCCAAACAAAATTCATGTCCTTTTTTCCCAAAAATAGAGCTTTCTTTTGGTGGTATTTGATCAAAAACAAAATTCCTATGCTCGCCAAACCTATGCTTGCCTATGTGTCACGTGTTTACGTGTTTACACATAGGAGGACTCTGGGCCATCCCAGATGATGACCATGTCATTAGTATAGCGTCCTTAGTATACTAGGTGGGAAGCGTAGGGGTTATTTTGCCAAATGTGAAGGTTTTCCCAATGGCCCATGCTGAGATTTGCATAGCTGGGGGCAAAATTTGCCCCCATAACTGTGCCTTGGGTCTGGATATAGAAATTACCATTGGATTTGAAGTGATTGCATGTTAGTCAATATTCCAAAGCTTCCAAAAGACATTTTACCTGGTGAGGATTAAGAAGTGGGTCCTCATTGAGAAAATACTGTACAGCCTGTAGCCCAATGTTATGAGGTATGAAGGTGTAGAGTGATACCACATCTAGCAAGAGCCAATGATACAAAGAGGGTTCCCAAGGGTATTTCAGTAGCATGTTTAACAGCTGGATACTATCCTTAATGTATGAGGGGAGATTCTGTACTATAGATTGCAGGAAGTGAATTATATATATTGAAAAGTAACTCGTGACACTTTCTATTGCTGCAACAATCGGTCTCCCAGGCAGATGGACTAAGTCCTTGTGGATCTTTGGAAGATGATAAAAAATAGGGCCTTTTAGAGAATTCATGTTTAAGAAATTCTACTTCAGATGTAGTAATGATACCATCAGCTGCGGCCTTATCAATCAAATTATGGACTTCTATAGAAAACTGTGGTAATGGATCACTGGTAAGTTTTAGGTATATAGAGCTATCTGAAAGAAGCCTAACGGATTCCAACTGGTAATCTGAACGATTTTGAACTACTATACCACCCCCTTTATCTGCTGACCTAATAATGAGCTGTTGATTGTCAGTAAGCTGCTTTATGGCTATGGATTCAGCGGAAGTCAGATTAGATGATGACTGTGTAGGTGTAGTGCTCTGTTGACACATGCGGAGAATATCAGCATAGTCAACCCGATAAAAACTTTGGACATAGGGAACTTTTGCAAATGTGGGGTTAAATATAGATTTAGGTTGAAATTTCGTATGCTGGATAGGCGGGGATGTAGTCAAATGTTGGGTAAGTACTTCAACATAGTCATCTGGATCCTCAGTATATAGGTGCTCCAGCTGATCCAGTGCCCTCAATTCTGAAGTCCTGAAATCAGGGGAAACCTCTATTGGTAGACTGTGGCCCAAATTACTAATATCACAATCTGAATCTGGATTTTGGTTTTTGAGGGCTTGGATGTTATAATACCGTTTAACAGTGATGTTTTTAATAAAACTGTTTAAACCACGAAAGAGAGTGAAAGGATTAGGGGATGCTGTGGGAGCAAAGGTAAGACCGCATGCCAAGAGGAACTGTTCAGCTGTGGACAAGACGTGATCTGGCAAGTTAAAGATCGTTATAGTTTGCGTACCTTCTCCTTTCTTTTTGGTTCTCCGTCTTCCCCCTCTCCTGCCTCTCCTATGCCAGGATTGGGTGGGGGGACCACTAAAAAAGAGGAGTGAGAGAGTGATGGATCATCTTTAACACTAGAATTGGAAGGAGATGATGGGTTTGGTACAACCAAAATGGTGCCAAGAATGTCACCTATGTTATCCTGTTCATCCATAGAACTCGAGGATGTGGCAATAGAGGTTGGGATACTAGAATCAGGCAATACTGACATGGAACCTAATCCTGTCATGTCACATGGTGGGGCAATATTAGAAACTGAAGTTGGAATCTGGTATAATAAAGATCCGCGTTTAGGAAAAGAGTTGCAGCCTCCCCTAATTGGTTCCCAAGGGGACCTATAGGAGTAGGTAAAGGAGAGTGGGGAAATGGCGCTACCCTATATGGCACAAAGTGTTTAAATGTGAAGTGATAGGGTTATAATTCTAACCTAGCATAAAATAAAATAAAATACCAGTGTACATAATCCTGAGAAAGAGTAAATATAAAAATGACTGAAAAAACAATAAAAAGTGTACAGACCATCTACCACTGGGTATATGGATTGTGTTATAAAGTGAATAAGAGTTGTGGGTATATGTGAATGGGTAGAGATGCAACTCAACTAAATTGAGTTTTTAAAAGCACATATACCCTCACCCGTCCACACCAAGACCTAAAATAAAATATAAACCAATCCAATGACCAGAAATAACAATAGTAATAAACCATAAAAAAATATATATATGCAGATTTCTCCACACCTTAATGCATGTGAACATTAATAATATAAACCACCCAGCAGACCATGCATATAAAGTCCACGGTAATTAATTAATAGGTAAGTGTTCAATAATATGGTCCAAGTCCCTGGACAAAAAGTGAACTTACAAACAAAACGTGGTCTCAGATTCCAAACAAAAATTCAAGTGACTTCCGTCGGAGGTGCAGAGGACCAACATGGCTATCCAAGGGGGAGATCTATGTATAGCTGCCCATTCTATGCTTACTACCCCTGCAGGGGTAACTACTTTCGGTGAGTGGGGACCCATTGGGGGAGCACCAAGTCACCATACCTGCCGTGCACAGAAGTCACTTGAATTTTTGTTTGGAATCTGAGACCACGTTTTGTTTGATTACTTTTTATCTTTTATATTTTTTTTCATTTATGGCAAACACTTTTTCACAATAAGTTCACTTTTTGTCCAGGGACTTGGACCATATTATTGAACACTTACCTATTAATTAATTACCGTGGACTTTATATGCATGGTCTGTTGCTTAGTGGATGGTCTAGGCTTCTTTAAAAAAAAAATAACACCCTGTTGGTGTTATAATCATCAAAGTCTCTACGGAGTTATTGTAATTTAGTTCTGATAAGACAATCCTCTTGGAATTTAGTATTGAGTTTATGTTTTCTGAACCAAGATGTGGGTAAGGAAGTGATCTGCGATTTAAGGGCATGGATTAGGTCTGTGGTTTTGAAGAGAAGAAGAGTATATTGAATATCTCTTTGCTGGGTAATGATGTCTATCCATTTTTGGGTGCAGAACTTGGATATGTTGGACCACTCACGAGCTAGATCTGGACCCAAAAATGAAGTTTTGAGGTTTCTGAGACCCCTAGGAGAGATTTTGTATGTCAAATATTGGTCTAAGAAAAACCTATTCCACCATTGGTGATTAGCTGCATTAATGGTATCTCCTATTTTGCGTAATCTTGCACAAATCATTCTGTATGTGGATCTGGGGACTGATGTGGAAGGATAAAAAAATATTCAGAAATATAGTATACAACTCATCAAGGATGGTATATTTGGCAGATTCAATGTCTCGTATAATTCCCATGGCCCCCCAAGGACAACTAGATAGGGATCTTTATATGTTGCCACAATTAGCAACAGAAATGGTAAAGGATAATTAAATTAATACACGACAATTAAAATAATACAATACAATGAAAAGCCTATACTCAGTGGCAGCACATATATGGCTTCTATACCATGATAACATACAGACAATGGGGTTATATGGCGCACTCTGGATTTGGCTATACAGTGGTTTAAAAAGAAAGTTAAAAAATACTAATATTAGTGTTTATGAGGGGATCACTGAGCGGGGCAATAGATCAAGTCCATTAAAATAAGTCCATGTGAGGATGATAAATTTGCTGTCCTTAGATGCTGCCAGCTAGAGAAAGCTAGAAGAGACTCTGGAAACGTAAAAGAGGGACAAAAAGCAGGGTCTTCTAATGCTGCGTACACACGGGCGGACTTTTCGACCGGACTGGTCCGACAGACTTTCCAGCTGACTTTCGACGGACTTTTGACGCACTTCCGACAGACTTTCTAACGAACGTACTTGCCTACACATGATGACACCAAAGTCTGACGGATTTGTATGTGATGACGTACACCGGACTAAAATAAGGAAGTTGATAGCCAGTAGCCAATAGCTGCCCTAGCGTAGTTTTTTGTCCGTCGGACTAGCATACAGACAAGCAGATTTCTGGGTCTGGCGGAGTTACGACGTAAAGATTTGAAGCCTGTTCCAAATCCAAAGTCCGTCAGATTTGCGACTGGAAAAGTCCGCTGAAGGTCCGGTGAAGCCCACACACGATCGCATTGTCCGCCAGATTTGGTCCGTCAGACCAGTCCGGTCAAAAAGTCCGACTGTGTGTACGCCCCATTAGTGTAGCAGATAAATTACTTTAATGAATAAGGAATATGAATAGCACTTACAAACGAGCAAATATATCCAGCATGTATGTAAAGCATCCGCTCTGCCCCAGAGAGGCTAAAGCAGTTGACAGTTTACAACCTGTATGATTTGTCACACAGTTCCATACCCAATTCAGGAAGATGGAAAATATTTTCTTAAAACACTGGTCCATATTGACTGAGGACCCTCACTTGAAACCAACACTTACTTATCGACATGTAGTCACCTATAGATGAGCAAAAAATATAAAAGCCCAAATAGCCCCAAGCAAAATGAAACCTTTACGTCACACCTCCAGTGCCCCCTTAACCCTCCTTAACATTAAAGGGATGTATCAATGTAGGAAACCCTTGTGTCTCACATGTTTTTTTTACATGCTCTTCCAAGTACATAGTGTACTGTTTGACCTGTCCATGCGGCCTGCTGTATGTAGGTCGTACTATACGTACACTCAAAAAAAGGTTTGGTAAGCATAAGAATTTTGTGGAAAAACGTTCTGACAAACACACCATCCCAAGACATTTCACAGTGTTTCATAGCCCGTCCTCATCAGGACTACAGGTTATAGAAGCTATCCCTAATAATCTTCCCATAGCTAAACATTATAAATGGCTTTGCGAGAGAGAAAATGATTGGATTTATCAATTAGACACTATTGCCTGGGGGCCTTAATGAAGGTATTGAAATCAACATCCTTCTGTAATCCAATTTGTTTTACCAATTTTCTAAGGGCCAGTAGAGAAATCACCTACACAGCCCTTATCAGTGAGGATTGTCGTACAACGATAGGAGAGAAAGAGAGAGGCGCCTCTGAGCGTAGACTTTTCTTAAAACTTTAATAATATATTAGCTTATCAACTCACATTTAAGTGGTAAGTATGAGCATATAGGTTCCAGCAAGGGTAAGTGATGGCGATCCGGCTTTCTCGGTCCTTCACGCAGGGGCGCTGTGTGCATGGAAAACCACTGCTATAGAAGAAAAGCCAGCTGCAGTGGGAAGACTCAAAGCGAGGCGCAATGGGAAGGATAGCACCGGAGGATGACGTCACATGTTATGCGACGCGTTTCGTGAGCATGCGCACTGCGAGTATTATGGCAAGCCGCGCTTCTTTTTCAAACAGACAGCACCCATGCGTGAAGGACCGAGGAAGCAGGATCATCATCACCTGGACTTACCCTTGTTGGGACCTATATGCTCATACTTACCACTTAAATGTGAGTTGATAACCTAATGTATTATTAAAGTTTTAAGAAACATCTACACTCAGAGACGCCTCTCTCTTTGTCTCTTGCAGTGCTTTTGGAACCTGGTTTCTGTTTCTATATGATGGCAGCCTTGAATGCTCTGGACTTTTTATTTCCCACATGTTATTGATTATCTACATGGACTAATTTAGACTGTGTATCCTAGACTTTTTTAATTGCATTTGCGATATTTTTGGGATATTAATGGTTCTAGGTTTTTTGCTCCTTGACAACTTGTGTTGTTGTACAACGATAGCCCTTTGAAAAATAACAACAAAAAAATATTAACAATATATACAATACATAAATTAATTATCAACCCCTGTCTTGTGATTAACCAGCTACATATTAATGATTTGAATATCTATTATCATCTATATTACATAGTATATAATAAAATAATCCCCAAAATAGTATTCTCTTTTAAATATATCATTTGCACATATAAAATCATTTTAATGATTTTAATAACAAATATATATATATATATATATATATATATATATATATATATATATATTATTATTATTATTATTATACAGTATTTATATAGCGCCAACAGTTTACGTAGCGCTTTACAACTTGAGGGTAGACAGTACAAATACAATACAATTTGATACAGTAGGAATCAGAGGGCCCTGCTCCTTAGAGCTTACAATCTAAGAGGGGAGGTCAAGAGATACAAGAGGTAATAACTGTGGGTGATGTGCTGATTGAGAAGATAAATGTACAGTTGTTAGGTGGGGGCCAGATAGGCTTCTCTGAAGAGATGAGTTTTCAGGGATCGTCTGAAAGTGGATAAAGTAGGAGAAAAACGGACGGATTGGGGTAGAGCATTCCAGAGGATGGGGGAGGCTCTGGAGAAGTCCTGAAGGCGAGCATGGGATGAGGTGACAAGGGAGTTTGAGAGCCGGAGGTCTTGGGAGGACCGAAGAGAATGATTAGGTTGGTATTTTGTGACTAGGTTAGAGATGTAGCTAGGGGCCAAGTTGTGGATGGCTTTGTAAGTTATAGTTAGTATCTTGAATTTAATTCGGTGACTGAGTGGCAGCCAATGGAGGGATTGGCAGAGGGGTGTAGCAGACGCTGAGCGGTTTGTGTGGTGGATGAGCCTGGCCGCAGCGTTCATGATGGACTGAAGTGGGGATAGCCTATTTAGAGGTAAACCAATGAGGAGGGAGTTGCAGTAGTCAAGGCGGGAGATGACCAGGGAGTGGATTAGAAGCTTTGTGGTGTCGATGGTTAGGAAGGGGCGTATCTTGGAAATGTTGCGAAGACAGAGGCGGCAAGCTTTGGATAGTGATAGAATGTGGGGTCGAAAGGTTAGTTCAGAGTCCAGGATTACACCTAGGACCTTGGCGTGGGGAGATGGGTTGATAGTTGAGCCGTTGATCTTGACAGGGAGATCAGGGGAAGTGGCACCTGAGGGAGGAAATATCATGAGCTCGGTTTTGGATAGGTTGAGTTTGAGAAAGTGATGTGACATCCAGGCTGATATGTCTGCTAATAAGTTGGTAATGCGTGAGGAGACAAGTGGAGAGAGCTGGGGGGTGGAGAGATAGATTTGGGTGTCATCAGCGTAGAGATGATATTTAAAGCCGTGGGAGGCAATCAACTGACCCAAGGAGGTGGTGTAGATTGAGAAAAGGAGAGGTCCGAGAACAAAAGCAATATATATATTGCTTTTAATATATTATCCTTTTTAAAAAATGGTCGTTTGCTGTAACTAAATTATTTACACAATTATTGTTTACATAATTTTTTTTTTGTTTACATAATCATTTTTGAACACCATTTGTGTATTAGTAAGTGCGGCTTTTCGCTTCTGTATAAATGGTTACCCGCCCTTTAAGTTTGATAGTATACCATTGCATGAGGTGTGTATATATATATATATATATATATATATATATATATATATATATATATATATATATATATATATATATATATATATACCTATTCTAAGATAGCCCCCAGCAGAGTCTGAGGAAGGAGCACGCATGACCCTGTACCCGGAAGTGACATCATCTTCAAGTGCCTCCGTACACCGCTGTTTTCCATCTCAGCTTTCTGGAAGCGCTGGGAGCCACCAGTGCGGTCGGATCGCCCACAGCTACAGCCGGTCACAGCAAGCATCAACACTCGGCATCATCCCAGGGCAGAGCAGATGCTTTACATACAATGCTGGATTTATTTACTCGTTTGTGAGTGCTTTTCATATTCCTTATTCATTAAAGTAATTTATCTGCTACACTTAGAAGGCACTGCTTTTTGTCCCTCTTTTACATCTTGATACACAAGCAGGCAAATTTTGAAGTAACACACCAATACTCAGACCCCAAAGGTAAATTTTTATTATTTTTTGTATTATTTAAACCATATATTTATTGAAATTTTGCAAAGAGGTACAAAAGTATTGGATATCAAGTAGTTGTACATAGTAGTATATAATGTTCAGTTAGGCAGTCCGAGTGTGCAATAAAATGAACAATAGTATAAGTAATTGCTTCATGAGATTAGAAGTAACATTAATAAAACAATAACCACATATTAACACCTTGACAGAGGGGAGGGTGAGATGGAGTCTGCTCTCCTGTAGTAGTCTTATTGTTTGGACTTGATTAGGGTATATCACTTCCAATTCATGAGTGCTAGGTGGGGGTTGGCAGCCGCATCCCCTCCGTCACCCCTGTGGGAGCAAACAGGTGGTGAAACAGGTGCAGACTACCCCCCAGGAGTCTTCTCTGTTATTTATGGAAGGAGCATATGAGTTTAACTAAAGACTATAAGGACTAGGAGTAGGGATAGGGTCAAGGGTGAAACAGAATTGAATGTAAGTTTATCTTTCTGATGATGTGGCCCATAAAAAGTGCCTTTGTGTCATAACTAGGGTTACATGGTAATGGTCGGACAGCAGGTAAGTTTGCCATGACTGTTGGTAGTAGAAATAGATCAAGTGGTCTTGGATGTAGATGTATTGCCGCACCTGACTACTTGCCACCACGAGAAAGTTTTGTGGTAGCTTCCTCTACTAGAAGGCCATCATGAGTTCATGCTGCAGTGTGTGTTTACCATTTCAAGAGTTTTTTCAATAGTGGAAGTTGTAACTGATTTCCACAAGCGAGTGATGCTGAGTCTGGTTGCTAAAAGGATATTTGTTGTTATTATTAGTCTTAGGGGGATAGGGATGTCTTCTATTGTTAGATTTAAGAGCACCAGTGCAGGGGAGAAGGGGATGTGGCAGTTGGAGACATTCCTTAAGATCTGGATATATTGGATTAGCAAGGCTGCATGTTAGGACATGAACATAGGATATGGATTAGACCAACTCTTGCTTTTTGGCATCTCCAGCAGGAATCAGTTGCTTGGGGACCAAAGGAGGTAAGTCTGGTAGGAGTTAGGTACCATCTTTGAGAGATCTTTTGGGATAGTTCCCATAGGGATGAGCAACAGGTAGATTGATATATATATTTGAATGCTTTTCGCCATTGTTCCTCGGTAAAGAGGTCTCCCAAGTCCGATTTCCCAGTGTAGATGTGAGGTAGATGTAATAAAATATTTCTTCCGGTGCAAAGTGTTGTAGAATAATGAAATACCTTTTTTTTGTTTAGGCGATGAGTGTGTTAAAAAGCACCATATGGTAGAAGGTGGGGAGTATATTAGTTTAGGTTTGGGTAGAGTAGATAAGCAATGGGTTACCATTTAGTGAGTGAAATATTCTGAGGCTGGGAGAAGGTTTTTAAGTTTGAATTGGAGAACAGGTCTTGAATGTGTAGGATACCTTTGCCTATCCACTGGGATAGCAAGAGGTCTGGCGTTAGTTGTGTGAGGACTCCTAATATGGTTTGTGAGGGTGGTAGTGCTATTTCTGTAAGTGCTTTCCATGCCTGCGCCGAGGCTTTCATTGTAGGGCAAAGGGCATTCGATACAATGATGCCTAAAGGGATCCCTAAAATCCGAGTTTTTAGGTCTGATCTAATGAGTGTGGAGGATTCTATTTGTCCCCAGTGAGTGCTGTGGGAAGACTAGTAGTTGCGTTAGTATGGTGGCTAGGTAGTAATCTGCTACGTCTATATAGCAAAGTCTATGTAGCCTGATCCTCCTGCTAATCTATGTTTGATGAGTTTCGAGTCGGCACATCTGGGTTTCTTGCCTTGCCAGATTAACTTGTTTAGGATGGTTTGTAGGGACTAGGGATGGGCCGAACAACCCCCCCATATGGTTCGTACCAGAACATACGAACAGGCAAAAAATTTGTTCAAACACACAAACACTGTTAAAGTCTATGGGACACGAACATGAAAAATCAAAAGTGCTAATTTTAAAGGCTTATATCCATGCTATTGTCTTAAAAAGTGTTTGGGGACCTGGGTCCTGCCCCAGGGGACATGTATCAATGCAAAAAAAAGTTTTAAAAACAGCCGTTTTTTCGGGAGCAGTGATTTTAATAATGGTTAAAGTGAAACAATAAAAGTGTAATATTCCTTTAAATTTCGTACCTGGGGGGTGTCTATAGTATGCCTGTAAAGTGGCGCACATTTCCCGTGTTTAGAACAGTCTTACATGATGGAAACTCAGAGACAGCGCCGATCATTCGACAGTGTTAAAGCAGCTCGGCGCGCCAAAGGAATCAAGTACAGTGTCATGTTTCCGGCTAAACTGCAGGTGGTGGATGGAGAGACTGTCCGTTTTTTCACTGTCCCTAAAGATGCTGCTGCTTGGCTAGAGGCGCTGCCGCCGTAGCGATGTCGTTCCAACTGCAGAATGATGCCTCTGTTTTACATACGTTCTCAAGTTACTGTTGGTATGGGTAAGCAACTCAGTTAGGTTATACTTTGAGTTCCTCTGACTTTGTTTGCCCCAACTGAGTGCTTCCAGAAATGTAGTGGTTGCCCATACTGTTTGCAGTACTACTATATGCTACCTGGATCACTATGTCATCTGCTTGCTGTACTTACCTGGATGACTGGAAGCTTTTCTCCCTCTTAAAGCTGATCGTGTTGGAGCTATATACCCTGTTGTATCAACTTCCATTGTACTGTTAAATTCCTGCAACTCACTTCTAAGTGTGTGCCCCTGCTTTGTCAGGTGTAAGCAGTTATATTGGATTTTTATTTTATTTTATTCTTCCTTTTCACTCCACTTAGATAGCTCTGGATTGAACTTTTTGTATTTCATACCACAAGTTCCTGTGCTCAGAATAGACTGGGATATGTCCTAGCTTGTTTGCACGTCCCCAACCTGTGTGGTTTGTAGTCCTAGGACTAAGGGTGTTATGGGATTTAAGTGCAGCTCTCTGTTTCGAGTTGCATGGGGTGGGGGAGGTTGGCTGTTGCTGACCAAGATTTTTGTTATGGGTGGTCTTTTTGTTTTTTTCTTTTTTTACTGTTCAGGTTAAGTTGGTCTATCACAAATGATACTCGCCCATGTTGGCGATTGCATGGGTATGATACTACTCGGAGGAGGGGGCGCTCTATTGGGCTCTGCTGCACCCGGGGGGAGCGGCTTGCCCCCCTTGGTCCAGGGGGCCCGGGTGCGACCACGGTTCTTTCTCCGGTCATTGTAATACCTCTGTTATTGCTAAATGTCTGATAGTATCATGGAACGTACGGGGGGGGGCTTAACTCGGCCATTAAAAACGCTCCTTGGTACTTAATTACTTGCGGAAACTCCACCCGCAAATCTGTATATTGCAGGAAACACACCTGGTGGGCTCGAGAGTCATGTGTCGGAAAAGGGCCTGGGTCGGTGCTCACTACCATGCTCCCTATTCTAATTACGCTAGGGGTGTCAGAGTTTTAATCCACAGATCCTTGCTCTTTCAGCTCATAGATGTTAAACTGGACCCCAACGGTCGTTATGTTATTATACATGCACTGATCTCTGAGACCCCCTATGTGATAGTAGGGATCTACCTGCCCCCCCTGTGGATATTGATGTACTTCATAGGCTGATTGCAGCAGATTACGGTGTACAATGTAGATAATGTGTTATTATTAGGGGATTTCAATTTGGTGCCGTTCAGGGAACTGGATAGGCTGCATGCCTCTGACCCCCCACAACATGGTCCCTCTCACTGGGCTACCACCTTCCACATGACCGATGTCTGGAGGCATTTCCATCCCTCGGACAGAGCATACACCTGCCTCTCCACGTCCTGCCGGACCATGTCACGGATAGATTTGGCTTTTGCCTCTCCAGCAATGTTGCAGAGAGTGATCTCTATGGAGATCCTGTCTAGGGGTATCTCCGATCATGCTCCATTGTCTGTCACCATTTGAACCTCACCAGAGGAGGGTGTGAGAGTGTGGAGGCTGTCCGGGGGCTGGATTTCAGGCCCAGAGATTCAGGCGGTAATGCCAGAAGCACTTTGCAAATTTTGGATAGACAATGCAGATTCTGTGGAGCCTATGGTGCTCTGGGACATGGCTTAGGGGGGAATTTATCACCCGGATCGCTCAGCAGAAAAGACAGTCTGTGCAGTCTCTGCGGCAAATGGAGGAACAGGCGAGGTTACGCGAGGCAGCGTTTGTGTGAGGACCGGTGCAGAGTAATTACATAGCTTGGCAGGACACGTTGAGGGACCTATCCTTGTTTAGATTAGATATCACCAAGAAATCTAGGATCGACGGTGCCCAAAGTGTCTTTGAATTTGGGGACAAAAACAGCAGGTTGTTGGCCTAGTTAGCCAGAGGACAACAATCAGTAACCCACATAGGGCGTCTGAGGGGACCCGACAGTAGTCTTCTGACGCTACAAGCGGATATTAATGAGAGATTCCTGAGTTTTTATCAGGCCCTGTACTCCTCTAGGGTCTCCTATAACGACCTAGACCTACTTCATTATTTAGACCAAATCCAGCTCCCCTCCCTTGAAGCAGACAAAAGAGAAAAATTGGAGGACGACATTTCCCTGGAGGAAGTGCAAGAGGCATTGGGTTCTATGCAATCTGGGAAGGCCCCGGGGCCAGATGGGATCCCTATAGAATTTTATTCCACCTATCAGGAATTGCTGGCACCCAGGCTTACGGCATTGCTGAAGCAATTCACAGCTCTGGGATGTCTACCTGATTCAATGTATGATGCGATAGTGGTGTTGGTGCCCAAGCCTGGTAAGGACCCTGAGGAGTGCGCCTCCTACAGGCCAATTATCGCTAATTAATGCTGATGCCAAAATGCTGGCAAAAATACTGGCCACCCGGCTCAGAGTAATGGATGATCTTGTGCATGCAGACCAGACGGGGTTCATGGTGGGTAAGGGCACCGACATTAATATCCATCGCTTATTTCTTAACCTGTCTACTTCCCATAGTAATGCCGGTACAAGAGTCATAGCCTCTCTGGATGCGGAGAAGGCTTTTGACTCCGTGGAGTGGAGATACCTTTGGGAGGTTCTGCGAAGGTTCGGGTTTGGACCCGAATTCCTCCACTGGCTAAGTCTGCTCTACCGTGCGCCTAGAGCTAGTATCCGTATAAACAGTAACCTTTCGGATTACCTTCTCCTTCAGATTGGGACCCGCCAGGGGTGCCCCTTATCGCTCAGCCTTTTTGCCTTGGTGCTGGAGCCTCTGGCGGTCCTGATTAGAGAATCTGACTGTATTGTAGGCCTTCGGGTTGGCCCTCTGGAGGAGAAAATATCCTTATATGCAGATGACACCTTGCTGTACCTGCAGGATGCTGAATCGTCACTGGATGCTGCCTTGGCAGCCTTTGATGAATTTGGAAGATTTTCAGGAATTCGCATTTATTGGGCCAAATCTGCCTTATTCCCCTTGGATGCGCAGGCCAAGGTGAATGGGACACGGACCCCCTTGCAATGGGTGGAGGAATTCAATTATTTAGTTATTAAAGTATCAAGGGATCTGGGCTCCTTCCAGCGCCTTAATCTCCAGCCAGTGGTCCAGCGTCTTAGAGATCATTGCTCTCGTTGGGCTAATCTCCCGCTTAATCTTCTTGGTCGCATTAATATTCTGAAGATGATTTACCTTCCCAAATTTACCTATATTTTCAGGAATTGTCCCATCTGGTTATCTCCGTCCTTCTTTAAAGACATAGACAGTAGCATTGGTTCTTTTCTGTGGCAGGGTGCTTCCCCTCGGTTAGCCAGACAAACTCTCCATCTTCCTGTAAGTTGTGGTGGCCTTGCCTTACCCAGTTTATTGGTGTACTATTGGGCAGCTATGCTTGTTAATGTGAGGTGGTGGTTTCAGCAATCTAGAGCAAATGCAGCTGTGTGTTTGGAGGCGGCCATAGTGGGTTCTCTTACGGAGCTGAGCAATTTGGTGTATAGGGGCTCCTCGGCGTATCCCTCCCTTCCGACCTCGACTGCGGCGACCCTACGGGTGTGGGCTATGGCCAGGCGACGGTTTATGTGTCCTAATAGGTGGTCCCCCTTTTGTCCCTTGTGGGGCAATCCTTCTCTCCCTCACTTTAGAACTATCCCAGATCCACAACATTGGGCCCGTTATGGCATTAAGCTGCTAAGAGATGTGGTCCAGGCTGGATCTCTTCTCTCGTTTAGGGCTCTTGCAGATAGATTTGCCCTCCCTGCTTGGATGCAGTTTAGGTATCTTCAGATGCGTCATGCAGCTAGGGCACAGTTCCCATTGCCTCCCAGTCTCAAAGCAGACCCTATTGAGGAGTTGCTGGCACAGGAATCCCTCGCTAAGATTATGTCTACATTGTATTTAGCTCTCATTCAAAAGGATTCACCCAAAATGGAAGCCCTATGGAATAAATGGAAAGCAGACTTACCTGATTTAGATAGAGAAACCTGGGAGGACTGTTTTGGGAATAGCTCTAAATTAGTGATTTCGTCTAGAGACAAGTTGATCGAAACAAAATTCTTACACAGGATATACTACACGGCTCAGAGACTGCATAGAATCTATCCGCTACGCTCCCCAAATTGCCCGTGGTGTCACTCACCACCTTTTTTCACATGTTTTGGACCTGTCCTCGACTATCGAGGTACTGGGCTGAGGTGGGGGAAGCTATTAATATTCACCTTCAGCTGAATATCCCAGTGACACTAGAGTTGGCCCTACTGGGTATCCAGGATGACGAGCAGAGACCTAGATACACTAAGATACTGATTTCGCTATTGTTTTTTACGCCAAAAAAGAAATCTTGTTAAAATCGACCTCTCATTTGCCCCCCACGATGAGATCATGGGAGGACTCAGTTAACGCAATATTACCATTATATAAGCTAACCTACATGAGTAGAGGGTGTCCTTTGAAGTACGAGCGGATTTGGCGGCTGTGGACGGATCCCACATATAGCACCTGCCCATAATTGTTGAGGCTTGCAAGTGTACTAGTTTTTTCTTGAGGTGATCCTGTGATGTTTTCCTCCCCTATCCCCCCTCCCCTTTCCCCTCCCACCCCCTTATCCCTCCATATACTGTGCACTTTTTGAATTATTGTGTGGTTACTCTACTATCCATGATGCCTGACGTTTTGTACCAATATCTTCAAATTGATATAATCTTCGTATGATTATGATTGTATTTATTTACTGTCCAGACAAAAATGTATCATACCAACTTCATTTATATATTTTTTTCCAATAAAGACCAACCTTGTTGTTAAAAAACATGGGAAACATGTGCCACTTTATAGGCATACTATAGACACCCCCCAGGTACGAAATTTAAAGGAATATTACACTTTTATTGTTTCACTTTAAGCATTATTAAAATCACTGCTCCCGAAAAAACGTCCGTTTTTAAAACTTTTTTTGCATTGATACATGTCCCCTGGGACAGGACCCAGGTTCCCAAACACTTTTTTATGACAATAACTTACATATTAACCTTTAAAATTAGCACTTTTGATTTCTCCTATAGACTTTTAAAGGGTGTTCCGCGGCTTTTGAATTTGCCTGCGAACACCCCAAATTGTTCCCTATTCGGCGAACAGGCGAACAGCCAATGTTCTGTTCGACCCCAACATAAAGCCCATCCCTAGTAGGGACTTAAAATAGGATTGAGGTATCGGAATGGGTATTGTTCTAAAAAGATAGAGCAATTATGGGACGTGGTTCATTTTGAATGATGCTAGTCTCCCTGACCACAATAGTTTGTGTCACGCTAGTTTTTGTAGGTCAGCCTGCAGCTTTTTAGTAAATGTTATATAGTTAGACGGGAAAAGATTTTTCACTGATTTGGTGAATTGAATGCCTAGATATGAAATACTGTTTTCTGCCCAGGTGTAAGGAAACTGAGATTGTAGTAGGTGTCTAGTCATAGCATCTATATCTAGGATGAGGATCAATGATTTTGTTTCATTTATTTTTTAGCAGGATACCTTGCTGAACAACTTGAGAGTGTTTTGTATTGTTGCCAGGGAAGGAGTTGGGTTGGTAATGATGGATGACATCATCGGCAAATAGGCTGATTTTATGTAAGAACCTGTTGATTGTGAAGCCAGAAATGAGGGGGTTGGCTCTGATGTGTTCTGCTAGAGGTTCCATAAGTATATTAAAGATCAGGGGGGATAATGGGCATCCTTGCTGTGTGCCGTTGGTTATTTGGAATAATTGGGATAGCATTTCAGAGGAGTATATTTTTCTAGAGGGTGTTGCGTACAATGCAAGAATAGCCTGCAGAATGTTGCCCTTGAAGCCAAATTTGAGAAGGACTCTGTGGAGATAGGTCCAGTGTATCCTGTCGTATGCCTTCTCTGCATCCAGAAATAGAAGCAGAGAAGGCGTTCCGCTGGACTCAGCATGGTGGATAATATCTAGAAGTCTTCTGGTAGCGTCGGGCACTTGGTGACCCATAGTGAAGCCTGATTGATCATGGTGTACTAGGATGGGCAGTATGTTATTTAGTCAGGTGGCAATAGATTTTCCATATATTTTTAAGTAAAGGTTTAGTAAAGAGATTGGTCTAAAATTTTGGGGAGTAGTCGGTTCCTTCCCTGGCTTTGGGAGGGTGGTTATCATTGCTTGTAACATTTCATGAGGGAATGAAGAAGAGGAGGAAGCATCATTGAAAAGAGTAGTCATATGATGAGTGAGTACGGGAGAGAATTGTTTGTATTATTCACTAGTTCAGCCCTCAAATTTTCCACTCGCATTTTGCAAGTGGAAAATGAGGGCTTGCGAGCTGGGCTGCCTGGGAGTGGGGGGTAAGCACAGCCGGCATGCGGGATTGATTGGGAGCCGTTCTCCCAGTGATCGCCCCGGGGGAAGAGAGCATGGAGGAAGAGGAGAGCCGCAGGATCACAGAGCAGGATAGCACGCTGTTACAGCTTACATTACAATTGTCTCTGCTCTGCTCGACACAGCCCCACCTCCTCCTGACCCCGTGCCTGTGATAGACAGAATGGCGTTTGACTGGAGAGAGTTAAATAGGTGGGCCGCATTGTGCTCTGAGGATGAGGGTTCATCGGGGCTTAGCAGGGAGCCCTGAATGTGGGCTTCATCCAGCTGAGTAACCGGGAGATAGGGGCACAGTTGTGGCTCTTGATCTCCCTGCAATTCATCAGGGAGATCTGTGTATGATGATCGCGCCGGTGCCATTTTGGGCAGCACTGACCTTAGGCGATGCCTTGAGGAAGAAGGCTATCAGCTTCGGCCGGTTATCGTCTTCCTCTTGCGGAACATGCTGCAGGAGGGTATCCAGTGTCTGAGAAAGCTGGATGGCTGCAGATTTCCTGTGAATGCGGGCCGTCGTCACTCCACAGCTCTCTCCAGTGTACAGAGCTCTGTGTCTAAGCGCCCATCATGCTCGCCGGCAGACCACGCCTCCCTGGTAGATTTTTACTCTTAAAGGGAAAATGGCATAACAGAAAAATGACTTTGACCAATTTATATTTCACCAATTCTGGACACCTTGCATTCTGCCAAATTGTTGACGACTTAAAAAGCTTTGCTACTGGATGTGTCCTTCTGGGATCTTAATATTCCTCTGCACCATCTCCATGACACCTCCAATGGCAAGTCTAGCATCTCTTACAACATTCTGAAAAGGATCAAAACCCTACTTAATTAGTTGTCCTTAGTGGATTTGTGGCACCTGGTACACCCCTCAGGCAGGGATTTTACTTTTTATTCTGTGTTGCATAAAAAACATTCACGTATTGACTATGTGTTTATTACACAGCGTGATTTACCTCTACTTCATTCTGCCAATATAGGAATGCAAACCCTCTCAGATCACTGTCCAGTGTGGATTCCCTTGAAATTAACAGACCTGCTTCAAAAAACATGCAGCCGGCGACTGAATCCTACCTTGCTGACAGATCCCAGTATTTTCCATCAAACAGCTACAGCTGTTTGGGAGGTGCACAAATGTGTCATATGCAGCAAACTCATCCATTTCAGGATACAAAAGAAAAAAGGGGCCAATAAAATAACCGCAACACTAGCAAGAAAAATTGCAGTCTTAGAAACCCAACATAATCCGTATCCGAAAAAATTGTTAGAGAGACGTGAAAAGCTACAATCACTGCTTAATCTCAAAGCGAAACTCATCCTTTACTTTAAAAAAGGGTTCTGTTATGAGGATGGGGATAAGGGTGGCAAGTTCCTTGCAAAAGCCCTTGAAACGCTAGACCACACCAAAACTATTCTGTCTATCAAGGACTCCGATAATAAACCTTTGCACAAAACAGAACAGTTTGCAGCGAAGTTTCACGCTTTCTACACAAAACTCTATAACCTGTCCTTGTCCCATAAACCGCCTGACATTTTGGGGGCTAGGGATCTAATTCTCCGTAACTATCTTAGAGAGAGTGGTATGCCCACCTTAACTGCTGAAATTGATATTCTAGAGGCCCCTATCTAGGACAAACTTATGCTGGCAATTATGAGTATAAAACCAGGCAAATGTCCAGGCCCTGATGGCTTTATGGCAAATTATTACAAATCCTTGGCTGACACTTTAAAGACACCATTTTTACGTGCCCTTAACCATGTAAAGACTCCGAACCAATACCTGAGGCCTTTACAATGGCTCACATAGCTCTTATCCCCAAACCAGCTAAGGATCCCACAGATTGTGCCAGCTTGGCCACCAGATTGACAGTTTTTCTACCCAAACTTATTGGCCTGGAGCAGTTGGGGTTTATGCTGGGGCGGGAAGCTCGTGATAATGTTATCAAGGCCCTCAACTTGATCCATTGTGCTCACGCAGGGGAATTCGAAGGCCTTCTTCTGTCCACTGATGCAGAGAAGGCCTTTGATCGTGTGTGTGGCCTGGGACTATTTATTTGCCCCTTGCAAACACATAAGCTTGAAGACGCACATGATGTCTTGGATATCGGCCTTATACCATAAGCCACATGCTGAACTTAAAATAAATGGCACCCTCTCTGATGCGGTACATATAAGTAACGGTACAAGGCAAGGCTGCCCCCTTTCTCCTCTCCTATTCATACTATCCCTAGAACACTTTATGCACTCGATTAATTCCAACCCAGATATAGGGGGCTTTCATATAGGACCTAAAACGTACAAAATAGCTGCCTATGCGGATAATCTCCTCTTCTTCCTTACCCAGCCACATACCTCCATCCCAAACCTGGTCAAAGCTTTCCAGCTTTCTCCAGCTAGTCTCCTAACTCGTTATCTATGGCACACTCCTCTTGCTCATTTAAATGGGAAACTTTGGCACTTGCATACTTAGGAGTTATGCCCCGTACACACGGTCGGATTTTCCGATGGAAAATGTCTGATCGGAGCGTGTTGTCGGAAATTCCGACCGTGTGTGGGCTCCATCGGACATTTTTCATCGGATTTTCTGACACACAAAGTTTGAGAGCAGGCTATAGAATTTTCCGACAACAAAATCCGATCGCGTCAATTCCGACCGTGTGTGGCCTGTTCCGACGCACAAAGTGCCACGCATGCTCAGAAGAAATTCCGAGACGGACCAGCTCGGTCTGGTAAACTTAGCATTCGCAATGGATACAACACTTTCGTCACGGTGCAATGTTAAAAATGGTTTAATACAGCGCACTCTCTTCTTCTTTATGATGTGAGAAGAATGAAGTAGTTTTGCTGCTCATATTCACACACACGTCTCACAAAGTTCTTTCTTTATTATTTATCGGGATTCCCTTAATATATTTTGATTTGTCACATCTGACAAAAATATTTTTGTGTTTTTTTTTTTTTTTTAAAGCCAGTTTTTTTTTTGATTTTATGTTTGTATTTTTTCAAAGGCTGATCTTTGTTTAATTTTAGTTTTAGTTTTACTACAGAATATTTTTGTGTGTGTTTTGTGTGTCAAGTTACCACAACACCATTGATAACTTTTATTATTTAATCTCAAGGAGATTGTTTGGTGTTGGTGTCCCTTGTTAATTTCACATTGTATATTTGAAATGTACCTGAATCCTCACAAACTGTCCTTTTAGAAGGAAAAGACACATAGGCAAGTATAATTGCAACCAAAAATCCTTTATTAAGGGATCAGAACCAAACAAAGAGGGAGGCAACGCTGGAGAAACAGCAGAAATTAGCGAAGCCTTTGACCCCCAGGGCAGACATCAATTCTTGAACATCAAAATTGGTGGCCTGAGGAGTCCATATGTAAGGGAGGGCAGTCTGGTCCAGAAGTCCCAGAGATCCGGAAAGCAGCAGATGACATCTGTGTCCCCAGGCTGTGGTACCACAAGAGGCTGCATCTTTTTCTAGACCAGACTGGATCCAGGGTCCTCACTTTCTGGTCTTCCTTCCACGCTTCCTTCCATGCTGTGGCTCTGCTGTTGGAGATGTGGCAGGAGGAGGAGTAGGACCTGGAGGAGGAGGAGGACTAGTAGGACCTGGAGGAGAAGGAGGAGGAGGACCTGGAGGAGGAGGAGGACCTGGAGGAGGAGGACCAAGTGTGAGGTCACAAAGGTGGGTATCAGATGTCATTTGGGCCCTCAACCCCTTATTGAGAGCCTCCAACATTAAGGACTCACACATGAGTTGTTGGCCCTCCTCCATCCACTGCATTTTACAGGCAATGATGGCAGTAAAGTCCTCCTCCACGGTGTGTGGTGCTCCCAGGGCCTCTGTAGCCTTCCAAAAGACGCCTATGGCAGCCTCCTCTAGGGTACTCCTCCTCCTGCCACTTTCTATTTGCAGGTGTAGGGGAGGGACCTGCATATCAGGCAGCCTGCTCGGCCCGGCCACCTCCTGGCTGAGACTTCCCTGTGTATGAAAAAGGGACATGGTTGTAATGTTTTGCATCATCAATCATAATCATAAATTAGTACTCCAAACTAACATCTAGTTAACATCATTGATTGGACAAGCAGAAATATTTAGAGAAATGCTATACCTGGCTCAATCTGGGCTCCTCCACATGTTGTTGCCTGGAAGGCCCAGGTTGGGCGTCAGAAGCCTCAGCTGGGGGGGAAAGAAGCGTGGAAGGAAGACTGGAGAGTGATGACCCGGGTTCAGTCTGGCCTGCCAGAAAATGCAGCCTGTCATAGTATCACATCCTGGGGACATAGATGTCATCTGCTGCTCCGGATCTCTGCGAATCCCGGACTTTCTGGCACTCCCTTACATATTGTTGTATATGTTGTAATATGTTCACCGATTTATGTGGGACATTGTTGTGTGTATGTACACATGCAGTCAATGTTGACCAGGCCAGAATGACAATGGTTGATTTGTCCAACTGAATTTTAACATAGCAAGGGGACAGCTGAAGACCCTTTGATGTGTTAATCTTATGCAAGTCTGTTTGAACATTTCAAAGGGTGTTCAGGTGGTATCTGTTAATCTAATTACACATATCTAACGACTTGTTGATGTTGATATGCGGGAGTGCAAATTGGGGCGGTTTATGACTGCAGCTGTTCACGGCTAGGAGTTGTTGTCTGTTTGATAGACTAAAGCTTATCAAAGTCCTAAATTGAAACGGCCAATCAAATTGCTCAGCCATTCAATGCCTGGTGAATATAACACAGCATTCAGTCTATAGTTTAAGAGAGGCTTGTCTGTGTATGGACACACAGACCTAGGAACATGGGGTTCTGAATTATATCTACTCTGTCGGATTTTTTTGTCATCTGTGGACTTTGGACTTTGTTCTGTGTTGGAAGTCAATAAAGTGCATCTCTCTGGAAGAATTGGGTTGCTGCGGAAGAGTACTTACTAATTCACTCTCTACCTGCACTCTACATCATATCACCCTGTATATGTTAAATCACTACATTGGTGCCGTTCAAGTGACCAGAAGAGCATTTTTGGACTTAGTAACAGAAGTTGGTGGTGACAAGAATCCTGTGAGGTGGACAGAAGTCTGATGAAGAACCAAGAGCTGTGCTGTGACTCTAATGTCTGGTTGTGACATAAGAGAGTCTGATCTACAAAATTAAACAAGTTGGGAACCCCAGTATTATTCTCTGGAGACTGGAAACAAAAAAAAAAAAAAAAAAAGGACTGTGTCGTGTACCAGAAGAACTGGAAACTGAAGGAGTAACTGATGCGGTGAATAAAATATTCCTTTTTTTAAAAAATTATTAGTAATATAGTCAAAATGCTTGCTCAGTGTGAATCTAGTGTCAGTTCTGATAAAGTTAACAGATGGGTATTAAAATGTATTAAGCGCCATGGCGGTCCTTATGAAATTCCAGAAAAATGTAAGCAGACGTGGACGATGATGAAGGAATTTTGAGAGGAAAATGTTTTTGATAGCAAAATTTCAGAAAGTAAAAGAAAAGGTTGTATTATACAGGGCTTGTTATCTTGCTGTTTAACAATGGAAAGTTCTTTGAATGGTAAGGTTGAGGAAATTACCCAGTTACAGAAGGCAGTTGATAATAGCAACAATGTTTGTGAGAGGTTACAAAACCAATCAGACACTGAGACAGTAAATTTAAAGTTGCATGCGGTTACCATTGGTGAAGCCTTAATTGAGAAATCTAAACGTTGTGATGAATTATTAGAGGAAAATGAGAGATTAAAATTAAGAATTATGGAATTAGAGAAGAGATCTCAGGAATGCAGATATGCATCAAATCTTGGATTCAGCAATCTGCAGCAAAATACAGACACAGACTCTCTATCAAATGAAACAGAACTTCATATTAAATCTGATAATTCATTACCAGCTGCCCCCACTGTGACTACCACAGTTTATAACAATAATAATAATACAGGTGAAGTTCAGCTTGTAATGAAGCCTTTGAAACCAAAATTATTAGACGCAATTCTTAAAGAAATAGGAATGGTTCCATACCATGATTTAAACAGATTTTTAAAATGGTTTTGTGACGTGCAGCAAGTCAGAGATATGTACAATCTCAACCCATCTGACTTAGAAAGAGTTTTGCAACATTCTGTAGGAAGTGGTCTTTGGATGAGAATTAAACAAATCTGTATTCAGCCTCTGAGGACAAGGGACATATTACTGGAATTATTATGTGTTTTGTATGGTGTACGTTCTGATGTTACTATTCATGGGAAGATCCAACAAATGCAAAATGAATCTCCCTATGAATTGTCACACAGGATAGCAACTATTATGGAATTATTGGTCGGTAATAATCTTGCATTTGAGCGTGGGGGCTCGATACATATGAGTATGTTTCTAGATGTGTTGCATGAAGATATCAAACAAAATATTTTATTAGTTACCCCAAATCCTCATGATTCAAAAGACATATTGTTGAGAGCAGACCATTTATGGACAAAGTCAAATGAGCAGGCTGTCAAAATTGATTTAGCCACATTGTTTAGGACAAATACTGAGCATAAAGATCAGAAGATAATATCCTATGATAACACCCAGAGAGGACACTCCGGGTCAAACATAGGTGATATTAATATGAAAAACAGAGCTGACCAAAATAATAAAAGGAAAAGGTCCAAGACTTGGATACCGTTTTCTCAGTTAAAACAGAAATATGACCACCTGAAGATTGAGTATGACAAGATGAGAGGGGAACGTGATACATTATTAGAGCAGTTGAAGGAGGTACAGGGCGTCCTGAATGTACAAGATGTACATTCTCCAGATCTGTTTTTGAATGCAAATGACACTTCTCTAGCAGTGGGGGTGAATTAGCTTCAAACTGTAAACGTGTAAATAATGCTTTGTTTTAACTTCAAACAACGTTTAAGGATCTTGCTAATTAGTTTTGTTGGAGAGTTTTGTCTTTCAGGGACGTCTGAAGATGCTTGCATGTGAATAGCAGAAGCACAGTCTGAAATTGCTGGCTAGTGGGGGAGAATTATGGGAGAAATGCTGAATAGACAATATATCACTATACATGGAATTATAAAGTATTCATGGACTCTCTCGAAATTCATCAAGCAATGGACCTTTTTTTCTTTTTTCTTCAACGCCCTAATTTTTAATTTTTCTCCCTTTTCCTGATATATTTTGCTTTTCATTTTTTTATTTTCTTTATGTTTTATTTCTTGAACTTTATCTTAAAACCAAAGAGAAGCATTTTAACCTAAAATAATTGTCATAACATCTGTACATATTACATAATGCGTATTGATCAATATATTTGGCATCTAAGGTGAGATGCTGCACAACGGCTTGGCATAGCATAAATCATAGTATGTTGGGTGGTTTTCCTAAATTTATAAGAGGGGTGAGTGAAATTCATCACTATAGTCATGATTTGAAACTTTGTTGATTCAGTTGTTTATAATATGCTAAAGGCTATGACATATATGGATGGAAAAGACCTTTCTACCTTTCATGGTGAAGATACTGGCAAGAATTTCCACTGCCGCTTTGTCTGGATAGAAGATCTGATAAACACTGATGTCAAGCTGATTCTATCTGAACCATCGTGTGGGGGTATATGTATATGTTGGTATACCATTCAAGTGTAATTGTGGACTGAATGATCCAAGTAACTGCTTTATTGAAGGCAATGAGGGGTCGGCCTACAGCAAATTACAAAAGCAAATTGTGACTGGCAATCAACAAAGATGGACTCATGAATGTCAAGTGCAAGGAAATAGTTTGCAGCACAGTTTTTACTGCCATATCCAAACCTTTTGACCTTGAAAGTGAGTGCTGGTACATTGATAGTTCTTCTTACTATAAAGATGAAAGTAGAGTGTTTGCGTAAAAGCATCTTTAAAAATGGAAAGTTTGAGCCTGGAGATTAAAAAAATACTGGACTTATGTGGATTGGAGTTCCCAGAGCATACCAAGTTTACTTTCAGTGAGATGGTGAGAGATGTGATGAAGTCAGACCAAAGGATGGACTGTGACATCAGCTCGTCCTTGCGCAATATTGAAGATCTTGATGTGATATAAGGCCTAACAGCTATATGGGCCACTGATGTTTACCAAATCCTTTTCCAGTCAAGGTCTAAAAGTTATATTATCTAATAACTGTTTCATGGGGATATTTTAGAGGCTGGTGAAGAGAGATGTAACCAGTTTCAACTTCATATTTTATATGAGCCATTGTAAAGCATTCAGTACCTTAACTCGTAATGATATTTTTTGTTGTTTGATTTATGGGTCAGTTCTAGTAGTTAGAACCGACCAAAGTGGGGGTATATGTTGTATATGTTGTAATATGTTCACCGATTTATGTGGGACATTGTTGTGTGTATGTACACATGCAGTCAATGTTGACCAGGCCAGAATGACAATGGTTGATTTGTCCAACTGAATTTAAACATAGCAAGGGGACAGCTGAAGACCCTTTGATGCGTTAATCTTATGCAAGTCTGTTTGAACATTTCAAAGGGTGTTCAGGTCGTATCTGTTAATCTAATTACACATATCTAAGGACTTGTTGATTATGATATGCGGGAGTGAAAATTGGGGCGGTTTATGACTGCAGCTGTTCACGGCTAGGAGTTGTTGTCTGTTTGATAGACTAAAGCTTATCAAAGTCCTAAATTGAAACGGCCAATCAAATTGCTCAGCCATTCAATGCCTGGTGAATATAACATGGCATTCAGTCTATAGTTTAAGAGAGGCTTGTCTGTGTATGGACACACAGACCTAGGAACATGGGGTTCTGAATTATATCTACTCTGTCGGATTTTTTGCCATCTGTGGCCTTTGGACTTTGTTCTGTGTTGGAAGTCAATAAAGTGCATCTCTCTGGAAGAATTGGGTTGCTGCGGAAGAGTACTTACTAATTCACTCTCTACCTGCACTCTACATCATATCACCCTGTATATGTTAAATCACTACACATATGTGCTCCTCAGGCCACCAATTAGGATCTTCAAATATGTGATGTCTGCCGTGGGGATCACCTGCTTCACAATTTCCAACAATTGATCCAGCGCTGCCTTCCTCTTTGTTTGGTTCTTATAACGTTGGTATAGGCACAAGTATGTCTCTTACCTTCGTTCTTATGATCGGAGCCTCCAATGCTCCTTCCTCCGCTCACAGATCGTACGTAATACGCACGCTTGTTACGCTTTATACACCTGCGCATGCGTGTAACTCCGCCCGCCCCTGATGTTCTTTCTAGTCTATTCCCCGCCCCTTTTCGTTCTGCGCAGTGGGGGAAGAGCACATGGCGGATACACAACAGGTGCGTGCTAATTACAGGAAAGAGGAGGAGGAGAAGGAAAGCCCGGATCCGGACACATCCCGATCCAGAAGGAGATTTAAGGCCTCAAATATGTCCTTTGGGGAGATGTTGGAGATGGTCGACATCCTGAAGAGGGCCGACTATGATGGGAAGTATGGACCTTACCCCAACCCCAATGTCAGAAAGGCCAAGATCATGGCAAAAGTGGTCAGGAGTCTGCACCGGAATTTCGGGGTACGACGATCAAAAGATCAGCTCAGGAAACGGTGGTCGGACCTCAAATTACGAGAACATGAGCAGTACAGAAAGATCCGGAGAGTGCTGCAAAAAAGCAAGTAGTTCTGCTGTGTTCCTATTCTTTATGTTTATTACGTTTGTGCTGCTCCATGTGCTTTTCTTAAAACTGTACATTTTAAAATGGCAACTTTCATGTTCATGGGCACATTATTCGTTCATATCAAACATTTTTCTTTCGGCCTATAAAACACCATTGTTTTGGCCATAGAAAAGGAAGGGGGATTTGGGACTTTAAATGAGGCCCACGGACATCAGGAGGTAAATAGAAAATGTTATTTATTGATCCTGAAACCTGTATCAAACCATATCACAAATATAGACCACATGTAAAAGAAGAACATTGTAGTGAATGTCATTCAATATACCTACACCCATAAGTGGGGCGCATGCAAAAAGCATCAAGAATACATCAATATGTCAAACTAGAGGTCACATGATGGGCACAAGTGATCAATGGATACATACAATGGTAAATAGATATATATACACACACAATAAAAGGCAGCATATGACAAAAATCGTAAAAATGTGTAAACCCATAATTGATTGAAGAAGGTGTTCTGAGTTGATAGTGAGATGTGAGCATCTATGTGCGTAACAAAATGCCCGACGCGTTTCGTGTAAACCACTCATCAGGGGCACAGTGCTCAAACATATATAAAATCATTGCAGAGGAGGTGTAATGGTGATAGAGCCAAGGCCATATTGATAGTCCGCACCGGGAGCTGAGGTGACCGAAACATGCACTGGCGGGGCGAATGCACAAAACCCCCCACAAGCACAGGGCCCGGAGCACTGGATCTTAGGATGAGACAGTAATCTGCTAGTAATAACTACCAAGCGGGGTCAGTAGTGTATGTCCTTGACAGATGAGGAAATGACCTGTATTTAGGATGGTAAGGGTGATGCTTTCAGACTTTTCAATAGATTCAAATACCTTTGTTTGGGTTGCAGTCCAAGGCATTCCTAGTTTTTTCATATCTCTTTAATTCCCACTCCAATCCTTGCCCGACACTTTGGCTTACTGCCATGTCAGCCCCAGGTTGAAAAGATCCACTTATTGCTTCAGCCATGACTCCTTAAAAAGCTGGGAACAGTCCAGGGTGCAGGTAGCATACCCTGACACAGCATTACAGAGGCGAGTTTCCGTAATGCTCCGTAAAACTCGCCTCTGTAATGCTGTGTCAGGGTATTCTACCTGCACCCTGGACTGTTCCCAGCTTTTTAAGGAGTCATGGCTGAAGCAATAAGTGGATCTTTTCAACCTGGGGCTGACATGGCAGTAAGCCAAAGTGTCGGGCAAGGATTGGAGTGGGAATTAAAGAGATATGAAAGACTAGGAATGCCTGGGACTGCAACCCAAACAAAGGTATTTGAATCTATTGAAAAGTCTGAAAGCATCACCCTTACCATCCTAAATACAGGTCATTTCCTCATCTGTCAAGGACATACACTACTGACCCCGCTTGGTAGTTATTACTAGCAGATTACTGTCTCATCCTAAGATCCAGTGCTCCGGGCCCTGTGCTTGTGGGGGGTTTTGTGCATTCGCCCCGCCAGTGCATGTTTCGGTCACCTCAGCTCCCGGTGCGGACTATCAATATGGCCTTGGCTCTATCACCATTACACCTCCTCTGCAATGATTTTATATATGTTTGAGCACTGTGCCCCTGATGAGTGGTTTACACGAAACGCGTCGGGCATTTTGTTACGCAGATAGATGCTCACATCTCACTATCAACTCAGAACACCTTCTTCAATCAATTATGGGTTTACACATTTTTACGATTTTTGTCATATGCTGCCTTTTATTGTGTGTGTATATATATCTATTTACCATTGTATGTATCCATTGATCACTTGTGCCCATCATGTGACCTCTAGTTTGACATATTGATGTATTCTTGATGCTTTTTGCATGCGCCCCACTTATGGGTGTAGGTATATTGAATGACATTCACTACAATGTTCTTCTTTTACATGTGGTCTATATTTGTGATATGGTTTGATACAGGTTTCAGGATCAATAAATAACATTTTCTATTTACCTCCTGATGTCCGTGGGCCTCATTTAAAGTCCCAAATCCCCCTTCCTTTTCTCTGAACCAGGGATGGAGGCGCATTCCCCATGCGCCTCATTTAAAGTCCCAAAAATTCCTATATCCATTGTTTTGGCCATATGCATTTGGCCACATTTTTTACGCCCTACTTGTATGAAACTAATTTGGTGGTGTAGATGGCTTTGTTACTAGAATGAAATGCAAACTAGATTCTGTGTAAGGAGAGGGCACTCAGCAGCTGTTTTCACATCTGGACACTGGAGCACTAGTGTGGGACACCAGAACACCATTTTTATTAGGGGGCCACACAGGTGCTCCAGTGTATACTATAGGGGGTCTCCATCTGTGAAGCTTGTACAAAACAGGTGAAGTATTGCAGCTTGACAAAGGACACTGAAAATGCTACATCTTGGAACTCTGCCAAAATAGACAATTGTACCCCACTTCCAAGCAATGTTTCCTATTTATAGTTCTGCCATCAAATATCTGTGTGCTAAGTATAGCATTTTTGTTTTACATAGGGGAGAAAAGACTCAGAGGACACCCCTCATCCGAGGAGACCAGAGCCCCCCCCCCCTCTGGAAGAAGGGGAAATACCCCCAACCCAAGGAGAGCAGGAGGAGGAAGACGTGGTGGAACTAGTCACCACAACAGGTGAGTGTCTGCGACCACAGGCTCAGGTAAGAGATGGATGCCGGCATATTTTTTATACCTGTTTTGTTTTGCTCTCTTTTTAGGTGATCGTGATGTTGTGGATCCAGTTCCTTTCACATCAGAAAGTGCCCAGATCCTGATTGGGGAGATCATGGGGTCTAATTTAGCTTTGGAAAACCTCAAGAAAAACATCAATGATGTTATGCAAAAAAATAAGAACATCATTGATGTTTTGTGGCGAGTTTAAAACCCCTCAAAATCACTTTCTTCTTTTGTGTTCTACAAATTTTAAAATGTTTTAGCGATGTGCTATCTGCCATCACGGGAGATCAATGGACGCGTTTTGGGGGGGCAACCCCTTCCTCAATAATAAAGTAGCTGAGAGGAAGGGGTTTCTCCCCCAAAACACGTCCCTTGATCCCCGTGATGGCAGGTCGCACATGTTGACATTGGGAAATTTGTGTGCATCTTCCAAATTTGGCTTCTCCTTCACCCCATCTGAACGCAATATCAAACACAGTTCCTAAATACTCATGTCTGATATTGCCTTCAAGTTCTACCAAATGTGAACTTTGTAAGTTCCAGATTTGTGTCTTTCTTGTTGGTTTTACACATGCCTGTTTTATCTTAAATGGACATTTATGTTTGTGATAATGCCACCCCAAAAATTGTTATACAACAAACATGTTGGTTTGTTTTAAAAACCTTTTCTAAATGCACCTGTGATTGTGCAGGTATTAAAATGATTGTTAATGAAGAATGTGTGGATTATTGTGTCAACGCTACAGCACTTTGGTGGTGATGTAATTGGTGTTTTCTGTGAAAATGGGGGTTATTTCCTAAGGGCAAATCCTCTTTGCACTACGAGTGCAGTTTCAGTGCAGTTGTAAGTGCACTTGTAGTGCAAATTGTCTTTGCCTTTAGTAAATAACACCCAATAGTGCTTTGTATAAGGTTACACAATCACGCCATTTTCAGGACTCACCACATTTCTGTCAGGGTCAGGTAAAACAAACACAAGCAGGAAATGTCACCAAAGATTTGTGTTTTTTTGGATTTTATTTGATAAAGGCTTTGTCACGGAACGTCCCACACTCCGCTTGAGTGCTTCCGTCATATACCGCTTCCTCCCAGTCTGTATACAGATATCCCAACCTCTCTGAGCACAAACAAGGCGACACTTGCTTGTTGCTAACATGAACTCACTTTTCTTTAGAATCAAAATTACAAGACTTTATATGGCGTTGGAACCTTCTCTAACAATACAACTGTAACCTAATTAACATAATTGACATGAGCTAATTAACTAATCCTTTATACAGCCTAGGTGACTGAGACATGACCTATTGCCCAGACTGAGTTAATTATCACAGGACAAATAGCAGCAGCTCCAATAGGAGTCGTCCTGTCTCCTACATTGTATAGAGGACAATGTGATCAGCTCATTCAATTAACATAAACACAGGTAGTTGGAGTTGATGACACCAGCATCTCCTCACAGGATGTGTCCCAACAGTATGAATCAGTCTTATCAGCAGGGGGCTGCTGGAGGAATCCCCCCTCCCTCTTCAGGGACACAAATCCACAGCAAGGAGTCCCCAATAGAATCAAACAACATACAATATATACATATATACACGACTGAGTCCGATTAGTACAGTTCAGACTGGATTTCTCATTCACCTCACAAAGAGTATTGTTCCATTGAAAATCCAGGGCCCATAATCAAACGGCAAGAGGCTTGCATTCAGTCCTCTCTAACAGCCTCTGTCCCGGCTAGGTCTGTCACAGGCTTCATAAATTGTCTGGCATATTGATGGCCCCCCTACCCGCAAAGAACTCCAGGTATCGTAACCGGACATCACGGGCACTCAGGGAGGGCAAGCCAGGACGGCCACTTTCAAGCGCCGTCAGGGTTTGTTCATTGCTCATTCTGGCCTCAGGCCCAACTGAGCCAGCATAGTTGGCAGAATGTTTGCGTAAAAAGTTATGTAGAACACAGCACGCCAGGATTAGGTGATTACGTTTATACTCTGCCATATGGATGGGTGTCAGAAAAAGGCAGGAACGGCTGGCCATGATTCCAAATGTGTTCTCCACCACTCTTCTGGCTCTGGCCAGCCGGTAATTAAAAACCCTCTGTTCCGGGGTGAGGGTCCTCATTGGGAATGGCCGCATAAGATGGTCCCCCAGCGCAAAGGCTTCATCCGCAACGAAGACGAATGGGAGTCCTTCCACATTGTCTTCTGGAGGTGGCAAGTCCAAGCTGCCATTCTGGAGCCGCCTGTAAAACTCCGTCTGGGCGATGACTCCACCATCGGACATCCGACCATTCTTCCCCACGTCCACATACAGGAACTGATAAGTAGCCGACACCACCGCCAACATCACAATACTATTGAACCCCTTGTAGTTGTAATAGTACGACCCCGAGTTGGGCGGTGGGACGATGTGGACGTGTTTCCCATCAATTGCCCCTCCGCAGTTAGGAAAGTCCCACCGCTGGGCAAAGTGGGAGGCCACAGTCTGCCATTCCTGTGGCGTGGAAGGAAACTGTTGAGGAAAAAAAAAAAACATTATTATTTTTGCACATAACCATGGAAAGCAGATTATAGACACAAACATTCTTGGCCAACATCCAGATCACATTTATTAGGGGAATTTTACAACACCAAAGTATAAGGTACACCTATCATATTCCCCCTCCCACCCCCTCTCATGGGCCATTTCTAACATTATAGGGGGGGGGAATCTTGGACAGGTAACCCTCTTCACTTCATTGAGAGATGAATGCCTAAATACAGGGTATTACTTGGAACAGCCCCTCCTTAGTTACACTATTGGCAGCCCACTGGACAGGTAAGAAGTGTCATAATACAAAGATATAAATACACACTGTACACATTACAGCACATTTTGACATTCTGCTATTACCTATCAAGATAATAATAGGATAGAAAAACTTCAAACAGTACCATTTGAAAAGTATACAGGCAGGCCCTACTACATGCTTTGGGGAATTCATCCATAAATCTGACCAGTAAAGAGATGGGTATAGTGTGTCTGGGTTTGACAAAGTCAGCAGATAGATGATTGAGGATAGATAGAGAATTGGGATCAGCTGACTTAGCAGTTGGGGGGAGGGAGGGTTAATAAAAATTATTTGGGGACACAAAAAGACAAAGCCTCTGCCACTCTGCCTGAATTTAAAGCACAAATCACATTTCTAAAAAATTTAGGGGGTGTTTGGGGTAAAGCACTACTATGGAGCAGATAAAATACATTGTTTTAAGTGACTACATGAGGTGAATATAGGGCCAGGAGAGACCATGCTGGGGAGGTAAGTGAAGGCAAATATGTATGAAGGACAAAAAAAAATTATTACATAAAAATCCAGCATGCATGAGGAGAAAGGGGACATTCACAGCATATTACAATCATGGTAATTAGGAAATGAGAAAAGAAATACAATATATTAGCAAACATTCAATACAATAAAATGTGATATTAAAGGATAAAAATCTTACCTTAATATACTCCTTTTGCAGGACCTGGATGATGGCAGAACAGGTCTCTGGGATAATAATCCCCAGAGCCTGGGGGGAGATGCCTGTTGAGAACTTCAAGTCCTGCAGACTTCTCCCTTTCGCCAAGTACCGCAGGGTACCGACCAACCTCTGCTCCAGAGTGATGGCTTGCCTCATGCAGGTATCCTGCCTGCTGATATAGGGGGTCAGCGAAGCCAACAAACGGTGAAATACGGGGTCCGTCATCCTGAGAAAGTTCCTGAAATCATCAGGATTATTCTCACGGATCTCACGGAGCAAAGGCATATGAGAGAAGTGGTCACGCTGAAGCAACCAATTTTTGGTCCATGAACTCCTCCCCACCCTGTTCATGGATTGGACTTGTGTCAAGGTCAGGACCCCAACACCAAGCCCCCGCACAGCACGAACTCTACGAGGAGTACGTGTACGAAACATGGCTAGAAAACGGTCGGCTGGTCAGAACGAAGTAACAGAACGCACTGAAGAACAGCAAGGCCTGTGAAGAGCGACCTGAAAAACTGTAACGAACGAACAAGAACACAATGACTAATTAAAGTCACGCGGAACTTGCTTGCACGCACTGAAGAGCAGATACAAACCCACAAGCACAAACTGAACCGCAGAAAACGATCTGAAAGCCACGAGTCTGAAAAAGCGCGAATCGTCTCTCACCAAACTTTTACTAACACGAGATTAGCAAAAGGAGCCCAAAGGGTGCCGCGCTTGGTTCTGAACTGGCCTTTTCTAGTCTCGTCGTACGTGCTTGACGTCACCGCGTTGTTGGCGATCGGAAATTCCGACAACTTTGTGCGACCGTGTGTACGCAAAACAAGTTTGAGCCAACATCCGTCGGAAAAAATCCTAGGATTTTGTTGTCGGGATGTCCGATCAATGTCCGACCGTGTGTACGGGGTATTAGACTTACAACCAAACTCACAGATATTTATCACTCCCATTTCCAACCCCTGCTAAATAGTATACAACAGGATTTGAAAATGTGGACAATTAGGTCCTTCTCGTGGTTTGGTAGGGTGGCCATACTTAAAATGGTAATACTGCCCAGAATATTACACCACTTCCATACCTTACCTATCCCACTCCCCCCCACATTTTTGAAACAACGTCATGCAGTTATTCACACTTTTATTTGGATGGGACAAAAAAACACACATATTAGTCTTGACGTACTTACTAAACCAAAAGAGCGGGGTGGTATTGGCCTTCCAGACTTTAAACTCTATCTCTACAGGGTACATCTAGCTAGAATCTTAGACTGGAACTGTCACAGTGTAATTAAGGATTGGGTCTCCTTGGAAGGAGCTCTATCAAACCTACCCCTCAAATCTCTCACATGGACCCCTTGGAGGAAAATACCATGCAGTATACAACATCCATTACTGGGGGAGATTTTGGGAGCATTTCATAAGGTGATCACACATAATAACCTTTCCTCGTCCCTTAGCCCGCTCACTCCTATTGCCCAAAATCTGGAATTCCCCCCGGTATGGATATTCATCTTACTTCGCCCTCAGACCAACAGTCTCCTCTCTTAATGACACATTGTGTTGCCAACAATAAGCTGAAACCTTTTGATTCCTTAATGTCAGACCTAAGCCCTCAGCAACACCTTTCCTTTTGAAGTTATCACCAGCTGTATAATTATGTGTGTACTTCTCATGACAAGCTCAAGTTTTTCAGACTCCCTTTGAATCCATTTGCTTATCGGGAGCCCCGACAGCCAAATCTACTTCACTTATATATTCCTGGCATCAGGGGGCAAGAGGTGACAAATAGGGATGAGCCCATGGTTTGAGTTGACCGCAAGTTGGACTCGAACATGTGTTTGTTTGTTCTAAAAGGAACCAAACATATTGGGCATTTGTGGGAAATTCGAGCGCCGCATAACGCCCCATAATGCGAGATCGCAGTGCATTGCTGTGTGATGATTGGCCTGATCAAGCACCTGATCCGCATGCTTTGGCCAATCATAGCGCGATCTGCTGAGAGAGCCATAATTGGCCAAAGGCAGAGTGCCTTTGGCCAATCATGGCTCGGGGGTTAAGTCCATGCCTCACACTTTATACTAGTATATACTCTGCATTTAGTGTAGATTACATATTCTGTGTAGAATCTATATTCAGGTAGTGTAGTATATATAATAGTGTGTATTGAATTGGTTAAGGGGAACCCTGTGCCAAAATGTAAAAAAAAAAATGGCGTGCCCCCCCAATTCATACCAGGCCCTTCAGGTCTGGTATGGATTTTAAGGGGAACACAGCGCCAACATTTTAAACTAAAATGGCGTGGGGTTCCCCCCCAAAATTTATACCAGACCCTTATCTGAGCACATAACCTGGCAGGCCACAGGAAAAGGGGGGGGATGAGAGAGCGCCCCCCTCCTGAACTGTACCAGGCGACATGCCCTTAACATGGGGAGGGTGCTTTGGGGTCCCCCCCAAAGCACCTTGTCCCCATGTTGATGGGGACAAGGGCCTCATCCCCACAACCCTTGCCCGGTGGTTGTGGGGGTCTGCAGGCAGGGGGCTTATCGGAATCTGGAAGCCCACTTTAACAAGGGGGCCCCCAGATCCCGGCCCCCCTATGTAAATGGGTATGGGGTTTTAAAAAAGTAAAAATGACAGGAGACAGTTTTGGACAATTCCTTTATTAAAAAAAGAAAGAAAAGTGTCCCGCGATGTCCATCCATTTTCAATCACGGTGCAGACGGTCCCGGAAAAAATAAATAAATAAAAAGACGGAAAAACTCTGCCTCTATGGGAGGCGTCCTGCCGACTGCCGTCTTTTTGCTTTGTCAGCTTTTATATAACAAGCAAAGTAAAGTAAACAGGGTCACTAATCTGGTGCTTCAATATATATGAGGGTTAATTGCTCTTTCTTAATACAATTAGCGAAACTAGCAGCCACTATATTAATACAATACATCATAATCCATAAGCCATAAATTTAATTCCGAAAAAAGTCCTTAAGGCAAAGCAGCGCTTTCAAATAATAAATTGCACACTGTTAGATGGCAGTATGGTGAAAAACACCCTTGGAACAAATCTGGTCAAAGTGCTTGGGCAATAGTTCATGGGAAATCACCAGGTGTATGGAGAATCCACCTTCACTGCACCACGTGATTCCACTCCCCTAGGAAATACACTTACCAGAATTATGTCAAAACATGCTTTGGATATGTTATGCTCAGACAGTAATAACAAGAGATTATCTTCCGTGATATCTCAAGTAGTTCACCAGGACAATGGATTGTACACTCCAATTCGCATTAATCTCACTCATATAACTACAAGCAGTTCCATGGGCTCAAACATAAAGGAAAAAACAATCCTCATAGCGTAACTCTGTTAAAATGTTATTGTATAACAGCTCTCCCTTAACCCTATGCACTTACAAACAATGGTTAAAAATAAGCATTCGACAAAACATAACACTGTGAACCGTCACTCAATACTCTCTCACCGCTCATGAAGATCCGTTCGTCTGCGGTGATTCCTGGGAGGAGATTGAATCAGTAGACTAAGTGCAGCAAGCTGTGTAGTCACAGTGGTGTAGTGGTTAGCACTCTTGCCTAGCAGTAAAACGGGTCGCTGGTTTGAATCCCAGCCACGACACTACCTGCCTGGAGTTTGCATGATCTCCCTGTGCCTGCGTGGGTTTCCTCTGGGTACTCCGGTTTCCTCCCACACTTCAAAGACATGCTGGTAGATTAATTGGCTTCTGTTCAAAATTGGCCCTAGTATATGAATGTGAGTTGGGGACCTTGGATTTTGGGCTCCTTGAGGGTAGGGATTGATATGGGTGTACGATGTATGTGCGGAGTGCTGCGTGAATTGGTGGCGCTATATGGGTACCTTAAATAAAAAATAGGGATGATTGTAGACATGCACCCACACTCACTCAGGTTGAACTGGATGGACTGGTGTCTTTATTCAACCTTACTAATCATGTAAGTCTTAACCCCTTCCAATACTCAGGGGCAGATCTTCAGCGGCACTCACCACAGACGATCTAAGCTAGAACATAGCAAGCAGCAGTCCACACTGCCGACATCTCCAGGCTCATTGTATAATGTTTGGGACCAGCGGCATCCGAAGTGCCAGCAATCACATGACCCTAATCATGTGGTGTATTATGTATACATATGCAAAACCCACACTTAATATGATAAGACCTAAATATGGTATAAAATTCATAAATATGATTCATCAACATCGTACAAGATTAAAATTATTCTCGTTTGCTGGATTCTACAAATAATCCTGAATGACCCATATATCATATTGATGACAACATAAATATACATAACATCCATAATGTCACCCATTTTACCTGGTTTCTCAGGTGAAATATTAATGGTTATGGTCTATTGAATCACTCGATTAGTACTACTAAAATTATATATACAAAAAGAATATCCAAGAAAATGTATGTATAATTATTAAAAATAATATTAACATAAAAATTATATATATATATATATATATATATATATATATATATATATATATATATATATATATATATATATATATATAAATCATGATTTAATTCATTCATTGAACAATATTAAGGGAAAAAATAATTTAAAAGAATATGTCCTAAACTTAATTCAATAAAGTTCGCACAACGTCTGTCTACCTATTAGACCTGAACCCAGTGGGGCTTTGCAGCATGTGCTAGAGGACATATTGGGATGCACATATAAAATTTATTTTATTGTGGCCATAAGGTTTTGGCACAGCTGAAGGGATAATAGTTAATGTCCAATATTAAATATAAAATCATACTGGATGTAAAATCATACATTTGAAGGAATGTCTTCCCACCACGTGTTAAAGGGGAAGACTTCTGACTTTAGCTATGAAGTGCCATATTGGAAAACATGGAACTCGATCAATAGTCCCTTATAAAGCAATTTATATTGAGTTTAACGTTCATGCCCTTTGGTTGGAGAGTATTGGTGAGGTATATCCATTTAGTCTCACTCTTGGATATTTCCCTCACCATATTAGAACCCCTCCAAGAGGGACACAGCTTCTCTACACCCCAAAACAACAACCCAGAAGGATCTCTATTGTGCTTGCGTCTAAAGTGAAGTGGCACACTATGATCCTTATATTCGATCAGAATGTTGTAGATGTGTTCAGATACTCGTTTGGCCAGGGTTCTTTTGGTACGCCCTATATACATAAGGCTGCATGGGCACTGTAGGGCTTAAACTACATTAGTGGAGTTACACAATATGAATTCCTTAATATCAAATTCTCTGCCATCTGCTGTGGAAGTAAAGGTAGGCAATCCCCTCAGGTGTGTATTAGTTTGTTGACACACTTTACACCTTCTGCATGCATAGAACCCTTTTTTATCGTAAAACATTGTCAGTCTTTGGGGTGGATCCAAAACCGTTTTAACAATACTGTCTCCAAATGAAGGAGTCTTCCTGTAAATAAAGACAGGTTCCTTCGGAAGTGTCTTATTAAGAACCTTGTCCATACCCAAGATATCCCAATGCTTTTTAAAAATCTGTTCTTCTCGGAATTGGGAATGGAAGTTGCTAATGAATCCCCACTCATGTTTTTCATCTCTGACATTTTCTCTATCCTCCAGGCACAAACTTTGGGAATGTTGGCCTACTTATTGGATTGTTGAATTCAAATGTTCTGCTTTGTACCCTTTTTCCACAAATCTATTTTTTAACACTTCTGATTGAACAAGAAAGTCAGATTTGAAGGTACAGTTCCTCCTTATCCACATGAACTGACCCTTCGAGATATTTCACAGCCACGTTGGGTGGTGGCCGCTATGTACTGATAAATAGCTGTTACGATCCGAAGCCTTGAAGTATGCTTTAGTGATTAGTTGTTTGGATTGTCTTATAACTGTTACGTCCAAGTAATTCACTTGTTCTGTGTTGGCCTGGTAATCCAATTTAACTTTTTTTGTGTTTGAATTTAAAACAATCATAAAGTTAATTAACCACTTCTGCCCTGGAAGATTTGCCTGCTAAATGACCAGGCTATTTATTGCGATATGACACTGTGTCACTTTAACTGACAATTGCGCGGTCGTGCAATGCTGTACCCAAACAAAACTGACGTCCTTTTTTTCCTACAAATAGAGCTTTCCTTTGGTGGTATTTGATCACCTCTGCGGTTTTTTTTTTTTTTTTTTGAAAAATTTTTTATTGAGGTTTGCATAGTATAAACAGGTACATTGCAGTAATATCATAGCATGTTAGCTTGTATACATACAAATAGATGCATTTGACTGAGCATATATAAGGCGGGAGCAAAACAAATCTATCTTGGAATAATGGGGGGGGGGGGAAGGGGGATCTGCCAAGCGGATCACTGCTTCTGAAAGACTAAGAATTGACCAACCTAATACCCATAATGATGGGTGCATAACAGTACATCACAATACAACCTCAGGAGTGGAAGCATAGTATAGACAACAATATCTTATAAAGATGCATTACGTTCAAGTAGTGTCAATGTAGACTGTGGGAGTAACCAGTGTCAGAGATATGAGGGACATGGAAGTCAAGGGGCTGTGATGGTTTTGTGGCGAATTGTGGCATATGGAAGCTGGGGGGGTCCTTCTGAGTGGGGTACTTAATTTTAAGGTTGCCCAGAGAATTTGAGATATCTCTTTTCAGGTACCAGTCCGTGTATCGGAATGGGCGCATGACATCTTGCAGAGCCGTCTGAGTGAATGTGGCTTCTATATATTTGCGCCACCTCATGAAGAAGCACGAAGTAGAGCGAAAGTTGAGTGAAATGGTGTCGAGCCTTTCCATGTAGAAAAGTGCCATCATGGCTTTTTCAACTTCGGGTAATGTAGGTGGCGTTGGTATAATCCAATGGTTCATTATCGTTCTGCGGGCTACTAGAAGGAGTAGTTGTGCCCATTGGGGAATATTCGTAGGTCCTCTGGTTGTTGGAGGATCTGTTTGGGGCGTGTATCCAAATAGGCATAATAGTTGATCCCTTGGGATTTGTGCTTTATTGATCCTGTCAATGTGATCTAAGACAGAGTTCCAAAATGTGGTTATGGCTGTGCAGTCCCAAAGACGATGCAACAGGGTGGGGCGTGGTACCGAACACCAGGGGCATTTCATTTGACTTGGATTGTCTTTGGTGAAGTAAAAAGGGTAGTATGCTCTATGTATAATTTTGAATTGGGTTTCCCGCCACGTTTCAGATATTGTTAGTTTGCGGACTTGTCTGTATCCTTCAAGTATTTTTTCTGACAGTTCATCATCTCCTAGGATAACAGACCATTTATGAAATGGTTTGAGGTGGTATTTTGCAGATTGATGTTGGATGAGGTAGGAGTAGAGATTGGTGATGGAATAATCATTTTGCTGTAATACTGTGTCTATGAAGGATTTCTGGAGGGGATCAGATTTGGGTCCATAGCAAGACTTCAAATAGTCGATTAATTGAAAATAAAAGAATACATGTTTTGCTGGTAGGGAGAATTCGCTAGCCAACGACCGGAAAGGTTTGAAGCGCCCCGAGGTGCCTTGGTATATAGAGACTACTTTCGTGAGGCCATTGGATCTCCATTGATCAAACGCTTTGTGCATCGTGGATGGGAGAAACATAGGGTTTCCTTGAATGATTAAGTGCCTTGAAATGTTTGAGGGAAGTCCCAGTAGTTTTCGTACTTCTCTCCAGGCAATTACAGTGTCTCTGATAAGTGTATTGGATTTGAGGTGGGGTGAGAGAGCGTTGAGGTTAGAATGAAGGATAGCTGATAATGTGTGAGGTGAAGTCATGGCAGCTTCAAGAGAGGTATTGCAATATTTCGACTTTCCATTCAGCCAATCCAAACCTTGTCGAAGCAAACACGACAGATTATAAAAACGTAAATTGGGTAGACCCGCCCCACCCTCGGACTTCGGGAGACATAGTTTTTGTAGCGCGATACGTGGTTTTTTGCGAGACCAAATAAAAGTAATTAATGCTTTATGTATTTTCTGTACATCTGAATGTTTTAATAATAAAGGTATGGTCTGCATTGGGTAGAGCAGGCGCGCAAACGACACCATTTTGAATAGGTGACATCTCCCAAAGAGCGAGAGGGGGAGGGCCGCCCAAGCTTCCAACTCATGCACAATCTTAGTTATCAGAGGTGGGTAGTTAAGTACATAGAGAGAGGAGGGTTCACGTCCTATGTGTATGCCTAGATATGTGATATATCGGGTTGTCACTGTAAATGGTGATAGATGTTTCCATTTAGTTGACAATCGTGGGTGTAGTGGTAGGATCTCGCTTTTATCAAGGTTAATTCTAAAGCCCGAGCTTAGTTGAAAAGCCGCAAATAGTTCACGCAGTTTTTCAAAGTCTGAAAGAGGATTAGTGGAAAACAACAGTATGTCATCTGCGAATAAAGCGGATCTGAGAACCTGGTCTCCTATTGTGATTCCGCTGACCCCATCTTGTGCGTTTAGTAGTCTGGAAAGTGGTTCTATGGCCAAGTTGAAAAGTAAGGGGGAAAGTGGGCATCCCTGTCTTGTTCCCTTAGTCAGGGGAATCGAGGCCGACATGAAGTCAGGAGTGACAAGTCGAGCTGTCGGGGAAGCATACATTTGTTGAAGGAAACTCAAGATAGGGCCCGTGAAACCGAATTGTTGTAGTACTCGAAACAGCCAGGACAAACTAACGTTGTCGAAAGCCTTTTCGGCATCTAGTGATATAATAGCGACATCTTGGTCTGGATGAGTTGTAGCGTAATGTAACGCCATTAGTACTTTTCGTATATTTAAAGTGGCAGAACGACCCGTAACAAATCCCGATTGAGCTGGGTGTAACAATGAAGGGAGAAGATGTGCTAAGCGCGACGCAACAATTTTAGAGAGGATTTTGACATCTACGTTTATGAGGGATATTGGGCGATAGGAACCTGGCAGTTGGGGGTCTTTTCCTTTTTTAGCTATCAGTTTAATGTGGGCTTGTGTCCCTGTAGGGAGATATGGCCCCCCATCCCACATGGCTGCATATACGTGCTTTAGGGTGTCTGGGATGAAGTCTTTGGTCATTTTATAAAATTCAGCTGTGTATCCGTCGGGACCCGGGGCTTTATTAGATGACATATTTTTGATCGTGCGTCGGATATCGTCGGTTGTGATAGGTGCATTAAGTGCCTCTAGCTGTGCAGTTTGAAGCCTGGGTAGATGTACTTTAGACAGGAGGGCTTCCGTAATGGCTGGATCCGTCTGGTCGGCAGCATATAAATCTGTGTAGTATTTACTGATTATGTTACTGATTTCATCAGTAGACGTAGTTATGGATCCATCCGCATTTCTCAAAGTAGAGATGCGGGTGGGTCGTCTCGTTCCTGCACACAGTTTGGCCAGTAGCTTGCCAGCTTTGTTGCCATACCTGTGGAAATGTATTTTAGAGTATGCCAACCTAGCCGCCTCCTGATGTTCTGCCCAAAGATCAAACGTGCACTTAGCTTGTCTCCATGTTTGGATATTATCAGGCGTACGATTTAAAGTTAAGCAGTCATGAGCTGTACGTAGCGCTTCACTAGCTTGCCGGTATTGTTGTTTAGAGTGTTTTTTGAATTGTGTGGTATATGAAATGATCGTCCCCCTGAGGAAAGCTTTGCCAGCTTCCCAAAAGAGATTAGGTTCGGTAATATGAGCTCCATTGGTGGAGACATAATCGTTCCATGCCGTGGTTAGTGTGTGTTGAAAATCCTGGTTGTCCATCAAGTAGGATGGAAAGCGCCATATGGGCAAAGGAGTTGAAGGTGCCATCTGTGTCATGTGTATAGATATAGGGCTATGATCTGATATCCTAGCGTCTAAGATCTCTGATTCGCATAGGGTGTTGATTAGTGCAGGGGAGGCAAAGAAGTAATCGATGCGCGAAAAGGAGTTGTGTGGGGGTGAGAAAAAAGTGTATTCCCTGTCTGTCGGGTGGTACAGACGCCAGGCATCCGCATATTGCATGGAAGCAATAGCTTGTGCCAGTAGAGTAGAGTCAGGCGCTTGTGATGTGGGATTATGTGTTCGGTGGGTGGAATCTTTTGTGCGGTCTGCTAGTGTAGACATGACTGAGTTAAAATCTCCACCCACTAAGTGTAGTGTTTCAGGAGCGGAGAGTATCCATTGCACCATGTCTTGGAAGAAGGAGGTGTCTGGCGAGTTAGGAGCATAGATGTTAGTGATAGCCACTTGTTTGTTGCCTATTGTCAGGTGTATGGTCATTTTGCGGCCTGATGAGTCAATCCTAACGTCTCTTAATGTGTGTTTTAGGTTTTTATGTATCAGTATGGCCACACCTGCTTTGCGGCCTATTGCAGGCGATCCATATACCGTACCCACCCATAATTTACGTAAGCGGGTTAGATCGTCTGCAGACAGGTGCGTTTCCTGCAGCAGGGCCACATCTGTCTGAAGACGTTTCAGATGTCTAAGTATAGCCATTCGCTTACATGGAGAGCGGAGTCCCTTGACATTCCATGAAGTGAACTTTAAGTGGTTCTCACCAGTTGAAGAGGCCATGTCTGATGTTGAGGAGTGTATTGGGTTGAGGAGATGGAATAAAATCTCCAATCAGACAGTGCATCTGCAATCTGAAGGTGATCTAAGTTTCCTGAGGTTATAAGTATTGAACAGGTGATTACATTTGATAAGTAAACATAACTAAGGATGATAGAAAAGAACAGCTTGGCAGAAGGTAAATGGGAAAAAACCTTTAACATGCATTATGGGCTTCACTTTTTTCCACATGAGGTTCGATTACTTTTCATGGCTCCCATCGATCTCCCATTCCACTCTCGGCTGCAGGTGTTGAGCCAGAGGGAGGGGGGTAAAAGGGCATGGGGGAGGAGATGTTAGTAGATTGGAAGTCCTAGGGACTGAGGTTTTACACGAGACATATCCAGTCCTCACCTAGGAGGGCGGCGTCTTTGAATGATTAAGTTTTGTGAAGTAAAAGCTAGAAACAAGGGGAATCAGAGAAGCGGATCAGCAACTGAAGCCTCAGTGGTGGTTAAACAGCTTAGCCCGTAGACAACACAATTTTTTCAAAGCAATACCACTATATTAAACCGAACAAATATTGAACAAACGAAAACGTGCCTAAGTATAGCAGCATGTTGCAATATTAGCTGCGGGCATTCATTCAGGCACATAGGGTATAAAAGGTGTAAAAACAACGTAAGGTGAGATGAAAGGGAGCATGTGGGGGGAGTAATACTACCCGTCTCCCGGATAGGCGAAGCAGCATCTGGCCCTTGTAGGTCATCAGCGGTGTCCCGAACGGTCCTCTTTCTGCGTAGCACGAAGACGCTTGTATGGGGGTTTGGTCGGGCTACGTTGGGGTTTAGCAGACGAAAATGGAGGGGTCTCCGATGTTGTAGCATAGTCCTCCGTTGATTTGTTATGTTCCATTTCCGTGTCCAGGGTAGAGATAAATTTTTCCGCTTCGTCAAGCGTGGTGAAAGTGAGTTGTTCTCCATCCTGTGTTTGAACTCGAAGGGTGGCCGGATAGACCAAGGAAAATCTGAGCTGATGGTTGTATAGAATGGAGCATATTGGAGAAAAAGCCTTGCGCTTATTCATGACCTCTACAGAGTAGTCCGCGAACAGCAGCAGTTTCGCGCCATCTACCGTTAGTGAGCGGGAACGACGGAACTTTTGCATGATGGCATTTTTATCTGCGTAGTTCAAGTACTTGACAATAACATGTCGGGGCTTTATGCGGGTTTCCGTGTATTGTCCAATGCGATGCGCTCTTTCTATTATGCATGGTATGCGGAGGCCCAGTTGTTCGGGACTGATCTTTGCACATATATTGGTCAGTTGTTGGGTAGTGATCGATTCAGGAAGTCCTATTATCCTTAAATTGTTTCGTCTCGAACGATTTTCGAGATCGTCGAGTTTTTCCCAGATCTCTCTGTGTGTGATGCTCATACGTGCTACTGCAGCAGATGTAGCAGTGGCTTCATCTTCCAGTGAGGAGATCCGTTCCTCTGTGTGTGAGATCCGCTGTGCTTGTGCCTGCACTTCAACATGGAGCAGCTCTAGCCCCCTGCTTACTGCTGTGTCTACTGTGGCAGCAAGAGTGGGTCCTAGCAGCGCTACAACTGCTTGGGCTATGCCTTCAGGTGATGCAGGGTCAGCAGCTATAGTTACTGGGGCTGATGGATGTAAGGTGGGCTGTTGTGGAGGCAGTGGAGGCGGCTGCAGCAGTTCAGCTTGAGAGATCATGGCCGCCATTTTAGCTGCGCCTGTCTCTGTCCCTTCAGCCTGTGTCAGTGAGGCGGACGCCGCTCGGGCGTATGATCGCTCCACAAAGCGATCCATATGTGTCCCCTCTGAGCGGCAGTATAAGGGGGGATCTCCCCGAGGCTTATGCCGGGCTTTTAGGCCGATTTTATGGAGAGCGGTGCGGGAGCTGAGGGTTCCTACCTCCTCCTCATATGGCGCCGGAACCGGAAGTACCTCTGCGGTTTTAATTTTTTGCACAATAAACAAAAAAAGAGCGACAATTTTGAAAAAAAAAACACAATATTTTGTACTTTTTGCTATAATAAATATCCCCATTTTTTTTTTAAAAAAAGCTAATTTTTTCCTTAGGCTTAGGCTGATATGTATTCTTCTACATATACATACATACATAATAAAAATCGCAATAAGCGTATATTGATTGGTTTGCGTAAAAGTTATAGCGTCTAAAAACTATGGGAAAGATTTATGCCATTTTTATGCCATTTTTTTATTAATTTTGCATCCATCGCAACCCCCCCTTCTGAGTGTAAAAACGTCCGTCATACCAAAAATAATTGTATGATAAACAATATTCTAACACCATCCTCAAAAACTTTTTTTGGATGTAAGGCATATCCTCCCTTTGACTGAAGGCCCAATTAAGGGCTAACAGTGCATCGTCATGCTGTATAATCGTATACAGCAAGGATACATCTGCTGTTACCAAGAAGATCTCTACTTCGTCCGGCAATACTATTTTACTTAGACATTGTAGGAAGTCCTTGGTGTCTTTGAGATACGATTTGGTGTTGGTTACACTAGGCTGAAGGAAAAGGTCCAGATATTGTCCCAATCTGGCCTTGACTGAGCCTATACAGTTCACTATCAGGCGGGCAGGCTGATTCTTTGAATCTTTGTGGACTTTTGGAAGGGTGTATATAGTCAGTACTCAGCTGAAGCTCGGGACCAAGAATCTTTTTTCTTTCTTTGTTAACACCCTATTATCATACCCATAGTCCACCAGATTCGTTAGATCCCGCCTGTAGAATTTAGTGGGATCTCTATTCAATGGGGTATACGTAATCTCTTCAGCCAGCATCTCAGTTAGTTGGGAATAGTAAAACTCTTAATTCATGATAACCACCCCCCCTCCCTTGTCTGCAGGGCAGATAATAATATTCTTCCATTTTTTCTAGGGCACTAATCCCGTCCTGTATATACCTTGGATTAATGTTTTTTTTTGGGACAATTGACTCTAGATCTTTCAAAATGAATTGTTTAAAGACCTCTATATGATGGTTAGAGGGGGGGTAGAATAAAGATTCATTTTTTAAGCCACTGTTGACTCCTAAGGTAACATTCTCCATCCTTCTTGCTACATGGGATTGGTTGCCCAAAAAATGCTTTTTCATGTTTAACTTGCGTACATATTTATGCATGTCAATGTAAACATTACATTTGTTAATAGTTTTTTTTGTGGAACATTTCAAACCAGTATTTAGGATATTCATTTCTTTCTCTGTTAGTGTAATATTGGTGAAGTTATAGATGCCTGTTAATCTGTCTCCCTTTTTCTTTTTCTCTTGGACTCTTTGTCCTGCCCTACACCCTCTGATGTGTTTGTATTAATTTTGTCCCCTACCTGTGAATGTCGCTGAAGATCTGCCCTTGAGTATTGGAAGGGGTTAAGACTTAACAGACTATAGTCTATAAAGCTGCAAGTCCGTGCTGTGTAGCCACGCCTATTGATAAAGACGGAGTGATGAAACGCGTCTAGACGTGACTACACAGCTTGCTGCACTAGTCTACTGATTTGATCTTCTCCTGGGAATCACCCCAGATGAATGGATCTTCACGAGCAGTGAGAGAATATCGTGTGATGGCTCACAGTGCTATATTTGTTGAATGCTTTCTTTTAACTATTGCTTGTAAGTGCAGGTTAAGGTTAAGGGGGAGCTGTTATACAATAACATTTTAACAGAGTTACGCTATGAGAATTGTTTTTTCCTTTATGTTTGAGCCCATGGAACTGCTTGTAGTTATATGAGTAAGATTAATGCGAATTGGAGTGTACAATCCATTGTCCTGGTGAACTACTTGAGATATCACGGAAGATAATCCCTTGTTATTACTGTCTGAGCATAACATATCCAAAGCATGTTTTGACATAATTCTGGTAAGTGCTATCCCTAGGGGAGCGGAATTACGTGGTGCAGTGAAGGTGGATTCTCCATACACCTGACGATTTCCTATGAACTATTGCCCAAGCAGTTGACTGGATTTGTTCCATTGGGTGCTCTTCCCCATACTGCCATCTAACGGTGTACAATTTCTTATTTGAAAGCGCTGCTTTGTCTTAAGAACTTTTTTCGGAATGAAGTTTATGGCTTATGGATTATGACAGCTCTTATATAGTCAAGGGCAGGGCCACCTGGTGATGTAAACGGGTGACCCCGCCCCCCTCTGATGTCAATGTACCGCATACCCATTCACATGGGGGATGGGATCTGGATGCCCCCTTGTTACATAGTTACATAGTAGGTGAGGTTGAAAGAAGACACAAGTCCATCAAGTCCAACCTATGTGTGTGATTATATGTCAGTATTACCTTGTATATCCCTGTATGTTATGGTCGTTCAGGTGCTTATCTAATAGTTTCTTGAAACTATCAATGCTCCCCGCTGAGACCACCACCTGTGTAAGGGTATTTAACATCCTTGCCACTTATACAGTAAAGAACCCTCTACGTAGTTTAAGGTTAAACCTCTTTTCTTCTCATCTTAATGAGTGGCCATGAGTCTTGTTAAACTCCCTTCTGCAAAAAAGTTTTATCCCTATTGTGGGTTCACCAGTACGGTATTTGTAAATTGAAATCATATCCCCTCTCAAGCGTCTCTTCTCCAGAGAGAATAAGTTCAGTGCTCGCAACCTTTCCTCATAACTAATATCCTCCAGACCCTTTTTTTTAGCTTTGTTGCCCTTTTTTGTACTCGCTCCTTTTCCAGTACATCCTTCCTGAGGACTAATGCCCAGAACTGGACAGCATACTCTAGGTGGGGCTGGACCAGAGTCTTGTAGAGTGGGAGAATTATCGTTTTATCTCTGGAATTAATCCCCTTTCTAATGCATGTCAATATTCTGTTTGCTTTGTTAGCAGCAGCTTGGCATTGCATGCCATTGCTGAGCCTCTCATCTACTAGGACCCTCAGGTCCTTTTCCATCCTAGATTCCCCCAGAGATTCTCCCCCAATGTATTGTTAAAGGGGGCTTCCAGATTCCGATAAGCATCCCGCCTGCAGACCCCCACAACCACCCGGCAAGGGTTGTGAGGATGAGGCCCTTGTCCCCATTGAAATAGGGACAAGGTGCTTTGGGGGGACCCCAAAGCACCCTCCCCATCTTGAGGGCATGTGGCCTGTTACCGTTCAGGAGGGAGGCACTCTCTCGCGCCCCCCCTTTTCCTGCGGCCTGCCAGGTTGCATGCTCGGATAAGGGCCTGGTATGGATTTTGGGGGGACCCCACGCCATGTTTTTTTTTTTATCTTGGCATCGTTTTTTTCAATGATTGTTTATGTATATTGTCAGGATCCAGCAATACATTACAGGCACAAGCAATTTTAAATTAATTTTTTTCCTTTAAAAATGTAATTTTGCTGCTGGGTTGTTATGAACATGGGAAAAATGCACTACTTTACAGGCATACTAAGGAGACCCCCCAGGCACGATATTTAAAGGAATATTTAATTTTTTTATTGTTTCACTTTATGCATTATTAAAATCACTGCTCCTGAAAAAAATCGATGTTTAAAAAAAAAAATTGCATTGATACATGTCCCCTGGGGCAGTACCCAGGTCCCCATAACTTTTTATGGCAATAACTTACATATAAGCCTTTAAAATTAGGACTTTTGATTTTTCATGTTCAAGTCCCATAGACTTTAACTATGTTCGCATGCTCGCACAAAGTTTTTTTCTGTTTGCATGTTCTGGTGCGAATCGAATCGGGGGGTGTTCGGCTCATCCCTAGTGACGAACCCCACCGCACCCGAGCACAGTGGAAAAAAAACACTCCAAACAAGTTTTACTGATGAACAATGAAAACAAGCCTCAGTCTTTGCTCACAAATGCTCAATCAGTACGAAATTACAGGAAACATCTTACAAACTTCTAACCCACTGGTGTGCCATGCCAGACAAAATCAAAAAGTGGTACCCACTGTCCTCAGATTTGTGTTAGAGATGTAACCAAGCCTGGGGTACAATAATGCACATCTGGTGAGACTACCCTCAACTAGTGCCTTTCTGGAGCAAAGTGCACAATCTAATTACACGCACAACAGAAACAAAAATATCTCTTACCCCTGCTTGCTGCATTCTGCATATCAAAAATTGTTCCATGAAACACTACAAGGGATTTCTAACCAGACACTTACTAAATGCAGCAAAAATTCTGATCCCCAGACACTGGAAATCAAAACTTGCCTCTACGATCCCTGAATGGTTTTGCATGATAGAGGAAATCTACAACATGGAAGAAACCATAGCCATTGCTAGGGAATCAACTGAAAAATTTCAAAAAATGTGGTCGCCCTGGCTGGTGTCTGGTACTCTGATAATTATTTACAATTAGACACGGGGTGAAACCCCAATGTTCTGCTGGTTATCACGCTCTCACATTTACAAACGGTTAAAACAATTACCGAATACTCCCCCACCAATCAGTATATGTTCCACCCAATTATGTTGAGTCTTGCAGTAGTGCTGCTTCTGACTTTACCCCCTCTCACCAAGAATCTTTACTGATTTTTCTCTGTTTTTGTTTCATTTTGTCTTATTTTACTGCCTTGTTTCTTATGTTATATGCAATAGTTTTTGCTAAATGAATACTCCTTTAAATATTCCACATTGTCTAATACTCTTCTGATATGAGGTTAAGATCTTATTCATTTGTGTATCTGTTTGCAACTGTTATCTATATTATGTACAACGTTGTACCTGTGATTTTTCTACTATGTAATTGCTCTTTTCTTTAATAATAATCTTATTGGGAAAAAAAACCCCAAAAAAACAGGTACATAACATTTTCTGGGAAAAACAGGGTAGTCCTGTGGGACAAATTTAGGTCCAGGGTCAATTGATTTGAACAAAGTTCCGAAAAAATTTGAAATATACAGTGCATTCATTCAAAGTATTCATACCCCATTGAAATCTTCAACAATTTGTCATGTTACCACCAAAAACGTAAACGTGTTTTATTGGGATTTTATGTGATAGACCAACACAAAGTGGCACATAATTGTGAAGTGGAAGGAAAATAAATGATTTTCCAAATTTTTTACAAATAAATATCTGAAAAATGTGGCGTGCATTTGTATTCAGCCCCCTTTACTCTTATACCTCTAACTATACAAGTGCACGCCACTTTTTTCAGATATTTATTTGTAAAAAATTGTGAAAACCATGTATCATTTTCCTTCCACTTCACAATTGACTTCACATGTGACTTTGTAAGAAAAAGAAGAAAACTGCGCTAGGAACCTAAACGTGAAGCTGCAGCTATAAGTGAACAACACCAATAGTAGAAGAAATATATAAAAAGCCGCGCATTAAAAAATTATAAATCAAAATAAATTATTAATAAATAGTCCTTGTGATTAAATGTCCAACACCAGAAAAGGTGAACAAAAATAAATGGTGAAAAAAATATATAATGTAAAAATTTTTTTTTCAATATTCAGTAGCTGATAGTAGTTCAGGTAACGCAAATTCCTGTTAGATGAAATGCTTAACAGATAGCAAGCCAAATAAAACAGGTGGCTATAAAACATTTAATCACAAGGACTATTTATTAATAATTTATTTTGATTTATCATTTTTTAATGCGCGGCTTTTTACATATGACTTTGTGTTGGTCTATCACATAAAATCTCAATAAAATACTTTTACGTTTTTGGTTGTAACATGACAAATTGTGGAAAAATTCAAGGGGTATGAATACTAGTTGAAGGTTGGCGACCCCAAGAAAACAATTTTTTAGGGGTATATTAGATTCTATGGAATATAAAAAGCAGCTTTGGCTTTTGGGAGTGGGAAAATGAAACATCTAGAAGGAGCTTTAATGAATCTGTCCAATGATACTCACCTAGTTCACCTAGTCTACCTATTTCACCTAGTTTACCATCTTGATTTCATATCTGTCTACATTTAATTAAGGTTTTAGAACGAACTGGCCTTCAAAAATACTTCATATAAATTGCCAATTAACCCCTTTTTAGATTCAGATGGTGCCACCACCATAGAGAGAATGTTCTAAAAATTAAAATGTGTAAGATCTAACCGTGTCTCCGACAGAATATAACAATGACGAAAATATGACAAAAATAAAAATATGACAAAATAATAAATACTGGAAGAATATTCTATTCGACAAGTGGTACTGCTCTACAATAAGGTAAAAAGATAGTATATTACCTTCATTATACAATTGATGAAGGTATACAAGACCAGGTTGTTTCCAAAGCTCAAAACCAGTAAGTTTATTTACTTCTGAAAGATGATTATTCTTCCAGACTGGTATATACTGTTGACTGTTTGACCAAATATAGTACACACACCAAAAAGGACCTGCCTCCAACAAGGAAACAGGAGGATCCTTAGACAAAAAGGAGAGAAAAACTCTCGATTAGATCATAAAGGTACAGTTTTGCCCACCCTGCCATCTGTTGCATTTGAGATGTTAAGAAATATAATTTAGCACTGGGAACTACCAGCCCACCACCATCCTTAGGAAGCTGTAAAGCACTTAAACGGATTCTGGCATTCCCATATTCCCATATAAGTTCTTGAAATACCTTATCTATCATTCAAATTATGTGTTGTATCCAAACTGGGAAATTAGGCAACATATAAAAAAGCTGGGGCATCCACACCATCTTTTTCAAGCTAACCCTCCCCATCACTGGCAATAGTAATTTACACCAAGCAGCACTAACTTTGTGCATTTTACCCAATAATGGAAGAGTTTTCAGAATAAGATATACTGCCACTTTAAGGGACACCTCCACTCCCAAATATTTAAAAGATGTTACCATCTTTATTTAAGGAGCTGCTACTGGGAGGGACTCTCTAATGGGATCTAGAAGGGAGTGTGTGGTATCACCCAAAAAGAGGAGAGCATTATCCACATACACATGGGGAATCTTATCTTTCCTCAAAGATCTCTGAAAGCCCACTATTTGTGAGGCCTGTTGAATAGCTGCAGCCAACAGCTCTAAGTCTAAGGCAAACATCAGGGTTGACAATGGACACCCCGGTCGGGTACCTTAATAAGGGAGAGCAGTTCAGAAAGCCTCCCATTAACCTGTATAAGGGCTGTAGGGGATGCATATAAAAGGGTTTAACCTAATTTAAAAAATGGTTCTCAAAACAAATTTTTGTAATACCTGCAAAAGGAAATTCCATTCTATACTATTAAAAGCCATGGCTGCATCCAAGGAAAGGATTGTTCTGTTGTCCCAAATAATGACTGCAGTTTGCAAATTAAGACATAAACACTGAATATTGGATCTAAAAATTTTAAATGTACAGGGGGAAGCCATATCTGAGCATTGCATAGGCAGGTTATGCACACTGCTTTATTATGATGAATACTGTTGGCACTTTACTGTTTCTTTGTCTGAGTGCAAATTTATCAGCCTGCCCAGACAGACTGAAAACAATAAACTTTTTGCATGGCTTATACTTTACCTCAGGGTTTCTCTCCACCAAAGTCACTGTTACATTTAAAATAGCATTGCTGTGCTATGGTTATAAATACACCACAAGTCCCATCTACCATGGTAGCAGATGGGTTGTAGTTCTCAATGGACTACCAGCATGCTGATCAGAACCCTCTTAGTTAATTTACTCTTTCTACAGCTCTGCAATGATAGCCCATACAGAGGTATGGGCACAGAGCTGCAGGCAATGTCTGCAGGAGCCTAACATTGCAACTACGATCCACTGATTAAACACTTTTGGATGTGATGGAGCATTTTCTTTATCTCGCCAGCTCCTATATCGCTATTTTCTTCTATAGTGATGTTGTAGTTGCTGAGACGAACAACAACATTTGGGGGGACATACTATAACTAAGTGTAGGATAGTGTAGCAGTGTCTTTAGCTCTTCAAGAGAGAAAAGCCATTACAACGCATCTACCTGAAAAACATGGGTATACAACTTGTTCTTTTTTAGGGGCCCATATTTGTTTATCTTGTTTATACAGGTATTTGTGTGGTGACAGGGTCATTTTGGGTGTGTTTTAAATAACCATTGATTGTAGGTAACATAGGCAGCTCTTATTTAACACACCAAAAAAACACACGCAAACATGTGTTCAATGCGGTTGTCAGGCAAATAGTAACACAAAACTCTGCAGGCTTCTGTGAAAAAAATAATAAATGCACACTTTTTTTCCTGGAAAAATATGTGCTTTTATTATTTATTCATAAAAGTGAACTTTAAAACGTGTGCTTTGAGAATGTTTCCCAAAAAGAAAGGGTACACAGTTGTCTTGATTTACTATCAGAGAATCATATCATGTTTACTTTTCAAAGTAAACTTTCAGTATAATGCCCCGTACACACGGTTGGATTTTCCGATGGAAAATGTCCGATCGGAGCGTGTTGTCGGAAAATCCGACCATGTGTGGGCTCCATCGGACATTTTCCATCGGATTTTCCGACACACAAAGTTTGAGAGCAGGATATAAAATTTTCCGACAACAAAATCCGTTGTCGGAAATTCCGATCGTGTGTACACAAATCTGACGGACAATGTGCCACGCATGCTCAGAATAAATAAAGAGATGAAAGCTATTGGCCACTGCCCTGTTTATAGTCCCGACGTACGTGTTTTACGTCACCGCGTTCAGAGCGATCGGATTTTCCGACAACTTTGTGTGACCGTGTGTATGCAAGACAAGTTTGAGCCAACATCCGTCGGAAAAAATCCTAGGATTTTGTTGTCGGAATGTCCGAACAAAGTCCGACCGTGTGTACGCCCTATTAGTATTATTAGTACCATATTAGTGAATATGGTAAAAATCTTATGTTGCAAAGAATGACCAATCACATGCAAGGATTGGGTGATTAAAGTCAGCACACCTTTGCCTCATTCACTGAGTGAAAATTGCTCTTTAAAACAACGACCAGCCCCCCGTTGTTATACGTTATTACTTTGACATGGAATACCATTGTTATGGCAGCAGATACCTGCCATAACCCCAGTATCCTCTTAAACGGTGGGTGGCTGGCTTTCATATAAAAGTGGTCTCTTTGTGGCGGATTCGCCGCAAGATCACTTTTATCGGCCACAGGAGGGGTGCCCCTCCACCCCTCCCACCGCACTCCGGTCGTCTCCGCCGCTTACCGCAGCCGATCGTGTCCTCTCCCCTGTGAGACTGGATGCCAAGTGAGGGAAAGATGACCCCCACTCGGCTCCATAACATTGGATGACGGAAGCGATGTAAAATTTCACTTCTCACTTCTGCCCAATGGTCTTAAAGGGGAATTTTATTTTATTTTTTTACAAAAGACATTTATTTATTTTTATTTTCTTATTTTCTATTTATTTTCTTTTTCACCGCAGATCTCACATTAAAGCGGTACTGTCATGGTTTTTTTACTATTACAAGGGATCCAAGGTTACCCAATCTTTTTTTTTTTAAAAGGACAGTGTAAAAAAAAGAAAAAAAAGAAAAAAAGCAGTGCAGAAGCGAAAAGGAAATGTAAGTTGTGCCCGCATATGAAAACGGTGTTCAAACCACACGTGAGGTATTACCGCGATCATTAGAGTGAGAGCAATCATTCTAGTACTAGAGCTCCTCTGTAACTCAAAGCTGGTAACCTGTAGGCAATTTTAAATGTCGCCAGTGGAGATTTTTAAGGGTGGAGATTTGTCACTATTCCACGAGCATGACATGTTGGGTATAAATTTACTAGGCGTAACATTATCTTTCACAATATAGAAACAAAATTGGGCTAACTTTACTGTTGTCTTATTTTTTAAATTCAAAAAAGTGTATTTTTTCCCAAAAAATTGCGCTTGTAAGGCCGCTGTGCAAATACGGTGGGACATAAAGTATTGCAATGACCGCCATTTTATTCTCTAGGGTATCTGAAAAAAAAAAATATATATATATATATATATATATATATATATATATATATATATATAATGTTTGGGGGTTCTAAGTAATTTTCTATAAAACGCTTACGGATCACATCTTTTCCAGTAGTCTCTCAGGACAGCCGCAATGAGAGACCTTGGCTCCTTCCCTTCCTTAGGAAACACTGCGCCAGTTAATTCCCCCTGCCGGACTTCAGTTTTTCTAAGAGTACCTCCGGCCAGCTAGGGAGACGCAAGAACACATTAATAACATACCATCACATATTACTATCGTGCCTGCATTCAGGTCTTCCTCAAGACCCCCCATAAATTGAGGTGGGTAACTAGTGCTGTCCTAAAAGATTACTGGAAAAGACGTTACCGATAAGCGTAACTTTAATTTTCCCTTCCCGTCTTTCAGGACAGCCACAATGAGAGGATAGACGAGCACTTACCACTTAGGGTGGGTTATGGTTTGCAAAACCTTTTTCCCAAAAGCTTGCTCATTCGCTTATGCCAGGTCCACCCTGGAATGTTTTACAAAGGTGACAAAACTGGACCACATTGCTGCTTTGCAAATTTGCTCTGGTGTCGCTCCAGCCCTTTCCACTTGAGAAGCCGTCAAAGCACTAGTAGAGTGTGCTTTTATACCAACAGGAACTTATTTTCCTGCTAACTTATAAGCCTGGCCGATGGTTACCTTGAGCCATCTGGCAATGGTGCGTTGAGACGATTTAGACCCCTTTCTTGCCCTGGTAACAAAATAAACAAAGAGTCTGACTTCCTTACTGTTTTTGTCAGCTCTATGTACTGCAGGATACATCTCTTTACATCTAAGGTATGAAATTTAAACTCCCTTTCTCCTGAGGGATTAGGGCAGAAAGTGGGTAAGACTATCTCCTGGCTTTTGTGATACTTCAAGGCCACTTCAAGGGTGGGAAGGTTGTAAATTCCAGGCGGTACCCCCTCCTTACCATCCCCAGGATAAACTGACTTGGGGAAACTGCCTCCCACGGTGGGAGGAAGGCCCTCAGTCTTCCTCCCACCGTGTTTGGAGAGTCATTGGCTTTTTTGGGGGTGTTCAGGAGGACGAAAAGTCGCACCTCGCCTGCCCTTGCCCTTTTGGCCCCAAATTTTCTTTTCCCCCTCCAGCTTGGGGCCCCCCCTTCGTTTCTGTGGACGAAACCCTTTCTTTGTTTGAACTAGGGGTTTACGTTTAACTGGGAATTATTTCTTCTTGTGCGGTGTGCAGTCTAGCACAGCTTCTAGTCCTGGGCCAAAAAGTAGATATCCGTTCAGTGGGATCCCGCACAGTTTAATCTTAGAGGCACTATCGCCCGGCCACGTTTTTAGCCAGAGGGCTCTTTTGGCCGAGTTGGCTAGAATCGTGGTTCTAGCTGACATGCGGACAGACTCTGTGGATGCATCTGCTATATATGCCACTCCTCGCAAAATAGTAGGAAAAGATGACAATATAGTTTTCTTATACTAAGTATTTAATCGGAGATGTCTGTAACCTACCCAAATCCTCCCACAGACATCTAGGAAAAAATAAGAGGCGCTTTCAAACAAACAAAAAAAAAAAAAAAAAATCAAGTGTATTAAACACAGTGATGGTGTGACCCTCTACACATGTGTATGTGAACACTAATGCAAAGTTGAAATCTATACACAAATCTACACAAAATGTATATAGGTGTAAATGTAACAGCTAGATCAGTGGTCAAATAAAAAATAAGAGGCGCTTTCAAACAAAAATCAAGTGTATTAAACACAGTGATGGTGTGACCCTCTACATATGTGTATGTGAGCACTAATGCAAAGGTGAAATCTATAAACGAATCTACACAAAATGTATATAGGTGTACATGTACCAGCCAGATAAGTGGTCAAATAAAAAATAAAAAATAAAAGGCGCTTTCAAACAAAAATCAAGTGTATTAGACACAGTGATGGTGTGACCCTCTACACATGTGTATATGAACACTAATGCAAAGCTGAAATCTATAAACAAATCTACACAAAATGTATATAGGTGTAAATGTACCAGCCAGATCAGTGGTCAGATAAAAAATAAGAGGCGCTTTCAAACAAAAATCAAGTGTATTAAACACAGTGATGGTGTGACCCTCTACACATGTGTATGTGAGCACTAATGCAAAGGTGAAATCTATAAACAAATCTACACAAAATGTCTATAGGTGTAAATGTACCAGCCAGATCAGTGTGTAGATTTGTTTATAGCGCCTTTTATTTTTTATTTTTTATTTGACCACTTATCTGGCTGGTACATGTACACCTATATACATTTTGTGTAGATTCGTTTATAGATTTCACCTTTGCATTAGTGCTCACATACACATGTGTAGAGGGTCACACCATCACTGTGTTTAATACACTTGATTTTTGTTTGAAAGCGCCTCTTATTTTTTATTTGACCACTGATCTAGCTGTTACATTTACACCTATATACATTTTGTGTAGATTTGTGTATAGATTTCAACTTTGCATTAGTGTTCACATACACATGTGTAGAGGGTCACACCATCACTGTGTTTAATACACTTGATATTTTTTTTTTTTTTGTTTGTTTGAAAGCGCCTCTTATTTTTTCCTAGATGTCTGTGGGAGGATTTGGGTAGGTTACAGACATCTCCGATTAAATACTTAGTATATGCATTATAATTTAAAGGGGCTGCTGCATAGTGGGTGTGGGAATTCAATTCCCCACGTGGGTTATTGTATAGATTGATTTTGAGCACATTCACATTCAGTTTGTGAAACATAGTGGCGCGGTGGAGGTATTAGTTTTTGGGTGAAGGGCGGTATACCATTTATAATACCTATTACTTATACGTTTTATTTTTTACCACCCGCAGCCATGGATGCATTTAGCTTCTTAGCCAATAGGCAACTCAACCCTGAGTCAGTCTTCTCTAATGATCAGCCTATGGTTGGATATGAGGAAGACTTTTCTACGGTGCTAAAAACACTGGAGAACCTACTGGAGAAACAAGTAAAAGCATGGTGGGATGTGTTCACGTTTGAACACTACCGGAGAGAGAACCTCATATTTAGGAGCCTGAGGTGGGAAGTTCCACCTCAGGATGGATTGAATGATCAGTCATTCATGAATGAATGGCTTGATTTTTTCAATAAAGTAGGCAGGGAATTACAGGGATTAGTCCTGAAAAGGAAACAGATTAAATTAAGCATGTTAAATGAAAAAATTAAAGCATTACAAGATAAATTGGAACCTATTAAGGATACCAATCAAATGAATGAGTTCAATGTTAATATAAAGAAAAAATTAGAAAAAATTGATAGAGAAACGCAAAAAAAGAAGGTAAAAAAATTTAATAGAGATTCTAATGATTTTAAAACTAATACAATCTATGCCTGGCAGACGACAGTGAATAATAATACTGGAGACCCAGCTGCCAATAGCGGTGCGGCAGGGGGGACCAGTAATCCCCTACAAAAACCAGAGACTACGAATAATAATAATAATAAAAAAGTGGTTAATAGGGGTAAAGATGGAGCTGTTGCAATGGAACCAAGATCGAATGAGAGGGGTCGGAATATAGTGGAGGATCACTATAGAGGAGATGGTTACCATTCCCCTAGACCCCCATCACGGGGAAGAGGAGGAAGGGGGTACCACCAGTCCCCGAGGCCCCCATCACGGGGAAGAGGAGGATATCCACGTGGATATTATGACTATTCATCACCCCGGAATTATAGAGGTAGTACACCACAGGATTATAGGCAATGGCAACAATATCCCCTGCCTCAACAATACTCAGAATATTATGAGGATGTGCCCCTCTATAATAGGTTCTCACCTTTGGTAAGGCAAGAGCAACCGGATTATGTTCCTTTTTTAGGACAACGGGGGAGGGGAGGAGGAACACCGAGGAGGAATCCAGGTGGGGCCTACCAGAAAGGAGGAGGGAGACAGATACCCCCCCCCGAGGATACAACAAAGAGAATGTGCCCCCCCAAGGAGAAGGAGGGGATGTAGGGCAGGAAAATCTAAGAAATCCAAGAAAAAGACTGAGGGATGCATGAGTACGGGCATTTATAACCTAAGCAAGGTTGAGCTCAATCATAAGGAGCTCAACATATTGAACTTGGGTCTCAAATATGCCCCAAAAAAGGTAATGAACAAGTTTGATGTCTATATTGACACACACAAATTCATTAGATCCTTGAATATCAAGAAATATTTTCTAAGCCATCCGGTGGTATCCACAATGAAATCTGTGGCACCAACCAATAAAATGGATACGGGGTTGAAGAATAAATCTATTTTCAACCCCCAGAACCCAAGCAATCATTTTGTGGAAGTTTTCAAGAGCCTTGTACTAAATGATATTGAGAAGTTAGTTCCACAGAAGGGAGTGAATCCCCAGTATATCAGGGAAGGGATCAAATCCTTGGAAGAAAACAGAGATCTTATAATTCGACCTGCTGACAAGGGAGGAGGGGTGGTATTACTGGATAAGTCATTTTATCTCAATCAACTGTTGGAGTTGGTGGGGGACAGTACTACCTATAGTAAGTTACCCTCTGATCCCACTGAGGCATATAGAGCACAGCTAGAGGCTTTGGTGGAATGGGGCTATAGAATAGATGCACTCAATTTGAAAGAGAAGGGATACCTGGTCCCGAGTGCCTGCAGGATCCCTATTATATACACCCTGCCAAAGGTGCATAAAAATGCACAGTGCCCACCACCTCGCCCCATTGTCAATGGGATTGGCTCTGTAACAGCCAGATTAGGGGAATACTTGGATAAATTCCTCCAGCCAAGTGTTAAAGCTACCAGAGCCTATCTGAAGGACACTAGTGATCTATTAAATCTACTAAATGAGGTCCGATTAGAAACTCCATCAATGGTATATTTGGTAACGGCTGACGTAGCCTCCTTATATACCATTATTCAACATGAGGACGCTGCGTTGGCTCTTAATTGGGCATTGAGCAAAAGGGATGATATCCCGGGGGTCCAGAAACGTTTTTTGGGACATGTATTGGATTTTTGCATGTCCCATAATTATTTTTGGTGTAATGATAGATTTTATTCTCAGCAGGTTGGCGTGGCTATGGGTGCTAAATATGCTCCTAGCCTCGCCAACCTGTTCATGGCTGAGTGGGAGGACAGAAAAGTATTCAGCCAGAGGAGACCTCAATTATTATTTTACAGACGATTTATAGATGACCTCCTATTTATTTGGGAGGGCACAGAGGAATCGGCGATTGAGTTTATACGTGAACTCAATACTAATGATAATAATATCAAATTGGAGCATCAAATCAGTAATCACTCAGTTAATTTCTTGGATGTTACGATAATAAGAGAGGAGAATGCATTAAGGACAAAGGTATTCTTCAAACCTACTGACCGCAACAGCTACTTATCAATAAGAAGTGGTCACCACCCAGCATGGATAAGAAACATCCCGAAGGGACAAATGTTGCGGGTGCGTCGAAATTGTACACAGTTGGAAGATTTCTTTGAGCAGGCAGGGGTCCTAAAGAATAAATTTATACAAAAAGGTTATGGGGAGGAAGGACTGAATGTAGTCATTCAAGAAGTAGCAGAAATGCCTAGGGAACAGTGTCTGAATAAAAAGGAAATTGTAGTAAAGGACAACCAACATCAGTTTGGATTTATTTCTGGATATCATTGCCAGTATAAGGATATAGAAGGCATTTTCAGGAAGTATTGGCATATTCTGTGCAGAGATAGGCACCTGGGAGAGGTGCTACCGAGCCAACCAAAGTTTATATACAGAAGGGCCCCCAGTTTTGGTGACCATGTGGTCAGGAAAATTTTGGACCCACCAGGGAATAAGTACCTGAGGTTGGATTTTAGGGGCTTTTACTGCTGCAGGAGATGTATCTGCTGCAGAACGGTGAAAGTAAGTCACAGAGGGATAAAGAGTGTAACCAATAGAGATGGTGAGTCCTTTGAGATTAGGGAGTTCAGCACCTGCAACTCCTCACATGTAGTATATTTAATGTGGTGATGTAGAGATGTTTGGAGCCACTCTGGTCTCTGATCAGCTCTATGGTCAGCTGGCTGAATCACCGGCTGCATTTTCAGGTTCCCTGTTGAGACAGGAGAGCCAGAGAAAAACACGGAAGATGTTGGGGGGGGGGGGGCATTCCCTCCCACTGCTTGTAAAAGCAGTCTAGAGGCTAATTAGCCACTAGGATTGCTTTTACATGAAAGCCGACCGCTGGCTGAAAAGAATGATACCAAGATGATACCTAAACCTGCAGGCATCATTCTGGTATAACCACTCAAAGTCGTGAATGGCATACCTGAAGACAAAAAAATGGTTAACAATAAAGCACAGTAAACGGTAAGGTATAAAAAAATTGCATACCTGAAAAGCAAACATGATAAAACATAATAACAATAACAATAACAATAACAATAAAACATTGCAGAATAGAATACAGTAAAAAAGAGCAGAACAATAGAGAGAGAATAGAGAGAGAGAGAACAATAAAACGACAACTATTTTTATTTTATATTTTTGTTTGTGTTTTTTTTTTTTTACACTTTTTTTTGTAACTAACTATAATAACTGTAACCGGTTCCAGGTTCGGGTCTCTCAAAATGCGATGGCATCTTGGGAGACCCTGTGAAAGTGTGCCTAGTCTGTGCAATGTTGTACCCTACGCTAATACTCAACTAGTGCATGGTAGCGTTCAAAACATTCACCAATGCAAAGACCAGGATTGTCAGGACAGGAGGGACAATAATAGCGGGTGTCACGGCTATATCCGCGCTTGCTGCAGACACAACATATTTTTTGGGGGGTTCGCTGGGTAGGGGTACTCGGGAGGACATAAAGAAAATGCCTCTCATGCAGCCGACTGCATTTGGTTGGGGATGTGAATGGGGGAAGTACGGGCGCTGCAGAAGCGGTGGGTTCCCAATTAGGATTGGCGAATGCAGCAGGAAGGGCACTATGGGCATGACGGGCCTGTGTTTGTCTTTTTGGTGGCAGCGGGACACTACTTGTGCTTGCCACCTCACCAGCTTGAACTGCACTTATGGGACTCGCCACGTCACCAAGTGTTACTGCAGTGCTGGTTTGACTACGACCGGGGTGACAGTGATCGATCGATACTGCACTTGGGTGGGCTGGGCCGGGCCGGGCGGAGGGGCAAAACGCAGGTGCTAGCAGGTATCTGGGCTGATCCCGCTAACACTGCGTTTTTGGGAACCCTAAACTGCTGGGGACGCTAGTATAGATCTGATCGGATCAGATATTGATCTGTTCAGATACTATACCACTAAGGGAGGCGTATGCTGCGTGCGTGGGTGTTAGCGGTACTGGCGCTAATCTGACGCTGCCTGGGGCTGGTGCTTGCCAGTTCACCAAAATGCTACCAAAAAAACTGTTAGCGATCGCAGGGATCAGGCCTGACTCTGCGAACGCTGCAGTTATGCGTTTAGTGTTTTGTAAGTGACAGTGATCGATCGATACTGCACTTGGGTGGGCTGGGCTCGCCTGGGCGGAGGGGCAAAACGCAGGTGCTAGCAGGTATCTGGGCTGATCCCGCTAACACTGCGTTTTTGGGAACCCTAAACTGCTGGGGACGCTAGTATAGATCTGATCGGATCAGATATTGATCCGATCAGATACTATACCACTAAGGGAGGTGTATGGTGCGTGTACGGTGCGTGCGTGGGTGTTCGCGGTACTGGCGCTAATCTGACGCTGCCTGGGGCAACGCATATCACCGCCGGGCGATCAGGGGGCTAAACCTTTATTCGGTAATAAACGGCGGGTGCCCTGACACTATAAAAAATAAACTAACTAACCAGCGTCACCCGTAACAGTTATACGGTGATCAGTGGTGAAAGGGTTAACTAGGGGGCAATCAAGGGGTTAAAACATTTATTAGATAGTATATGGGGGTCCCTGTCGCTATAAAACACTGACGGCGAACCTAAATATTTACGTCCCTAACTAGCGTCACCAGTGACACTAATACAGCGATCAGAAAAATGATCGCTTAGCGACACTGGCGACAGGGGGTGATCAAGGGGTTAAAACTTTATTAGGGGGGGTACTGGCGCTAATCTGACGCTGCCTGGGGCGACGCATATCACCGCCGGGCGATTAGGGGGCTAAACCTTTATTCGGTAATAAACGGCGGGTGCCCTGACACTATAAAAAATAAACGAACTAACCAGCGTCACCCGTAACGGTTATACGGTGATCAGTGGTGAAAGGGTTAACTAGGGGGCAATCAAGGGGTTAAAACATTTATTAGATAGTATATGGGGGTCCCTGTCGCTATAAAACACTGACGGCGAACCTAAATATTTACGTCCCTAACTACCGTCACCAGCGACACTAATACAGCGATCAGAAAAATGATCGCTTAGCGACACTGGTGAGGGGGGGTGATCAAGGGGTTAAAACTTTATTAGGGGGGGTAAGGGGGGTACCCTAGACCTACAGGGGGGTTACAGTAACTGTCCTAACACTGCTAACTGTCACAAACTGACACTATGCAGTAATCAGGAAAAAAAAAAAAAAAAAAAAAAAAAAAACCTGCTTGGTGTCAGTTTGTGACAGGGGGGGGGTGATTGGGGGGGGGATCGGGGGGCGATCGGGGGGGGATCGGGGGTGTAATGTATGCCTGGCATGTTCTACTGTGTGTGTTTGTGTTGTGCACTTACTTACATGTCATCTCTCCTCGGCGCTGGAACGGAAACTGACAGCCGAGGAGAGATGACATCACATCCTCTGCCTCTGTGTACTATACAGAGGCAGGGGATGTTTGTCAGTGGCTGGGAGCGATCGCGAGGGGGGGGCCACGATCGGATGGTCTCCCCCTCGTCTCTCATCGCTCCCAACCAAATGCCGACCGCAGCTGGCACCGGGGGGGGGTCCGATCGGACCCCCCACCCGCGGGAAGGCAATCACGTTTCAGGTACGTGATTTTGCCTGCCCGTGCCGCTCTGCTCACGTATATAGGCGTGAGGCGGTCGGCAAGTGGTTAAGAGGGTCGCACCATCACTGTGTTGATCAATATTTGACCACTGATCTGGCTGGTACATTTACACCTATAGACATTTTGTGTAGATTTGTTTATAGATTTCACCTTTGCATTAGTGCTCACATACACATGTGTAGAGGGTCACACCATCACTGTGTTTAATACACTTGATTTTTGTTTGAAAGCGCCTCTTATTTTTTATCTGACCACTGATCTGGCTGGTACATCTACACCTATATACATTTTGTGTAGATTTGTTTATAGATTTCAGCTTTGCATTAGTGTTCATATACACATGTGTAGAGGGTCACACCATCACTGTGTCTAATACACTTGATTTTTGTTTGAAAGCGCCTTTTATTTTTTATTTTTTATTTGACCACTTATCTGGCTGGTACATGTACACCTATATACATTTTGTGTAGATTCGTTTATAGATTTCACCTTTGCATTAGTGCTCACATACACATGTGTAGAGGGTCACACCATCACTGTGTTTAATACACTTGATTTTTGTTTGAAAGCGCCTCTTATTTTTTATTTGACCACTGATCTAGCTGTTACATTTACACCTATATACATTTTGTGTAGATTTGTGTATAGATTTCAACTTTGCATTAGTGTTCACATACACATGTGTAGAGGGTCACACCATCACTGTGTTTAATACACTTGATATTTTTTTTTTTTTTTTTTGTTTGTTTGAAAGCGCCTCTTATTTTTTCCTAGATGTCTGTGGGAGGATTTGGGTAGGTTACAGACATCTCCGATTAAATACTTAGTATATGCATTATAATTTAACCACTTGCCGACCGCCTCACGCCTATATACGTGAGCAGAGCGGCACGGGCAGGCAAAATCACGTACCTGAAACGTGATTGCCTTCCCGCGGGTGGGGGGTCCGATCGGACCCCCCCCCGGTGCCAGCTGCGGTCGGCATTTGGTTGGGAGCGATGAGAGACGAGGGGGAGACCATCCGATCGTGGCCCCCCCCTCGCGATCGCTCCCAGCCACTGACAAACATCCCCTGCCTCTGTATAGTACACAGAGGCAGAGGATGTGATGTCATCTCTCCTCGGCTGTCAGTTTCCGTTCCAGCGCCGAGGAGAGATGACATGTAAGTAAGTGCACAACACAAACACACACAGTAGAACATGCCAGGCATACATTACACCCCCGATCCCCCCCCGATCGCCCCCCGATCCCCCCCCAATCACCCCCCCCCCTGTCACAAACTGACACCAAGCAGGTTTTTTTTTTTTTTTTTTTTTTTTTTTCCTGATTACTGCATAGTGTCAGTTTGTGACAGTTAGCAGTGTTAGGACAGTTACTGTAACCCCCCTGTAGGTCTAGGGTACCCCCCTTACCCCCCCTAATAAAGTTTTAACCCCTTGATCACCCCCCCTCACCAGTGTCGCTAAGCGATCATTTTTCTGATCGCTGTATTAGTGTCGCTGGTGACGGTAGTTAGGGACGTAAATATTTAGGTTCGCCGTCAGTGTTTTATAGCGACAGGGACCCCCATATACTATCTAATAAATGTTTTAACCCCTTGATTGCCCCCTAGTTAACCCTTTCACCACTGATCACCGTATAACCGTTACGGGTGACGCTGGTTAGTTCGTTTATTTTTTATAGTGTCAGGGCACCCGCCGTTTATTACCGAATAAAGGTTTAGCCCCCTAATCGCCCGGCGGTGATATGCGTCGCCCCAGGCAGCGTCAGATTAGCGCCAGTACCCCCCCTAATAAAGTTTTAACCCCTTGATCACCCCCTGTCGCCAGTGTCGCTAAGCGATCATTTTTCTGATCGCTGTATTAGTGTCACTGGTGACGCTAGTTAGGGACGTAAATATTTAGGTTCGCCGTCAGTGTTTTATAGCGACAGGGACCCCCATATACTATCTAATAAATGTTTTAACCCCTTGATTGCCCCCTAGTTAACCCTTTCACCACTGATCACCGTATAACTGTTACGGGTGACGCTGGTTAGTTAGTTTATTTTTTATAGTGTCAGGGCACCCGCCGTTTATTACCGAATAAAGGTTTAGCCCCCTGATCGCCCGGCGGTGATATGCGTTGCCCCAGGCAGCGTCAGATTAGCGCCAGTACCGCGAACACCCACGCACGCACCGTACACGCACCATACACCTCCCTTAGTGGTATAGTATCTGATCGGATCAATATCTGATCCGATCAGATCTATACTAGCGTCCCCAGCAGTTTAGGGTTCCCAAAAACGCAGTGTTAGCGGGATCAGCCCAGATACCTGCTAGCACCTGCGTTTTGCCCCTCCGCCCAGGCGAGCCCAGCCCACCCAAGTGCAGTATCGATCGATCACTGTCACTTACAAAACACTAAACGCATAACTGCAGCGTTCGCAGAGTCAGGCCTGATCCCTGCGATCGCTAACAGTTTTTTTGGTAGCATTTTGGTGAACTGGCAAGCACCAGCCCCAGGCAGCGTCAGATTAGCGCCAGTACCGCTAACACCCACGCACGCAGCATACGCCTCCCTTAGTGGTATAGTATCTGAACAGATCAATATCTGATCCGATCAGATCTATACTAGCGTCCCCAGCAGTTTAGGGTTCCCAAAAACGCAGTGTTAGCGGGATCAGCCCAGATACCTGCTAGCACCTGCGTTTTGCCCCTCCGCCCGGCCCGGCCCAGCCCACCCAAGTGCAGTATCGATCGATCACTGTCACCCCGGTCGTAGTCAAACCAGCACTGCAGTAACACTTGGTGACGTGGCGAGTCCCATAAGTGCAGTTCAAGCTGGTGAGGTGGCAAGCACAAGTAGTGTCCCGCTGCCACCAAAAAGACAAACACAGGCCCGTCATGCCCATAGTGCCCTTCCTGCTGCATTCGCCAATCCTAATTGGGAACCCACCGCTTCTGCAGCGCCCGTACTTCCCCCATTCACATCCCCAACCAAATGCAGTCGGCTGCATGAGAGGCATTTTCTTTATGTCCTCCCGAGTACCCCTACCCAGCGAACCCCCCAAAAAATATGTTGTGTCTGCAGCAAGCGCGGATATAGCCGTGACACCCGCTATTATTGTCCCTCCTGTCCTGACAATCCTGGTCTTTGCATTGGTGAATGTTTTGAACGCTACCATGCACTAGTTGAGTATTAGCGTAGGGTACAACATTGCACAGACTAGGCACACTTTCACAGGGTCTCCCAAGATGCCATCGCATTTTGAGAGACCCGAACCTGGAACCGGTTACAGTTATTATAGTTAGTTACAAAAAAAAGTGTAAAAAAAAAAAAACACAAACAAAAATATAAAATAAAAATAGTTGTCGTTTTATTGTTCTCTCTCTCTCTATTCTCTCTCTATTGTTCTGCTCTTTTTTACTGTATTCTATTCTGCAATGTTTTATTGTTATTGTTATTGTTATTGTTATTATGTTTTATCATGTTTGCTTTTCAGGTATGCAATTTTTTTATACCTTACCGTTTACTGTGCTTTATTGTTAACCATTTTTTTGTCTTCAGGTATGCCATTCACGACTTTGAGTGGTTATACCAGAATGATGCCTGCAGGTTTAGGTATCATCTTGGTATCATTCTTTTCAGCCAGCGGTCGGCTTTCATGTAAAAGCAATCCTAGTGGCTAATTAGCCTCTAGACTGCTTTTACAAGCAGTGGGAGGGAATGCCCCCCCCCCCCAACATCTTCCGTGTTTTTCTCTGGCTCTCCTGTCTCAACAGGGAACCTGAAAATGCAGCCGGTGATTCAGCCAGCTGACCATAGAGCTGATCAGAGACCAGAGTGGCTCCAAACATCTCTATGACCTAAGAAACCGGAAGCTACGAGCATTTTATGACGTAGATTTCGCCGGATGTAAACAGCGCCATTGGGAAATTGGGAAAGCATTTTATCACACCGATCTTGGTGTGATCAGATGCTTTGAGGGCAGAGGAGAAATCTAGGGTCTAATAGACCCCAATTTTTGCAAAAAAGAGTACCTGTCACTACCTATTGCTATCATAGGGGATATTTACATTCCCTGAGATAACAATAAAAATGATTTAAAAAAAAAAAAAATGAAAGGAACAGTTTAAAAATAAGATAAAAAAATAATAATAATAAAGAAAAAAAAAAAAAAAAAAAAAAAAGCACCCCTGTCCCCCCTGCTCTCGCGCTAAGGTGAACGCAAGCGTTGGTCTGGCGTCAAATGTAAACAGCAATTGCACCATGCATGTGAGGTATCGCCGCGAAGGTCAGATCGAGGGCAGTAATTTTAGCAGTAGACCTCCTCTGTAAATCTAAAGTGGTAACCTGTAAAGGCTTTTAAAGGCTTTTAAAAATGTATTTAGTTTGTCGCCACTGCACGTTTGTGCGCAATTTTAAAGCATGTCATGTTTGGTATCTATGTACTCGGCCTAAGATCATCTTTTTTATCTCATCAAACATTTGGGCAATATAGTGTGTTTTAGTGCATTAAAATGTAAAAAAGTGTGTTTTTTCCCCAAAAAATGCGTTTGAAAAATCGCTGCGCAAATACTGTGTGAAAAAAAAAAATGAAACACCCACCATTTTAATCTGTAGGGCATTTGCTTTAAAAAAAATATATAATGTTTGGGGGTTCAAAGTAATTTTCTTGCAAAAAAAAATTATTTTTTTATGTAAACAATAAGTGTCAGAAAGGGCTTTGTCTTCAAGTGGTTAGAAGAGTGGGTGATGTGTGACATAAGCTTCTAGATGTTGTGCATAAAATGCCAGGACAGTTCAAACCCCCCCCAAATGACCCCATTTTGGAAAGTAGACACCCCAAGCTATTTGCTGAGAGTCATGTTGAGTCCATGGAATAATTTATATTGTGACACAAGTTGCGGGAAAGAGACAATTTTTTATTTTTTTTATTTTTTTTTGCGCAAAGTTGTCACTAAATGATATATTGCTCAAACATGCCATGGGAATATGTGAAATTACACCCCAAAATACATTCTGCTGCTTCTCCTGAGTACGGGGATACCACATGTGTGAGACTTTTTGGGAGCCTAGCCGCGTACGGGACCCCGAAAACCAAGCACCGCCTTCAGGCTTTCTAAGGCCGTAAATTTTTGATTTCACTCTTCACCGCCTATCACAGTTTCGGGGGCCATGGAATGCCCAGGTGGCAAAAAAAAACCCCAAATGACCCCATTTTGGAAAGTAGACACCCCAAGCTATTTGATGAGAGGTATAGTGAGTATTTTGCAGACCTCACTTTTTGTCACAAAGTTTTGAAAATTGAAAAAAGAAAAAAAAAATTTTTTTTTCTCGTCTTTCTTTATTTTCAAAAACAAATGAGAGCTGCAAAATACTCACCATGCCTCTCAGCAAATAGCTTGGGGTGTCTACTTTCCAAAATGGGGTCATTTGGGGGGGGTTTGTGCCACCTGGGCATTCCATGGCCTCCGAAACTGTGATAGGCAGTGAGGAGTAAAATCAAAAATGTACGCCCTTAGAAATCCTGAAGGCAGTGCTTGGTTTTCGGGGTCCCGTACGCGGCTAGGCTCCTAAAAAGTCCCACACATGTGGTATCCCCGTACTCAGGAGAAGCAGCTAAATGTATTTTGGGGTGCAATTCCACATATGCCCATGGCCTGTGTGAGCAATATATCATTTAGTGACAACTTTGTGCAAAAAAAAAAAAAAAAAAAAAAAAAATTGTCACTTTCCCGCAACTTGTGTCAAAATATAAAACATTCCATGGACTCAACATGCCTCAAAGCAAATAGCTTGGGGTGTCTACATTCCAAAATGGGGTCATTTGGGGGGGGTTTATGTCATCTGGGCATTTTATGGCCTTCAAAACCGTGATAGGTAGTGAGGAGTAAAATCAAAAATGTACGCCCTTAGAAATCCTGAAGGCGGTGCTTGGTTTTCGGGGCCCCGTACGCGGCTAGGCTCCCAAAAAGTCCCACACATGTGGTATCCCCGTACTCAGGAGAAGCAGCTAAATGTATTTTGGGGTGCAATTCCACATATGCCCATGGCCTGTGTGAGCAATATATCATTTAGTGACAACTTTTTGTAATTTTTTTTTTTTTTTTTTTTTTTTTTTGTCATTATTCAATCACTTGGGACAAAAAAAATGAATATTCAATGGGCTCAACATGCCTCTCAGCAAATTCCTTGGGGTGTCTACTTTCCAAAATGGGGTCATTTGTGGGGGTTTTGTACTGCCCTGCCATTTTAGCACCTCAAGAATCGACATAGGCAGTCATAAATTAAAGGCTGTGTAAATTCCAGAAAATGTACCCTAGTTTGTAGACGCTATAACTTTTGCGCAAACCAATAAATATACACTTATTGACATTTTTTTTACCAAAGACATGTGGCCGAATACATTTTGGCCTAAATGTATGACTAAAATTGAGTTTATTGGATTTTTTTTAGAACAAAAAGTAGAAAATATCATTTTTTTTCAAAATTTTCGGTCTTTTTCCGTGTATAGCGCAAAAAATAAAAACGGCAGAGGTGATCAAATACCATCAAAAGAAAGCTCTATTTGTGGGAAGAAAAGGACGCAAATTTCGTTTGGGTACAGCATTGCATGACCGCGCAATTAGCAGTTAAAGCGACGCAGTGCCGAATTGTAAAAAGTGCTCTGGTCAGGAAGGGGGTAAATCCTTCCGGGGCTGAAGTGGTTAAAGGGGCTGCTGCATAGTGGGTGTGGGAATTCAATTCCCCACGTGGGTTATTGTATAGATTGATTTTGAGCACATTCACATTCAGTTTGTGAAACATAGTGGCGCGGTGGAGGTATTAGTTTTTGGGTGAAGGGCGGTATACCATTTATAATACCTATTACTAATATAGTTTTCTTGGCAGTTCCCGCTTCAATATGAGCCTGAATTTGGGAAAGCCAGTGCTCCAGGTTACGGGCCACTACTGTGACAGACATTTCCAGTTTCAAATTCCCTGATTTCCAGGTCTTGTTTAGGAGGGAATCTATTCTCTTATCCATATTATCTGCCAGAGCTCCCATATCCTCAAAGGCCAGATCTATATGTCTGGAGACCTGGGAGAAGGCAGTGTCCAGTTTGGGGTTCTTCTGAAATACATGCAAGAAAAAAATGAATAACATCACCTTTGCATATAGGATACAACCCTGGGGAGTGCACTAGACCCTTTTAAAAAATAAGGATCTGAGCCTCCCTCCCCCTGACCACCCAGAGGGCCCCCTCCCACTACCAGGAAGCACTTGTGGAGAGGAGAAATCCTAGATAGAGAGGACCCTTCCCCAGGGTGCTCTTACCTTAGGTTGGGTGGAGTTAGCATCGCTGTGTGCTGTCTGAGCATCCGCTTCAGACATGACCACGTTGGTGGTTGCTGCTTGTGGAGTCTCACTCTGCCTGTGCAGTGTTCCAGACTCCTCTCCAGACTGCACCCGGCGCACTATCAGCCCTGTGACCTGGAAGCGGAAGTTGCGGGTCAAAGGGAAGCATCCACCCTCCGCCGGAAATGACATCATCCGCCACGTGGCCTGGTTCCAAATGCGGCCTGCACCCGTGTACAGGGAGAGCAGAGCTGCCTCCCTGCTGAAACCCTGTGGATGTGATTGTGGACCCCCAGATCTTCCTTGGGGAAGATGAAGTGGCGAACTGTGCGGCGGGTATGTACCTCACCGCATCCCTGGGAGAGCCCCTGCCTCCCTTACAGGGCTTCAAGTAGCCACAGTCTCCCTGACAGCCAGCTTCCAAAAACCATGTCTCCCCACCAGAGGAAGCACAAACAACTGAAGTCCAGCAGGGGGAAGTGAAAATTATTGGCTGGTGCAGTGTTTCCTAAGGGAGGGGAGGAGCCAAGGTCTCTCTTTGTGGCTGAAAGATTGGGAGGGAAAAATGATTTTAACTAAACAACAAATCTCAAGAGGCTCGGTCCAGTGAACCACAAAAGTAAAGAGAAAGTGACAGCATTGCAATTTCCATGATTTCCTGCATCATTCTCATTCCTAAATCTAATCATTACTGATTCAGCAATTGTCTAGCTTAAGGCCAGCAAAATAGCATGAATCCCAAAATTTTGAATATAGACTTATGCTAAACAACAGAAATTGATTATTTGGAACATTTTTATCATTTATTGGTGAATGGGTGGGGTAAAGTCTTAAATAGACAATGTTTATTGTAAAGTAGTGGTGTGGGCTTTTTTTATGACTGCAGTGCAAAATCACAGAGCAGAATGTAACAAAACATCTGAATCTTGCAAGGAAACAGATTGCACATAAACCCCACTCCACATAGTTACATAGTTACATAGTTACATAGTTACATAGTAGGTGAGGTTGAAAAAAGACACAAGTCCATCAAGTCCAACCTATGTGTGTGATTATGTGTCAGTATTACATTACATATCCCTGTATATTGCGGTCATTCAGGTGATTATCTAATAGTTTCTTGAAGCTATCAATGCTCTCCGCTGAGACCACCGCCTGTGGAAGGGAATTCCTCATCCTTACCGCTCTTACAGTAAAGAACCCTCTATGTAGTTTAAGGTTAAACCTCTTTTCTTCTAATTGTAATGAGTGGCCACGAGTCTTATTAAACTCTCTTCTGCGAAAAAGTTTTATCCCTATTGTGGGGTCACCAGTACAGTATTTGTAAATTGAAATCATATCCTCTCTCAAGCGTCTCTTCTCCAGAGAGAATAAGTTCAGTGCTCGCAACCTTTCCTCATAACGAAGATCCTCCAGACCCTTTATTAGCTTTGTTGCCCTTCTTTGTACTCGCTCCATTTCCAGTATGTCCCTCCTGAGGACTGGTGCCCAGAACTGGACAGCATACTCCAAGTGCGGCCGGACCAGAGTCTTGTAGAGCGGGAGAATTATCGTTTTATCTCTGCAGTTGATCCCCCTTTTAATGCATGCCAATATTCTGTTTGCTTTATTAGCAGCAGCTTGGCATTGCATGCCATTGCTGAGCCTATCATCCACTAGGACCCCCAGGTCCTTTTCCATCCTAGATTCCCCCAGAGGTTCTCCCCCCAGTGTATAGATTGCATTCATATCTTTGCCACCCAAATGCATTATTTTACATTTTTCTACATTGAACCTCATTTGCCATGTAGTCGCCCACCCCATTAATTTGTTCAGGTCTTTTTGCAAGATTTCCACATCCTGCAGAGAAGTTATTGCCCTGCTTAGCTTAGTATCGTCTGCAAATACAGAGATAATTAGATAGTGAATACAATACTGATTGATACAATTTATAACAATTTTTTTATACTTTGATTTACTTAGAAAATATAGTAAAATTTCATACATTTTTGCTGATGATTACCATTTGCGTATAATGCAGTTGTCAGGCAAATAGTAACATAAAACTTAACATCATTATTAGACTGATCATCCATATAAATTACACCACTTTAAGAGTTTTTCAAAAGACATCTGCAACATGAAAAAGTTTTACAGTTGGTACATAATTTAAAGTTGCATATTTAGACAATATAATTTTGAATTATGATGAGCTCCACCTTCAGAACATACACTTGACAAGAACCCAATCTTCCATAATGGCTGCCAAAACCTGCTAGCTCAGATGTTTGCTTTCTTTATTTTTATGTAAATGTGGGCATCTGAACATTTACCCACCTCCTGGCCAACTTATTGTCAATTGACAGCTGGGTGGGACATTCGTCCTACCGAGTGGACGTCACATGATATCCTCTCGGAACAAGCCTCACGCACAGCCATGGGGCGTGCTGCAGCACCATCTGTCACCAGCTGTGTTAATCGGGCACAGCCGATGACTGATCATTGTACCGGCTCACTGCCAGTACCATGTGATAACTGTAACCAATCACAGCAGATCACATGACAATTGTTAACAATGGCTAGCTTCCTTTCATGGCATGCATTGCGCAGAATTGCATTGCTAGCTGTGATTAGTCACAGTGATCACATGGTACAGACAGGGCCAATCACAGCTACTCACAACAATACACACCAAATGAACCAGTTCATTCAGTATAAATGGTTGTTTATACCAATTAAATTCACTGGTATAAGTAATCATAGTGTGTAAAAGAAAAAAAAAATCCTGATCACTTTCCCATAGTAGTACAGTGTCACTATGGTAACACTACAGTGCTCTGGTCACAGTGTGTTAAAAAAATGTAAAAAAAGAAAAAATTGAATAAAACTGAAAAAATCTACAAAAAAAAAAAAAAAAATATATATATATATATATATATATATATATATATATATATATATATATATATATATATATATATATATATATATATATATATATATATATATATTTTTTTTTTTTTTTTTTTTTGTAGATTTTTTCAGTTTTATTCAATTTTTTCTTTTTATATATATATATATATTTACATACTCCTCTGTCCCTGATCGATGCCACACTAGAAATATATGATGACACTGCATTGCACTGGTGACAGTATGTAAAAATAAATAAAATAACTTCAAAAAACTTGTCATGGCCCTTACTAAATACCTCGAACTGTCTACTTTCCAAAAAGGGGTATGTTGGGGGATATTTGTACTGTCCTGGCATTTTCAGGACTCAAGAAATTAGATGTCTGTCAGTACATCAGGATTGATTAGATATACTTTTCAGATACACTGTATATACCATAGTTTGTGGACTCTATAACTTTTCTACAGACTAAATAATAAACACTGATTTGGGTTATTTTAACTAAAGAAATATAGCAGAATACATTTTGACCTAAATTTATGAAGAAAGATTATTTGCAAAATTTTATAACAAAGAAAAACTTGTTTTTTTTGTCAAACTTTTCAGTCTTTTTTCATTTATTTATCAAAAAGAAACTCAGTGAAAGCTCTTTGTGTTAAACAAAAATGATAAAAATGTCATATGAGTACAGTGTTGCATGACCGCTTAATTGTCACTCAAAGTGCAACAGCGCTGAAAGCTGAAAATTGGGCTTTCTGCACAGGAAGGGGTGAAAATGCCCTGTATTGAAGTGGTTAAAGTATATAGTTAGACAGGGGTTGGGCTGATCCATATGCTGTGCTAGTTTCAAGTAGTTGTCAGAAAAGTTATAACAGGAAAGCATGCACAATATTAAAAGTCTGTATTAAGTTTTAAGAACAAAAAAAACTGCACATACTTAGTTTGAGCTTGCCTATTATATAAACACCATGCAATTTGGTATTTCTCACCTAAAAAAGCAGATGGAGAAACGGTGCCATTGCTACGTGATACCATAACACTAATTCCAGTTTCGACAAATGGAACTGAAAAATCAACAACCTCCGAACGCTCTTCATTAATTGTGAGTGAACCCACTGCCATAACCGCTCGTTTGTAAACCACCTGGTCCATTAATGACAATGCAGAAAACAGAAAGAGCAGAAATGTCAGTTAATGTCACTAGAACTGGTAGACTTATATTTACAAGTTCTTACTAAAGAGTTCTTTTACCTAACAGAACTTACTTCACCAATCATTCCATTCCAAACATTGTTGATTTTTTTCCCGTGCTTCCCATTGGTTACGAGGTAAAGGTCATATGTGAATTTCACAGTATTTGATAGTTTCTTCAAGATATCTATGCAGAATCCCTTACAACATTTTTTCACATATGTCCCTTCAGTTGTTGAATTGCTGCAACAAGCAGAACATATAATCAAATGAATATATTGAAAGCATTTATTTAAGATAACAGTGTATATATATATATATATATATAAATACATATATATACATATAGGTTGGCCTTTTTTTATTACCCTCTACATTGTCAATATGGGCCATGGAGCCTGATCTATGTATATACAATATATGCATCCTGTACATGACTGATATATCTAAAGCGCAAATCAGTGATTCACATGGTGTTATAAGCGATACTGGAGTATAAAACAAATTGGAAAATAATATGATTCCATCTCAGCTTCCTGTCTCAGGACTTCCTGATTCCAAGACTTCTTATAATCACACAAATAGGTTGCACTTGAAGGACTTGTGTCATTTTTTTAATCTCACCTACTATGTAACTATGTAACATATTAAGGTGGCTTAAAGAAAACTGTCATGACAGTGATATGGGGACTGCTTTTGCTGGCTCCCTTAAGAAAATGCCATTTGAATGACAGCCAGGGAGCTAATATTACAAAAAAAAAAGTTTAACAATGGCTGCCTTCACAATTGACACAGTCCATTTAAAAAAATAATGTGTTTTTAAGTTTAGGTTATAACAAAATATATGTATAACTACTGTACATTTATAAGCAGTAAATTGCAATATTGTAAAATATTCACTCTAGGCGTATCTTTCAGTTGCATGTGTTTTAAATTACAGTTATTCATTCACCTGCAGCCTGTACTTGAATGTTTGGTAAATGTCATATTCGCTACTTTAGAAAAAACAACTTTTGGGTATTTTTGTCATGTTTGTGGACCTGAACCTTTAGCAGAAATGCATTTCTTAAAATATTAAGTCATCATTTCAACCATATTTTATAATAAAGTTCTGGGGATTTAGGAATCAGCATATTTGTCCACACCAATCAGATATGTTCCCAAAACTATCCTTCAAATATTCTTGCACACATAGTTACATAATGTGGGTTACAATAAATCCTAGCATATCCTTGACAAAGTGTGGATTTCTTGGTGCATTCTGTTACAGAAATATACATAGTAATTCTATTAAAAACACAATATACTTATGTTAATCGTCATCCAAATTTTGGAAGGTCAAAAAAGACAAAGTAAAACCTGATTACATATGCTACTATAAATAGGCAGGGGTTGAAGGTCACATTGATCCCAGGCTGCGGTGTGTTAAATAATGGTCACCTTATGAGCTACACAAACATGTAGTTCAGCGGTAAGAAAAGCTGGATTGAAAATAAGGAAAAGAAAAGAAAGTGAGGGAAAGGAGCGATTTGTCAGGCATGAAAAGATCCCCATGTATTGTTTTTGAATGCCTTCTGTGTACAGTAATAAAGCCAGTATTTTCCGTATTCTCAGCTGGGATACGTGATAACAACTGCACCTTTCCCTTCAAGTACCTACTATGATAGATTCATTAAAAGTCTTGTGTCCGGCATGTTTTTAGATTTGTTTTCCTCTAGCATGTTTTAACACACATGAAAAAACCCAAAAGGATATGACACCTAGAGCAGGATATATATATATATATATATATATATTTATATATATATATATATATATATATATATATATATATATATATATATATATATATATATATATATATATATATATATATATATATACAAATATATATATATACAAATGTTATACATTGAGTTGCAGTTCAGTGAGTAAAATAAGTATTTGATCCAAAGCGAAACATGACTTAGTACTTGGTGGAGAAACTCTTGTTGGCAAGCACAGAGTTAAGACGTTTCTTGCAGTTGGTTACCAGGTTTGCACACATCCCAGGAGGGATTTTGGTCCAATCTTCTCTACAGATCTCTAAATCCTTAAGGTTTCTTGGCTGTTGCTTGGAAACTCAAAGTTTCAGCCACCTCCATAATTAGCACCTCAATGTGGCAAATTCAGCCTGTACCTTTAGCAGAGAAACAGCCCCAAAGCATATTGTTTCCACCTCCGTGCTTGACCGTAGGGACGGTGTTCTAAGGGTCATAGTAATCTTTTTTCTTCCTCAAAATACGGAGAGTCGAGTTAATGCCAAAGAGCTCCATTTTGGTCTTATCTGACCAAAGCACTTTCTCCCAATCCTTCTCTGAATAGTTTAGATGTTACATAGTTACATAGTTAGTCAGGTTGAAAAAAGACACAAGTCCATCCAGTTCAACCATAAAAAAAAAAAAAATATTGTACAATCCAATATACCCAATACTATACCCCCACAGTTGATCCAGAGGAAGGCAAAAAACCCCAGCAGAGCATGCTCCAATTTGCTACAGCAGGGGAAAAAATTCCTTCCTGATCCCCCAAGAGGCAATCGGATTTTCCCTGGATCAACTTTACCTATAAATGTCAATACCCAGTTATATTATGTACATTTAGGAAAGTATCCAGGCCTTTCTTAAAGCAATCTACTGAGCTGGCCAGAACCACCTCTGGAGGGAGTCTATTCCACATTTTCACAGCTCTTACTGTGAAGAAACCTTTCCGTATTTGGAGACTAAATCTCTTTTCCTCCAGTCGTAAAGAGTGCCCCCTTGTCCTCTGTGTTGACCGTAAAGTGAATAACTCAACACCAAGTTCACTATATGGACCCCTTATATATTTGAACATGTTGATCATATCCCCCCTTATTCTCCTCTTCTCAAGAGTGAACAAATTCAGTTCCTCTAATCTCTCCTCATAGCTGAGCTCCTCCATGCCTCTTATCAGTTTGGTTGCCCTTCTCTGCACTTTCTCCAGTTCCCCGATATCCTTTTTGAGAACTGGTGCCCAAAACTGAACTGCATATTCCAGATGAGGTCTTACTAATGATTTGAACAGGGGCAAAATGATATCTCTCTCTCTGGAGTCCATACCTCTCTTAATACAAGAAAGGACTTTGCTCGCTTTGGAAACCGCAGCTTGGCATTGCATGCTATTATTGAGCTTATGATCTACCAAAACCCCCAGATCCTTCTCCACCATGGATTCCCCCAGTTGTACTCCCCCTAGCATGTATGATACATGCATATTCTTAGCCCCCAAGTGCATAACTTTACATTTCTCAACATTAAACCTCATCTGCCACATAGACGCCCAATTAGACAGAGCATTGAGGTCAGCTTGTAAATTGGAGACATCCTGTAAGGACGTTATTCCACTGCATAGCTTGGTGTCATCTGCAAAGACAGAAATGTTACTTTTGATCCCAGACCCAATATCATTTATAAAGATATTAAAGAGTAAGGGTCCCAGCACTGAACCTTGGGGTACACCACTGATAACCTTAGACCATTCAGAGTAAGAATCATTAACCACTACTCTCTGAATTCTGTCTTTTAGCCAGTTTTCTATCCATTTACAAACTGATATTTCCAAGCCTGTAGACTTTAACTTACACACGAGCCGCGTGTGTGGAACTGTATCGAACGCTTTTGCAAAATCCAAGTATACCACGTCCACAGCCACCCCTCTGTCCAAGGTTTTACTTACCTCTTCATAAAAACAAATCAGGTTTGTCTGACAACTTCTGTCTTTCATGAACCCATGCTGTCTGTTGCTTAAAATGTTTTTTTCTAGCAAGAACTCATCTATGTGGTCTTTTATTAAATGCTCCAGTATCTTCCCGACTATAGAAGTTAAACTAACAGGTCTATAGTTACTTGGTAAAGACTTTGATCCCTTTTTAAATATAGGCACCACGTTCGCCCTGCGCCAATCCAGTGGTACTATTCCCGTCATTAATGAGTCCCTAAAAATTAGATACAATGGCTTTGAAATTACAGAGCTCAATTCTTTTAGGATCCGTGGGTGGATGCCATCAGGTCCAGGTGCTTTATCCACCTTTATTCTGTCTAAATATTTCTGGACCATATCCCTTTTGAGCCCTTGTGGATCATTGGGGGCTGTGTCACTACCACCCCCATTATGGACATAACCTCCCCCATGCTCTTTTGTATACACAGAGCTGAAGAAAGTATTTAATAAATTAGCCTTCTCCTTGTCCCCGGTCACCCACTCTAGATTATTTTGTAAAGGGCCTACATGCTCAGACCTGACCTTTTTACTATTAATATATTTGAAGAATTTTTTGGGGTTTGTCCTACTATTTTTTGCGATCTGTCGTTCATTTTGAATTTTTGCACCCTTGATTTCCTTTTTACATATTCTGTTAAATTCTTTGTAGCTATTAAACGACACTAGTGTTCCTTCATTTTTATATTTTTTAAAAGCTCTTTTCTTATTGTTTATAGCTTTTCTAACTTTGACCGTGAGCCACATAGGTTTTATTTTTAGCCTTTTAAACTTATTGCCCATGGGAATATACTTTGCAGTGAGGTCCCAAACAGTCTTTTTGAAGAATTCCCATTTCTGTTCTGTGTTTATCGCTGCCAATATTCCCTCCCAGTCTAAGTCCTGGAGAGCAGCCCTCATCCATGTTCATTGGCAAACTTCAGATGGGCCTGTACATGTGCCTTTTTGAGGAGGGGGACTTAGCAGGCGCTGCAGGATTTTGGTGACTGTGGTCCCAACTAGGGATGAGCTTCGTGTTCGAGTCGAACCCATGTTCGACTCGAACATCGGCTGTTCGACCGTCTGTCGAATTGCGAACGTTATGGGCCGTTCGCGCCAAATTCGTGTGGCGCGTCACGGCCCATAATTCACTGCGGCATCGCAGTGCATTGCTGGCTGATGATTGGCCAAGCATGCACTATGACCCGCATGCTTGGCCAATCACAGCGCCGTCAGTAGAGAGAGCTGTAATTGGCCAAAGCCAGGGTGGCTTTGGCCAATTATGGCTCAGGGGATTTAGTACACGCCCCACACTATATAAGGCCGCCTGCACGGCGGCCCTGTGTAGTGTGTTCCGGTGTGCTGAGAGATAGAGAGAGAGACAGACAGTGTCATTTGATTTGAGTTAGATAGATTAGGCAGAACAGTCAGTCAGTTAGCTGCACTTACAGTGTATTTTGTATATATATGCATCCCAGGTGTTGCATATATATATATACACTGTATTCAGTTTAGCTAGATCCGTTCCTGTTATCTTCTATCTAGACTATTTACATTTGGTGCAGTGCGTCCTGCTCACAGTGTTCAGCTAGATCCGTTCCTGCTATTTACATTTAGTGCAGTGCGTCCTGCTCACAGTGTTCAGCTAGATCTGTTCCTGCTATTTACATTTAGTGCAGTCAGTGCGTCCTGCTCACAGTGTTCAGCTAGATCCGTTCCTGCTATTTACATTTAGTGCAGTGCGTCCTGCTCACAGTGTTCAGCTAGATCCGTTCCTGCTATTTACATTTAGTGCAGTCAGTGCGTCCTGCTCACAGTGTTCAGCTAGATCCGTTCCTGCTATTTACATTTAGTGCAGTGCGTCCTGCTCACAGTGTTCAGCTAGATCCGTTCCTGCTATTTACATTTAGTGCAGTGCGTCCTGCTCACAGTGTTCAGCTAGATCTGTTCCTGCTATTTACATTTAGTGCAGTGCGTCCTGCTCACAGTGTTCAGCTAGATCTGTTCCTGCTATTTACATTTAGTGCAGTCAGTGCGTCCTGCTCACAGTGTTCAGCTAGATCCGTTCCTGCTATTTACATTTAGTGCAGTCAGTGCGTCCTGCTCACAGTGTTCAGCTAGATCCGTTCCTGCTATTTACATTTAGTGCAGTGCGTCCTGCTCACAGTGTTCAGCTAGATCTGTTCCTGCTATTTACATTTAGTGCAGTCAGTGCGTCCTGCTCACAGTGTTCAGCTAGATCCGTTCCTGCTATTTACATTTAGTGCAGTGCGTCCTGCTCACAGTGTTCAGCTAGATCCGTTCCTGCTATTTACATTTAGTGCAGTCAGTGCGCCCTGCTCACAGTGTTCAGCTAGATCCGTTCCTGCTATTTACATTTAGTGCAGTGCGTCCTGCTCACAGTGTTCAGCTAGATCCGTTCCTGCTATTTACATTTAGTGCAGTGCGTCCTGCTCACAGTGTTCAGCTAGATCTGTTCCTGCTATTTACATTTAGTGCAGTCAGTGCGTCCTGCTCACAGTGTTCAGCTAGATCCGTTCCTGCTATTTACATTTAGTGCAGTGCGTCCTGCTCACAGTGTTCAGCTAGATCCGTTCCTGCTATTTACATTTAGTGCACTGCGTCCTGCTCACAGTGTTCAGCTAGATCCGTTCCTGCTATTTACATTTAGTGCAGTCAGTGCGTCCTGCTCACAGTGTTCAGCTAGATCCGTTCCTGCTATTTACATTTAGTGCAGTGCGTCCTGCTCACAGTGTTCAGCTAGATCCGTTCCTGCTATTTACATTTAGTGCAGTGCGTCCTGCTCACAGTGTTCAGCTAGATCCGTTCCTGCTATTTACATTTAGTGCAGTCAGTGCGTCCTGCTCACAGTGTTCAGCTAGATCCGTTCCTGCTATTTACATTTAGTGCAGTGCGTCCTGCTCACAGTGTTCAGCTAGATCCGTTCCTGCTATTTACATTTAGTGCAGTGCGTCCTGCTCACAGTGTTCAGCTAGATCCGTTCCTGCTATTTACATTTAGTGCAGTCAGTGCATCCTGCTCACAGTGTTCAGCTAGATTCGTTCCTGCTATTTACATTTAGTGCAGTGCGTCCTGCTCACAGTGTTCAGCTAGATCCATTCCTGTTATCTTCCTACTGACAGGCAGGCTTGTCTGGTTACAGTATATAAAGCTACCTGAAGAAAATTACAGGTGTTCTATCCCAGCTTAGTGCAGCTACAGGCCATTAGTATGTCTGGAAGGCCAAGAAGGAGAGGCAGACAGTCACAAGCCAATAAGAGAGGGCAAGCAGGCTCTGTGTCTAGTGCTGGTCGTGGAGACGGTGCATCCTCATCAGCACGTGGCCATGGGACACGCTTGGCCTTTTTTTCGGCAGCTGGCCGTGTTGAGCCGCAACATGCGGAAGACTTGGTCGAGTGGATGACCAAGCCGTCCTCATCCTCCTCATCCTCTCTCACCCATGCCCAGGGTGCTTTGTCTGGCAAAGCAGCGGCCTCTTCCCTCAGCTCAATGTCATCAGTGACTCCTTCCCTAGCTCCACCATGTCCTCCTGAGGATTCCCTCGAACTGTTTGACCACAGTGTTGGGTACATGCTCCAGGAGGATGCCCAGCGTTTGGAAGGCTCTGATGATGATACTGAGCTCGATGAAGGCAGTAACATGAGCACGGACAGAGGGGGTGCCCAAGAAGGACAGCAATCTGGCAGTCATGCTCCCCCTGCTGCAGCATACTGCCAGGTTTGCTCCAGTGATGAGGAGGGAGGGGATGATGAGGTCACTGACTCAACGTGGGTGCCTGATAGGAGAGAGGAGGAGGAGGAGGAGGAGGCGGCACATCACCAACGAGGCAGGATGCCCTCCAGGGGCCAGCCTAAGGGCAGCACATTGACTGCATCACACCCCAAAGCTCCACATGTGCAGGGCGCTGCAGTCTCTGCGCGTTATTCAAAAAGTTCTTTGGTGTGGGCCTTTTTTGAGACAAGTGCATCAGATCGCACCGCTGCTATTTGCAACATATGTCTCAAGCGTATCTCGCGTGGCCAAAACATCTCCCGCTTGGGTACCACATGCTTGACCAGACATATGTTGACCTGCCATGCAGTTCGTTGGCAAGCATATCTAAAAGACCCACACCAAAGAACAAAGAGGATCTCTCCTTGCTCCTCATCAGCTGAGATTTCCAACCCCACTAGACCTTCAGTCCTCTCTGAGACCTGCAGTGAGAGGAATGAAAGTGTAGAATTAGGTGTGTCACAGCCAAGTACTTGTGGGCAATCTGCTTTTGGTACACCGACGTCAGATTGTACCAGGCAAATTTCCCTGCCCCAGCTGCTGCACCGCCGAAAGAAGTTTGCTCCCAGCCATCCACATGCCCAGCGGTTGAATGCTAGCTTGGCAAAATTGCTAGCACTTCAACTGCTGCCTTTTCAGTTGGTAGACTCTGCCCCCTTCCGTGAGTTTGTGGAATGTGCGGTTCCTCAGTGGCAGGTACCCAAACGCCACTTTTTCTCACGGAAGGCGATTCCGGCTCTCTACCGGCATGTGGAAGGCAATGTCCATGCCTCGCTGGACAGGGCGGTCAGCGGTAAGGTGCATATTACCGCTGACTCATGGTCCAGCAGGCATGGACAGGGACGTTACCTTAGTTTCACGGCGCATTGGGTGACTCTGCTGGCAGCTGGGAAGGATGCAGGACAAGGTGCAGTAGTGTTGGAGGTTGTTCCGCCACCACGCCTCCAAAATGCTGATTGTGACACACCTCTCTCCTCCACCCCCTCCTCTTCTTCTTCCTCCATGGCCTCTTCCTCGGAACCAGCGGTGCTCCGTAGGCATTCAAGGGGCTACGCAAGTACGCAGGCCAAAAGATGCCATGCGGTGCTTGAGCTGGTGTGCTTGGGGGACAGGAGCCACACTGGGGCAGAGGTTCTGTCAGCTCTGCAGGGGCAGGTTCAGAGGTGGTTGACGCCACGCCAACTTAAGGCAGGAATGGTGGTTTGCGACAATGGCACCAACCTCCTCTCTGCCCTCCGACAGGGACAACTGACCCATGTGCCCTGTTTGGCTCACGTCCTTAACTTGGTGGTGCAGCGGTTCTTGGGCAGGTACCCGGGCTTACAGGATGTCCTGAGGCAGGCCAGGAAAGTCTGTGTGCATTTCCGCCGGTCATATAATGCCAGTGCTCGGCTGACGGACCTCCAAAAGGAGTTTAACCTGCCCAAGAACCGCCTAATCTGTGACATGCCCACCAGGTGGAACTCAACGTTGGCCATGCTGCAGCGGCTGCACACGCAGCAGAGGGCCATCAATGAGTACCTGTGCGACTATGGCACCAGGACAGGGTCAGGGGAGCTTGGTTTTTTTTCCCCACGCCAGTGGGCCATGATCAGGGATGCATGCACTGTCCTGTCACCATTCGAGGAGGCCACGAGGATGGTGAGCACTGACAGTGCATGCATCAGTGACACTGTCCCCCTTGTCCACCTGTTGGAGCACACGCTGCGTGGAATAATGGACAGGGCACTTGAGGCAGAACAGAGGCAGGAAGAGGAGGACTTCCTTAGCTCTCAAGGCCCCCTTTATCCAGACAGTGTTCCTGCGTGCCCGCCGATCACACAGGAAGAGGACGAGGAGGAGGAGGAGGAGGAGGAAGATTGTGCCAGTATGGAGGTGGAGCCTGGCACTCAGCATCAGCAGTCTTTAAGGGATCAGTCCCAAGGAACACATGGACTTGTACGTGGCTGGGAGGAGGTGGCTGCGGACATTGTTGTCCTTAGTGACCCAGAGGACTCCGGACCGAATGCCTCAGCAAACCTACGCTGCATGGCCTCCCTGATCCTGCAAAGCCTGCGTAAGGATCCTCGTATTCGTGGTATCAAGGAGAAGGACCAATACTGGCTGGCAACCCTCCTTGATCCACGTTACAAGGGTAAGGTTGCGGACCTTATCTTGCCATCGCAGAGGGAGCAGAGGATGAAACATCTTCGGGAGGCCTTGCAGAAAGGTCTGTGCAACGCGTTCCCAGAGACTGGGAGGTTACAAACTCCTGTTTCTGGACAACGTGTTGCTGAGGCTTCGGTCAGTCAAAGAAGGAGCGGTGGAGAAGGTGGCCGTCTGACCGATGCGTTCAGACAATTTTTTGGTCCGCAGCCCCAAGGTATGATCGGTTCCAGCAACCATCGCCAGCGTCTGTTTTACATGGTGCAGGAATACCTAGGGGCAAGATCAGACTTGGACACCTTTCCCACCGAAAATCCTCTGGGTTACTGGGTCTTGAGGATGGATCACTGGCCAGAGCTTGCACAGTATGCAATTGAGCTACTGGCCTGTCCTGCATCCAGCGTTCTTTCGGAACGCACATTCAGTGCTGCTGGAGGCGTGGTAACCGATCACAGGGTGCGTCTGTCCACCGACTCGGTCGATCGGCTGACCTTCATAAAAATGAATCAGTCTTGGATCACCACCAGCTACCAAGCACCTGATGCTGATGTAACTGAATAATTTTTTTCAGATCCCTTCAAAGACTGCCTATGCTGATGCTGAGTGACTATCCCTGAGTAATTATCCTCTTCCTCCTCAATCATCACGCTGATAGCTTGTAAGAACATTTTTGGTTCTGGGCGCCACCACCAGTGCCTAAGGCACAATTTTTCAGCCCCTGTTTAACAGGGGCGTGTAATTACAATTTTTGATGTAATACTTTGCAGCAGGGCTCGTTCCTGCATTCGAACTAGAGTGTCTGTGAGGGGTTGCAGTGTTGTGGCACCAGCACCAGTGCCTAAGGCCCAATTTTTCTGCCCCTGTCTAACAGGGGCGTGTAATTACAATTTTTGATGCAATACTTTACAGCAGGGCTCGTTCCTGCATTCCAACTAGAGTGTCTGTGAGGGGTTGCAGTGTTGTGGCACCAGCACCAGTGCCTAAGGCCCAATTTTTCTGCCCCTGTCTAACAGGGGCGTGTAATTACAATTTTTGATGCAATACTTTGCAGCAGGGCTCGTTCCTGCATTCCAACTAGAGTGTCTGTGAGGGGTTGCAGTGTTGTGGCACCAGCACCAGTGCCTAAGGCCTAATTTTTCAGCTCCTGTTCAACAGGGGCATGTAATTACAATTCTTGATCTAATATTTCACAGCAGGGCCCTGTGAGGGCTTACAGTGTTGTGGCCACAGCAACACCTAAGGCCCAAATTTCTGCTGAGTATATAGGGCAGGACCCTACTTTCAAACATCTAACTTATAAACGACTCGTACTTGCAAACGGAAGGAGACAACAGGAAGTGAGATGAAATCTACCCCTGGGAAGGGAAATTCTCTCCTGTAAGAGTTAATATGGGAAAACAATTTCTCCTTTCCACTGATGCTTTCCAATCCTTGTTCCACAAAAAAACCCAAATTTTCAAAAAACATTTTTCATTGGGACAAAAAAGTGAGGTGAAATCTTCTGAAGAGGAGGAAAGACAGCAAAACAAATGTCACAGGGGTGATAACCCTTCCCTATGTTTTCCAAAAAGTTTAGCTGGAGCTAAACACGTTAAAAATGTTCAAAATTACAAAGAGATTCTACTTAACAACAAACCTACAGTCCCTGTCTTGTTTGCACCGCCTGTATACTGCTGTTCAGAGTATATAGGGCCTGGTGGCCCCACACCTTTCCTTATTTTAATTTGGGTGCGGGGTTCCCCTTAATATCCATACAAGACCCAAAGGGCCTGGTAATGGACTGGGGGGTACCCATGCCGTTTGTCTCACTGATTTTCATCCATATTGCCATGACCCGACATGACATTAAACCCGCAAGCAGTTTTAAATGAGATTTTTTCCTTTAAAAATGACATTTGGTGCAGGGACTGTTCTAAACACGGGAAACACGCGTCACTTTACAGGCATACTATAGACACCCCCCAGGTACGATATTTAAAGGAATATTTCACTTTTTTTTTTTTACTTTAAGCATCATTAAAATCACTGCTCCCGAAAAAACGGCCGTTTTTAAAAGTTTTTTTTGCATTGATACATGTCCCCTGGGGTAGGACCCGGGTCCCCAAACCCTTTTTCGGACAATACCATGCAAATTAGCCTTTAAAATGAGCACTTTTGATTTCGAACGTTCGAGTCCCATAGACGTCAATGGGGTTCTAACGTTCGTGCGAACTTTCGGTCCGTTCGCGGGTTCTGGTGCGAACCGAACCGGGGGGTGTTCGGCTCATTCCTAGTCCCAACTACCTTGAGATCATTCCCAAGCTCCTCCTGTGTTGTTCTGGGCTGATCCTTCACTTTTCTCATGATCATCCATACCCTATGAGACAAAAACTTGCATGGAGCTCCAGACAGAGGGCGATTGATGGTTATTTTGTATTTCTTTCATTTGCGAATAAATCGCTCCAACAGTTGCCTTCTTCTCATCAAGCTTCTTGCTGATGGTCTTGTAGCCCATTCCAGCTATGTGCAGGTCTACAATCTTGTCCCTGATGTCCTTTGACAGCACTTTGGTTTTGCCCATGATGGTAAGATTTGAATAGAAGAAAGAGATTCTGTAGACAGGTGTCTATTATACACATAACGAATTGTCGTTAGGAGCACCTTCTTAAATTGACAGGACTAATCTGTGTACCACATGAGCACATACTGTAGCCAATCTGTGGGAGCCAGAATTATTGTTGGTTAGTAGGGGATCAAATACTTATACTGCAACTCCAATTCATAACATTTGTATTATGTGTTTTTTCTGGATTTTTGGTTGATAGTATCTCTCTATCATTTTAAATACACCTATGATAACAATTATAGACCCTTCATTTTTTTGTAAGTGGGCAAACATTTGTATTATGTGTTTTTTCCTGATGTTTGGTTGATATTCTGTCTCTATAATTTAAAATACACCTATGATAATAATTATAGACCCCTCAATTCTTTGTAAGTGGGCAACCTTACAAAATCTGCAGGGGATCAAATAATTATTTTTCACACTGTATATATATATATATATATATATATATATTACAAAAAACTCCAGCGGTAAGCCAGTGTCCCAACCCAGGTATCCTTTCCTCCCCCTCCAATCCCCCCAAACTCCCTCTGCCTGACACCCACCCAGACACCCCCCAACCCACTAAAACCCTGCACCCCCTCTGTAAGGAGCCCCAAGAGTCCCGGAAGGCCCGCTGTGGATAGCTAAACTGCTCTAATATGCTGCAATAATAAGTTCATCTGGGTCTCATCAAACTACAGGACATGGTTCCAGTAATCCATGTCCTTAGTCTGCTTGTCTTCAGAAAACTGTTTGTGGGCTTTCTTGTGCATAATTTTTAGAAGAGGCTTCCTTCTGGGATGACAGCCATGCAGACCAATTTGATGCAGTGTGCAGTGTATGGTCTGAGCACTGACAGGCTGACCCCCTACCCCTTCAACCTCTACAGCAATGCTGGCAGCACTCATACCTCTATTTCCCAAAGACAACCTCTGGATATGACGCTGAACACGTGCACTCAACTTCGTTGGTCGACCATGCCGAGGCCTGTTCTGAGTGGAACCTGTCCTGTTAAACCGCTGTATAGTCTTGGCCACTGTGCTGCAGCTCAGTTTCAGGGTCTTGGCAATCTTCTTATAGCCTAGGCCATCTTTATGTTGAGCAACAATTTGTTTATCTTCAGAGAGTTCTTTGCTATGAGGTGCCATGTATGAGAAAGTGAGAGCGATAACACTAAATGTAACACCCCTGCTCCCTCTTCACACCTGAGACCTTGTAACACAAACGAGTCACATGACATCGGAGAGGGAAAATGGCTAATTGGGCCCAATTTGGACATTTTCACTTAGGGGTGTACTCATTTTTGCTGACAGCGATTTTGACATTAATGGCTGTGTGTTGTGTTATTTTGAGGGGACAGCAAATTTACACGGTTATACAAGCTGTATACTCACTACTTTACATTGTAGCAAATTGTAATTTCTTCAGTGTTGTCACATGAAAAGATATATTAAAAAAAAAATATATATATATATATATACACACATACATATACACATACATATACAGTATATATATTTTGCACTTCTGGAAGCCTGCTGTAGGTGTCATATCCTTTTGGGTTTTCCCATATGCATTTTTGATTGGAGACACCTCCACTGATAGTTGGGTTGTAGGAACCAAGGCTGCTGCTAATTACCATTCCCAGTTTTGCCTTTGAGTTTTTTCTTACGTTTTAACATATACTTACTTTAATCTGATGTATTTACGACATGGCACAGTATTCCTTACGCATGTTCCTGTCAGGTAATCCATGTTTTCAACAATGACAAATGGTGCCTCTTCTAATGTAACCACACTGAGATGGTTGTCATCAGGCTCAATGTCCAGAGCACCTGAAATTCTGGGCCATACTGGATATTTTGCTTCCAGGGTTTTGTTTTCCCATTTTCCTACCTGTAACATATATATGAAACAGTATATGCATCAATAAGATGTTTTTGTAATCAACTTGTCATATCACTTGCATCATTTTTTTCTACTACCAAGTGTGGTCTAGGAAAAGTTAAAATGTGTTTAAAGTACACCTGTAACTTAAAGTGGTAGTACACTCTAAGAGAAAAAAAACTTTCCACCTGCAAGGCAATATTATAATGTGCTAGTATGCACACATACTAGCACTTTTTTGAAAGACTTACCTTAACATAAAGTCCTTCAGCTGTGCACTGTCAGAGCTGCAGAGGCTTCCCTCTTCACTCCCTCTTCCTTCCGGGTTCAGGACTCCGAGCATCTGATTAGTCAATCTGCTACGAGGTCACTCCCACACATGCGTGGGAGTCTCGGCCGTGACACACAGCTCTGAAGGAATGCCACAAGTATGCCGTTCCTTCAGAGCGCATGCGCAGGTGATGTCACCGGCTGCTGCTCACAAGAATATGTCCTAAACTGTGCACGTTTAGGAGATATTCATTTTACCTACAGGTAAGCTTTATTATAAGCTTACCTGTAGGTAAAAATTAAATATGAGAGTTTACTACCACTTTAATAGGGGATGTAATGCTCTAAAGCAGAAGTATACTGAATACCATCTTTTAGCTTTAGTGCATTTTTAAAATGCCATGTTTAACCCTTTCGTTGTGGGCCCTGTTTTTCATTTTTCACATTAGGTGGCCAGGCCACTTTTTTCTATCACAGCCAACAATCTTCTAGCAAACAATAGTAATGACAGTGGGTGGAACCTGATGGGGAAGCTGAAACACTAATTCTGCCTTATGTCTGCTCTTTCCTTGTGACTGACAGCAAGCAGTGGGAATATTCTATAGCCAATAGCAGGCTGTCTACTGGTTAAGGATCTGTCCACTGCCTGCTGTCAATGACAAGGGGAGAAGACCAGAGAGGGAACTATGATGGTGAGTAAGGATGAGCTCAGGCGTGTTCGCAAGCCGCACGTGTAGAGCCCGCCAGGAAGTCGGCACTGCACAGCGCTAATCACAGGCAGTGAGACATTTCCCGATCTCTGCAGCCACGCATCGGGTCAATGTCTCACTGCCTGTGATTAGCGCTGTGCTGTGCCGACTTCCTGACGGGCTCTGCATGTGCGGCTTGCGAACACGCCTGAGCTCATCCTTAATGGTGAGTCCCCAACAGGCTCTACCCACCCAATTTAAAACTCCCCCACCACTGTGCTGACTATGTGACAACTGCAATGGCAGGAGGAAGCGTCGCTGCACTGAGGATGGAGTTTCTGTATGGATACCCAAGTCACAATGCACCTCCACATGCGGTGCATGCCCCAAATTAATTTACTTGTTTACAACAGGTACATGAATCTGTTGCCTGCATCTACATTTGTCATGACATTTGTCATATGAAGGCATGGCAGAATTCCAAACAGTGTCTGCCTTTTCCCTGAATATATATCATAAATACTGTATGCATCACAAATTTAAAGTTAAAAAAATACATAATCAAACACAGCAATGGACAATGTGATGTAAAATATTTACAATGTGCAATCGCATTTATGAAATTTTACCATGGTTTATTTTCACAGGCCTCTTTGCGGTTTATACAAAGAGCGAAAATAAAAATGTCAGCCACAAAACGATTAAAGAGGAATTGCAGTCTGCTCACATCATTTGTAATAAAAACATCTTTGCCATTCTGAAGCTTCGCTCCAACTACTTTGCATATTTTATATATACTGTGATTCTGTACTTGCTAAATATGCTGCAGAATTCTCCCTCCACTGAGTCTGGCTGCATCCATTTTAACTGTGGGCAGCTGAAGCTGTTGCCTGTTCACTTCCTGGATTTACACAGAGGCACACCTCCAGCTCTGCTGCTCTCATTGGCCCTCTTATGACTCACTCCCCCTCCCTTCCTGGCAAACTATCACAAGAGTGAGAGAGAGAGAGCTGTGCATGATGTCATAAGCCTAGGCTTTTTACCAGATAAGAAACAGGAAGTGGGCTGAATAAGGTATTTACTGGCAGAAAAAAATAGTTTTACTACCCAAACTTAAAACAACAAGGGCAGAAGATTTAATAGATGGAAAGTTGAAAAAATGACTGAAGTTTCGCTTCAAGTACAGCTTTGAGTAAAGATTGTTTGAGAGGGCGTGACCAACGACCGGGATGTGAGGACGTGCAAAGCCTGAGCTCCGTCCGTCTCACTCAGATCCTTCAGCCATCCTGCTAGCCCGGCCGCCATCCACAAGCATCCTCAAGCTCACTAACCTCCCAGGACTCCAGAGCACCTCTGGCCATGGTGAAATACGGTCCGGCCATGGAGGAAACCTCGGGATTCGGTCTGCCATCGCAGCCATGCCCGCCGCAGCAAAATGGCGCCGGCCGGCTCCACGCTCAGAAACAAGGTCAGCCATGCACCTCCCTGACAATCCAGCAGCATCGAGGGAAGGGTGAGTCACAATATATCCCTGGCAGCAGCCCTGAAGATCCCCTTCTATTCTCCTCCCCAGATGACATAGACTCAGTATCTGATCCTAATGCTGATGCAGCTGCAGGCCCTGCAGAGCCCTCTCTCTCACAAATCATGGAGGCCATACAGCACAGCCATGCTTCCCTTACCACACAGATGGACTCAATTAAAACTGATCTATCATTCCTGAAGCATGATGTACAAAACCTGAGACATAGAGTGCAAAATGCGGAACAGCGCATAGGAGATTTAGAGGATGACACGCGCCCTTTGCAGGGATCTGTAAGGGAGTTGCGCCAGGCCCAAGATTATATGGCTGATAAGCTTACAGATATGGAAGACCGTCTAAGACGCAATAATCTCCGCTTCCTAGGCTTTCCAGAAGGGGCAGAGGGCAAGGCCCCAGAAAAGTTTATGGAGCAATGGCTGATGTCAGTATTTGGCGCCAATGTTTTTTCCACCATGTTTGCCATTGAGAGAGCCCATAGGGTTCCGCTACGCCCCTTACCCCCTGGGGCTCCCCCACGTGCTATGCTCATTAAGATGTTGCATTTCAGGGATAGAGAAGCCATCATCAGAGCGAACAGGGAGAAGGGGAACATACTCTTTAACGGCAACGGTATCACCATCTTCCTTGACTTCTCGGTAGCCACACAGAAACAGTGGGCCACTTTCCTAGCGGTCAAGAGGCGTTTGCGTGATCTACAACTACCATACAGCATGCTATATCCTGCACGCCTTCGGGTCATTCATCAGGGTAAAGCCCATTTCTTCACTGATCCGAAAGAAGCGGCTCACTGGGCAGACGCGCTGGGACCTTTAGAACAAAGGAACCTGCCACGGAGATCACCCCCCCGATGACCAATACATCTCCTTATTGTTCAAATAACAGCAAAGCTCTTTGTTCATCGACATCCTTGAGCTATTGATCTTTAATATCCACAATGAAGATTGCAAATAAGCCCCAGGACATTGACATTCCCATACTAGCACTTATCCAACTGTAGGAAGACAGAGATGTCCAATGCTGTACGTCCCATGATGGAACTGTTAGTATCCTTCTACAGGCTGACCAATCTGGTTACAGCTAGGCGGGCCGGAACTGAAACTTTTCTATCATCATCCAGAAGAATATTTTGTTAAGGCCGGGCTGATGAATACTTTGCCTGGGAAGTATACATGGGTGGTAGCTTGTGTTCACAATCTCCCCCTGATTAGTGCTATCTCAGGTTATTGACCACGAGACTGTTCTAAACACCCCCTGCTACGCAGTTTCAATTTAGGGTACAAAGCTCTCATGAGTTGGGGTATGGGAGCTGGGAGGGTTAGGGTGGGTTGGGAGGGTTGGAAAACCTTTTGGGTGTTGGCATCGTTTATGCCATGGTTACATGATTATTACTACTCTATGATAAATGTTTGCAGGTTCATGGATCAGACAAATCATCAAGGTGCTCAGGTATACATGCTAGATAACATACGAATTTTTCAGACAAGCATCCGGAATTGCGCCCCCGCCTCTCGAGGAGCCTGGAGTCCCACACGATGGTTGGCTCTGAGGTGCCTCGGAAGGTGGTCGTGCAACCTTATGTATTACACTCAGAAATGAATACTTTACGTCTGATATCATGGAATGTTAGGGGGCTTAATTCTAAGATAAAGCGTTCAGTGATGTTTGATTACTTAGCACGCCACAAGCTGAATGTGATCCTCCTCCAGGAGACCCATCTCCAGGGCTCCAGAGTTATGGCCTTTAAAAGAGCTAAAATAGCTTATGCTCTACATTCCACCTATTCTTCCTTTGCCAGGGGGACGTCTATTCTCATTGCCAAATCAGTACCAATCTCAATTAAACACATTAAAATTGATCCAAATGGCTATTTTGTCATCTTGGTAATGGAACTTCTAGGTAAACCGTATACAGTGATAAACATCTATATCCCACCACCCTTTACAAAGAAATTTTTTGAGAAGGTGATGGGAACAATACTCGAAATTGCTGAAGGCCCATTAATCATAGCGGGGGATTATATTACGGTGCTAGATAACTCTATGGACAGATTCCGATGTTCTACAATGCCCCCAACGCCCTTAGGATCTTATCTAACTCAATTTGACCTGGTGGAGGCCTGGAGGTGGAGACATGCTGGTGTGAGGGAGTATTCGTGTCAATCTGACTCCCATAATACCCTATCACGAATTGATCTCTGTTTGGTTTCTTCTAATATACTTCATTTAATAACAGGAATTAAGTACCTACCTAGGGCACTGTCGGACCATTCACCTCTGATGGTGGACCTGGCCTTTGACGCGCCCTCCTCATACAGAGTGTGGAGGCTGAGCCCGCTCTGGTTGGAGGATCAGGCCGTGGTGGACCAGAGTTCAGCTGATATGAAAATTTACTGGATAAATAACAAACATAGTGCAGACACCCTGATGGTCTGGGATGCCTTTAAGGCCACCACTCGTGGTTCCTTTGCAGCTGCAATTGGACAGGCCCGCAAGGCGTCACAGTCCAGACTAATGGACGCAGAGGGTGAGCTCAGGGACGCGGAGATTGCATACTCTGATAGCCCTACCTCTGCGACACACGCCACTTGGCGACACAGGGCAAGAGAGCTGGATTTGGTACTAGTGGAACGTACACAAAAAAAACTCCTATATCAGAGCCAGCGTATATTTGAATTCGGAGATAAAAATAGTCGGTTATTAGCATACCTAGCCAGACCAGAATACCAACCATGCAATATTCCCAGAATTAAAAATTCAGCGGGCATAGTGGTGGAACAGAGCAAAGATATTATGGAAGCGTTTATCGAGTTCTACTCCACCCTATACACAACCAGAGCTATACAATAGTGGAACTAGACGATTACCTCTCGGAGATTTCACTCCCCAAATTAACAGAGCTTCAGACAGTCACACTTGACGCCCCATTGACGGTAGATGAAATAGGAGAAGCAATACAATCCTTTGCTAGACACAAAACTCCAGGCCTTGATGGATTTCCTATTGAGTGGTACATGCACTTTAGGGACCTACTAATACCTCATTTGTTAAGGATGTATAACTTTGCCATTAAAACAGGTCGGTTGCCACCCTCCATGTCAGAAGCACTGATAGTGTTAATCCCCAAGCCTCATAAAGACCACCTCTTATGCGATTCATACCGACCAATCTCACTTATTAACACTGATGTAAAGATTTTAGCTAAAGTACTTGCTAAACGATTGAATGCGGTGATTACGACCATTGTGGGGGCGGATCAAACAGGATTCATACCTGGAAGGTCAACCTCTATCAATTTACGTAGACTGTATACTAATCTGCAGGCAATCCACGATAAAACTGGTACCCGCGCTGTCCTGGCTTTAGATGCTCACAAGGCCTTCGATTCAGTCGAATGGCCATATCTTTTTGAAGTTCTAGCCAAATTTGGGTTTGGCTCTACTTTTATACAGTGTGTACGCCTCCTTTACTCCAATCCTATTGCTAGACTGAGAGTAAATGCATCCGTATCAAAAGCTTTTCAGATAAAGAGAGGTACAAGACAAGGGTGTCCATTGTCACCACTCCTGTTCGCAATAGCAATAGAACCCCTGGCAGCATTGGTGAGATCCAGTGGGGAAGTTAAGGGACTGACGACTGGGGGCCTAGAAGAAAAAGTGTCCTTGTATGCGGACGACATGTTGATATATTTGGAGGACCCCCAGTCGTCACTCCCAACCCTGCTGGAAATCATCCGGCGGATTGGCCATTTCTCAGGCTTTCAGGTCAACTGGGATAAATCTTTATTGTTCCAGATCGACTGAGAGACTCAAGTAAGACTACCTCAAGATTGCCCAGTACAAATAGTCCACAGCTTTAGATACCTGGGGGTCTTGATTGAACAACCTATCTCTTCCTATGCCAAGATTAATTTAGACCCCCTCATTAGTAGATTAAAAAACACATTGAAAACCTGGAATAACCTCCCACTTACGCTCCTAGGAAGAATAAATATCTTTAAAATGATTTACCTCCCGAGATTCCTTTACGTTCTGGGCAACTCACCAATTTATATAACAAAAGCCAAATTTAAGGAAATAGACTATAATCACCCAATTTATATGGAGGGGCGGTGTGGTGAGGATTGCCAAACATACCCTACAATTGCCCACCCTAGAGGGGGGACTGGCGCTACCATGTCTCCAAACGTATTATATTGCTTCACAACTGGCACATGCCCATTGGTGTTTTTTTCCAGAGGCCAACAATGCAGCTACTGCTCTTGAGGCAGCCATCCTCACCTCATACGAATCCCTTCAAAATCTAATACATCGCATGTCACTAAGGGGGAGAGGGGGAGTAAAGGTTCTAGCCATGACACTACAGATCTTTAAAATATCTAAACTACTACCCCCTAGCTCTAGAGCTGTCTTGTCTCCTAATGCTCCATTATGGGGAAATCCAAGCTTACCAGAATTTAACCAGAGAACTGACGGGGGATATTGGGCAAAGAAAGGGGTTAAAATATAGCACACCTGTTTTTAGACAATACATTCCGATCTTTTATGGAATTTCAGAGGGATTTTGGGCTCCCACACACGGCATATTTCCAGTATTTACAGATAAGACATACTGCAGCGGCACAATTTGGGCTTCGTAATACAGAGATGCAACCTTCCCAACTTGAGCTTTTACTGACCGACCCTTCTCATGACAAACTTATATCGTCCTATTATAAGACTTTGCTACACTCTACTACTACTAGGCTCACTGCTATTCAACATAAATGGAAATTGGACATACCCGAGCTGACGGAGGAGATTTGGGGGGAAATTTTACCCGTACAGGTCCCCTCTGTCATCTCTTCTAGAGATAAAATGATCCAGACCAAGTTATTATACAGAGCATACTTCACACCACGATTATTATTTAAACTAAAGAGAACACCCAATTCTCTACGTCCTCGATGCGGGACGGCTGAGGGCACGTTCTTCCATTTAATATTGGAGTGCGCGCCGATACGGCAATTTTGGTCAGAGGTTACGGCCTTTATCAGCACTATAGCCAATATACCAAATATCTGTAATCCTCTTAGATGTCTGTTGGGATATATTGATGATGAAGAGTTATCCAAAAACGTTCAATCATTCATACGTATAGTGATGTTTTATGCTAAAAAAACAATAACCATGCATTGGAAATCTAATGTGGTCCCGACCGTGAAACTCTGGCTCACTATTGTCAACCAAGCTATACCATTATATAAGCTGATATATGAGGCAAGGGGATGCCCCAAAAAATTCACCAAAATCTAGAACTCATGGGTGAGTTCAGAGAGTACCATACCCCCTGCTTAATGAGAGACCACAACACTGGTTTTGATATTGTAATTCCCAGTACCTAACACCTGATAGCGACAATGTAATGTATTGTGAGATGTGTTGTATGTACTACTGCATAATGTCAATCTGTATACCTGTCCACTGTATTGAACCTTGAATAATGCAATATTTGCTGTGCTTTGTACACCTGCATAACAATTATTGTTACTGTTTATAAAAACAATAAAAAAGTTACCTTTAAAAAAAAAAAAAGATTGTTTGAGGTCGTTCCACTCAAACCGGCGTCTTGTACTTACTCGTGTCACTATTTAGTTGATATGTCTATCGTTATAATTTTAGTAGACGGGCGCTAAGATTTCATCACTGACAATGAAACGAGAAAGATGCTGACAGTTTCATGATTCAACTACAGTGTCTTTTTATTGCACTGCTATTCAAAAGCATGTCCTCACATGTAATGAAGGAAATGAAAATATATTTAGGTATCTTATGCCGCGTACACACGAGCGGACATTACGGCGGACTTTGCCCAGCGGACTGGATTTCGTCGGACAATTCGATGTGTGTGGGCTCCAGCGGACTTTGTTTTCTCAAAAGTTGGACGGAATTAGATTTAAAACTTGTTTTAAATTTATCCGTTGAAATCGAGTCCGGTCGAAAAGTCCGCCGTCTGTATGCTAGTTCGACGGACAAAAAGCCACGCTAGGGCAGCTATTGGCTACTGGCTATGAACTTCCTTGTTTTAGTCCGGTCGTACGTCATCACGTACGAATTCGACGGACTTTGGTGGATTGTGTGTAGGCAAGTCCGTTCATTCACAAAGTCCGTCGGAAAGTACGTCGAAAAGTCCGCCGGGCAAAGTCCGCCGTAATGTCCGCTCGTGTGTACGCGGCATAACTGTGAGATCTGAAAGATATAACACTTATGCCCTGTACACACGGTCGGACTTTGTTCGGACATTCCAACAACAAAATCCTAGGATTTTTTCCGACGGATGTTGGCTCAAACTTGTCTTGCATACACACGGTCACACAAAGTTGTCGGAAAATCCGATCGTTCTAAACGCGGTGACGTAAAACACGTACGTCGGGACTATAAACGGGGCAGTAGCCAATAGCTTTCATTTCTTTATTTATTCTGAGCATGCGTGGCACTTTGTCCGTCGGATTTGTGTACACACGATCGGAATTTCCGACAACGGATTTTGTTGTCGGAAAATTTTATATCCTGCTCTCAAACTTTGTGTGTCGGAAAATCCGATGGAAAATGTCCGATGGAGCCCACACACGGTCGGAATTTCCGACAACACGCTCCGATCGGACATTTTCCTTCAGAAAATCAGACCGTGTGTACGGGGCATTAGGCTCTGAATGATATATATGTATATACAGTGCCTTGCGAAAGTATTCGGCCCCCTTGAACTTTTCAACCTTTTGCCACATTTCAGGCTTCAAACATAAAGATATAAAATTTTTATTTTTTGTGAAGAATCACCAACAATTGGGACACAATTGTGAAGTGGAACGAAATCTATTGGATGGTTGAAACTTTTTTAACTAATAAAAAATGAAAAGTGGGGCGTGCAAAATTATTCGGCCCCCTTGCGTTAATACTTTGTAGAGCCACCTTTTGCTGCGATTACAGCTGCAAGTCGCTTGGGGTATGTCTCTATCAGTTTTGCACATCGAGAGACTGAAATTCTTGCCCATTCTTCCTTGCAAAACAGCTCGAGCTCAGTGAGGTTGGATGGAGAGCGTTTGTGAACAGCAGTTTTAAGCTCTTTCCACAGATTCTCGATTGGATTCAGGTCTGGACTTTGACTTGGCCATTCTAACACCTGGATACGTTTATTTGTGAACCATTCCTTTGTAGATTTTGCTGTATGTTTGGGATCATTGTCTTGTTGGAAGATAAATCTCCGTCCCAGTTTCAGGTCTTTTGCAGACTCCAACAGGTTTTCATCCAGAATGGTCCTGTATTTGGCTGCATCCATCTTCCCCTCAATTTTAACCATCTTCCCTGTCCCTGCTGAAGAAAAGCAGGCCCAAACCATGATGCTGCCACCACCATGTTTGACAGTGGGGATGGTGTGTTGAGGGTGATGAGCTGTGTTGCTTTTACGCCAAACATATCTTTTGCATTGTGGCCAAAAAGTTCAATTTTGGTTTCATCGGACCAGAGCACCTTCTTCCACATGTTTGGTGTGTCTCCCAGGTGGCTTGTGGCAAACTTTAGACGAGACTTTTTATGGATATCTTTGAGAAATGGCTTTCTTCTTGCCACTCTTCCATAAAGGCCAGATTTGTGCAGTGTACGACTGATTGTTGTCCTATGGACAGACTCTCCCACCTCAGCTGTAGTTCTCTGCAGTTCATCCAGAGTGATCATGGGCCTCTTGGCTGCATCTCTGATCAGTCTTCTCCTTGTCTGAGCTGAAAGTTTAGAGGGACAGCCAGGTCTTGGTAGATTTTCAGTGGTCTGATACGCCTTCCATTTCAAAATGATCGCTTGCACAGTGCTCCTTGGGATGTTTAAAGCTTGGGAAATCTTTTTGTATCCAAATCCGGCTTTAAACTTCTCCACAACAGTATTACCTGCCTGGTGTGTTCCTTGGTCTTCATGATGCTCTCTGCGCTTTCAACAGAACCCTGAGACTATCACAGAGCAGGTGCATTTATACAGAGACTTGATTACACACAGGTGGATTCTATTTATCACCATCAGTCATTTAGGACAACATTGGATCATTCAGAGATCCTCGCTGAACTTCTGGAGTGAGTTTTCTGCACTGAAAGTAAAGGGGCCGAATAATTTTGCACGCACCACTTTTCAGTTTTTTATTTGCTAAAAAAGTTTAAAATATCCAATAGATTTCGTTCCACTTCACAATTGTGTCCCACTTGTTGGTGATTCTTCACAAAAAATAAAAATTTTATATCTTTGTTTGAAGCCTGAAATGTGGCAAAAGGTTGAAAAGTTCAAGGGGGCCGAATACTTTTTGCAAGGCACTGTATATAAATAATATATACATATACACACATATACACATATATATATATATATATATGTATATACACACACACACAATATGTAAATATGCACCACTATGTCACCGATTTCACAGAGCCTGCTATCTGATCTAAAACTTTACTTCTTGAAGTTCTGAATAGGAAGAGTTAATGCCACGTACACATGATGGGTTTTTCCGTCGGAATAAACTCTGAAGGTTTTTCCAACGGAGCTCCTCTGAAACTGTCTTGCCTACACACGATCACACCAAAGTCCGACCGTCTAGAACGTGGTGACGTACAACACGTACGACGGAACTAGAAAAAGGAAATTCAATAACGAGTAGCCAATAGCTGCCGTCTCGTACTTGCTTAAGAGCATGCGTCGTTTTTGGTCCGTCGGAACAGCATACAGATGAGTGGTTTTCCTGATAGGAATTGATTCCGTCGGAAGGATTTAAAACATGTTCTATTTCTAGGTCAGTCAGAAATTTTCGAAATTAAAAGTCCAATGAGGCCCACACACAATCGGAATGTCCGATGAAAAGATTCTGTTGGACTTTTCCTGCCAACTTTTTAAAGTACGGTTATACTGGATTGTGAGGATCAATTCTTGTTTGTATTGCTATAACAATGTTGATGTTACAAAATAAAAGTGTTGTGACCATAGATTTCTCTTAAAGTGGTTGTAAACCCTTATGTAGCACCCTCAAGTTAGGTAGGTGCTAGAGTGAGGATTTTTTTGGAGAGTAGGAAAATTTAGGCAGGTCTAGCTGGTGGCTAGGCCTGTTTCTTTTCATTCTGGGCTGGGAGTGGCTCAGGGCAGGGCTTGGTGACTCATAGGTAGCATCACCTACCTCTTCTTTCTATAAGGTGCTAGGAGGAAAGGCGGAGAGGAGAGGTGGAGCTGCTTGGGGTATTCTAAGGAGCCTTGACCAATTCCCAATTTGGAATGGCAGGGGACAGGCCTCCTAAAATACGCAGGGTCAGTCTAGCTGGGGAGAAGTTTTCAGGTGGAAGAGCTGGAGTGAGAGAGTGTGGAGGCTGTCGGGGCCCACAGGGAGCACCCTAGTCTGGTAGGGGGCGAGCCTAGGCCGGGCTCGGGTGCATCCAGGAGGAGTGAAGAGATCCTTGAAAGAGTGGCACATGAGAGAGCAAAGAGCACAGCAGGAGAGAACACTGCTAAAAGACTCCAGGGAGGACAACTGGTTGCAGCCAGGAGGGCTGGTGAGTGGAGTACAGTCGGGAGGACTTGGGAGGCATGCCTGAGAGCACTGGGAGATTGCAGTTTGAGATGTCTGCAGAACCAGAAGAGAGAGGACTGTGGGAAGGGCAGTGGAAGCAGGTCTTTGCAACCAGGCTGGATGGCAGGGCCTGAAGAGAGCTATCTGGTAGTGGTATGGTAGCTGAGCAAAAGACAGTTAGCACCTGAACTATTTCTACACCACAGGGGCCCAAGGTCCCTGCCTGCAAAAGGCAGTTCACTGAGGCCTGGCTGAGTTAGTGCCAGGCCCAACCACGTGGTGCTAGCTAGTCTGGAGGAGAAACAGTCTGCAGCAATATAAGTGCTGGAGGAGTAACGGTATGTTGCAAGTTAAGTGCTGGAGGAGTGAAGGATAAGAGGTCTTAAGCAAGAGTTTGTGCTGGAGAGAAGACTGGAGTGTATATATTGTCCTAAGCAAGTTGCACTGAATGTTCCTGGGCATCCCATAATTTCCCATCCAAGTTCAATCCCCTCAATAAAAAAGGAAAAAAACAAAGCTTATGGACTGTTCTATGTCTCTGAGTGTCTGAGAGATGGATCCCAGGTTGGGCAGGGTGACAAGTGAACCACTACATTCAGCAACCCCTACGGGGGAATGGCTACACTTACATATACCCAGTAGGGATGAGCCGAACACCCCCCGGTTCGGTTCGCACCAGAACCTGCGAACGGACCGAAAGTTCGCACGAACGTTAGAACCCCATTGACGACTATGGGACTCGAACGTTCGAAATCAAAAGTGCTCATTTTAAAAGCTAATTTGCATGGTATTGTCCTAAAAAGGGTTTGGGGACACGGGTCCTACCCCAGGGGACATGTATCAATGCAAAAAAAACTTTTAAATACGGCCGTTTTTTCGGGAGCAGTGATTTTAATGATGCCTAAAGTAAAAAAAAAAAAAGTGAAACATTCCTTTAAATATCGTACCTGGGGGGTGTCTATAGTATGCCTGTAAAGTGGCGCGTGTTTCCCGTGTTTAGAACAGTCCCTGCACCAAATGTCATTTTTTAAGGAAAAAATCTCATTTAAAACTGCTTGCGGGTTTAATGTAATGTCCGGTCCTGGCAATATGGATGAAAATCAGTAAGACAAACACCATGGGTACCCCCCAGTCCATTACCAGGCCTTTTGGGTCTTATATGGATATTAAGGGGAACCCCGCACCCAAATTAAAATAAGGAAAGGTGTGGGGCCACCAGGCCCTATATACTCTGAACAGCAGTATACAGGCGGTGCAAACAAGACAGGGACTGTAGGTTTGTTGTTAAGTAGAATCTGTTTGTCATTTTGAACGGGTACATTTTTAACGTGTTTAGCTCCAGCCAAAAAATCTTTTTTTAAGCTTTTTGGAAAACATAGGGAAGGGTTATCACCCCTGTGACATTTGTGTTGCTGTCTTTCCTCCTCTTTAGAAGATTTCACCTCACTTTTTGTCCCAATGACAAATGCTTTTTGAGAATTTGGTTTTTTTTTGTGGAACAAGGATTGGAAAGCATCAGTGGAAAGGAGAAATGTTTTTCCCATATTAACTCTTACAGGAGAGAATTTCCCTTCCTAGGGGTAGATTTCATCTCACTTCCTGTTGTCTCCTTCCGTTTGCAAGTAGGAGTCGTTTGTAAGTTAGATGTTTGAAAGTAGGGGCCTGCCCTATATACTCAGCAGAAATTTGGGCCTTAGGTGTTGTTGTGGCCACAACACTGTAAGCCCTCACAGGGCCCTGCTGTGAAATATTAGATCAAGAATTGTAATTACATGCCCCTGTTGAACAGGGGCAGAAAAACTGGGCCTTTGGTGGTGGTGGTGGTGCTGGTGCCACAACACTGTAAGTCCTCACTCGCTCTTGGTGGGTGCAGAAATGGGCCCTGCTGTGAAATATTAGATCAAGAATTGTAATTACATGCCCTGTTGAACAGGGGCAGAAAAATTGGGCCTTTGGTGGTGGTGGTGGTGCTGGTGCCACAACACTGCAACCCCTCACAGACACTATAGTTGGAACGCAGGAACGAGCCCTGCTGCAAAGTATTGCATCAAAAATTGTAATTACATGCCCCTGTTAAACAGGGGCAGAAAAATTGGGCCTTAGGCACTGGGGCTGGTGCCACAACACTGCAACCCCTCACAGACACTCTAGTTGGAACGCAGGAACAAGCCCTGCTGCAAAGTATTGCATCAAAAATTGTAATTACACGCCCCTGTTAAACAGGGGCAGAAAAATCGGGCCTTAGGCACTGGTGCCACAACACTGCAACCCCTCACAGACACTCTAGTTGGAACGCAGGAATGAGCCCTGCTGCAAAGTATTGCATCAAAAATTGTAATTACACGCCCCTGTTAAACAGGGGCAGAAAAATTGGGCCTTAGGCACTGGTGCTGGTGCCACAACACTGCAACCCCTCACAGACACTCTAGTTGGAACGCAGGAACGAGAACGAGCCCTGCTGCAAAGTATTGCATCAAAAATTTTAATTACATGCCCCTGTTAAAGAGGGGCAGAAAAATTGGGCCTTAGGCACTGGTGCTGGTGCCACAACACTACAACCCCTCACAGACACTCTAGTTGGAACGCAGGAACGAGCCCTGCTGCAAAGTATTGCATCAAAAATTGTAATTACACGCCCTTGTTAAACAGGGGCTGAAAAATTGTGCCTTAGGCACTGGTGGTGGCGCCCAGAACCAAAAATGTTATTACAAGCTATCAGCGTGATGATTGAGGAGGAAGAGGATAATTACTCAGGGATAGTCACTCAGCATCAGCATAGGCAGTCTTTGAAGGGATCTGAGATTTCAAAAAAAAATATTCGGTTACATCAGCATCAGGTGCTTGGTAGCTGGTGGTGATCCAAGACTGATTCATTTTTATGAAGGTCAGTCGATCGACCGAGTCGGTGGACAGACGCACCCTGTGATCGGTTACAACGCCTCCAGCAGCACTGAATGTGCGTTCCGAAAGAACGCTGGATGCAGGACAGGCCAGTAGCTCAATTGCATACTGTGCAAGCTCTGGCCAGTGATCCATTCTCAAGACCCAGTAACCCAGAGGATTTTCGGTGGGAAAGGTGTCCAAGTCTGATCTTGCCCCTAGCTATTCCTGCACCATGTAAAACAGACACTGGCGATGGTTGCTGGAACCGATCATACCTTGGGGCTGCGGACCAAAAAATTGTCTGAACGCATCGGTCAGACGGCTACCTTCTCCACCGCTCCTTCTTTGACTGACCGAAGCCTCAGCAACACGTTGTCCAGAAACAGGAGTTTGTAACGTTTGGCCAACGTTGAGTTCCACCTGGTGGGCATGTCACAGATTCGGTCCGGAGTCCTCTGGGTCACTAAGGACGACATGGTCCGCAGCCACCTCCTCCCAGCCACGTACAAATCCATGTGTTTCTTGGGACTGATCCTTTAAAGACTGCTGCTGATGCTGAGTGCCAGGCTCCACCTTCATACTGACACAATCTTCCTCCTCCTCCTCCTCCTCGTCCTCTTCCTGTGTGATCGGTGGGCACGCAGGAACACTGTCTGGATAAAGGGGGCCTTGAGAGCTAAGGAAGTCCTCTTCTTCCTGCCTCTGTTCTGCCTCAAGTGCCCTGTTCATTATTCCACGCAGCGTGTGCTCCAACAGGTGGACAAGGGGGACAGGGTCACTGATGCATGCACTGTCACTGCTCACCATCCTCGTGGCCTCCTCAAATGGTGACAGGACAGTGCATGCATCCCTGATCATGGCCCACTGGCGTGGGGAAAAAAAACAAGCTCCCCTGACCCTGTCCTGGTGCCATAGTCGCACAGGTACTCATTGATGGCCCTCTGCTGCATGTGCAGCCGCTGCAGCATGGCCAACGTTGAGTTCCACCTGGTGGGCATGTCACAGATTAGGCGGTTCTTGGGCAGGTTAAACTCCTTTTGGAGGTCCGTCAGCCGAGCACTGGCATTATATGACCGGCGGAAATGCACACAGACTTTCCTGGCCTGCCTCAGGACATCCTGTAAGCCCGGGTACCTGCCCAAGAACCACTGCACCACCAAGTTAAGGACGTGAGCCAAACAGGGCACATGGGTCATTTGTCCCTGTCGGAGGGCAGTGAGGAGGTTGGTGCCATTGTCGCAAACCACCATTCCTGCCTTAAGTTGACGTGGCGTCAACCACCTCTGAACCTGCCCCTGCAGAGCTGACAGAACCTCTGCCCCAGTGTGGCTCCTGTCCCCCAAGCACACCAGCTCAAGCACCGCATGGCATCTTTTGGCCTGCGTACTTGCGTAGCCCCTTGAATGGCTACGGAGCACCGCTGGTTCCGAGGACAAAGCACAGGAAGAGGCCATGGAGGAAGAAGAAGAGGAGGGGTTGGAGGAGAGAGGTGTGTCACAATCATTAGCATTTTGGAGGCGTGGTGGCGGAACAACCTCCAACAATACTGCACCTTGTCCTGCATCCTTCCCAGCTGCCAGCGGAGTCACCCAATGCGCCGTGAAACTTAGGTAACGTTCCTGTCCATGCCTGCTGGACCATGAGTCAGCGGTAATATGCACCTTACCGCTGACCGCCCTGTCCAGCGAGGCATGGACATTGCCTTCCACATGCCGGTAGAGAGCCGGAATCGCCTTCCGTGAGAAAAAGTGGCGTTTGGGTACCTGCCACTGAGGAACCGCACATTCCACAAACTTACGGAAGGAGGCAGAGTCTACCAACTGAAAAGGCAGCAGTTGAAGTGCTAGCAATTTTGCCAAGCTAGCATTCAACCGCTGGGCATGTGGATGGCTGGGAGCAAACTTCTTTCGGCGGTGCAGCAGCTGGGGCAGGGAAATTTGCCTGGTACAATCTGACGTTGGTGTACCAAAAGCAGATTGCCCACAAGTACTTGGCTGTGACACACCTAATTCTACACCTTCATTCCTCTCACTGCAGGTCTCAGAGAGGACTGAAGGTCTAGTGGGGTTGGAAATCTCAGCTGATGAGGAGCAAGGAGAGGTCCTCTTTGTTCTTTGGTGTGGGTCTTTTAGATATGCTTGCCAACGAACTGCATGGCAGGTCATCATATGTCTGGTCAAGCATGTGGTACCCAAGCGGGAGATGATTTGGCCACGCGAGATATGCTTGAGACATATGTTGCAAATAGCAGCAGTGAGATCTGATGCACTCGTCTCAAAAAAGGCCCACACCAAAGAACTTTTTGAATAACGTGCAGCGACTGCAGCGCCCTGCACATGTGGAGCTTTGGGGTGTGATGCAGTCAATGTGCTGCCCTTAGGCTGGCCCCTGGAGGGCATCCTGCCTCGTTGGTGATGTGCCGCCTCCTCCTCCTCCTCCTCTCTCCTATCAGGCACCCACGTTGAGTCAGTGACCTCATCATCCCCTCCCTCCTCATCACTGGAGCAAACCTGGCAGTATGCTGCAGCAGGGGGAGCATGACTGCCAGATTGCTGTCCTTCTTGGGCACCCCCTCTGTCCGTGCTCATGTTACTGCCTTCATCGAGCTCAGTATCATCATCAGAGCCTTCCAAACGCTGGGCATCCTCCTGGAGCATGTACCCAACACTGTGGTCAAACAGTTCGAGGGACTCCTCAGGAGGACATGGTGGGGCTAGGGAAGGAGTCACTGATGACATTGAGCCAAGGGAAGAGGCCGCTGCTTTGCCAGACAAAGTACCCTGGGCATGGGTGAGAGAGGATGAGGAGGAGGAGGACGGCTTGGTCATCCACTCGACCAAGTCTTCTGCATGTTGCGGCTCAACACGGCCAGCTGCCGAAAAAAAGGCCAAGCGTGTCCCACGGCCACGTGCTGATGAGGATGCACCGTCTCCACGACCAGCACTAGACACAGAGCCTGCTTGCCCTCTCTTATTGGCTTGTGACTGTCTGCCTCTCCTTCTTGGCCTTCCAGACATACTAATGGCCTGTAGCTGCACCAAGCTGGGATATATATATGTATGTATGTACTGATACTGCAGCTAGCAAAATCAACTGCCTGCCTGTAGTATGTGAACACCACCAACCTTCTACAGGTAGCTTTAGCTGAACACTGTGAGGTGGACGCACCCCACTAACTTGTAGGTTTAGCTGAACACTGTGAGCAGGACGCACTGCACTAACTGTAAATAGTCTAGCTGCCTGACTGTGGTACTAATAGGATAAAAAGAACACCAGCAATTTTCTTCAGGTAGCTGTATTTACTGTAACAAGACAAGCCTGCCTGTCAGTAAGAAGATAACAGGAACGGATCTAGCTGAACGCTGTGAGCAGGTCGCACCCCACTAGCTTGTAGGTTTAGCTGAACACTGTGAGGTGGACGCACCCCACTAACTTGTAGGTTTAGCTGAACACTGTGAGCAGGAAGCACCCCACTAACTTGTAGTTTTAGCTGAACACTGTGAGCAGGACGCACTGCACTAACTGTAAATAGTCTAGCTGCCTGACTGTGGTACTAATAGGATCAAAATAGCACCAGCAATTTTCTTCAGGTAGCTGTATTTACTGTAACAAGACAAGCCTGCCTGTCAGTAAGAAGATAACAGGAATGGATCTAGCTGAACCCTGTGAGCAGGACGCACCCCACTAGCTTGTAGGTTTAGCTGAACACTGTGAGGTGGACGCACCCCACTAACTTGTAGGTTTAGCTGAACACTGTGAGCAGGACGCACCCCACTAACTTGTAGTTTTAGCTGAACACTGTGAGCAGGACGCACTGCACTAACTGTAAATAGTCTAGCTGCCTGACTGTGGTACTAATAGGATCAAAATAACACCAGCAATTTTCTTCAGGTAGCTGTATTTACTGTAACAAGACAAGCCTGCCTGTCAGTAAGAAGATAACAGGAATGGATCTAGCTGAACCCTGTGAGCAGGACGCACCCCACTAGCTTGTAGGTTTAGCTGAACACTGTGAGGTGGACGCACCCCACTAGCTTGTAGGTTTAGCTGAACACTGTGAGGTGGACGCACCCCACTAACTTGTAGGTTTAGCTGAACACTGTGAGCAGGACGCACCCCACTAACTTGTAGTTTTAGCTGAACACTGTGAGCAGGACGCACTGAACAAACTGTAAATAGTCTAGCTGCCTGACTGTGGTACTAATAGGATCAAAAGAACACCAGTAATTTTCTTCAGGTAGCTGTAAATACTGTAACAAGACAAGCCTGCCTGTCAGTAAGAAGATAACAGGAACGGATCTAGCTGAACACTGTGAGCAGGACGCACTGCACTAACTGTAAATAGTCTAGCTGCCTGACTGTGGTACTAATAGGATCAAAAGAACACCGGTAATTTTCTTCAGGTAGCTGTAAATACTGTAACAAGACAAGCCTGCCTGTCAGTAAGAAGATAACAGGAACGGATCTAGCTGAACACTGTGAGCAGGACGCACTGCACTAACTGTAAATAGTCTAGCTGCCTGACTGTGGTACTAATAGGATCAAAAGAACACCAGTAATTTTCTTCAGGTAGCTGTAAATACTGTAACAAGACAAGCCTGCCTGTCAGTAGGAAGATAACAGGAACGGATCTAGCTAAACTGAATACAGTGTATATATGTATATGCAACACCTGGGATGCATATATATACACAATACACTGTAAGTGCAGCTAACTAACTGACTGTCCTGCCTAATCTAGCTAACTCAAATGAAATTACACTGTCTCTCTCTCTCTCTATCTCTCAGCACACCGGAACACACTGCACAGGGCCGCCGTGTAGGCGGCCTTATATAGTGTGGGGCGTGTACTAAATCCCCTGAGCCATAATTGGCCAAAGCCTCCTTGGCTTTGGCCAATTACGGCTCTCTGTTCAGGCGGCGCTGTGATTGGCCAAGCATGCGGGTCATAGTGCATGCTTGGCCAATCATCAGCCAGCAATGCACTGCGATGCCGCAGTGAATTATGGGCCGTGACGCGCCACACGAATTTGGCGCGAACGGCTCATATCGTTCGCAATTCGGCGAACGACCGAACAGCCGATGTTCGAGTCGAACATGGGTTCGACTCGAACACGAAGCTCATCCCTAATACCCAGTGAAGGGACTATCCTCAGGTGATACACAGAGATGAAACAAATCCAAATTATAAACGCAACACTTTTGTGTTTGCCTCTATTTATCATGAGCTGAATGCAAAGATCTACAACTTTTTCTATGTATACAAAAGGCCTATTTCTCTCAAATATTGTTCACAAATCTGTCTAAATCTGTGTTAGTGAGCACTTCTTTGCCGAGATAATCCATCCACCTCACAGGTCTGGCATATCAAGATGCTGATTAGACAGCATGATTATTACACAGCTGTGCCTTAGGCTGGCCAAAATAAAAGGCCACTCTAAGATGTGCAGTTTTACTGTATTGGGGGGGGGGGTCAGGGTGGTCCAAAAACCAGTCAGTATCTGGTGTGACCACCATTTGCCTCACGCAGTGCAGCACATCTCCTTCGCATATAGTTAATCATGTTGTTGATTGTGGCCTGTGGAATGTTGGTCCATTCCTCTTCAATGGCTGTTCGAAGTTGCTGGATATTGGCAGGAACTGGAACATGCTGTTGTATACACTGATCCAGAGCATTCCAAATATGCTTAATGGGTGACATGTCTGGTGAGTATGCTGGCCATGCAAGAACTTAGATGTTTTCAGCTTCCAGGAATTGTGTACAGATCCTTGCAACATGGGGCTGTGCATTATCATGCTGCAACATGAGGTGATGGTCTTGGATGAATGGCACAACAATGGGCCTCAGGATCTCGTCACAGTGTCTCTGTGCATTAAAAATGCCATCAATAAAATGCACCTGTGTTCGTTGTCCATAACATACGCCTGTCCATACCATAACCCCACCTCCACCATGGGCCACTCAATCCACAACGAGAGAAAGGGAGAGAGAGAGCAGCACCACTCTAAGCGTAATAAGTTAGTTTAAAAGAGCTTTAATTTGCTTTAAAATACGCTCACATTTGAGCAATGGTAATCAGGCATTTGGTTATGGTTGTTCTGTTCAGCTGTACTGGATGTCCCCTCGATTCCAGGCTGGGCAGCAGTGATGAGTCAGTCCCCAGCTGCTCCGGTGGCGTTAGTAGCTCCGAGGCTGGAGGATATCACAGCAGGCACGTCAGAAGGAATCGTCAGATGCTGGAGAACAGTAGGCGTGGCTGTAGCGCCGCAGCGCTCCACAACATTGACATCTGCAAACTGTTCACCCACACAATGCTATACATGCTGCCTGCACTCTGCTCTGTACAGTAAAAACTGGGATTCATCCGTGAAGATAACACCTCTCCAAAGTGCCATATGCCATCGAATGTGAGCATTTGCCCACTCAAGTCGGTTACGATGACGAACTGCAGTCAGGTCGAGACCCTGATGAGGACGAAAAGCATGCAGATGAGCTTCCCTGAGATGGTTTCTGACAGTTTGTGCAGAAAGTCTGTTGCAGCAGCTGTCCGGGTGCTGGTCTCTGACGATCTTGGAGGTGAAGATGCTCAATGTGGAGGTCCTGGACTGGTGTGGTTACACGTGGTTTGCGGTTGTGAGGCCAGTTGGATGTACTGCCAAATTCTCTGACACGCCTTTGAAGACGGCTTATAGTAGAGAAATGAACATCCAATTCAAGGGCAACAGCTCTGGTGAACATTCCTGCAATCAGCATGCCAATTGCATGCTCCCTCTAAACTTGCGACATCTGTGGCATTCTACTGTGTAATAAAACTGCACATCTTAGAGTGCCCTTTTATTGTGGCCAGCCTAAGGCACACCTGCGCAATAATCATACTGTCTAATCAGCATCTTGAAATGCCACACCTGTGAGGTGGATGGATTATCTCGGCAAAGGAGAATTGGTCACTAACACAGATTTAGACAGATTTGTGAACAATATTTGAGAGAAATAGGCCTTTTGTGTTCATAGAAAAAGTCATAGATCTTTGCGTTCAGCTCATGATAAATAGGGGCAAACACAAAAGTGTTGCGTTTCTTATTTTGCTTAGTGTATATACAATCCATATATACAATCCATATATACACTTCTTCTACCTCCAGAACAATTTTGCTTGTAGAACAGCAACTCCCAGGCCAGCTGACACTAAAGGGATGGTCTGACAAAAGCAATCAGACCAGTAGCAAAGGCCCTTTACAGGCAGGGATTGTGGGCCCCTTTGGTAGTGTAGCACAAATGAAAGTCCTAGTGCCCAGCTGTCCTCCTCCTATGGCTACAGCTCCTCCTCATCTCCACTCCCATTCTTCTAGAATCTTCTACCAAATTCTAGAAGTAGGGGGAGGTCTTAAAGATGCTGCCTGTGAGTCATCCAGCCCTCCCTGAGTCACCTGACCCAGATAAACCAAAACAACACAGGCCTGACAATTTACCTATACTTAACAAAAAACTATTCTACTTCTAGCACACTAGAGGGTATCCCATAAAATTTTAAATTTGGGAGGGGAAAAGGGAAACCATTTGGATGGGGCTATTCACGAATAAGTTACAGTATCAAAAATATACACATATCTCTTCAAAGCAAATGTATACAAGGCATATTCACAGCATTTACATCATAGCTACAGGTCTCTGCAGCTGACTCTACACAGTATTTAAAGCAGAAATAGGGCTGGGGCACCTTCCCTTTCAGGAAAAGCCTCTCAGCTGGCCGGAAAATTGTTGTCCGTCAAAGAGCAGGGTGAGCGGCCACTCACAACAACATCTGCAAAACAAAGAAAACAAAAAAGAATACCATCCTATCACTAATTATTTTACAGATTCTGTCAGCAGGGGAGTTATGATCCTACTGACAGAAAGACAAAAAACAAACCATACTTTTTTTTCTCTCAGCAGGGGGTTATGATCCTGCTGGCAGAAAAATAAACATGGCAAAGCAAGTTTTTTTTTCTTTAGAGTCCCCTTTCTTGGTCATCAGGCTCTTTTCAAAGGCTTGTTAAGGATCTAGGCCTCACCCAAGTTCATCAGTGGGAAGTGTTAATCCAGCTGGCATAGGTCAGGGTGGCAGGACGGCCTAGTCTGAAGAGAACAAAAAAAAGGGAGACACAGGAATAAATCTCCCAGCTGTCCATGTGAAGATCTTCACCTGAAAGCTGCACACTCCAGCAGTCCCTCTCAGATAAAAATGAGGGTTTGAAAATCTTCTCATGCTGCCATCAGCTCTCCTGACAGTGACAGAGTGGCTCCTAGCTGTCCTGCTTTCACGATCACCACTTTGTCCTTGTAGTTTGCCCTCCCCAGCCTCCATTCCTGGCAAATGTTCTAAAACCTGGCCCAGGTTTCCTCATGATCTGGCACCCGCAGGAGCTTGGGGAGGTTCATATACTCCCACACCAGGTCATCCTCCCACTCTCACCGGGAGTTCTTAATGCTGTCCATGATGTCAGGAGGGACATAGGGGTAGTCTAGACCCCACTCCAGAGCTGTTTTGCACTGAACTTCCCTCTGGAACCTGGAAAACCTAGACAGTTCTCTTGACTTCTCTTTTCCTAGGAGGACACGAGCGTTGGGGGACCTCTTGATCCACTGATTGAATTCAGCTGCTCTGGGTGGTGGAGGGTCTGTCAAAGAATGTTTTTCTGGTGCTGACTGGGGTCTTTGCGGTTTCTCCGGTCTCTTCAGCTGGATCTGGAACTATCAACACCTCGGCCTGGACTTCTTCCTTTTCCTGAAAGTATCCACACTCCCATTCCTGCTCCGAGTTACTGTGTTATGACCAATCCAATAACTCATCATCCAAGGGCCCGAATTCTGCCTGCAGTCTGGGCGACCCCCAGTCCACAGCCCTGTCACTGTGGGCACATCTCCCTACTGCACTGGCTCCTTCCAAGTGGGGTCAGCAGGCACAGCTGGCATTTCAGGGACAGCATCTGGTCCTGCTGGGTAGTACTCACAGTTACAAGGTCCCCGACCAGACTGCTCTCCATCCTTTTCCCCTGATGTTGCTGGTTTTCACAGGGGAGTCACTAGGCTCTGACTCTACCCCGCCTTGTCTGGATGATCCAAGGCCCTCACCGGCCTTCTGGAACTTCCATGGCTGCAATGTGCAAAGTCCTGACTGCAAGTCCACTTGGTAGTACTATGGCCCCTGCTCGCTGGGTGTCAGCTGGAGGAGTGGCTTGTCACAGTGCCCGCACCGGATCCAGGCACTGACCACCGCAGTTGGCACTTTGTAAATGGGACACAGCAGGCACAGTCGCTCAGCCCCCTCGATCATCCGGAGGGCAAATCCCCATGAGGCTCCAGCTTGACACAGGTGTTGACCAGTGCCCACTTCTGCAGATCTGGCAACCAAGTCAAAGCCGGGTACATGCGCCATCTTGCTCCTCTCTTTCACTGCTAGCAGGGAAAGCTGGGTCTCCTTTGGGGTGTGACTCCACCTCCAAGCTTCCAGACTGCCTGGCGCCTGCAATGCTGATAAGCAAGCCTTTTCCAGCGTGCTCTGCTGTAACCCTTTGCTCACTATACTGAAGTTTGCAGGCACAGTGCTACTTACAGAACTTGTCCAGACATGCCGTTCGGCACCGATTGCCCGAGCAACTGGGAGCAGGTGGCGGCTGCCTTTGGTAAAAGCAAAGTCTCTGGCAAATGTCTCACTGTAGTTTTCAGGATCAGGACAGTCCTTCCCATTAGCCATGGTTGAACAACTGGCAAACCCCCCTGCAGGCAACTGTTGGCTTACCCCAAACACTATGGGCAACATTAGATGTTTCTGTGCATACTTTACTGTGTTTAGTAGGATTTTGGAGCATAACATCACTTTTTTCAGCTTTAAGCGGATCGCTGGAAGTATTTGTAATCCATGAGTTTACATGACTCGGACTGTAACACTATCCAGCCCTCCTGGCTGTCTTGCTCCCTGGAGATTTGCCTGGCAGTGTTCTCCTGCTACCCTACACTTTGCTCCAGTGCTTCTGGGCAGGACACTTCTGTGTGTCATGAAGAAGGTCCCTTCTGCACCCGATCCCAGGCCTGAGGTCACCCCCCCAGACTAGTTCCTCCCTCAAGCCAACAGCCTATTACTTCATCTCCAGCTTCCACCTGAACTCCACAGCCCCAGCTGGGCTGACTGAGTATTTGAGGGGGCCTGCCCCCTGCCAACCCATCTGTTGGGGAATGGTCAGGGCCCTCAGAATAGTCCAGGCAGCCTCTCATCACCTCCACTCCCATTGTTTTAGAATCTTCTACAAATTTCTAGAAGTAGGGGGAGGTCTCAGAGATGCTGCCTATGAGTCATACAGCCCTACCTGACCATGATAAAGCAAAGCAACCAACGGAAAAAAAATAAAAAACCTCCATACAAACAATCCTATATCCATGGTTGATCCATTGGTAGTAATAATAAAAAAAACAATAAATAATAATCCAATTTGCTCCAGCATGAGAAAAAAAAATCTGTCCTGATCCCCCAAGAGGCAATTCTCTATTTCCTGGATCAACTACTCTGGTAGTTTCAGGACGCAGATGCCTTTTACTTTTAAGCCTTCTGTTTTGCCATGATGGTGTTGTGCAAAGTGTTTAGCTACCGGTCGTTCTTCTTTTTTCTCCTTTTGCCCCCCCTTTAAGGCTCTCTCCCTTTCCTTTTTAATATCTCTGATGTGTTCCCCTATTCTGACCTTAAGGGGCCTTTTGGTCTTCCCTATATAGATTTTGGGACATGGGCAAGTAATCATGTATACCACTTTAGAAGTGGAACAATTTATTAACTCCCTGATTTCATATTCTCCTTTTGCGTCCCTAAACGTGTCTGTTCTTTCAACAAATGGGCATATCTGGCATTTCGTACATGGAAACATTCCCCTACTGCACGGGAATTCAGACAACCAGGTGGAATTTTGTTGCTTGGTGAATTCCGAGTGTATAAGTATGTCCCCGAGACTTTTTGATCTCCGGGCCACCATCTTGGGCCTCTCCCCCACTATTTTAGCGATACTTTTATTTTTCAGTAAGACATTCCAGTTTTTCTCCAATGCTTTACGTACAGAGCCCCACTGTGCTCCATATGTGGTAATAAGTCTCACAGGGCCTGGTTCTATTATTCTTGATGGTTCACGTTTTTGATTCATGGTTAGTAAGCTTTCCCTAGTTCGTGCTGCTGCTTTTTGTCTCGCCCTGCGGATCTGTCGGTGGGAGTACCCCCTTTCCCGGAATCTTTTATACAGTTCTTTTGATTCCCTAATTAGATCTTTGGCATTGGAGCAATTTCGCTTTATTCTAATGAACTCTCCTGTAGGGATTCCATTTTTGAGCCAGGGGGGATGGTGGCTGTCGGCTCTAAGTAATCTATTTGCCGCCGTCTGTTTACGGTAGGTGCAAGTACTTATTCTGCCATCTTCAAGTTTGATGGTCAGGTCTAGAAAAGATAATTTGTGCCAGAGGGTTACACTTGCAGTATAAATATTCCTAATCCTGCTAGGCCAACACTAGAAATACACAAATGTATATTCATACAATATTATACAATGTATGTAAATATAGGTGGCCGAGGTGCAGGATAATAGTTGTTGGTCTCAATACATTTCACTTCATCAAGAGACCCTAATATATCAGGGAACGAAACATAAGTATTTTATGTCAACTACATATAAACAAACTGTATCTAAGTTATTGACACTTAGTAGTTACATACTCACAAATCTCAAGACCATAGTCATGTGTACATCATTCCCTTCTTTGATATTTTTGGATATACATTGGATTATATAAATATACATATATTATGGTTATTTTTTGTAAGTTGTGCTACATAATTCTGTTGTATATATTAGTTCACTAAGGTTTGAATCACTTATGGGTGTTGGCTAGCAACTTTTTACATTATTTCATTGATATAGTATTGGATTGCGCAGATTTATTATTTACACACTTTTTTCATGTACAGTATCTCACAAAAGTGAGTACACCCCTCACATTTTTGTAAATATTTTATTATATCTTTTCAACACTGAAGAAATTACACTGCTAAAATGTAAAGTAGTGAGTGTACAGCTTGTATAACAGTGTAAATTTGCTGTCCCCTCAAAATAACTCAACACACAGCCATTAATTGTCTAAACCACTGGCAACAAAAGTGAGTACACCCCAAGTGAAAATGTCCAAATTAGGCCCAAAGTGTCAATATTTTGTGTGGCCACCATTCTTTCCAGCACTGCCTTAACCTTCTAGGGCATGGAGTTCACCAGAGCTTCACAGGAGTCCTCTTCCACTTCTCCATGATGACATCACGGAGCTGGTGGATGTTAGAAACCTTGCGCCCATCTACCTTCCGTTTGAGGATGCCCCACAGATGCCCAATAGGGTTTAGGTCTGGAGACACGCTTAGCCAGTCCATCACCTTTACCCTCAGCTTATTTAGCAAGGCAGTGGTCGCCTTGGAGGTGTGTTTGGGGTCATTATCCTGTTGGAATACTGCCCTGCGGCCCATTCTCCGAAGGGAGGGGATCATGCTCTGCTTCAATATGTCACAGTCCATGTTGGAATTCATGGTTCCCTCAATGAACTGTAGCTCCCCAGTGCCGGCAGCACTCATGCAGCCCCAGACCATGACACTCCCACCACCATGCTTAACTGTAGGCAAGACACACTAGTCTTTGTACTCCTCACCTGGTTGCCGCCACACGCGCTTGACACCATCTGAACTATACAAGTTTATCTTGGTCTCATCAGACCACAGGACATGGTTCCAGTAATCCATGTCCTTAGTCTGCTTGTCTTCAGCAAACTGTTTGCAGGCTTCCTTGTGCATCATCTTTAGAAGAGGTTTACTTTTGGGACGACAGCCATACAGACCATTTTGATGCAGTGTGTGTGGCGTATGGTCCGAGCACTGACAGGCTGACCCCCCACCCCTTCAACCTCTGCAGCAATGCTGGCAGCCCTCATACGTCTATTTCCCAAAGACAACCTCTGGATATGATGCTGAGCACGTGCACTCAACTTCTTTGGTCGACCATGGCGAGGCCTGTTCTGAATGGAACCAGTCCTGTTAAACCACTGTATGGTCTTGGCCACCATGCTGCAGCTCAGTTTAAGGGTCTTGTCAATCTTCTTATAGCCTAGGCCATCTTTATGTAGAGCAACAATTCTTTTTTTCAGATCCTCAGAGAGTTTGCCATGAGGTGCCATGTTGAACTTCCAGTGACCAGTATGAGAGAGTGAGAGCGATAACACCAAATTAAACAGACCTGCTACCCATTCACTCCTGAGACCTTGTAACACTAATGAGTCACATGATACCGGGGAGGGAAAATGGCCTTTTTGGACATTTTCACTTAGGGGTGTACTCACTTTTGTTGCCAGCGGTTTAGACATTAATGGCTGTGTGTTGAGTTATTTTGAGGGGACAGCAATTTTTCACTGTTATACAAGCTGTACACTCACTACTTTACATTGTAGCAAAGTGTCATTTCTACAGTGTTGTCACATGAAAAGATATAATAACATATTTACAAAAATCTGAGGGGTGTACTCACTTTTGTGAGATACTGTACAGTATTATATAGCATTACAGTCGAAAAAGGGAGTACCTGGACTGCCTCAGATGAAAAGGACTTTATGCAACAGGGCACAAATGACAACATGAAGCCCCTTCTGAAAGGCTTGTATTCTAATAACTCATATACCCAAATCCCTATTGAAATAAAGAAAAATAGAATCAACAAAATATTCGAAAAGCTGGACATGATATATGGAGCACAGGCAATGGGACACATGAAAGAAGCGTGTCACTTACTCTAAATTAAAGGGGTTGTAAACCCTCAAGTTTCTGTAGTGCAGCACCCCCACAGAGCCTCCCTTTTACTTACCTGAACCCAATCTTTGCAGTGATGGGAACAAGCACAACAGCTCCAGCTGCTGTCTCGGGTCTTCATTGGATAGATTGATAGCAGCAGGAGCCATTGTCAATCAAATCCAATGACGTGTGCGTGGGGCGGGGGGGGGGTGGGTGGTACCGAGTCCTGCTGTCTGCTGGAGGCAGCAGCAGGACTCAGGAGTTTGCCCACATGGAAAGCGCTTCTCCGTCAGGGCACTCGAGAAGAGGAGGAACCAGGAGCACCGTGGAGGAACCCCAGAAGAGGAGGATCAGGGGCCACTCTGTGCAAAACCCTTGCACAGAGGGAGCAAGTATGACATGTTTGTTGTTTAAAAAAAAAAAGAACATTTACAACCACTTTTTTGTATTTTATAAAACTCTTTGTTTTTTTTCTTTCCTTTAAATCAACAAAAACTAATACAAATACAATACACAGAACAAAACACAATACACGTTGGTCAAAATATATATTCATCATTGAGATCCTCATTGGATCACAATACCATTTTGCTATCTGATAAGTAAATTAATAACATTAAAAAAAAAACACAGAATACTATCTAGAACATAACAAACCTTTTCAGTCACCAAATATCAACCTTATACTGTATATCTTTATCAAATCATATCTTAAATAATCCATTTAAATCTATATAGCAATATATGTATCAATATCATATCTAAAATTGATATTAAAGATTAGAAGTCAATATTGTTGGGGGATGCCGTGTAGGGCTCCTCCAACCACTTAGCCCAATGTTTTGCGTATTTATGAGGATAGGTGTCTTCATGTAATGGTAAACTATTATTAACCAGTTGTTTCCAATATACTAATTTGCGTGGGAAAGGCTTCTTCCAATACAGGGCAATAGCTTTTCTGGCATAAAACAGAGTAATATTAACAAATGTCCGCTCTCCCTCTGTTGGAAGAATATTCTTAACCAAACCCCAACAAACACATTGACATAGTAACTGGCATATGAGCATGTAAAATAAGATTTAACAAAGCCACCACCTCCATCCAAAACTGTACAATATATGGACAAGTCCAGAAAATGTGTGTGAAATCTCCCTGAGCCACACCACACTGCCAACAGTCTGAAGAACATGTAGGGTTCATCTTGTGAAGTCGGTATGGCGTAAAATATGTTCTATGCACCAATTTAAATTGAATCAAATGGTCTCTTAACAAGACCAAATATTGAAAGGGAGAATCGCACACTTCATACCAATCATCATTGTCTAAAGCAGGAATGTCCGGTAGCCAACTCGCCATAAGGCTCTCTAACACCGTGAGAGAGACTGTAATAAAGTGAGAATACAATCTGGAAGTAGGTTTCTCCAAACAATCAGACCAAAGTACCATTTCCAACATAGACTGTTCGATCATTGGGTTAGTTTGTGAAAACTGGGCATTAAAGGCATGAGAAAGCTGATAAAATCTAAACAAGTGGGAACCAGTTAAGTTAAAATTTAAGGTAAGTGAAGCAAAAGAGGATAACTTCTGATTAGTTACAACCTGAGAAACCAACCTAATATTATACTTAGTCCATACACTAGGTTCAGGTAGTTTATAGATCTAAAGTAAAGTAGGATTCAACCATAGGGGATTATTTGGAGAAATTGCTGCTCTAGGATAGTGCTCACATCTAAGACCAGCCCCCAAGCTTACATAGTAGTAAACATTGAGGGGATCAAATGATAAGGGCTTGAGGGCCTCTAAATCACAGAAACTTTAGAGCTTCTATAGATTCCCCCACTGCTGCTTCCAACCGAATGGAAGGATTAGATAGATCTGGGCATAACCACCATGCGGCCGTCACCAGCTGAGTAGCTAGAAAACATTTATAGAGATCTGGAAAAGCTAGACTGCCCTGATTACAAGGGCGCATCAAAGTTGTCAATTTATATCTCGGTTTTTTTGGGCCCTATAAAAAAGGAGGAGAATGGTTCATTTAGTCTTACAAAAAATTATCTAGGGATCCACTGAAGATCTAAAATAGTATGTACATTTTGAATAATTTTCATTTTCAGAAGATTAATGCGACCCAATAAGGATAACGGTAAAGATTCCCAATGCCTTCAGTCATGGCCACATATCCCTCAAGACTGGGGTCAAATTCAAAGGAATGAACTTCGAAGTCTGCCAAGATATCACCTCTCCTAGGTATTAAAATTCTCTAGCCACTGTAATGGGAAATCAGAAGGAGCTGTATTTCGAGCATCGATATCTATTGGAAATAACAATGATTTAAACCAGGGGTCTCAAACTGGCGGCCCTCCAGCTGTTGCAAAACTACAAGTCCCATGAGGTATTGCAAGGCTGACAGTTACAAGCATGGCTCTCACAGGCAGAGGCATGATGGGATTTGTAGTTTTGCAACAGCTGGAGGGCCGCCAGTTTGAGACCCCTGATTTAAACCAAATTCACCAAAGGAAAATTATAGATGAAATAGTGGCGCTTATCCCCAGGTGGGGAGATGCCAGACACTCTTATCCAGCCAGTGAGCTGAATACAGACGTGACTAGAAAAAAAGTGAAAAAAACATATATTGCTAAATATCCCAAAAAGTAAAAATTATTAAATAAAATAAATTATTCAATAAATTCAATAAGAGCTAATATAAATTATAACACTCAGTGAAAGTGATATACAAATATATAAATCCAAGAAAAAATATATATATAATGAGAATTGAACACAGTAAATGTCTATAAAGTCCAGAAACCAATCAATCGTGAAAAATAATCGTGAAAATATTTGAGGAAAGTCCAAAAAAAGAGTGAGGGTGACTCCAAAACTACTCAGCTGTGTTTTCAAACATCCACCACACCTCTGTGACGTGAATCCACTCCCTGCTGACATTCAAACTCACCAGCTGTTAAGGCCTCTCACTCTCGTGTTTGGCCTGACAGAGCCTCTAACCCACTTACATGGGCGTTAACATGCGAGCATACACCTCCACTGCTCCATAGGAACACCGCTTTTCTCAGGTTGGTAGTATGACATAAAAATAAAAGAAGCTCCAATAATGTAATCTCATTTAAAAGATTTAATCACATATAAAACAACTTGTAATGAACTCACATTTAAAATAAAATAACAGGCAAGTCACTTCACGGCAAATGGAGAACTCCCACAGCACAGCAAGCAATAGCAGTTGAAATAACAACAGGCAGGGCACGGCAGACCCAGGAGGTGTGTGTGCTCACATTAGTCTCACCCGTCCGCAGCACTCTTCCCTTCACTGGAGCTCTGCTCTGTGCCCCTTCACTCCCTCCTCTAGTACTCGTGTGAGATCCTGAGATTTAATAACAATGATTTGTCCAGTTAACCTTCATCCCCGTAATGGACAAAAAGGAAGTTAATATCTGTAAAGCAACTTGTAGGGAAGGTCCGGCATTATTTAGGAACAATAGGAGGTCATCCGCATATAGGGCTACTTTCTGCTCCAGCCAACCAACTCGCAATCCCTTGATATTCGGAGAAATGCGAAGAGCCTCTGCCACCAGCTCCATCACAATGGCAAAAAGGGCCAGAGATAGAGGGCAGCCTTGGCGAGTGCCCCTATATAAAGAAAAAGGGGGTGAGAACCCTCCCCTTTTCGATCTTCACCCGCTGGGCCTTGTTGATAGCTTTCATAAAAGACATATATTGTCCTTGAGTATATGCCTTAAAGCAGGCATGTCCAAAGTCCGGCCCGCGGGCCAATCGCGGCCCGCAGTCCGGTCTTGAGCGGCCCGCCTGGTTATCTAAACCAGCCTTTCTCAGCCAGTGTGCCCTGGGATCAGGGCTGTCAGTTGAGCCCGATCCCCTGCCGAACTGTACATCGGCACTGTGAGAACCTCCGTCAGCATCAAAAGTGAAAGTAAAGTACAGGGGAGTGTGCTGTGCTCTCTGCTTCCCCCTACAGTGCAGTACCCAGATGAATGAGGAAGCTGGAAAGGTACAGTACTGTGCTAGAAGCTATATTTGTTTTAAAAGGGCTTTATTCATGTGTCTGTGCATGTGTGTCTGTCTGTGTGTGTGTGTGCATGTGTCTGTATGTGTGTGCATGTGTCTGTATGTATGTGTGTGCATGTGTCTGTGTGTGTGTGCGCATGTGCCTGTATGTGTGTGCGTGTGCATGTGTCTGTATGTATGTATGTCTGTATGTATGTGTGTGCATGTGTCTGTATGTGTGTGTGTGCATGTGTCTGTATGTGTGCATGTGTCTGTATGTGTGTGTGTGTGTGTGCATGTGTCTGTATGTGTGCATGTGTCTGTATGTGTGTGTGTGTGCACGTGTCTGCATGTGTCTGTATGTGTGTGCATGTGTCTGTATGTATGTGTGTGCATGTGTCTGTATGTGTGTGTGTGCATGTGTCTGTATGTGTGTGTGTGTGCGCATGTGTCTGTATGTGTGTGCATGTGTCTGTATGTATGTCTGTATGTCTGTATTAGGGATGAGCTTCGTGTTCGAGTCGAACCCATGTTCGACTCGAACATCGGCTGTTCGGTCGTTCGCCGAATTGCGAACGATATGGGCCGTTCGCGCCAAATTCATGTGGCGCGTCACGGCCCATAATTCACTGCGGCATCGCAGTGCATTGCTTGCTGATGATTGGCCAAGCATGCACTATGACCCGCATGCTTGGCCAATCACAGCGCCGCCTGAACAGAGAGCCGTAATTGGCCAAAGCCAAGGAGGCTTTGGCCAATTATGGCTCAGGGGATTTAGTACACGCCCCACACTATATAAGGCCGCCTGCACGGCGGCCCTGTGTAGTGTGTGTTCCGGCATTGAAAGAGATAGACAGAGAGACAGTGTCATTTGATTTGAGTTAGATAGATTAGGCAGAACAGTCAGTCAGTTAGCTGCACTTACAGTGTATTGTGTATATATATGCATCCCAGGTGTTGCATATATATATATACACTGTATTCAGTTTAGCTAGATCCGTTCCTGTTATCTTCTAGACTATTTACATTTAGTGCAGTGCGTCCTGCTCACAGTGTTCAGCTAGATCCATTCCTGTTATCTTCCTACTGACAGGCAGGCTTGTCTTGTTACAGTATTAACAGCTACCTAAAGAAAATTACTGGTGTTCTTTTGATCCTATTAGTACCACGGTCAGGCAGCTAGACTATTTACATTTAGTACAGTGCGTCCTGCTCACAGTGTTCAGCTAGATCCGTTCCTGTTATCTTCTAGACTATTTACATTTAGTGCAGTGCGTCCTGCTCACAGTGTTCAGCTAGATCCGTTCCTGTTATCTTCCTACTGACAGGCAGGCTTGTCTTGTTACAGTATTAACAGCTACCTAAAGAAAATTACTGGTGTTCTTTTGATCCTATTAGTACCACGGTCAGGCAGCTAGACTATTTACATTTAGTACAGTGCGTTCTGCTCACAGTGTTCAGCTAGATCCGTTCCTGTTATCTTCTAGACTATTTACATTTAGTGCAGTGCGTCCTGCTCACAGTGTTCAGCTAGATCCGTTCCTGTTATCTTCCTACTGACAGGCAGGCTTGTCTTGTTACAGTATTAACAGCTACCTAAAGAAAATTACTGGTGTTCTTTTGATCCTATTAGTACCACGGTCAGGCAGCTAGACTATTTACATTTAGTACAGTGCGTCCTGCTCACAGTGTTCAGCTAGATCCGTTCCTGTTATCTTCCTACTGACAGGCAGGCTTGTCTTGTTACAGTAATAACAGCTACCTAAAGAAAATTACTGGTGTTCTTTTGATCCTATTAGTACCACGGTCAGGCAGCTAGACTATTTACAGTTAGTACAGTGCGTCCTGCTCACAGTGTTCAGCTAGATCCGTTCCTGTTATCTTCCTACTGACAGGCAGGCTTGTCTTGTTACAGTATTAACAGCTACCTAAAGAAAATTACTGGTGTTCTTTTGATCCTATTAGTACCACGGTCAGGCAGCTAGACTATTTACATTTAGTACAGTGCGTCCTGCTCACAGTGTTCAGCTAGATCCGTTCCTGTTATCTTCTAGACTATTTACATTTAGTGCAGTGCGTCCTGCTCACAGTGTTCAGCTAGATCCGTTCCTGTTATCTTCCTACTGACAGGCAGGCTTGTCTTGTTACAGTATTAACAGCTACCTAAAGAAAATTACTGGTGTTCTTTTGATCCTATTAGTACCACGGTCAGGCAGCTAGACTATTTACATTTAGTACAGTGCGTCCTGCTCACAGTGTTCAGCTAGATCCGTTCCTGTTATCTTCCTACTGACAGGCAGGCTTGTCTTGTTACAGTATTAACAGCTACCTAAAGAAAATTACTGGTGTTCTTTTGATCCTATTAGTACCACGGTCAGGCAGCTAGACTATTTACAGTTAGTACAGTGCGTCCTGCTCACAGTGTTCAGCTAGATCCGTTCCTGTTATCTTCCTACTGACAGGCAGGCTTGTCTTGTTACAGTATTAACAGCTACCTAAAGAAAATTACTGGTGTTCTTTTGATCCTATTAGTACCACGGTCAGGCAGCTAGACTATTTACATTTAGTACAGTGCGTCCTGCTCACAGTGTTCAGCTAGATCCGTTCCTGTTATCTTCTAGACTATTTACATTTAGTGCAGTGCATCCTGCTCACAGTGTTCAGCTAGATCAGTTCCTGTTATCTTCCTACTGACAGGCAGGCTTGTCTTGTTACAGTATTAACAGCTACCTAAAGAAAATTACTGGTGTTCTTTTGATCCTATTAGTACCACGGTCAGGCAGCTAGACTATTTACATTTAGTACAGTGCGTCCTGCTCACAGTGTTCAGCTAGATCCGTTCCTGTTATCTTCTAGACTATTTACATTTAGTGCAGTGCGTCCTGCTCACAGTGTTCAGCTAGATCCGTTCCTGTTATCTTCCTACTGACAGGCAGGCTTGTCTTGTTACAGTATTAACAGCTACCTAAAGAAAATTACTGGTGTTCTTTTGATCCTATTAGTACCACGGTCAGGCAGCTAGACTATTTACATTTAGTACAGTGCGTCCTGCTCACAGTGTTCAGCTAGATCCGTTCCTGTTATCTTCCTACTGACAGGCAGGCTTGTCTTGTTACAGTATATAAAGCTACCTGAAGAAAATTACTGGTGTTCTTTTGATCCTATTAGTACCACGGTCAGGCAGCTAGACTATTTACAGTTAGTGCAGTGCGTCCTGCTCACAGTGTTCAGCTAAACCTACAAGTTAGTGGGGTGCGTCCACCTCACAGTGTTCAGCTAAAGCTACCTGTAGAAGGTTGGTGGTGTTCTCATACTACAGGCAAGCAGTTGATTTTGCTAGCTGCAGTATCAGTACATATATATATATATATATATATATATATATATATATATATATATATCCCAGCTTAGTGCAGCTACAGGCCATTAGTATGTCTGGAAGGCCAAGAAGGAGAGGCAGACAGTCACAAGCCAATAAGAGAGGGCAAGCAGGCTCTGTGTCTATTGCTGGTCGTGGAGACGTTGCATCATCATCAGCACGTGGCCATGGGACACGCTTGGCCTTTTTTTCGGCAGCTGGCCGTGTTGAGCCGCAACATGCGGAAGACTTGGTCGAGTGGATGACCAAGCCGTCCTCATCCTCCTCATCCTCTCTCACCCATGCCCAGGGTGCTTTGTCTGGCAAAGCAGCGGCCTCTTCCCTCGGCTCAATGTCATCAGTGACTCCTTCCCTAGCTCCACCATGTCCTCCTGAGGAGTCTCTCGAACTGTTTGACCACAGTGTTGGGTACATGCTCCAGGAGGATGCCCAGCGTTTGGAAGGCTCTGATGATGATACTGAGCTCGATGAAGGCAGTAACATGAGCACGGACAGAGGGGGTGCCCAAGAAGGACAGCAATCTGGCAGTCATGCTCCCCCTGCTGCAGCATACTGCCAGGTTTACTCCAGTGATGAGGAGGGAGGGGATGATGAGGTCACTGACTCAACGTGGGTGCCTGATAGGAGAGAGGAGGAGGAGGAGGAGGAGGAGGAGGCGGCACATCACCAACGAGGCAGGATGCCCTCCAGGGGCCAGCCTAAGGGCAGCACATTGACTGCATCACACCCCAAAGCTCCACATGTGCAGGGCGCTGCAGTCTCTGCGCGTTATTCAAAAAGTTCTTTGGTGTGGGCGTTTTTTGAGACAAGTGCATCAGATCGCACCGCTGCTATTTGCAACATATGTCTCAAGCGTATCTCACGTGGCCAAAACATCTCCCGCTTGGGTACCACATGCTTGACCAGACATATGTTGACCTGCCATGCAGTTCGTTGGCAAGCGTATCTAAAAGACCCACACCAAAGAACAAAGAGGATCTCTCCTTGCTCCTCATCAGCTGAGATTTCCAACCCCACTAGACCTCCAGTCCTCTCTGAGACCTGCAGTGAGAGGAATGAAGGTGTAGAATTAGGTGTGTCACAGCCAAGTACTTGTGGGCAATCTGCTTTTGGTACACCGACGTCAGATTGTACCAGGCAAATTTCCCTGCCCCAGCTGCTGCACCGCCGAAAGAAGTTTGCTCCCAGCCATCCACATGCCCAGCGGTTAAATGCTAGCTTGGCAAAATTGCTAGCACTTCAACTGCTGCCTTTTCAGTTGGTAGACTCTGCCCCCTTCCGTGAGTTTGTGGAATGTGCGGTTCCTCAGTGGCAGGTACCCAAACGCCACTTTTTCTCACGGAAGGTGATTCCGGCTCTCTACCGGCATGTGGAAGGCAATGTCCATGCCTCGCTGGACAGGGCGGTCAGCGGTAAGGTGCATATTACCGCTGACTCATGGTCCAGCAGGCATGGACAGGGACGTTACCTAAGTTTCACGGCGCATTGGGTGACTCTGCTGGCAGCTGGGAAGGATGCAGGACAAGGTGCAGTAGTGTTGGAGGTTGTTCCGCCACCACGCCTCCAAAATGCTAATGATTGTGACACACCTCTCTCCTCCACCCCCTCCTCTTCTTCTTCCTCCATGGCCTCTTCCTCGGAACCAGCGGTGCTCCGTAGTCGTTCAAGGGGCTACGCAAGTACGCAGGCCAAAAGATGCCATGCGGTGCTTGAGCTGGTGTGCTTGGGGGACAGGAGCCACACTGGGGCAGAGGTTCTGTCAGCTCTGCAGGGGCAGGTTCAGAGGTGGTTGACGCCACGCCAACTTAAGGCAGGAATGGTGGTTTGCGACAATGGCACCAACCTCCTCTCTGCTCTCCGACAGGGACAAATGACCCATGTGCCCTGTTTGGCTCACGTCCTTAACTTGGTGGTGCAGCGGTTCTTGGGCAGGTACCCGGGCTTACAGGATGTCCTGAGGCAGGCCAGGAAAGTCTGTGTGCATTTCCGCCGGTCATATAATGCCAGTGCTCGGCTGACGGACCTCCAAAAGGAGTTTAACCTGCCCAAGAACCGCCTAATCTGTGAAATGCCCACCAGGTGGAACTCAACGTTGGCCATGCTGCAGCGGCTGCACACGCAGCAGAGGGCCATCAATGAGTACCTGTGCGACTATGGCACCAGGACAGGGTCAGGGGAGCTTGTTTTTTTTTCCCCACGCCAGTGGGCCATGATCAGGGATGCATGCACTGTCCTGTCACCATTCGAGGAGGCCACGAGGATGGTGAGCAGTGACAGTGCATGCATCAGTGACACTGTCCCCCTTGTCCACCTGTTGGAGCACACGCTGCGTGGAATAATGGACAGGGCACTTGAGGCAGAACAGAGGCAGGAAGAGGAGGACTTCCTTAGCTCTCAAGGCCCCCTTTATCCAGACAGTGTTCCTGCGTGCCCGCCGATCACACAGGAAGAGGACGAGGAGGAGGAGGAGGAGGAGGAGGAGGAGGAGGAAGATTGTGTCAGTATGGAGGTGGAGCCTGGCACTCAGCATCAGCAGCAGTCTTTAAGGGATCAGTCCCAAGAAACACATGGACTTGTACGTGGCTGGGAGGAGGTGGCTGCGGACGTTGTCGTCCTTAGTGACCCAGAGGACTCCGGACCGAATGCCTCAGCAAACCTACGCTGCATGGCCTCCCTGATTCTGCAAAGCCTGCATAAGGATCCTCGTATTTGTGGTATCAAGGAGAAGGACCAATACTGGCTGGCAACCCTCCTTGATCCACGTTACAAGGGTAAGGTTGCGGACCTTATCTTGCCATCGCAGAGGGAGCAGAGGATGAAACATCTTCAGGAGGCCTTGCAGAAAGGTCTGTGCAACGCGTTCCCAGAGACTGGGAGGTTACAAACTCCTGTTTCTGGACAACGTTTTGCTGAGGCTTCGGTCAGTCAAAGAAGGAGCGGTGGAGAAGGTGGCCGTCTGACCGATGCGTTCAGACAATTTTTTGGTCCGCAGCCCCAAGGTATGATCGGTTCCAGCAACCATCGCCAGCGTCTGTTTTACATGGTGCAGGAATACCTAGGGGCAAGATCAGACTTGGACACCTTTCCCACCGAAAATCCTCTGGGTCACTGGGTCTTGAGGATGGATCACTGGCCAGAGCTTGCACAGTATGCAATTGAGCTACTGGCCTGTCCTGCATCCAGCGTTCTTTCGGAACGCACATTCAGTGCTGCTGGAGGCATGGTAACTGATCACAGGGTGCGTCTGTCCACCGACTCGGTCGATCGACTGACCTTCATAAAAATGAATCAGTCTTGGATCACCACCAGCTACCAAGCACCTGAGGCTGATGTAACCGAATAATTTTTTTTGAAATCTCAGATCCCTTCAAAGACTGCCTATGCTGATGCTGAGTGACTATCCCTGAGTAATTATTCTCTTCCTCCTCAATCATCACGCTGATAGCTTGTAAGAACATTTTTGGTTCTAGGCGCCACCACCAGTGCCTAAGGCACAATTTTTCAGCCCCTGTTTAACAGGGGCGTGTAATTACAATTTTTGATGTAATACTTTGCAGCAGGGCTCGTTCCTGCATTCCAACTAGAGTGTCTGTGAGGGGTTGCAGTGTTGTGGCACCAGCACCAGTGCCTAAGGCCCAATTTTTCTGCCCCTGTCTAACAGGGGCGTGTAATTACAATTTTTGATGCAATACTTTGCAGCAGGGCTCGTTCCTGCGTTCCAACTAGAGTGTCTGTGAGGGGTTGCAGTGTTGTGGCACCAGCATCAGTGCCTAAGGCCTAATTTTTCAGCTCCTGTTCAACAGGGGCATGTAATTACAATTCTTGATCTAATATTTCACAGCAGGGCCCTGTGAGGGCTTACAGTGTTGTGGCCACAGCAACACCTAAGGCCCAAATTTCTGCTGAGTATATAGGGCAGGACCCTACTTTCAAACATCTAATTTACAAACGACTCCTACTTGCAAACGGAAGGAGACAACAGGAAGTGAGATGAAATCTACCCCTAGGAAGGGAAATTCTCTCCTGTAAGAGTTAATATGGGAAAAAAAATTCTCCTTTCCACTGATGCTTTCCAATCCTTGTTCCACAAAAAAACCCAAATTTTCAAAAAACATTTTTCATTGGGACAAAAAGTGAGGTGAAATCTTCTGAAGAGGAGGAAAGACAGCAAAACAAATGTCACAGGGGGGATAACCCTTCCCTATGTTTTCCAAAAAGCTTAAAAAAGATTTTTTGGCTGGAGCTAAACACGTTAAAAATGTACCCGTTCAAAATTACAAAGAGATTCTACTTAACAACAAACCTACAGTCCCTGTCTTGTTTGCACCGCCTGTATACTGCTGTTCAGAGTATATAGGGCCTGGTGGCCCCACACCTTTCCTTATTTTAATTTGGGTGCGGGGTTCCCCTTAATATCCATACAAGACCCAAAGGGCCTGGTAATGGACTGGGGGGTACCCATGCCGTTTGTCTCACCGATTTTCATCCATATTGCCATGACCCGACATTACATTAAACCCGCAAGCAGTTTTAAATGAGATTTTTTCCTTTAAAAATGACATTTGGTGCAGGGACTGTTCTAAACACGGGAAACACGCGTCACTTTACAGGCATACTATAGACACCCCCCAGGTACGATATTTAAAGGAATATTTCACTTTTTTTTTTTTACTTTAAGCATCATTAAAATCACTGCTCCCGAAAAAACGGCCGTTTTTAAAAGTTTTTTTTGCATTGATACATGTCCCCTGGGGTAGGACCCGGGTCCCCAAACCCTTTTTAGGACAATACCATGCAAATTAGCCTTTAAATTGAGCACTTTTGATTTCGAATGTTCAAGTCCCATAGACGTCAATGGGGTTCTAACATTCGTGCGAACTTTCGGTCCGTTCGCAGGTTCTGGTGCGAACCGAACCGGGGGGTGTTCGGCTCATCCCTAGTCTGTATGTATGTATGTGTGTGCATGTGTATGTATGTATGTCTGTATGTATGTATGTGTGTGCATGTGTCTGTATGTGTGTGCATGTGTCTGTATGTATGTCTGTATGTATGTATGTGTGTGTGTGTGTGTGTGTGTGCATGTGTCTGTATGTATGTGTGTGTGTGTGCATGTGTCTGTATGTGTGTGCATGTGTCTGTATGTATGACTGTATGTATGTGTGTGCATGTGTCTGTATGTGTGTGTGTGTGCATGTGTCTGTATGTGTGTGCATGTGTCTGTATGTATGTGTGTGCGTGTGCATGTGTCTGTACGTATGTCTGTATGTATGTGTATGCATGTGTCTGTCTGTATGTGTGTGCGTTTGCATGTGTCTGTATTTATGTCTGTATGTATGTGTATGCATGTGTCTATATGTGTGTGTGTGCATTTGTCTGTATGTGTGTGTGCATGTGTGTATGTGCCTGCATGTGTGTGCATGTGTCTGTGTGTATGTATGCCTGTATGTTACTTTTAATCTGCCCCCCCAATTCCTGTACCATCAGAACTGCTTTTGTAGGGCTTGTTTGTGATAGCAGCCACGACTGCTGCTCCTCTGAAAAGCAATCCATGCACAGATCGCTTTTCAGAGGCATTTGACAGGCGGTAAAGAGGCATTATGTTGCCTCCTCACCACCTGTTTTAAGCCTGTAAATGCAGCATCACTATACCACAACCCTGCAATGCACACAGTTGCGGGATAGTTGCAGTGCAGCCCCATTCAGCCTGGGTATACCTCCAGCTGCAGCCATAGCATGTGTACACCCACAGCTGCTCCCTCTGTAGCTAAGGGGGGAGAAGTTGGTGGTGGTAAAAACAGCTTAACCATGTGGTTTTTCTGCCCCTCCAACCTGACATGTGAACAAGCCCTTGGTTCACATCTGTGTGGCTGCGTGCTGCGTGTAGGGCAGCCCATTCATTTCAATGGGCTTCCCTACCCACAAAAATGCAGGGAAAGAAGTCCCCAACCTTTTTTTTTAAATTGCACTGCACCAAAAGCACCCCACGTTTTCCAATGTGTGGGGTACCATTAAGAATTAACAGTACCCCTAAACAAAGGCAAGAGAATTCTTGTTGGGCAGTGTATTAGTGCTCGAACGAACACACTTAGACCAAATTTTAATGGTTCAAAGAATGTCAGGCAAAATAGTCGGCCCTCACACATGTTCACTTCATCAAATCTGGCCCTCTTTGAAAAAAGTTTGGACACCCCTGCCTTAAAGGCATCCCATACCTTTGCAGGAGAAGAAGATCCCTCATTAAAATCCAAGTATTCTGTAAGCAGGGGCGGAATTTTATCTATCATATCAGGATGTGACAGCCAGTGGGTTCCCAATCTCCGTTGTGCCACATCCCTAGAATGGGGAAGATGTATTCTAAGTAGTAATGGAGCATGATCAGATAATCCACTCGGCAAGTACTTAGCATCTATTATATTAGCTAGAAGGGTTAGCAAAAGCCAGATCAATATGAGAAGCAGTCTTATATGAGGTTGAAAAACATGAATAGGATCTATTTAAAGGATTCTTCCACCACCAAACCTGTAACAGACCTGCTGCCTGAGCCTAAGCAGAGAGGTCCCCTAAAAAATGTTTAGGGGCAGTCGGCCTAAAGTAGGATCAAGTATGGCAATAAAATCTCCCATAAATAGCAATTTAGCTGGGCATTAGAGGGTAATCCTCTCCAGCAAACTATATAATAGGGCTCCAGAGAAAGGAGGAGGAATATACACATTACTAACTATATATCTCTGACCCCTCAGCAAAAACACAGCCAAAATGTATCTTCCCTGAGGGTAAACATGTTCTATATATATAATAATAATATATAATATTGAGACCCCTCTACAGAACCTAGAATAAGAGGCCTGAAAGGTCTTCTGAACCAAAAGGTTTCTTAAGTGTCAACAACTTACTGCCCATAAGATGTGTTTAGGATTAAGATCACGAACATTCCATGACAAGATAAAAAAATTTCATTTATCACGTGACCCCGTGGAAACAGTGGAAGATATGATACCGAGACATAGAACCGCAGTGTGGTATAATGCAGCGTGATATAATGCATTTTAAACAAAGAAAACATTTTGGAAACATCCAAGAAACACTAAATAAGCCTAACGTGTATGAACATAGACCACATACAACATATATTACAACATATAACACAAATCCAATGCCCACCTTGCCATTATCTAACACCATCCAAAAAAGGCGGCTAGCGTAATAAGGCCTAAACCCACGTCAAAAAGGTAGAAAAAAATTAGGCAATTACTGGTATATAGTACTTGTCCCATATTAGAAAAAAAAAAAACTAATAAAATCTCCAAAAACCCGAAAAAAACAGCCCATCCCCAAAATTAGCACCCCCGCCCCCCCCCCCCCAAAAAAAGTATAAAGATGTAGGATGGATGGCTTGGGGCGGTCTCTCAAGAGTTCCTCCTGGAGCTCCCAAATAAATGAAATAAATGAAAGTTTTATTTATCTCCTCTCCTTTCCTAAATGTGAGAAAAAAACGGGTATCAAGCCAAACAGAGGCAGCAGCAGGAGTTTCAAAAAAATATGTCTGGCCTCCATCTGTAATACGTAGTCTGCTGGGATAAAGTAAGCTGAATCTAATACCCTTTTCTTGTAACCTCTTGCGCACCTCAGTGTAAGATTTGTGATTTTGTTGAACCTCTTTGGAATAATCCAGAAAAAAAAGCAGCTTTGTGATTTCAAATGGTATATCCAATTTAGTCCTTGTAGCCGCTAGTACACAGTCTCAGTCATGATAATTTATTAGCCGGAGAAAAAAGGGTCTAGGCAGGGCCCCTGGTTTAGGTGGTATTGAGGGTATCCTATGTGCCCGCTCCACCACAAAAGGTGGGCAGTACATTGTCCTGATCCAACAAGGTAATCAAAATATTTTCAGCAAACTCCATTGGCACGGATCCCTCATCCCTTTCAGGTAGACCCAGAACACGAATACTGTTGCGTCTCAGGCGATTTTATGTATCAATAGCGCAATCTTGCAATGCTCTCACCTGTAGCTGTACGGCCTGCAACTCTCTGGAATCTGAGTGAGTCATATCCTCCAGTATAGAAACCCTGTTTTCCACCTCAGGCATCCTGGATCTGAAATTGTCCAAATTGTGTCAGATCAAGCTGATATCTGCAGCCATGGAGCCGATTTTTTCTGTCAGGGAATCTTTGCATTCCCTTTTTGCTGCCAGGATAACTGCACCTGAGGGGGAATCCTCCCTTAATGGAACAGAAGGAGCCTGTGGGCTAACTGCCATAATTAACTTTACCTCCCTGCTGATGGAAACAGCTGCTGTACGAGAGGAACAGGAAGCTGGTCTGCCAGAGAACTTCTGCTGGATGTCACGGACCGGGTCTGGGGCAGCGGCATCGACCCTCAGCCCACAGAACACCAGCGCTCCCAAGAGACAAGGCAGGCAGGTAAGAGCCCTCTCCCGATCAAAACAAGGGCTAACGGGGGGCAGAGGAGACACAATCTGGAGGAATCGGAGATCAGGATTCGGAGCTCCGGCATCTTGCGTCAGACGCTGTTCACATCACGCGCATGCTCAGACAAACCTGCTCAGACAGACCTAGAATGCATGAAGATAAAAAAAATGCATGAAGGTGAAAAAAATATTCAGCCTTTACAAGCACTTTATGTCAGTGTAAGTGACATGCTCCTTTTATGTGCCCCATTGCCTGTGCTCCATATACCATCCCCTTCAGTTTTTGAATATTTTGTTGATTCTATTATCCTTTATCTTAATAGGAATTTCTGTATATGAGTTATTAGGATACATTCCATTCAGAAGTGGCATCATATTGCCATTTGTGCCTTGTTGTGTGCAGTGTTAATTTGGTCGACTAAAATGACTAAAACGTTTTAGTTGACTAAATGAATACTATTTTAGTCGATTAAAATACGACTAAAACTATTGAGATGACTAAAATATGACTAAAACTAAAATGGTATTTTAGTCAAAAGACTAAAATGGGACTAAAACTAAAATGCCATTTTAGTCAAAATACTACGACTAAAACTAAATTTAAATTTGATTTCAACTGGTCTGTAATGCATGTTCATACCTCAATATCAAAAATAGTAGCATATTATATTTTTCACTCCAGCAGTATATAATAAGTTTGGAAATTGTAGAGAAATGTTAACTAATGCATTACAATTTAATTACACCCATTAAATTTGAGTTTTAGTCGACTTAAATGTACTGGAGATTTTGGTTGGTTAAAACATAGGACATTATAGTCGATTAAAATGTACTGGAGATTTAGTCGACTAAATACGACTAAAACAATTGCAGAAGACTAAAATGGGACTAAAATTAAAATGCCATTTTAGTCCTAAGACTAATGCCCCGTACACACTGTCAAATTTTCAGACGGAAAATGTTTGATGGGAGCTTTATGTCGGAAATTCCGACCGTGTGTAGGCTCCATCGGACATTTTCCATCGGAATTTCTGTCACACAAAATTTGAGATCTGGATCTCAAATTTTCTGACAACAAAATCCATTCTCATAAATTCTGATCGTGTGTACACAATTCAGACGCAAAAAGTTTCATGCATGCCCAGAATTAAGTACGAGATGGAAGCGCTCAGTCTGGTAAAACTACTGTTCGTAATGGAGATAGCAAATTAGTCACGCTGGTATTTTTTAAATCTTTTAATGCAGCACATTCTTTTCTTCTTTAGAATGCTAGAATAATGAAGTTGTTTTGCTGCTCATATTCACACAGAGTTTGGAAAAAAATGACTTCTTTATAATTTCTTGTGATCTCCTGAATCTTTTATTTTTTTGTTTTCGTCAGATCTCCATAATAATGTATTTAATTTTGGTTTATAGTGTTTTTTTATTTTTTATCAAGATCTCCTTGTTTTTTTATTTTTTTCTACTGCTCTCCATAATATTGTTTTTAGTTTTGTGTGTCAAGTTACCACAACACCATTATCATCTTGTATTGTTTTAACCTCAAGGAGGTTGGTTTGTGTTGGTGTCCCTTGTTAATTTGACATTGTATTTAGGAAATGTACCTGCCTACTCACAAACAAACTGTCCTTTTTGAGGTAAAACACATAGACAAGTATTGGTGAAAAAAATAGCCATTTATTATGGGTCATAACAAAATAAAGAGGAAGGCAACGCTGGATAAACTGGTGAAATTTGCGAAGCCTTTGTATCCCAGGGCACACATCAATTATTTTGTCAAAATTGGTGGCCTGATGACTCCATATAATAGTGAGCACAATCCGGTCCAGGACTCCCAGAGATCAGGAACAGAAGCAGATGACATATATGTCCTCAGGCTATGGTCATACAACAGCCTGCGTCTTTTGTCAGACCAGACTGAACACAGGCCATCACTCTCTTGTCTTCCTTCCATGCTTCCTTCCAGACTGTGGCTCTGGTGTTGGAGTTGTGGCAGGAGGTGGAGGAGGAGGACCATGGTTCAACTCACAAACATGGCTTTGGCTTGTGAGTTTGCCCCTTATTTAGGGCTTGTAACATAACTTCCTCACATAAGAGGCCCCCCTCCATTTCCAGCATTTTGCAGGCTGCCATGTAGGAATAGTCCTCTTGAAGACTAGGGGGGTTCTGAGGGCCCCAGTAGCCTTCAGAAATAGGCCAAGTGCTGCCTCCTCCAGGTTACTCCTCTTCCTGGCACTTTTTTGTGGAAGGCCGAGGGGAGGGACCTGGGATTTGGCCAGGCTCAGGACCCGGCCACCTCCTGGCTGCCACTTACCCCCGCCACCTCCTGGCTGCCACTTTCCATGGCCTGGCTGAGGCTTTCCTGTGTATGAAAAAGGGACATAGTTTTAGTTTTTGGTTCATCAATCACACACAATTTTCAGATCATGACTGTTGAAAATTGAATGGTAGTAAATAGAAAAGACTATCATTCTGACCCCAGCATTTTTCATTCTTGTCCCAATCATTTGTGGCCACTACTGTTTATTGATATGTAAAACACTTTGTAAAATCAGAAATTACTGATCAATAATAACATCTAGTTAACATCATTAATTATTTGACAAGAAATATGTAGAACAATGCTATACCTGGCTCAAGCTGGGCCCCTCCACTTCTTCCTGGCTGGAAGGCCCAGGTTGGACGTCGGAAGCCTCAGCTGGGGTGGAAGGAAGCCTTGAAGGAAGATTGGAGAGTGCTGGCCTGGGTTCAGTCTGACCAGCCAGAAAATGAAGTCTGTCATAGTACCACAGCCCGGGGACATAAATGTCATCTGCTGCAGCTCCTGATCTCTGGGAATCCTGGACCTTCTTGCGATCCCAATTATAAGTGCTCCTCATGCCACCAATTAGGGCCTTCAAATAGGGGATGTCTGCCGTGGGGATCACGGCTTCACAAATTCCACCAATTGATCCAGTACTGCCTTCCTCTTTGTTTTATTGTTATAAAAGGGGTGGTTTACCTGCCACAGACAGGGCAGCTCCCTGTACATATCAATGAATATGGGGATAAAGTCCTGATCATTCAATAGATCCATTTTATCTGCAAGACACAACGCAAGACAAACCCTAATGTCAAGCTAAACTCTCCTAATCTTGTCCCAATATAGGCCTCAATCTCTAAACAGTATAGGCAAAAAGCATATATATATACCACAAGTCTAGGTAACACTACCAAGACTTAAAAAGTAGTACCTATGCAGCAGAAATTATGAATCAGTTGGTTAAAAATTTACAAAATTTATTCTTAAACTGCGATAGATCATCATATATAAACAGGACCAATACAATTCCATGCAAAGTGATTTACGGGTCTCATACGTCTGATGAGTTGCCCGGGTGACAAAAATTACATACAGGCACAGACAAACATGTCAACATACAACACGGCTGTACTATCCTTGTGAGGATGGATCAAGGATTAAACACTCCACTTTCACACACACACACACACAGCAAATGTCCGGACATCAACTAATAAGCGTTTACCCACAGAAGAAAAGAGGACAGCAATATGATTAAATAATCAGTTAGGAAAAGTTGTCAAAAGTCTGCCGAAGAATTTTGGGGTACGGCAATCCAAGGATCAACTGAGGAAACACTGGTCAGACCTGAAATTGAGGGAGCAGGATCAGTACAGAAGAATCAAGAGAGTGCTGAAAAAAGTAAGTATTTTGTCATGTGTTCCTATTCTTCTTCTTACGTTCATGCTGCTCCATGTGCTTCTCTTTACTGTTGTACAGTTTAAAATGGCAAGTTTCAGGTTCATGGGCACAGTAATCGTTCGTAGTAAACATCATTCGTTCGCCCACTAATACAATGTTTTTTGCAGATGCAGGTTAACTACATTTGGTCATACCTATTTGTCTTAAAAGAAGTTTAGTACATTGTTATCTAGATGGGTTTGTAACTCGAATGAAATGCAAACTTGATTCAGTGTAGGGAGAGGACACTCAGCAGCTGTTTACACATCTGGACGCAGTAGCACTAGTGTGGGACACCAGAACAAACTTTTTAGAGTATCCCACACAGGTGCTCCAGTGGATACTAGGAGTCTCTACATGTGTGATACTTTAAAAAAAAGGTAAGTATTCCAGCTTTGTAAAGGGAAAAAATCATGTCTTCAGCTTTGAACTCTGCCAAAACAGACAATTGTACGACACTTCCAAGCAATGTTTCATATTCTTATTTCTTGCCTCAAATATCTGTGTGCTAAGTATACCTTTATTTTATTTACATAGGGGAGAAAAGACTCGGGACGTCTGAGGTTACCAGGGACCCCCAACCTCCTAAAGAAGGGGAAATCCAAAAACAATAACCAGAGGATGTGGAGGAAGGAGAGGTTTATGAAGTGGGTGAAATAGTGACCACAACAGGTGAGTGTCTGAGACCACAGCTTCAGGTAATAGAAGGATGCCTGCATATTTATAATGCATGGTGTTTTTTGGTGATGTGGATGTTGTGGAAGAAGAAACACATTTCACAAGTGCACAAGTCCTCATCGTGGAGATCATGGTGTGCAATTGTGATTTACAGAAGATCAAGGAAAACATCAATGATGTGGAAAAAAGACTCAAAAACATCATTGATGTTTTAGGCAGAGTCGAAAACACACCAACATTCATCAAATTCATTCTATTTTTCTAACTTTTCTCCAAAATTTTGAAAGCCAAATTTTGAAGATGCACACAGTGTGTCAACATGTCCTATCTGCCATCACAGGATATCAATGTACACTTTTTGGGGGTGCAACCCCTTCCTCACAAATAAAGTAGATGAGAGGAAGGGGTTGCACCCCCGAAACACGTCCATTGATCCCCCATGATGGGAGCTAGCACATGTTGACATTAGGCATGGGATCAGGAGGGAAATCCCCATTTTAACTCTCAATTTGTGTGTATCTTCAAAATTTGGCTTTCATAGGGTGACATCACCCAATCTGATGAAGGCAATATCAACACAGTTTGGACATACTAATGTCTGATATTGCCTTCACTTTGTCAAAGTCGAACTTTGTAAGTTCCTGAGTTGTATATTGTTTCATGTTTTTAAACATGCTTGTTTTACCACATTTGTAACGTCCAAAAAAGAAAATGTTATTACTAAAATATGTTGGTTTGTTCAAAAACCCTTTTCTATTGCACATGTGAATGTGCACAGAGTAAAAAAATTGCTAATCAACAATATGTGGCTTCTTCTTTCAAGGCTCAATATCATTTTTTGGACTAAGTTGGTGTTTACACTCAAATGGGGGTTATTTAATAAAGGCTAATCCACTTTGCACTACAAGTGCACTTTCTGTGCAGTTTCAAGTGTAGTTTCATGTGCACTTTTGCAGTGCACTTGGAGTGCACAGTGAATTTTCCTTTAGTAAATAACTCCCACAGTGCTTTATAATTTGCCACAATCATGCCATTTTCGTGACTCTGCAAAACTCATTCATGGTGCTGAAAATGATGTATATTTTTAACAGTAATGCATTACATACATTAACAACAAAAACAAGGTGTGTGTGTAGCAGACCCACAACATAATAATAGTTTGCTGAAGAAGAGATTGTCACCTCATGTATCAAATAAATTACGTTTGCACTATTGAAGAAAATGTCCAAAAAATAAGCCGATTGGAGAACCGAGGAGACAGCTAAAAGAAACAGTAAATCAAATATCAAAATATTTTTAAAATGTTTATTAAACATGGCATATCAATGGCCCCCCTACCCGCAAAGTACTCCATATATTTTATATGGACCTCACGTGCGCTTTGGGGGGGCAAACACTGACAACCAGATACAAACCCACAAGCACAAACTGAAGAGCAGTAGCAATCGGAAAAGCACGAGGCTGAAAAGCGCGAATCGTCTCTCACCAAACTTCTACTAACATGAGATTAGCAGAAGGAGCCCAAAGGGTGGCACATTTGGTATTAAACTTCCTCTTTCTAGTCCCGTCGTACGTGTTGTACGTCACCGCGTTCTTGATATTCGGAATTTCTGACAACATTGTGTGACCGTGTGTATGCAAGGCAAGTTTAAGCCAACATCCATCGAAAAAAATCTCATGGATTTTTATGTCGGAATGTGCGATCGTGTGTACACGGCATAAGACTAAAACTGAATTGAAATTTGCTGCCAAAATTAACACTGGTTGTGTGTAGTCCTTTCCATCGGAGACAGCCTGGGTACTCCCTTTTTCAGATGTAGTGCTATATAATACTATACATGACTATGGTCATGAGATTTGTGAGTAACTACTAAGTGTCAATAACTCAAATATGGTTTGTTTATATGTAGTAAAGTGATGGCAAGTGTTTTCTGGGACAAACGTGGCGTTATTCATGTGGATTTTCTCCACACCATGGTGCAGGGCCGATCCTAGGGTCACAGATGCCTGGGCGCAGAAATATTTCTGGCACCCCCACATGGGCTTGGTTATCTTACTAACCCATCCCCTTTACAAATGTTTTTATGCCAACGACTCAAACACAGAGATGCTCCCCTAAGGAGTCTTTGTTACAATGGGATCCTCCCACAATCTTTTAATAATAAACAAAATACAGGAAGAGAAGCAGAGTACTCTATTGGGACCTGGAGAGGGGTCTCTCTAATGCTAACAGAGATGGCCTCTGTTACAGAGTCTGTTGGAAGAGCCCCTCACCAGGTGCCATTAGAGACTACAATGGGGTCTAATGCCGCGTACACACGGTCGGACTTTCCGGCATACTTGTCCGGCGGACCAGAGTCTGCCGGACAATCCGCCCGTGTGTGGGCTCCGGCGGACTTTTTCCCAAAAGCCCGCCGGACCTAGATTTGAAACAAGTTTTAAATCTTTCCGTCGGACTCAGTTTCGGGCGGAAAGTCCGCTCGTCTGTGTGCTGGTCCGACGGAAAGCCCGCTCGTGTGTATGCTGGTCCAGCGGACCAGATACGACGCGAGGGCAGGGTATTGCATTTCGCACTCGCTGCAATAGGAAAAACAAATTTTCCTATTGCAGCGAGCGTGGAGCATACCAGGCCCTTAGGTCTGGTATGGATTATAAAGGGAACCCCCTACGCCGAAAAAACGGCATGGGGTCCCCCCTAAAATCCATACCTGGCGCTCGCTCGTCCCCACCCCCTTTCCTGACCGGCCAGGCTGCGTACTCGGATCGGGGTCTGGTATGGATTTTAGGGGGGACCCCACGCCGTTTTTTCGGCGTAGGGGGGTTCCCTTTATAATCCATACCAGACCTAAGGGCCTGGTATGCACTGTGACAGGGCTCGCAAGGTGTCAATCTCGCCGATAAAAGCGGCAAGATTGACATCCTTTTCTAGTCCCGTCGCACCCGAGTCACGTTCAAAATGAACGGACTTGTCCGTGTGTGGGCAAGTCCGTTCATTCTGAAAGTCCGGCGAAAGTCGGAAAGACGGGCGGACTTAGCCCGCCGCAATAGTCCGGGTGTGTGTGGGCAAGTCCGTCAGTTTTAAAGTCCGGCGCACCTGGTGGACAAAGTCCGTCAAAAAGTGTGCCGGACCAAGTAGGACAGAAAGTCCGACCGTGTGTACGCGGCATAATAGATTATGCCCAACTTTCACCCAGATTGCACATACACACAACCCTGCAATAGATCCCAGAGTGCATTGATTGAGAACTTTGCTGCAGACTCTGATTGGATAGCAGGCACGAGATGCAGGACCTGGTATTGTGTGGGCTGTGATTAGTTAGTAACAGGCACGAGAGGAGGGATCTGGCTGTGGGCGTGGGCTGTGGTAGATCAGCAGCCATGAGCAGGGGCGTACCTAGCATTCCTGTATACACCGTATACACCGCTCCTAAAGCACCTCAAAGAAGCTGCTTGCAGGACTTTTTTTGACGTCCTGCAAGCGCACTGCTCCAGTGTGAAAGCCCTCCGGCTTTCACATTGGAGTGACAGGAGAGATGCTTTACAGACTCTTTATAGGCGGTATTTTTAGCACTATAGCGCCTGTAAAGAGCCTTAGTGAGAAAGGGGTCTCAATCTCCTTGGTCACATGCAGCTCTCACTGGTTCCTTTTGACCTCAACTACAGGACACAATAGTGATGTATTTGGAAGGAGTAACCGCTTAATTCAGTGGGGCAACAGAAGATTGGACATTCTCGGACATGGTGGTTTTTCAGCAGATTTCAGAAGAAGATTTCTCTTCACCTGAGTAGCATTCAGTAGCTTGGGAAAGGTAAATCAATTACTATCTTCCTATGCAGGGGTATCTTTGTAGGCAAATTTCTCTTTTTATTTGACAGGGTCCCTTAATGCTGTGTACACACGGGGACCGGCGGACAATCCGACCGTGTGTGGGCTCCATCGGACCTGCAGCAGACTTTTTCGGTCTAAAATCTGACAGACTATAGATTTGGAACATGTTTCAAATTTGTCCAACGGACTTGAGTCCGGTCGAAAAATCCACTTGTCTGTATGCTAGTCTGACGGACGAAAACCCATGCTAGGGCAGCTATTGGCTACCGGCTATCAACTTCCTTATTTTCGTCCGGTCGTACATCATCACGTACGAATCTGTCAGACTTTGGTGTGATCGTGTGTAGGCAAGTCCGTTGGAGGTCCGTCAAAAGTCAGTCGGAGAGTCTGTCGGACCAGTCCGTTCGAAAAGTCCGCCCGTGTGTACGCAGCATCAGAGAAACCGGTAAATAAAAAAATCATGTTCAATAAAAGATGTGTGTCAGAGGTAAGGAGGCTGATAGGGGGGATTTGTTGTGGCTAATCAAAGGGAATAGGAAGAAGGTTTCTCTTATGCCGCGTACACACGGTCGGACTTTTCACCTGCAAAAGTCCGACGGACGCCGCCGGACAAAGTCCGGCGGAAAGTCCGACCGTGTGTGGTCTCCATCGGACTTCCGACGGACCGTTTCGGTCGGATTTTTGCGGAAATCCGACGTACTTTAGATTTGAAGCCTGCTTCAAATCTTTACGTCGTACCTCCGCCGGACTCAGTTCCTGACGGAAAGCCCGTTCGTCTGTATGCTAGTCCGAAGGACCAGATGCGACGGAGGAGCAGGTTACTGCATCTCGCGCTCGCTGCAATAGGAAAAACAAATCTTCCTATTGCGGCGAGCGCGGGGCATACCAGGCCCTTAGGTCTGGTATGGATTATAAGGGGGAACCCCCTACGCCGAAAAAACGGCGTGGGGTCCCCCTAAAATCCATACCAGACCCCGATCCGAGCACGCAGCCTGGCCGGTCAGGAAAGGGGGTGGGGACGAGCGAGCGCCCCCCCCCCCTCCTGAACCGTACCAGGCCGCATGCCCTCAACATGGGGGGTGGGTGCTTTGGGGGAGGGGGGCGCCCTGCGCCCCCCCCCAAAGCACCTTGTCCCCATGTTGATGAGGACAAGGGCCTCTTCCCGACAACCCTGGCCGTTGGTTGTCGGGGTCTGCGGGCGGGGGCTTATCGGAATCTGGGAGCCCCCTTTAATAAGGGGGCCCCCAGATCCCGGCCCCCCACCCTATGTAAATGAGTATGGGGTACATGGTACCCCTACCCATTTACCTAGGTAAAAAGTGTTAATAATAAAACACAACACAGGTTTTTAAAATAATTTATTAAACTGCTCCGGGGGTCTCTTCTTCCGTCTTCGGGGGTCCCTCCGCTTCATCTTCTCCCGGCGTCCGGTTGGTTCTTCTCCGCTCTCTTCACCCGGTGTTCCAGTTCTTCGGCCGGCTCCTCTGCTGTGTTCAGGTAGCTCTCTTGCCAGCAGAGGTCCGGACTTCTGAGCTGCTGGGCTTCTTGTCTTCTCTTCTCTTCTCTTCTCTTCTCTTCCCCCAGATGTTGACACGACGCTCTCTCCGGCTGGACTGGTCTCTGAGGGCTGCGTTGTGACTTATATAGGCGGAGACCCCGCCCCCATATGATGTCACAGTCCCTGGGCATGCTGGGACTGTGACGTTTTAGGGGGCGTGGTCGACCACGCCCCCTAAAACGTCACAGTCCCAGCATGCCCAGGGACTGTGACATCATATGGGGGCGGGGTCTCCGCCTATATAAGTCACAACGCAGCCCTCAGAGACCAGTCCAGCCGGAGAGAGCGTCGTGTCAACATCTGGGGGAAGAGAAGAGAAGAGAAGAGAAGACAAGAAGCCCAGCAGCTCAGAAGTCCGGACCTCTGCTGGCAAGAGAGCTACCTGAACACAGCAGAGGAGCCGGCCGAAGAACTGGAACACCGGGTGAAGAGAGCGGAGAAGAACCAACCGGACGCCGGGAGAAGATGAAGCGGAGGGACCCCCGAAGACGGAAGAAGAGACCCCCGGAGCAGTTTAATAAATTATTTTAAAAACCTGTGTTGTGTTTTATTATTAACACTTTTTACCTAGGTGAATGGGTTAGGGGTACCATGTACCCCATATTCATTCACATAGGGTGGGGGGGCCGGGATCTGGGGGCCCTCTTATTATAGGGGGCTCCCGGATTCCGATAAGCCCCCCGCCCGCAGACCCCGACAACCAACGGCCAGGGTTGTCGGGAAGAGGCCCTTGTCCTCATCAACATGGGGACAAGGTGCTTTGTGGTGGGGGGGCACCGTAAGGCGCCCCCTCCCCCAAAGCACCCCCCCATGTTGAGGGCATGCGGCCTGGTACGGTTCAGGAGGGGGGGGGGCGCTCGCTCGTCCCCACCCCCTTTCCTGACCGGCCGGGCTGCGTGCTCGGATCGGGGTCTGGTATGGATTTTGGGGGGGACCCCCACGCCGGTTTTTCGGCGTAGGGGGTTCCCCTTAAAGTTCCATACCAGACCTAAGGGCCTGCGACGGGGCTCGCAAGGTTTCAATCTCGCCAAAAAAAGCGGCGAGATTGAATTCCTTTTCTAGTCCCGTCGTACCCGAGTCACGTTCAAAATGAACGGACTTGTCCGTGTGTGGGAAAGTCCGTTCATTCTGAAAGTCCGGCGGAAGTCCGTCGGGAAGACCGGATTCCGGAAAGTCCGGCCGTGTGTAGGCAAGTCCGGCCGTTCAGAAAGTCCGGCGGTAGTCCGCCGGAAGTCTGGCGGCAAGTACGTCGGACCTAGCTTTCTAGAAAGTCCGACCGTGTGTACGCGGCATAACAAATGGGCAAGGCATAGTATACTTGGACATGCCATGCCAAGTTTTAATGGTGCATTATAAATAGAATTGAAGGATGTCTATACTTTGTAACAAATACAGAGGTTGTTATTACTGATCTACCATTAAAGTTGGTGAGTGAGAATGATAGAATGGAGAAAATCAGCATTGTAAGGGAAGAGGGATGGCAACAGAGGAATGAAGAGTGGAGGCTGAGATTAATCAGATAAGACCTAGGTAGGTAGTATAAAGAGGGAAATTATTTTTATCTCAATGTCAGGGAGAAGGGTAGATATTCAGTACTTAGGAGAGAGGGAGGACACAGCAGATAGGGTTTCAAAGATGTTGAGTAATATTAGCCCTTGGCATTTTTGGGAGATAAATCCTGTGCTATTAACTTGCAGGGATGCACCAATGCCAATTTTAAAGTAGACGTGAGCACATAGTGATAAAGAGATGCGTAGGAGTATTGTGGTCACCCATTATTGTGCATGGTAAAACATCCACCTTGGGTCAGGAACCTTTGTGGGACTGGAACAGTAACACAATGTGCTGCAGTTGCATGTTAATTGGTTTATCTAGACAGTGGGTAAAATAAGTATTGAACGCAACACCAGTTTTGTAGGTATATATAAGATATATAAGGTGTTATTGACATAAAATGTTCACCACATGTTGGTAACAACCCATGCAATCCATACATACAAAGAAACCAAATACGTTGAGAATTTAGGTTATGTGTAATAAATTGGAATGACACAAGGAAAAAGTATTGAACACATGAAAAAAGGGAGGTGCAAAAAAGCACTGAAAGCCAAGACACCAGCTGAAATCTATCAGTAATTAGTAAGCAATCCTGCCCCTTGTTAGTGCAAATTAATATCAGCTGGTTTAGTCTCAACTGATGGCCTATAAAAAGGTGTCTCATTGCCAAGGTGTCACACAAGAAACATCTGTGGTTGGGTAAAAGCGAAGAGCTCTCTCAAGTCCTTTGCAACATTATTGTACTGATGGTATTGGTTATAGAAGGATTTCTAAACTTCTGAATGTTCCAGTGATCCAAAAGTGGAAAGAACATAATTTCACCATAAACCGGCCATGACCAGATGCTTAACGCAAGATTTTTGAGTAAAAATAATTATCGGAAGAGTTGTCCAAGAGCCAAGGACCATTTGTGGAGAGCTTCAGAAAGACAGGTGCAATTGTTTCAAAGAAAACAATAAGTAAAGCACTCAACCGCTATGGTCTGTATGCACATTCATTTCTAAAGAAAAAGCATGTTGAAGCTTGTTTAACCTCTTCCTGTCCGCTGGCCGTCAAATGACCGCTGGGCTGCGCGGCTCACGTTCTGGGTGGATGTCATATGATGGCCCTCCAGAACGACCCCTCTTGCGCGCCTGTGGGGGCGCGCATCGCAGCGATCGCAGGCTCTTTACCATGTGACCATGTGTCCAATCACAGCCGATCACGGTGTAAACAGGAAGAGCCGTTGATTGGCTTTTCCTCACTCGCGTCTGACAGATGCGAGTAGAGGAGAGCCGATCGGCTGCTCTCCTGACAAGGGGGTCTGTGCTGATTGTTTATCAGTGCAGCCCCCCTCGGATGCCCACCCAGGACTACCAGGATGCCGCCAGAACCACCAGGGATTGCCACCACACTGGACCACCAAGTATGCCACCGTAGCCCACCAGGGAAATGTTAATCAGTGCCCAGGCAGCTGCCAATCAGTGCCCATCCCCAATGCCTGCCAGTGCCATCGATAATGTCTGTCAATGCCATCTATCAGTGCCGAATATCAGTGCTTATCAGTGCCACGTATCAGTGCCCAGCAGTGCCGCCTATCAGTGTCCATCAGTGCCCAGCAGTGCCGCCTATCAGTGCCACCCATAAGTACCCATCAGTGCAGCCTTTCAGTGCCCATCAGTGTCGCCTATCAGTGCCCATCAGTGTCCACCAGTGCCACCCATGAGTGTCCATCAGTGCTGCCTATCAATGACCATCAGTGCTGCCTACCAGTGCCTATCAGTGCCCATTGTCAGTGCCCATCAGTGCCACCTCATTGGTGCCACCTCATCGGTGCCACCTTATCAGTGCCCGTCAGTGCCACCTTATCAGTGCCCTTCAGTGAAGGAGAAAACTTACTTATTTACATTTTATAACTGAAACAAAAGAAAAACTTTTTTTTTCAGAATTTTCATTCTTTTTTTATTTGTTTAGCAAAAAACAAAAAACGGAGAGGTGATCAAATACCACCAAAATAAATCTCTATTTGTGGGAACAAAATTATAAAAATTCTGTTTGGGTACAGTGTAGCATGACCACGCAATTGTCATTTAAACGGTGACAGCGCTGAAAGCTGAAAATTGGCTTGGGCAGGAAGGGGGTGTAAGTGCTTGGTATTGAAGTAGGTAAATGAAAGTAGTTGATGAAACCAAAATTGAACTCTTTGGATGCCATAATACAAGCCATGTTTGGAGGTCAATTGGCACTGCACATCACTCCAAAAGCACCATACCAACAGTGAAGATTAGAGGTGGGAACATCATTGTGTGAGGCTCCTTTTCTGCATACGGTACTGGAAAACTTCATATCTTTGAAGGAAGGTTGAATGGAAAAATGTACCAAGACATTATTGATAAAAATCTGTTGCCATCTACCAGGATGATGAAGATGAAAGAAGGGTGGACTTTTAAGCAAGACAATGATCCCTAACACAAAGCAAGGAAACTCTCAATTGGTTTCAAACAAAGAAAATAAAGCTGCTAGAATGACCCAGTCAATCACCCAAATTTAATCTAATAGAAAATCTATGGAAAGAACTAAGGATCAGAGTTCATAAAAGAGGCCCACGAAACCTTCAAGATTTGAAGACTGTTAGGAAGAATGGGCCAAAACCACAGTTTCTTTGTATGTATGGATTGCAGGATTGCATAGGTTGTTACCAACATGTGGTGAACATTTCATGTCAATAGCACCTTTAGAAATATATTTACCTAGAAAAATGGTGATGTGTTCAATACTCATTTTTGTATACTAATTGGGCAGCACAGTGGTGTAGTGGTTAGCACTTTTGCCTTGCAGCAAAAGTTTTGCTGGTTCGAATCCCAACCATGACACCACCTGCCTGGAGTTTGCATGTTCTCCCTGTGCCTGTGTGGGTTTCCTCCCACACTCCAAAGACATGCTGATAGGTTAATTTGATCCTGTCTAAATTGGCCGTAGTGTATGAATGTGATACAATATAGGAACCTTAGATTGTAAGCTCTTTGAGGGTAGGGACTGATGTGAATGTATAATATATATGTAAAGCGCTGTGTAAATTGACCACTATATAAGTACCTGAAATAATAAGAGGGAGGCCTTGTAAGGTAAGTAGCCTCATTAAAGGAGCAAAAGCCCCCTGGTTTAAAAGAAAAAGCATTTCCAAAAAACTCAATGGGATCACCACCTGATTTGAATTTGGGCCCAACCTACGCAGCCTGGCTATTGCCTCTTTCTTTTTTTACTCTAAATCATGTCTTTTTCCTTGGTTCAGTATCATTTGCATTGCATCGGAATTGCCTTTTTCCTTGGGTCCTCTTTGGTCGCACATCCTTTCCATCATATGTATACATCATTGGGTTTTGTGTAATTTTTACATCCTGATGAAGACTCTATACGTTGAAATGCGTTAAGCTATCTGGTACAGACTGATATTGAAGAAACTGTATCTGCCCATGATAGAATGTATACATGCATTATAAAAATCCTGAATGTATTTGATTGCAATCTGTTTAACTGTGTCATGATTTTAACTTTCAATTGTTACATAATAAAGAGTTATATTTTTATATTAAATTCATTTTTTGTTTGGTCCCATTCCATTCCACAATATATATTTTTTTAGGATGAAGTACCTGAGCATATTGGTCGGGTGAAAGCAAAAAGAATGTATAGATTTATCTTTTCCATATTCCATAATGCTCTCACATTTTGAATGACATTTACTCAGCCAGGCAACATGCTACCCATATGAATTTTTTGTCCTTTTTTCACACAAATAGAGCTTTCTTTTGGTGGCATTTGATCACCACTGGGTTTTTTATTTTTTGCGCTATAAATAAAAAAAAGACTGAACATTTTGTAAAGAAAAAGCATTTTTCTTTGTTTCGGTTATAAAATGTTGCAAATTAGTCATTTTTCTTCATAAATTTTGGCCAAAATGTATACTGCTACATATCGTTGGTAAAAATAACCCAAATCAGTGTATATTATTTGGTCTGTGTGAAAGTTATAGAGCCTACAAGCTATGGTGCCAATCACTGAAAATTGATCTCACCTGATCACACGTGATGTACTGATGGCCTATCTCATTTCTTGAGACACTAACAAGCCAGGAAAGTACAAATACCCCCCAAATGACCCCTCTTTGGAAAGTAGACAATCCAAGGTATTTAAAACAAGAACAAGGTGTGCCAGACTCAATGCAGTACTTTGGTATCCATTTAATAAGTATAAACAAGCCAAATGGCTACTCACAACAGGGAAGCAATATCAGGCACATAAATGAAGGGTCCGGGGGGCAGAGTCACTCAGTGGTCCGAGATGCTGTCCGTATGATCGAAAGCTGGCTGGGTCATGGTGCTGTAGATGGTGAACCGCTAGGAGATGGAACAGCAGTGAAGCCTCTGAAGGTGTCCGGGAGGCTTGAAAGGTCAGCACACTGGAGTTCTCTGCAGTGAAGGAAACCGAAACCCGGAACCAGAAGTGCGTGCCAGCGTGGAACGCAAACAACGAGGACCGGAGGTGACGTATTTGGGCAACCAATCAGATGATGCGTTTCACAGCCTCCGCTGTTTCTTCAGATCTAACTGACTAACCAGGAAGTCAGATATATATAGAGTAAAGGGGAGGGAACAGGGGGATGTCCATAACGAACGTAAAACTGTATACAGACATAGGCATACATAGACTAGGGATCATCATACATATAAACAGAACAGATAAAAGGAAGAAGCATAATACAAAAAGCATGCATATTAGGTCTGGACCCTGTATTTTAAAATATGGTATGTACATGCATATAAATATAGTTATAAATACCTGCATGTATTATAAGATAAATATAAGTTATTCCTAATATTTCCAATAATGTATAAGAACAACTAAGGAGGTGTAGAGCCATATTAACATTAATAAATGACAAAAATGTTGTAAGGAGACCACATAATCTTAAAAACATGGACATGTGTGAGGGAATTTTTTTGGGGAAAAGGAGAAAATCTGGGGGGGTGGCATCATGATTGACATATTTAACATTTTAAATTTTAACTTACCACCCACACTAGTAGTGTATATGTGTGGAACATCAATGGAAACAAAGTAGATAAAAAACCTAAAATAATGCAAGTGAAAAATATATAATTAAAGGTATATAAAGATAAACAATATTCTACATACTTATATTATAGTATTAATTTCGATTACTTTGTTCATGCCATGAGACGACATGAGATTTAAAGAGTATATCCAAAAAGTCTCTTGTTTATATAAATGTAAAAATCTCTCGGCTGGGGAATATTTGTCAGATATAGATTCAATGACTCATACTTGGAGATCAGCAATCTTTTTTTGGTGATGAGCATCAAAATGGCATGCAACACTATATGGGGGTTTATTGGCCTGCACAGCTCGACGGTGCTCTCCAAATCTGGCACATAGAGCCCTAACAGTTTTCCCAATATATAAGAGTCCACAAGGACAAGATATACAGTAAACTACATGTGTAGTAGAACAATTATAGAAGAAACTTAAGGTGAAGGTCTTGCCATTAGTCATAAATAATTTTTTACTATGAGTGACATGCGAGCACGTGAGGCATAAAGCTTTTTTACAGCGAAACATCCCTATGAGTGGGATTAACGTAAGTTGTCTGAGCATGTGATGTTTATTGTTACCCTGGGATTTGGTTTTGCTAGGAGCAATTTTGCTCTTGATGTTTGATGCCCTTCTATAAAAACTTAAGAAAATCAGGTAGGGACATCGATAAGTGCGGATCTTGAGTCAGGATGGACCAGTGCTTTTTGAAAATGCTCTCCATTTTTTTGTAACTGGCGTGATACTGTGTAATGTATCGGGTTACAGGTTCTGATGTTATTTGGAAATGGGCAACTATCAGTTTGATAAGAGGTGCAAGCCTCTTCTGTAAGGTTGGTGGGATAGCCTTTGTCAGAAACTTTTTCTTGAGTGCTGTGCACTGGGATGTGTAGTAATCTAACCTTGTACAATTCCGTCTTAAGCAATGGAATCAGCTTTTTGGGCACATTGTTTACCCACCTAGGGTGATGGCAGCTGGAATAGTGTAAGAATGAGTTTCCAGCTGTCAGTTTGGTAATTCTTGGCTGTAATGGTACTATCATAATGGAAAAGTTCTAAGTCTAAGAAACATATATACATAACACCTGATGTTCTTAAATTTGTTTATAGAAGGTCACCAAACATCAAGAGCAAAAATTGCTTCTAGCAAAACCAAATCCCAGGGTAACAATAAACATCACATGCTCAGACAACTTGCGTTAATCCCACTCATAGGGATGTTTCGCTGTAAAAAAGCTTTATGTCTCACTTGCTCACATGTCACTCATGGTAAAAAATCGTTCATGACTAATGGCAAGACCTTCACCTTAAGTTCCTTCTATAATTGTTCTACTACACATGTAGTTTACTGTATATCTTGTCCTTGTGGACTCTTATATATTGGGAAAACTGTTAGGGCTCTATGTGCCAGATTTGGAGAGCACCGTTGAGCTGTGCAGGCCAATAACCCCCCATATAGTGTTGCGTGCCATTTTGCTGCTCACCACCAAAAAAAGATTGCTGATCTCCAAGTATGGGTCATTGAATCTATATCTGACAAATATTCTCCAGCCGAGAGATTTTTACATCATTTTAAACAAGAGACTTTTTGGATATACTCTTCAAACAGCTTGTCGTCTCATGGCCTGAACGAAGAAATCAAAATGAATACTATAATATAAGTATGTAGAATATTGTTTATCTTTATATACCTTTTAATTGTATATTTTTCACTTGCATTATTTTAGGTTTTTTACCTACTTTGTTTCCATTGATGTTCCACGCATATACACTACTAGTTAAAATTTAAAATGTTAAATATGTCAATCATGATGCCACCCCCCAGATCCCCCCCCCCCAAATTTCCTGCCACATGTCCATGTTTTTAAGATTATGTGGTCTCCTTACAACATTTTTATCATCTACTAATATTAATATGGCTCTACACCTCCTTAGTTGCTCTTATTCATTATTCAAAATATTAGGGATAATTTATATTTACCTTATAATACATGCAGGTATTTATAACTATATTTATATGCATGTATATACCATATTTTAAAATACAGGGTCCAGACCTAATATGCATATGTGTTGGCTCCGTACATCAGTAAGTACACCGGGTGCCCCGATGCAGTACTTTTTAATTTAATTTATTCAACGGTGGACTGATCTCCTGATGATTTTATAATGAAATATATGAATGTCCTGTTAAAATATATACAGTATATATTTTTTTATATATAATTTTTACTAAATATATTTTTTATCTTCTATTTTTATAATATATTCCCCATAGCATTCCTATAGTATTCCCTATGATGATTTTTAGGTTTATCCATGTTTTTTCATATTAAACCAACTACATCAATTGTCACTTTTCTTTGGTATATTAACAGGAATGCCTTTTTCTGTTTATATTCACAATTATTATTTTTTTTTAAATAGATGCGATTTTCTAAGAATGCATTTAAATCTTTACAGTTTTTTGTATTATGCTTCTTCCTTTTATCTGTTCTGTTTATAAGTATGGTAATCCCTGGTCTATGTTAATCGGTATAGTCCTATGCCTATGTCTGTATACAGCTTTACGTTCAGTTTGGACATCCCCCTGTTCCCTCCCCTTTACTCTATATATATATATATATATATATCTGACTTCCTAGTTAGTCAGTTAGATCTGAAGAAACAGCGGAGGCTGTTAAATGCGTCATCTCATTAGTTGCCCAAATATGTCCTCATTGTTTGCGTTCCATGCTGGCATGCACTTCTGGTTCCAGGTTTGGGTTTCCGTTCGCTGCAGAGAACGCCAGTGTGCTGAGCTTTCAAATCTCCCGGACACCTTCAGAGGCTTCACCACTGTTCCATCTCCTAGCGGTTCACCATCCATAGCACCGTGACCCAGCCAGCTTTAGATCATACGGACAGCATCTCGGACCGCTGAGTGACTCCGCCCCCGGACCTTTCATTTATGTGCTTGATATTACTTCCCTGTTGTGAGTAGCCATTTGGCTTGTTTATTCTTATTAAATGGATACCAAAATACTGCACTGAGTCTGGCGCACCTTGTTCTTGTTTTGTTTTGTCTTCCAGAGTTTTGCTTCCACTCAAGGTTGCAGCCGCCAGTGTAAACTGGAACTTTAATTGGAACTATTGATTCCTGAACTGACTTTTACATTCATCATTATCCCCTTTTTATTCTCAGTAATTTTATTTATTATTTTTTATATAAGTACTACCCAGTTGGTTCTTGCACCATCATCCCCCTAATCCAAGATATTTAGTAAGAGGCATTGTGAGTTTTGAACTTTTTTTTTTGTTGTACTTTTTTTTCCACAATACTTTGCAAAATGAAGATTTTTTTTTCTTTCTTTTTTTTCCCACAGAATTGTCATATTAACAGGTTATTTCTCTCACACAGCATATGCATACCACAAATTACACCCCAAAACACATTCTAATACTCCTCCTGAGTATGGCGATACCACACCTGCGAGACTTCTACACAGCCAGGCCACATACAGAGGCCTAATGCGCAGGGAGCACCATCAGGCGTTCTAGGGACATAAATTACACTTTAATTTTTTGACTACCTCTCTTACACTTTTGAAGCACCAGAACAATGTAAACGTCCACAAAATGACCCCATTTTGGAAAATAAATATAGTTACATAGTTACATAGTTAGTCAGGTTGAAAAAAGACACAAGTCCATCCAGTTCAACCATAAAAAAAAAAAATAAACAAAATAAAAAATATTGTACAATCCAATATACCCAATTCTATACCCACAGTTGATCCAGAGGAAGGCAAAAAACCCCAGCAGAGCCTGCTCCAATTTGCTACAGCAGGGGAAAAAAATCCTTCCTGATCCCCCAAGAGGCAATCTGATTTTCCTTGGAACAACTTTACCTATAAATGTTAGTACCCAGTTATATTATGTACATTTAGGAAAGTATCCAGGCCTTTCTTAAAGCAATCTACTGAGCTGGCCAGAACCACCTCTGGCGGGAGTCTATTCCACATTTTCACAGCTCTTACTGTGAAGAAACCTTTCCGTATTTGGAGATGAAATCTCTTTTCCCCTAGACGTAAAGAGTGCCCCTGTGTCCTCTCTGTTGACCGTAAAGAGAATAACTCAACACCAAGTTCACTATATGGACCCCTTATATATTTGAACATGTTGATTATATCCCCCTTATTCTCCTCTTCTCAAGACAGAGTAAATTCAGTTCCTTTAATCTTTCCTCATAGCTGAGCTCCTCCATGCCTCTTATCAGTTTGGTTGCCCTTCTCTGCACTTTCTCCAGTTCCCCTATATCCTTTTTGAGAACTGGAGCCCAAAACTGAACTGCATATTCCAGATGAGGTCTTACTAATGATTTGAACAGGGGGAAAATGATATCTCTCTCTGGCGTCCATACCTCTCTTAATACAAGAAAGGACTTTGCTCGCTTTGGAAACCACAGCTTGGCATTGCATGCTATTATTGAGCTTCCAAAACCCCCAGATCCTTCTCCATTACGGATTCCCCCAGTTGTACTCCCCCTAGCATGTATGATCAGTGTTGCCAACCGTCAGTATTTTTACTGGCAGCCAGTAAAAAACAGGCAATTTTCTCCTCCCAGTAAATGCCAGTAAAAGTAAAAGGTTGCCAGTAAAAAATATGGCTGTGACGCTTGGCTTGGTCTGGAGCTGGCTGAGACCATCCGAGGGCCTGCTACAGTGTGATTGGGTGGCTCTGGCGGAGGCGGTGCCTGAGCGTGTCGTGTGATTACATGGTGCAATGGAGCCAAGCAGAGAGGCCAAAGCCTCGTGTGCAGGTCTGCGGTATGGGAGCAAGGCAGGGTGGGACCAGGACCATCAATGCTGTTTAGATTGGAGGGACCACTTGGCTTGGAGAGAGACTGTCACTGTGACTCAAGAGGGGACGCGATGTGTCAGTGAGATGTCATCATCATCTGTGCTGCTGCACACTGCTGTCAGTGTCACTGTGAGTCAATTTTATGTGTGTGTGCCCTCCATTCTAATTTCTTACCCTCCTGAGTCCTGTCCCTGAGCTACTTATTTACTATATCGAAAATAAAATAAGAAATATATTTTTTGCCTTATTATCTACCTTAAATCATATTGCTAATTGCATATTGTAATTGTTTGTAGCCTAAATACTCAAATTTGCACTTAAAACTGTAATTATGTAACTTTTGGAAATACCAGTAAAAACTTGGCTGTGCCAGTAACTTTTGGGTGTCGTGTCAGTAAATTTCAATCTGGTAGGTTGGTAACACTGTGTATGATGCATGCATATTCATAGCCCCCAAGTGCATAACTTTACATTTCTCCACATTAAACCTCATCTGCCACATAGTCGCCCAATTAGACAGTGCATTGAGGTTGGCTTGTAAATTGGAGACATCCTGTAAGGATGTTATTCCACTGCTTAGCTTGGTGTCATCTGCAAAGACAGAAATGTTACTTTTGATCCCAGACCCAATATCATTTATAAAGATATTAAAAAGTAAGGGTCCCAGCACTGAACCTTGGGGTACACCACTGATAATCTTAGACCATTCAGAGTAAGAATCATTAACCACTACTCTCTGAATTCTGTCTTTTAGACAGTTTTCTGTCCATTTACAAACTGATATTTCCAAGCCTGTAGACTTTACCTTACACATGAGCTGTGTGTGCGGAAGTATATCGAACGCTTTTGCAAAATCCAAGTATACCACGTCCACAGCCGCCCCTCTGTCCAAGGTTTTACTTACCTCTTTATAAAAAGAAATCAAGTTTGTCTGACAACTTCTGTCTTTCATGAATCCATGCTGTCTGTTGCTTAAAATGTTTTTTTCCAGCAAGAACTCATCTATGTGGTCTTTTATTAAACGCTCCAGTATCTTCCCGACTATAGAAGTTAAACTAACAGGTCTACATTTACTTGGTAAAGAATTTGATCCCTTTTTAAATATAGGCACCACATTTACCATGCGCCAATCCAGTGGTACCCGTCATTAATGAGTCCCTAAAAATTAGATACAATGGCTTAGAAATTACAGAGCTCAATTCTTTTAGGACCCGTGGGTGGATGCCATCAGGTCCAGGTGCTTTATCCACCTTTATTCTGCCTAAATATTTCTGGACCATATCACTTTTGAGCCATTGTGGATCATTTGGGGCTTTGTCAATACCACCCCCATTATGGACATGAGCTCTCCCATGCTCTTTTGTATACACAGAGCTGAAGAAAGTATTTAATAAATTAGCCTTCTCTTTGTCTCCAGTCACCCACTCTAGATTATTTTGTAAAGGGCCTACATGCTCAGACCTGACCTTTTTACTATTAATATATTTGAATAATTTTTGGGGGTTTGTCCTATCTTTTGCAATCTGTCATTCGTTTTGAATTTTTGCATCCTTGATTTCCTTTTTACATATTCTGTTAAATTCTTTGTAAAATTTTAACGACAGTAGTGTTCCTTCATTTTTATATTTTTTAAAAGCTCTTTTCTTATTGTTTATAGCTTTTCTAACTTTGACCATGAGCCACATAGGTTTTATTTTTAGCCTTTTAAACTTATTGCCCATGGGAATATACTTTGCAGTAAGGTCCCAAACAGTCTTTTTGAAGAATTCCCATTTCTGTTCTGTGTTTATCAATGCCAATATTCCCTCCCAGTCTAAATCCTGGAGAGCAGCCCTCATCCTTGGAAAATTGCTCTCTTGAAGTTAAGTGTTTTTATCTTTCCCGTATGTATTTCTTGTTTACAGCTAACATCAAATGAAATCATGTTATGATCACTGCTACCCAGGTGTTCCTTTATCTGAACATTAGTGATAAGCTCTGCATGGTTTGAGATTACCAGGTCCAACAGAGCTTCATTCCTAGTTGAGGCCTCAATAAACTGGACCATAAAATTGTCCTGTAATAGGTTTATACATTTTTGCCCTTTAACTGTCCCAGCAGTGCCATTACTCCAGTCAATTTCTGGGTAGTTAAAATCCCCCATTATTATCACTGTCCCAGCCCTTGCAGCCTATCCATCTGTGCAAGGAGCTGAGTCTCCACCTCCTCGTTCTTGGGTGGTCTATAACAAACTCCAATGATTAACTTTGAACTATGCCCATCTATATGCAGTTCCACCCATAATGCTTCAGACTCATCACACTCAATTAGGTCCTCTTTCACACTTGCTTTGAGATCACTTCTCACATAGAGACAGACCTTTTCACCCTGTCTCTCCGAAAAAGTGCATAGCCAGGAATATTAATAGCCCAGTCATGTGAGGATTGAAGCCAAGTTTCAGCAATACTGATTACATCATAGCTCTCCTTATGCTCCAGAGATTCCAACTCACCTATTTTGCTTGGAAGACTTCTGGAATTGGTGAACAAACACTTTAATGCATTATTAGATTTTGCTCTGGTGTTTTTCATATCATTTTTAGTAGTACAAATGGTACTATATTTTTCAATGGCTGTTTGCAACATGGAAACTTTCTTGTCACCTCCCCCATCTATCCGTATTCCACCCTCCATTAATGTCTGACCCCAAACTGACCTGTCTGCCCGATGTAATTCTAGTTCACCCTTCCCCCTCAATCCTAGTTTAAATACTCCTCCAGCCTTCCCATAAACCTCTCCCCAGCACAGCAGAGCCCCTTCCATTCAAGTGCAAACCATCTTTAGCATATAGGTTGCACCCCAATGAAAAGTCAGCCCAGTGCTATAGAAACCCAAATCCCTCCTCCCTACACCAGGTCTTTAGCCATGCATTCAGCTCTCTAATCACCTCCTGCCTTTCCTGTGTTGCGCTTGGCACAGGCAATATTTCAGAGAATATCACCTTGGAGGTCCTTCCCTTCAGCTCGCAGCCTAGTTCTTTAAATTGATTCTTAAGGAGCCTCCACCTACCATGTATACTGTCATTGGTTCCAAAGTGGACCAAGACAGCTGGGTCATGCCCAGCCCCACCCAGTAATTTATCCACCCGGTCCACCACATGCCGAACCCTAGCACCAGGGAGACAGCAAACCATTTGGTTGAGGTGATCCTGGCGACAAATTATTCTATCAGTCCTTTTGATTATAGAATACCCTATAACCACCAACTCTCTAGGCCTACCTGCACTCCCCTCACCACCTCTACTAGATGTGCTGCTCTCCCGGCTGTTAGGGGTAGCAGTGACATCTAGGGCTGCCACCTCTGTGTTTGCCACCTCCACATCTTCAGGACTGGCCTTCCTTTTCTGCGAGCCCCTTCCACTCCCTCTAACTACATTAACCCATCTTCCTATCTGATAATCCTGACTTGCCCCTCCACCCTCCACATCAACCCTACTGATCAACTTCTCAGCGAGCAGAGGACCCCTTTCAAGGTTGTCCTTTCTGCCCAGTGTTGCAACTTGCTCCTCCAGATCTCTAATGTGAGCTTCCAGAAGGGCAACCTGCTCACATCTGTCACAGTGGTATCCATCCTGGAGCTTTTGCACCAATTTTGCATACATGTGGCACACTGTGCACTGAGCAAAACCTTCAACCCTGCTAGCACTCATTTCCCAGTTACAATATAATTACTTAAAGGAAGTTTAAGATGTTACTTACAGGTTAGAAGACTCCTGTCTTAACTCCTGTTTTCAACTGCTGGTTATCCTCTCCACTTTAGTTCAAAATTCCACTTATGTTTACAAAATCCACATGCAAGCCACCATCCGCAGGGAGCAAGCTCCTAGGGGAGTTTGTATAGACACTTTTATACACCTGTGAACAATTAACCACTCCCCTTAATTAGCAGGAAGAAAAAAATAAGCTGTTTAAAGAGTGTCAGAAAAAAGGAGGGAAAAAAAGTATTTTAAAAACTGATAGCAAACGTATCAAATAAAGGAGGAAAGAACCCCCAAAAACAACATTTGCAAGCAGAAGCAGTCAAAAGCACAACTCCTGGTTATTAACTCTCCACTTTAGTTCAAAATTCCTCTTATTTTCACAAAATCCACATGCAAGCCACCATCAGCAGGGAGCAAGCAATACCCCAACGTATATTCTATAAGGCATTATGAGTCTTTTAAACATGTCATTTTTTTAAACAAGTTTTTGGAAAACGTGGGAAGAAAATGAAAACGCAAGATATTTCTAACACATAGCATGTACATAACAGAAATGACACCCCAAAATATATTCTGCTACTCCTCCTGAGTATGGCGATACCACATGTGGGAGACTTTTCCACAACCTGGCCACAAACAGAGGCCCAACATGCAGGGAGCACCATCAGGGACATACATTTCAAATCTAATTTGACTATCTATTACACTTGTGGCATGGATGAGCACTGATGTGGCACAGATTAGAACTGATGTGGCATGGATGTGGCAAGGATGAGCACTGCTATGGCATGGATGAGCACAGATGAGGCATGGATGAGCATGAATGAGCCATGAATTGGCATGGATGAGGCATGGATGAGCACGGATGGAGCATGGATAAGCATGGATGAGCATGAATGGAGCATGGATGAGCCAGGGATGGGTGGAGCATGGATGAGCACAGATGGAGCATGGATGAGCACCGATGGAGCATTGATAAGCATGAATGGAGCATAGATGAGCACAGATGGAGCACAGATGAGCCAGGGATGGATGGAGCATGGATGAGCATGGATGGATGGAGCACAGATGAGCTGGGGATGAATGGAGCATGGATGATCCAGGGATGAATGGAGCGTGGATGAGCCAGAGATGGATGGAGCATGGATTAGCCAGGGATGGATTGAGCATGGATGAGCGCCGATGGAGCACAGATGAGCCAGGGATGGATAGAGCACAGATGAGCCAGGAATGGATGGAGAATGGATGAGCATGGATGGATGGAGCATGGATGATCCCGGGATGGATGGAGCATAGATGAGCATGGATAGATGGAGCACGGATGAGCCAGTGATGAATAGAGCATGGATGAGCCAGGGATGGATGGAGCATGAATAAGCCAGGGATGAATGGAGCATGGATGAGCATGGACAGAACATGGATGAGCACGGATGGAGCATGGATGAGCCAGGGATGGATTGAGCATGGGTGAGCACGGATGGATGGAGCACGGATGAGCCAGGGATGGATTGAGCATAGATGAGCCAGGGATGGGTGGAGTATAGATGGACACATATGGAGCATGGATGGGCACAAATGGAGCATGGATGGGCACATATGAGGCATGGATGAGCACATATGGAGCTTGGATAGGCACATATGGAACATGGATGGGCACACATAGAGAATGGATGGGCACACATGGAGCATGGATGGGTACATATGGGGCATGGATGAGCACATATGGAGCATGAATGGGCACATATGGAGCATGGATGGGCGCACATGGAGCATGGATGGGCACACATGGAGCATGGATGGGCACATATGAGGCATGGATGAGCACATATGGAGCATGGATGGGCAGATTTGGAGCATGGATAGGCACATATGAGGCATGGATGGGCACATATGGAGCATGGATGAGCACATATGAGGCATGGATGGGCACATATGAGGCATGGATATGCACATATGGAGCATGGATGGGCACATACAGTATGGAGCATGGATGGGCACATATCGAGCATGGATGAACCAGGGATGGATGAATGGATGTAGCATGGATGGGCACAGATCAGCACTGTGGGCACTCCAGAGACAGCCCACAGCGCTGCTGCACCCGACTCCCTCCTCTCCTCGCACACTGTACCGATCGGTGCGAGGAGAGGGGAGGAGCTGCACCAGACAAGCTCCAGTTTGTTGACAAGTGATCGCTCCATCATTGGACAGAGCAATGACATGGTAAAGGGCCACTGTCATTGGCCCTTTACCCTGTTGCCTGATGCGTCGTGTCTGGAGGACCCGACAGTCATGGACATTCCCGGGTGTGCACCCCAGGGTGCGCGCAATTCTGTGAAGACGTCCACAGATGCCCTCCCAGAGTAAGCCAACCGCACTGTAGCCACCTTTCGGCTATGGCCCGGTCAGCATGTGGTTAACCACTTCAGCCCCAGAAAAGGATTTGCCCCTTAATGACGAGGCCATTTTTTGCAATACGGCACTGCATCGCTTTAACTGACAATTGCACAGTCGTGCGATGCTGTACCCAAACAAAATTGATGTCCTTTTTTACCCACAAATAGAGCTTTCTTTTGGTGGTATTTGACCACCTCTGCGGTTTTTATTTTTTGCGCTATATACTAAAAAGACCAACATTTTTTTTTAAAAAAATATTGTTTTCACTTTCTGCTATAATACATATCCAAAAAAAACAAAAAAAACTAATTTATTCATCAGTTTAGGCCGATATATATTCTTCTACATATTTTTGGTAAAAAAGATCTCAATAGACGTATATTGATTGGTTTGCGCAAAAGTTATCGCGTCTACAAACTACAGGATAGATTTAGGGGCTTTTGTTTTTAATTGTTTTTACTGGTAATGGCGGCGATCTGCGATTTTTAGCGGGACTGCGGCGGACAAATCTGACCCCAAATGACACTTTTTGGTGACCAGTAACATATTACATTGATGAGTGCTATAAAAATGCACTGATCAATGTAAAAATGACACTGGCAGGAAAGGGGTTAACACTAAGGGGGCGATCAAAGGGTTAAGTGTGCTCCCTGGGTTTGTTCTAAGTGTAGGGTGGATGGCTTACTGGAACATGACAGAGATCACTTTTCTTGATCACTGGGAACAGTAGATCTCTGTCATGTCATCTGGCAGAACGGGGAATCGCCTTGTTTACATAGGCAGTACCCCGTTCTGCCTCTCCTCACTGCGATCGTGGGTCCGTGGGACCCGCAGGCACGCTTGCATGGCGCTTGGCAGGTGCCCACTATCCTCCTTGCACGTCCTGACGTACAGGTACGTTGGTTCGCCTAGGAGAGCCAACCTGCCGCAGTATATCTGCGTGAGCTGGTTAAATGATAATAGTGTTCCTTTAATTTTATAGTTTTAAAAGCTCTTTTATAATTATGAATAGCTTTTTTTTTTTTTTTTTTACAAACTTGCATTCTTTATTGAAGTAGTATGCAGGTGTACAATGCATTAATTTCATGGTACATATAACAGGCGTAAGCAGTACATTATAGATAACAATTGAATCGAGGCCTTACATTTGTTGAAAACAGGCAAAGTGATGGACATACAACAGGTATATGTTTGTATATAGGCTTGCTTTCTACACATCAATACTCTCAGTTGTTATAATTTACTAGCGTTGTTAGTTTTCTATTTTTATTTAGGCAGGTGGTGTTTCATCTAGTTCATCACATGTGGAGGCTTCATTTAGCCAAGTATCCCATATCTTGTTATATTTGGTGGGGCAACCCCTATGAGCATATATTTCTTTTTTATATGGCAGGACAGCATTTACCAATGCAACCCATTCCTTGACAGTGGGTGGTATTGCTCTAAGCCATTTCTTTGCAATAAGCACTCTGGCTATGAACAATGTTTCCTGAAGAAAAATATGATGGAATTTGTCTGATTCAGGGTCTGGGGATACTCCCAGTAGGCACTGCTTCGGGCATAGAGTTAAAGGGGAGCCCATGTTATCATGGATAAATTTAACTATTTGGGCCCAGTAGGTTTGTATTATGGGACAAAGCCAAAGAAGATGGAAAAATGTTCCCTGAGGGCTTGCACACCTAGGGCAGAGTGAGCTCTGGTTGATTTTAAATTTGGCCAGTCGTGTGGGAGTCAGATATGTGCGGTGTAGGATAATCAACTGCGTAAGACGGTCTGATAGTTTGTGTGAGACTTTTTTGCAGGCGTCCAGGGCTTCCTCCCATTCCTCATCCTCCATCTCACCCACGTCTCCCTCCCAACACTCCTTTAGTTTATAGGCAATTGTTACCGCACCAGGGCGTATTAAGTATGAGTAAAATATGAATATTAGCTTTTGTTGATCTGGGCCATTTATCACAGCCAGAATATCCAACTGCTCCAGGCTAGGTGGAGAGTTATGGAATTGGGTCTGTAGAGCGTGGCGAAGCTGGAGGTATCGGAAATGCATAAAGTTAGGGAGCCCAAACTGGTCTTTTAGTTGCTGGAATGATTTCAGTACTGTCCCAGTGTACATGTCTGCCAGATAAACAACCCCTCTAGAGATCCACAGCTCATTATCTGGTAAGTGTAATAGTTCAGGTAGGCCTGGATTGTTCCACATTGGTGTCTGACTGTGTGTTGAGGGAATTTTAAGTTTGCGTTCAACTATCTCCCATATCTTACAGTAGTTATATAGTAACCCCCTGCCTCCACATCTGTCTGTCCCATTGCATTCCCTATTCTCTCTAAGAATAAGCTGGAAGGGATGGATGTGCATTTTTGCAGCTTGAGAGCCTATTAAAAGCATGAACCGCTCCCTATCACCTTTATCGATATGAAAGAAGTGGGATAGCTGTGCTGCTAAGTAATATAAGTTGTAGTCTGGCAGCGCCGTGCCCCCTAAATCAGTGGGGTTTTTCAGCACCTGCCAGGACAACTTGTGCCGTGCTTTACCCCACACAAATGTGTTTAAAATCACTTCTATAGATTTGAAAAATCTCAGGGGTATATAGACAGGAGCATGCCAGAATACATATAGGAACTTGGGTAGCAGTATCATTTTTGTCAAGTTTACTCATCCCATAATTCCCAATGGCAGTCTGGACCATAATTGTGTTTTGGTTTTTAGTATTTGAAATAGCGGTTCCAAGTTTAGTCTGATATAGTCTGCCGGGGTGCGTGTGATTTTTATGCCTAGATATGTGATTTCGCTAACACGCATCAATGGTGAGGATGTCTGTGTCTCTGTTGGGACTCCAAGATCTACAGGGAGTATCTGAGACTTTTCCCAATTAATCTTTAGGCCTGAATAGGTTCCAAATTGTTTGATAATTACGAGGGCCGTTAGCAGGGAGTCGCCTGAATCTTCTAGGTATAGAAGCATATCGTCCGCATATAGACTGATCTTCTCTACCAGCGGACCCCGACTCAGCCCCCTAACTCCGGGATGTTCCCTCAGTGATGTTGCCAAGGGTTCTACCGCCAAGGCGTACAATAAAGGGGAGAGGGGACAGCCCTGCCGAGTACCTCTAGTTAACGGGAATGTCTGCGACGTTTTACCATTAATCAAGATCCTGGCACTTGGAGCTTGGTATAGAAGCTGGATCCAACGGGTGAATTTAGGGCCAAACCCAAACCTGGCCAGACACTCCCAGAGGTAGTCCCATTCGACAGAGTCGAATGCTTTGGCAGCATCTAGGGACACTACCACTCTGGTGCCCTTTTGGTCGTGTCTGGCCTGTAAGTTCATATATAGCCTACGTAAGTTAAACGCTGTATTTTTTGTCGGCATGAATCCGGTTTGATCGGGGTGTATAAGACTCAGGATCACCTTGTTCATGCGTAGTGCCAGGACCTTGGCCAATATTTTTATGTCTAGTTGTAGTAGTGAGATAGGGCGGTAAGATTCAGGGAGTGTTGGGTCTTTACCCGCCTTTAGTATGAGTACAATAAATGCCTCATTCATTGATTTAGGGAGGGAACCAGATTCGAATATGTAAGTAAATAACGCGTGGAGTTTGGGGGTCAAAATCTCACTGTAGGTATCATAAAACTCCATTGGGAGACCGTTGGAACCAGGAGCTTTTGAAGAGGCGAGGTGGGACATGGCTTCCGCAACATCATCTTTAGAGATGGGCGCCTCCAATATCTCTATTTGGGAACTTGTTAATTGTGTGAAGGCTACATTGGATAGGAAGTCTGTTATTTCTTGTTTGGATTTGTTGGTCTTAGACGAGTATAGAGAGGCGTAAAAGGCGCGGAACACATCAACCACCCTGTCAGGATCTTGTATCAGAACTCCCGCGTGATCTCGTAGGGCAACAACAGTAGGTGGCTTGTGTTCCATATGAGCCAAGTAGGCCAGTAAACGTCCCGCGCGCTCTCCACACTCGTACACTTTTTGTTTAATGTAGAATATTTTCCTTTCTGCTCTTTCAAAGTGGAGCCCATTCACTATACGCATTTGTAGTTTTACCCGATTCGCCGTTTCGGTGGAGGGGTGGTCTGAAAAGGCTTTGTCTGCATCTGCCATTGCTAGTTCTGCCTGTCGGATAATGTCATTTGACGTAGGTTTGTGTCTGGATATTTTTTGTGCTAAAAGCATGCGGGCATGGGTTTTGAACATGTCCCAAACTAGATCAAAAGGGGCTGTGCCAGTATTGGTACGAAAGAAGAACTCCCACTCCTCCCCCAGAACCTCCAACCCCGGGACAACTGAGAGCCAGAAGGGGTTAAGTCTCCATGTGTAAAAAGAGGAGGGGGGCCCACCTCAAGTTCTATCCAACAGGGGGTGTGATCTGAGAGAATGCGGGGGGACATCCCTGCTTTTTTGAGGTTTGGTGCTAAAGTGTTGGATATAAGGATTAAGTCGATTCTCGACATGGTGTTATGTGTCGCAGAGAAGCAAGTAAACGCTTTTGTTAAGGGGTGGCGGGACCTCCAGGCATCTATTAGTCCCATTTCACCTAACAGTTTCCCGAAGCGTGTGGGAGAGGGTGTATTGTCAATCGGAGATGTCAGAGAAGTCCTGTCTAGGTGATTGTCCAACACTGCATTAAAATCTCCCATCCACAGGGCTGGGATTGTGGGAAATTGTGCCATAAAATCCAATCCCTCATTGATGACATGAAACTGGAATGGGGAGGTATATATATTGCCAGTAGAAGTACTTCCAGTCCATTTAATCTACAGTGTATAAACAGAAATTTGCCCTGAGGGTCAGACCTCAATGTCAGCATAACAAACTGTGTTGTTTTGGCTACTAATATCGCCACCCCTCTAGAATAGGCCGAGTATGGGGCCTGGTAAACCCATCCCAGCCAAGGTTTTTTAAGCGAAAGCATTAATTGACCAGTTAGATGTGTTTCCACCAAGACCATCACCTGTGCCTGTTGTGCCTTAAGGTACGTCATGACGGCATTCCTCTTGGATTTGTCCCTAAGGCCCCGAACATTCCACACTAGGCATCTTAGAGATGACATAGCATTGTAATCAAAGCATGTGCATAGCCCTCAGCTCGCGCCGACCCGTCCCAGAAACCGGGTGTACTCGCCCAATATTGCTGGGAGGTGTCCATCAAACAACCCGAGAGCATGCGAGCAGGTCTGTCATATATACTTCTACTCACTCCTGCAGGGTCTGCATACTTCTGTAAAATGCCATGTGTTACGATGAAAATAATAAGAACGGTAAACTTAAAATTAAACAAAACAGTGTTATAAACTATTGCACCGATCCGGCTGGGCTCCCCACACCCCCCGCGCAAGTATGCGCAGGAGATGTGTTCCCAGACAGACCAGGGAAACTTAGCTTGTACAACATTTACAGTATATTCCTGTATTAAAATAGCGGGGTCCAATACAGCTCCCGCGACTAATGGGACGAACATCCGCTGAAAAGCCAGCAACAGTGTGATGAAAGCTATCTTCAGAAACGGGCCTAACAAAAAAGGTTGTAGGATAAGAGAACATAAAACAGTCACTGTGTGCCCAGTCGTTATACTTTCAGGTGGAGAATAGCTCGAGGTTATTCCAGACAATCGACAATCACAGTATAAGACTTTAAGGTAAATAAGGGTCTATAAAGGTGAAAGTGGTGTGTCCATACTAGGAGCATGGGGGAAGAAGGGGAGGAGAGCCTGATAGAAGGGCACAAGCTTGGTGTTGGAAAGTATTTTGGGGATCCCCCTCTGGGTTCGCAGAGAGAAGTTTTGTGTCCCTCAGCACGACCACGCTGAGGAGATCAACAAAGGGTATGAGTCGCTTGATCTTGCTCAACACAGTGTAGCCGTACGGTCGTACGAGTATTGCCTCCAGTGGAATGAGTATAGGCAAACCAGTCTCTCCCAGCGCCCCAAGCCATAGAAAGTACATTGCAGTGTGTGGGAGGATATTGTAAGGGGGGTTGAGGTACCTTATCTGGAAGCCGGACGGAGTGTTCTGTTGGAAAGGAAAGAGCTCCACGACCCTATCACAGCCGTGACAGGGTAGCCGGCAGGAGTACCTATTCTCCCGGTGGTGGGCGGCGAGGGGCAGCTCGGTCTTCTAGCCATGTGAACACCGCCTCTGGAGTATCGAAAAAGTGAGTGCGATCATCCCCCACCACGCGAAGCCTGGCGGGAAATAACATGGCGTATGTGTAGTGTCGAATCCGGAGTTGGCGCTTTGCTTCGGTAAAGTGCGCTCTTTTTTTCTGCACCTCTGCTGAAAAATCCGGGAACACCTTTATTTCGGAATTCTTGAAGGGAATGTTGCCTTTCAGCCTCGTGAGGCGGAGGATAGCGTCCCAGTCTCTAAAGTTCAGGAATTTAGCTATAAAGGTCCTGGGAGGTGCACCTTGCGGTGGAGGCTTTGCCGCTAAGCGGTGTGCTCGTTCTACCACGAATGACGTTGAAAATTCTGCTCGCCCAAAGGTAGAAATGAGGAGATTTTCCAAAAATGCTGGGGGATCTGAGCCCTCCGCACCCTCCGGTAATCCCACAAAGCGGAGGTTACACCTCCTCAGACGGTTCTCCATATCGTCCTGCTTGGATAGAATGGAATGGAGTTGCTGCTGTATATGATCTGTGGCCTGCTGCAATGGCGGCATTTCGTCCTCCACTCTGCTGATTTGAGTCTCCGTTTCAGTGACCCGTTCCCTGAGCTTTTGTAGATCCTGCCTTATGAGGGACACATCAATCTTTACCTCCTCTATCTTGCAGGTCAGGGAGCTTTTGCAATCCGATATTGCCTCTAGGACCCGGGCTGTATCGTCCGTCGTTGGCTCAGAGGAGGAAGATGCATCGGCGCCATTTTCCCCTGAGTTCCCCTTCTCCTTCAGCCGGTATTTGTTTAGCGATTGATTCTGCCGTTTTTTTCGGTGGCGACATAGTAGCGGGAGATCAGTAGGAGAATATCTAGCCTTGTAGGGGTAGAAAGGCTACTGGAAATTGCAGGATTTTGAGGTTACGGATATTTCCTCGAGCGGAGCTCCCGTGATGTGCTCCTCACACCATGCCGGTCCAGGCCACGCCCATGAATAGCTTTTTAACTTTGGCCATGAGCCACATAGGTTTTATTTTTAGCCTTTTAAACTTATTGCTCATGGAAATATATTTTCTTTATCGTACATCATGGGACACAGAGCCTTAAGTAATTACTCAATGGGTTATAGGCCACCTTCAGGTGAAGGACACTGGTATACCCAATCCAGGAAGTTCACTCCCCATATAACCCCTCCTCCTTCCAGGAGCACATCAGTTTTTTCGCCAGTGTCTAAAGTGTTGGTCACGAGTGAAGATGTGCTCTGCGGAGCTCCAGTAGGGATCCATGCTGGATTTAAATAGCCTCCACAGACCGGATCCATCCAAAGTGCCTCTGAGGCCAAAGTGGATGGTACCTGGGCTCCATTTCAGAAGCACCAGGTTTTGCCTGTAACGCCTCTCTTTGTAAGGCTGGACCCCGGAACCCAGGGCTTTGGTCATGCTACATTACCTAAAGCAGTGGTTCTCAACTCCTGACCTTGGGACCCACCAATAGGCCAGGTTTGCAAGATAACTGAAATACATCACAGGTGATATCATTTGTTGCTCAGTGATTGCATTATTCTAGTCTGCATCTCCCCAAAGTAACACTTAAAATCTGGCCTGTTAGTGGGTCCTGAGGACAGGAGTTGAGAACCACTGACCTAAAGCTTTCCTGGTGGGGTGCTTTTACAGATCCAAGGGAGTGGAACCCTGATATTAAGGGACCCGGTCCTTGAAGGTTTGCTAAACGCAGCTGGCCGTGATGGGTGAAGGTTGGATTGTCTGTTAATTCAGCAAATCCTGCGGCGGGGATAAGGTAAGGGAAGAAACTTAGGAACTAAAGAGTCCACCAATGCTTTCTTCTTTAAGGGAAAAAAATGTTGTCATACCTTAATTCTCCACTAGAGGGAGTCTATGTACATACCTTAATCTGTTGTCTTCACTGTAAAGCTCAGTCAGTCTCTGTGTGGCCGCAGCAGCTTGTGCAGGGGGATTTTTTCTCAGGTAAAGAAATCTGCCAAATGCTTTCTTTTCTCCCCCCTGAAGGGACTGGAGGGTTAGGGGAACATCAGCGCTGTACCCCCCTTACATTACCCCCCCACCGTGGGGGTGTGTGGAGGTCCCGTGGTTATTGCTCAGACTGTTACTGTTAACTGTTACTGTTATGGTTGTTTTTTATTTTGCCTGCTGGTGACAGGGCTCTGCCTCCCCTCCCCCCTCGTGTTGGGTCTGTAGACCCAAAAGCCACCCGCGCACGAGTGCAGGGACATTTTCAAATATGAAACAGGGGGGCGGGTTTATGGAGGGGGCGGGGCCTGAGTGCAGCGCTGTGCAACATCCACGAGAATGCATGGAAGGCAAGGATAATAAAAACACAGCTGGGACAGTCTCTCCTCGGCTGACGAGGAGGAAACAAGCAGTCTGCACACAGGGACACAGGAGCTGTGGGACACGTGAGGGTTGCAACTGGCATTCCTGATACAGGAAGGACTTTTTTTCCCAGCCTGAACTTAATAATGGCTTTACTGTCATGACTATGTTCAGCGATTAAGTGCAATTTAATAGTGCCTCTGTTTTTGTGCTTAGGACTATGCCTACCAAAAAAGTTACCACAAAAACCAAAAAGGTACCAAAGGTTTCACCCCCAGGCGCTAGGATCTCGAGTCGCATCTCCACGCCATCATCCTCGCCTGATCTACCAATTATGGCAAGCCAGGGTGAGCCATTGGAACAAATTGATGGTGCAACTGCTTCTCACATCTCAGCCCCTGTATATGTGACTGAAGATGTCCTTTCCTCCACTATGCAGGGTCTGGAAGGAAGATTAGCAGCTTTAATCGCATCCTCCATTCAAATGGATAGGAAGCATGCTAGATCCCCCTCCCCCACTTCAGACCCTTTGAAAGGGGAACAGTGGGCACAGGATGAAGTGTTACCCTCAAGTGATCAGGAGGAGAAACAAACCGATGACTCCTCTACGGAGGAAACAACGGTAGATGAACCTTTTTCAGCCTCACAATCTGAGAAATTGCTGATACAATCTCTTACGGAGATGGTTCCTTCTACTTTCATGCTACCCCTAATGAAGTCTGCTGAAAGCTCGGTTTCTTCCTTGGGTTCCTTAAAACCTTCACAGCCTTTGCATGCGTTTCCTGTCCATGCATTACTAGAAAAGCTTATTTTTGCTGAATGGGATCACCCAGATAAGCATTTTCTCCCTCCAAAGAGATTTTCAGTTCTTTATCCCATGGAGAAGAAATTCACCAAAAAATGGAAAGTACCAGCAGTTGACGCTGCGATGTCCAGTGTGAATAAAAGCCTAACTTGTCCTGTAGACAATGCACAAATGCTTAAAGATCCAACAGATAAAAGGTTGGAAACCCTGTTAAGATCTGCTTTTTCCTTGGCAGGTGCCATTACTCAGCCTGCAGTCGCTGCAATAGGCATCTGTCAATCCCTAAAGGACCAATTTAGACAGACCCTTAAAGAGGTTCCTGCACAACAAGGAATTGGCTGAACTACCAAAAGCATTATGCTTTGCCATAGATGCCATTAAAGATTATTTTCACCAGGCATCCCGCCTTACGCTTATGCTAGTACATATGCGTAGAATCCTGTGGTTAAAAAATTGGTCAGCCGAAGCACCATATAAAAACCTCCTAACTGGGTTCCCTTTTCATGGGGAGTGGCTATTTGGAGAAGATTTGGACAAATATATCCAAACAATTTCTAGTGGGAAAAGTACTCTTTTGCCAGGCAAAAGAAAGTATAAACGCCCTTCATTTAAACATGCTCTTTCCCCTGCGCCAGGGGCTTCCGCCTGTAGGCAGTGGTGATGGCGTCAGACTCTATAAGAAAATCTCAGGGTCAGACCCAGTCTCAAAAGAAGTCCTGGGGCCGGAAACCTGCAAAGCAGAATCCTAAAGCCTCATCAGGAAGAAGCAACCCCCCTCACCAAGGTGGGGGTAAGACTTCTGCCGTTTTAAAAGTCTGGCAAGAGGAAATTCAGGCTAGATGGGTCATCTCCATGGTAACGCTGGGGTACAAGCTGGAATTTTGGGACTTTCCACTGTCTCGTTTCCTGAGGTCAGGCGTTCCCAAAGATCCAGAGAAAAGACAATCTCTGTTTCAGGCTCTAGACCAATTAATATCTCAAGGGGTGATAATACAGATCCCCACAAAATAGCAAGGTTTGGGGATTTATTCAAATATTTTTATGGTACCGAAACCAAATGGAGATGTCAGACCCATTCTAGATCTAAAAAAATCTAAATCAGTTCCTGAAGATCGGCTCCTTTAGCATGGAGACGATCAGGTCAGTAGTTTCTATCCCTCTAGGAGGAGAACTTCTGGCATCTATCGACATCAATGATGCATGTTCCTATATTTCCCGCTCAATAAAAGTTTCTGTTCGAGTTAGAACTGCAGCATTTCCAGTTTGTAGCTAGGGATGAGCTTCGTGTTCGAGTCGAACCCCTGTTCGACTCGAACATCGTCTGTTCGATCATTCGCCAAATTGCGAACGATATGGGCCGTTCGCGCCAAATTCGAGTGGCGCGTCACGGCCCATAATTCACTGCGGCATCGCAGTGCATTGCTGGCTGATGATTGGCCAAGCATGCACTATGACCCGCATGCTTGGCCAATCACAGCGCCGTCTGTACAGAGAGCTGTAATTGGCCAAAGCCAGGGTGGCTTTGGCCAATTATGGCTCAGGGGGTTTAGTACACGACCCACACTATATAAGGCCGCCTGCACGTCGGCCCTATGTAGTGTGTTCCGGCGTTGAGAGACAGAGACAGAGAGACAGTGTCATTTGATTTAAGTTAGATAGATTAGGCAGGACAGTCAGTCAGTTAGCTGCACTTACAGTGTATTGTGTATATATATATGCATCCCAGGTGTTGTGTATATATATATATATATATATATATATATATATATACACTGTATTCAGTTTAGCTAGATCCATTCCTGTTATTAAATTCCTACTGACAGGCAGGCAGGTGTTGTTACAGTATTTGAAGAAAATCACTGGTGTTCTTCTGATCCTATTAGTCCTATTAGCTACAGTATTTACAGTTAGTGTAGTGCGCAGCTACCTGTAGAAGATTGGGGGTGTTTTTCTGATCCTATCACTACCGCAGGCAGCTACATTATTTTTTAGTGTAGTGCGACCTCTGCACAGTGTTCAGCTAAAGCTACAAGTTAGTGTAGTGAGACCTCTGCACAGTGTTCAGCTAAAGCTACAAGTTAGTGTAGTGCGACCTCTGCACAGTGTTCAGCTAAAGCTACAAGTTAGTGTAGTGCGACTTCTCCATAGTGTTCAGCTAAAGCTACAAGTTAGTGTAGTGCGACTTCTGCACAGTGTTCAGCTAAAGCTACAAGTTAGTGTAGTGCGACCTCTGCACAGTGTTCAGCTAAAGCTACAAGTTAGTGTAGTGTGACCTCTGCACAGTGTTCAGCTAAAGCTACAAGTTAGTGTATTGCGACCTCTGCACAGTGTTCAGCTTAAGCTACAAGTTAGTGTAGTGCGACCTCTGCACAGTGTTCAGCTAAAGCTACAAGTTAGAGTTATTGGCACACTAGGACATTTCAGGAATATATTAGGGAGGATCTGAACCCTTTGGGGCTCAGGGTTCAGATCTTCCCATCTTTCGATAATATTGATTCCACCTTTAAAATGGCTTGGGAAAATGTTTTAAAATCATGCTCTAGTCAGATGATGAATCTTCTCATTGAAGAGTACAAGAAGCGATTAATAGACATTGACAGGAACATCGACAGATTGTACTCCCAAATAACACATTAAATACCCACCCTTCTTTCCCAGAGCTTAATGATAAATTGAAGGCACATATTGAGGCTTTCAATAGAGATATTCTCGCTAAAAAAGAAAACAAATTCTTACGTGATAAACAGGCCTTCCAAGAAGGCCGGGCCAATAAATGGCACCAACAGACCAATAATAAAAATCACCAACGTCGCCATACACAACATGGCTACCAATCGGATGTCTCTGACACCTCATCTGTAGCCTCCAGTGTATCACAATCGCTCCCAAAAACAAATAGACATACAAGGAAACAAAAAAGACAGAGAGACGGGGACAGCTCTGAGGGCAGACCCAAACGCAATCAAGGGAATCGTACACGCAAAACTCCTATTAAAACACCTACCTTTTCTGATAATATTTCCGGTCCAACTTCTGTTGGATCAAATATAAAAGAAATAACTCCCTCCACTACTGTTAAAATCCCGAGTCTGTTCCAGTCAAAAAACTCGAGCTCCCCCTCCATCGTTCCGACATAGAACATACTGCATCTCAACCATACAATATAATCAACCTTTCATCATACCCCCTTACATTGGATGAAACCTCTGTATTATCCAAAGGACTTACATTTTGTCCCAACCGAAAAACTGACAAATTTGAAATAATAAAAGACGTACACCTGTTCACGCGCAAACTCCAGCTACAAAGTATGTTCGACAAAACTGATGCTGAGTCAACTACTTTTCAAACAATCAGAGAACGTCAAGCACTAGCAGATTTAAATACACTCCTAGAAGAGAGTGACACCCGAGACCTTATCGATACCATCGATCTGGAGTCCTACCTAAATGAATCCATTAATCCCACAATAACAGAACAAACAGTTTCCAAGCTAAAGAAAAAATCCGACCTGTATCCCTCACCGAGTTCCAATCATGGTATAGCTACCTTCCTAAAACTAATCACGCAAGAGATTAAAAGTATGAGCACAAATTCTAAAATAGCTGACAACTTAACAATCAATGAACAAACAGCTCTCAATGAGTTAGCTAAAAATCCAAATTTAGTTATTAAACCCTCAGATAAGGGCGGAAACATCGTTTTGATGGATAATGAGAAGTATATATCTATGTGTATAAAAATACTTAAGAACACAGATTGGTACAGACCCATTGAATTTCAAACAATTACTCGGTTTAACGAAGAATTTTACATTCTCGTCGCACTGAATAATAATATAATTTCCAATCAAATGTGGAAATTTATCCGCACCACATTCCTAGTTATTCCCACATTTTATTCCCTCCCCAAGATTCATAAGAATTCAAAGGACCCCCCAGGCAGACTCATTGTGTCGGGCAATGGATCCATCACTGAAAACCTGTCAAAAGTAGTAGACAAACATTTTACACCATTAGTGTAATCTTTACCATCGTATATAAGAGACACGATTCATCTACTTCAAATTATTAATGGAATTCGAGTATCTGACCACACTATTCTGGTCTCTATCGATGTTGAAACATTGTATAGTTCTATACCGCACAGTAAGGGACTAGCGTGCATCCAAAAAATTCTATCACAAACTACCCCTTCTGAAAAAACATTTAATGAATTTATACTACAGGCATTGGATTATATACTTCAACATAATGTCTTTAGTTTTCATGGACAATACTTCCTCCAGGTACAGGACGTAGCCATGGGCACTTGCTGTGCCCCTGGCTACGCCAATCTGTACCTGGGGGAATGGGAGAGGTCTTTATTCAGTGATGGGGGTCTCTCGATGTACCTGCGCCATATTACTATGTGGCGCAGGTACATCAATGACATCCTCATCCTGTGGGAGGGAACTGTTGACTTACTTCATAACTTTTTAACTACACTAAACTGTAACGAATTCAACTTAAACTTTACAATGACTCATAACTACAAATATATAACCTTCTTAGACGTTGAGATATTTAAGGATACGGATAATTCTTTGGCTTGTAAACTCCACCGCAAACCCACCTCGGGGAATACTATCCTACACTCAGATAGTTTCCATCCGAGACCACTAATCAACTCTATTCCATTCAGCCAATTCCTCAGGATAAAACGTAACTGCTCCAATAATGACGATTTCTTGCGAGAAGCTAGAGCTCTAAAAAATCGTCTCTTAGATAGAGGCTATAGCCATAGATGCTTAAAACGAGCCTTTAACAAGGCTAAAAGACGAGACAGACAGAACTTGCTACAATCACAGCATAGACCCACTCGCAATACTAACCCTTATACCAGAATAATTACCACATTTTCAAACGAACATACAGAGATAAGGCATATTCTCTGTAAATATTGGCATGTCTTGACCAATGACCCCTTCGTTTCTCCCAACCCCCTAGTCACCTTTAGATGCAATACTTCTGTTGGAGATCGTTTAGTCAAGAGCGAATTCAAAGGACTGACCCGTGGTGACCCCTGCAACACCCTTGGCACCTTTCCATGTGGCTCATGTGGCTACTGCAAGTATATTAACACAAACAAAAATCCACGCCTTCCAAATGGGTGGATCTTTTCCCAAAAACATTACGCCAACTGTCAGACCACATTTGTGGTGTATTTAATACAGTGCGAGTGTGGCTGTTTTTATGTTGGTAAAACCATCCAGAAACTTTGTAAGCGTCTTTACCGACACTTAGCGGCCATGAAAACAAAAGATCCAGATTTTCCATGGGGTCGCCACATAGCGTTAGTCCATAATGAACGCTTGCCAAAGATCACAGTCCTAGTATTGGACTGCCTCCACCAAACTCCTAGAGGTGGAGATGTAAACAAACTACTCCTTCAACGAGAAATGAGGTGGATTTCAAAGTTGAATGCCACCTCACCCCCAGGCCTAAACGAAATACTAAGCTTCAAACCGTTTCTACAAGGCTTTACGTCAGGGGGTTACGAAAGGGACCTATAACCGCCTAGATAGTTTCCATCGTCATACTGCATAGCAACAAATTGCCTTATAGATACAATCACAGACATATTTTGTCATATGAAACTCATAAAATATGATGTTATAATTTGATTTTTCTTCAAAAAGTTCTATTGTATAAACTGAAATCATTATACTTAAGTACTATTGTGAGCATCACATGTGATATATACTGTATAAAGGCGTTAATGTTACTACTGTTACCTTTACAAATATGTCATATTTTATTATGGTATGGTATATGTATTATTTGCATGTATTGATATGTACTTTAATCATGTATGTCTTATGTATTCAGGCATGGCATATCCATGGGCGGACTTTGCTTGACATGTTGTTGCCCCCCCCTTTTTTAGCCCGCAGCATCAGTTTGCCTAGATATATGATCAATCGCTCTACTGTAATATGTTGCTCCACTCAGGATCGATTGCCCCAGGGTGAGTCCATTCATGTTTTTCACTGGCACTATGTCCCCCGGCACGGGTAGGCCCCACATCTCCGGATAGTGGGGCCTTACATAGGGCTCTTGGCGTCTGACGTCATCGTGTCTTATGACGCGTTGGCTCTGGATGCCGCTGTGCCGAGGGAACAGCCTTCAGCACACATCACCTCCTCTGCTGACACTGATCAGCTGAGGGGTTAGTGACGCCGAATCTCGTCCACCCCCCACTGTATCGTCATCTCCTCCGCTGACACTGTTCAGCTGAGGAGCTGATGATGCCGAACTTTGTCCGCCCCCCAGTGCACTATACAACATACCAGCAGTACACATTCCCCGCCCAGCATAGGCGGGGTTTTCCCTACTCAGCTGACTTTTAAACCTCCAGGTGCAGACACACTTCTGTGCTGCACACCTAGACTGCACATCTAGGAGGAGATGCCCTTTCTAACAGTCTGACAATTCTAAGTCAGTACTAGATTTTACCACATTAATATGGCAAATTTTTTCAGGCAATATTGACATCCTTACTATCTGCCATGCTAATAGAGATATATATATATATATATACTGAGGTAAAAGCCACTGATCCACTCTGAAAACACATTTATTTAAATGGATTGGGCATATCATAGTAGCAAACCCCATACAGGTCAGCCCACTGTTACCTCCCCATACCTCCATTGCTAAACCATTTTACATATCTGTATGGTTATATTACACCTCCACGATTGAATTCCAGCATGATAGGAGGGCTTAGGTAGACGCTTATATACGCATAGATGCATGTAGACGCATGTATACTCATTGCACATTGGCCATTTTATGTGTTGATGTACTCTGTCCATCAATTTACTTTTTGATACTTATACCATAGTATATTTATATTTAGGGCTGTACATTCCCCTCCTTCTTTTCTTGCTGTTCCTTGTGGACGCTGATGACTTCTCGTGTTTGACGCATTCGTGGGGCCCTAAGATCCCCCAGTTATATTACTACAGAGATTCCATCCAATCCTTGACCCTTGGCTTTCACTATATAAGCCTATATGCGGCTGTATATATTTAAACACGGTGCGTAACTGATGCTGTGGTGACTAAGATTTGGAGCATCATCTGTTAAGCTATCAACTTACAGTCCGACCTGGGATATGCACATAATTCTGTGAACGAGTAAGTCCTTTCTCTTCCTTATGTTATATACATATATACATATATTTCTCGCTTTCCCAAGTTCTTATCATTATTGTTTGCCCTTATAAGCTCCTATTATCTACCATTTATATTTATAACGCATATCAATTGTATATATGTACTAATGATTGGTAAATTCTACCTATGTACCCCCCCAGATCATACAATAATCCTTACAGGAAAACCCTGAAGAAGGAATTGCATTTTTTATCCGAAACATGTTGGGTTCCCAAGTACCACGTATATGCATGTTTTCCTCAATTAGAACACTCATGTATATGGTCTAGGTATTTTGTATGAACTGTTTACTGTTTTAAATATTTCTTTTGTATATTTCTAATAAAGTATATATTTTTTACTACTCTTGGGTACCTGTTATACCAATCATACTATCCCTCAAAAAAAAAAAACCCTCCCCCCTATTTTTAGCTATTTACTCCTACTCCCCCCCCCACCCGTACAATCCCAAGGTCTCTTTTGTCTATCTTTCCAAGTTAGTGTAGTGCGACCTCTGCACAGTGTTCAGCTAAAGCTACAAGTTAGTGTAGTGCGACCTCTGCACAGTGTTCAGCTAAAGCTACAATTTAGTGCAGTGCGACCTCTGCACAGTGTTCAGCTAAAGCTACAAGTTAGTGTAGTGCGATCTCTGCACAGTGTTCAGCTAAAGATACAAGTTAGTGTAGTGTGACCTCTGCACAGTGTTCAGCTAAAGCTACCTGTAGAAGGTTGATGTTGTTTTCCTGATCCTATCACTACCGCAGGCAGCTACATTATTTACATGTTAGTGTAGTGCGACCTCTGCACAGTGTTCAGCTAAAGCTACCTGTAGAAGGTTGGTGGTGTTTTCCTGATCCTATCACTACCGCAGGCAACTACATTTTTTACACGTTAGTGTAGTGCGACCTCTGCACAGTGTTCAGCTAAAGCTACAAGTTAATGTAGTGCGACCTCTACACAGTGTTCAGCTAAAGCTACAAGTTAGTGTAGTGCGACCTCTGCACAGTGTTCAGCTAAAGCTACTAATAATACTACAGGCAGGCAGTTGACTTTGCTAGCTGCAGTATCAGTATATATATATCCCAGCTTAGTGCAGCTACATCTCACTGCAGGCAATTAGTATGTCTGGAAGGCCAACAAGGAGAGGCAGACAGTCACAAGCCAATAAAAGAGGGCAAGCAGGCTCTGTGTCTAGAGGCAACAGTGCTGGTCATGGATGCGGTGCATCCTCATTAGCACGTGGCCCTGGGACACGCTTGGCCTTTTTTCCGGCAGCTGGCCATGTTGAGCCGCAACATGCGGAAGACTTGGTCGAGTGGATGACCAAGCCGTCCTCACCCTCCTCATCTTCTCTCACCCATGCTCAGGGTACTTTGTCTGGCAAAGCAGCTGCCAACACGGCCTCTTCCCTCGGCTCAATGGCATCAGTGACTCCTTCCCTAGCCCCACCATGCCCTCCTGAGGAGTCCCTCGAACTGTTTAGAAGGCTCTGATGATGATACTGAGCTAGATGAAGCCAGTAACATAAGCATGGACAGAGGGGGTGCCCAAGAAGGACAGCAATCTGGCAGTCATGTTCCCCCTACTGTAGCATACTGCCAGGTTTGCTCCAGTGATAAGGAGGGAGGGGATGATGAGGTCACTGACTCAATGTGGGTGCCTGATAGGAGAGGGGTGGAGGAGGAGGAGGGAGGAGGCACATCACCAACGAGGCAGGATGCCCTCCAGGGGCAAGCCTAAGGGCAGCACACTGACTGCATCACACCTCAGAGCTCCGCATGTGCAGGGCGCTGCTGTCTCTGCGTGTTATTCCAAAAGTTCTTTGGTGTGGGCCTTTTTTTAGATGAGTGCATCAGATGGCACCGCTGCTATTTGCAACATATGTCTCAAGCGTATCTCGCGTGGCCAAAACATGTCCCGCTTGGGCACCACATGCTTGATCAGACATATGTTGACCTGCCATGTAGTTCGTTGGCAAGCGTACCTAAAAGACCCACACCGCACCGCAAAAGAAGTTTGCTCCCAGCCATCCACATGCCAAGCGGTTGAATGCTAGCTTGGCAAAATTGCTAGCACTTCAACTGCTACCTTTTCAGTTGGTAGACTCTGCCCCCTTCTGTGAGTTTGTGGAATGTGCGGTTCCGCAGTGGCAGGTTTCCAAACACCACTTTTTCTCACGGAAGGTGATTCCGTCTCTCTACCGGCATGTGGAAGGCAATGTCTTGGCCTCGCTGGACAGGGCGGTCAGCGGTAAGGTGCATATTACCGCTGACTCATGGTCCAGCAGGCATGGACAGGGACGTTACCTAAGTTTCACGGCGTAATGGGTGACTCTTTTGACAGCTGGGAAGGATGCAGGACAAGGTACAGTAGTGTTGGAGGTTGTTCCGCCACCACGCCTTCAAAATGCCACTACTAGTGATTCTGAAACACCTCTCTCCTCCACCCCCTCCTCTTCTTCTTCCTCCATGACCTCTTCCTGTGCTTTGTCCTCGGAACCAGCGGTGCTCCATAGGCATTCAAGGGGCTACGCAAGTACGCATGCCAAAAGATGCCATGCGGTACTTGAGCTGGTGTACTTGGGGGACAGGAGCCACACTGGGGCAGAGGTTCTGTCAGCCCTGCAGGGGCAGGTTCAGAGGTGGTTGACGCCACACCAACTTAAGCCAGGAATGGTGGTTTGCGACAATGGCACCAACCTCCTCTCCGCCCTCCGACAGGGTCAAATGACCCATGTGCCCTGTTTGGCTCACGTCCTTCACTCAGTGGTGCATCGGTTCTTGGGCAGGTACCCGGGCTTACAGGATGTCCTGAGGCAGGCCAGGAAAGTCTGTGTGCATTTCCGCCGGTCATATAATGCCAGTGCTCGGCTGGCAGACCTCCAAAAGGAATTTAACCTGCCCAAGAACCGCCTAATCTGTGACATGCCCACCAGGTGGAACTCAACGTTGTCCATGCTGCAGCGGCTGCACAGGCAGCAGAGGGCCAGTACCTGTGCGACTATGGCACCAGGACAGGGTCAGGGGAGCTTGGTTTTTTTCCCCACGCCAGTGGGCCATGATCAGGGATGCATGCACTGTCCTGTCACCATTTGAGGAGGCCACGAGGATGGTGAGCAGTGACAGTGCATGCATCAGTGACACTGTCCCCCTTGTCCACCTGTTGGAGCACACGCTGTGTGGAATAATGGACAGGGCACTTGAGGCAGAACAGAGGCAGGAAGAGGAGGACTTCCTTAGCTCTTAAGGCCCCCTTTATCCGGACAGTGTTCCTGCGTGCCCACCGATCACACAGGAAGAGGAGGAGGAGGATTGTGTCAGTATGGAGGTGGAGCCTGGCACTCAGGATCAGCAGCAGTCTTTAAGGGATCATTTACAGTCCCAAGAAACACATGAACTTGTACGTGGCTGGGAGGAGGTGGCTGCGGATCATGTCGTCCTTAGTGACCCAGAGGACTCCGGACCGAATGCCTCAGCAAACCTACGCTGCATGGCCTCCCTGATCCTGCAAAGCCTGCGGAAGGATCCTCGTATTCGTGGTATCAAGGAGAAGGAACAATACTGGCTGGCAACCCTCCTTGATCCACGTTACAAGGGTAGGGTTGCGGACCTTATCTTGCCGTCGCAGAGGGAGCAGAGGATGAAACATCTTCGGGAGGCCTTGCAGAAAGGTCTGTGCAACGCGTGCCCAGAGACTGGGAGGTTACAAACTCCTGTTTCTGGACAACGTGTTGCTGAGGCTTCGGTCAGTCAAAGAAGGAGCGGTGGAGAAGGTGGCCGTCTGACCGATGCGTTCAGACAATTTTTTAGTCCACAGCTCCAAGGTATGATCGGTTCCAGCAACCATCGCCAGCGTCTGTTTTACATGGTGCAGGAATACCTAGGGGCAAGATCTGACTTGGACACCTTTCCCACCGAAAATCCTCTGGGTTACTGGGTCTTGAGGATGGATCACTGGCCAGAGCTTGCACAGTATGCAATTGAACTACTGGCCTGTCCTGCATCCAGCGTTCTTTCGGAACGCACATTCACTGCTGCTGGAGGCTTTGTAACCGATCACAGGGTGCGTCTGTCCACCGACTCGGTCGATCAACTGACCTTCATAAAAATGAATCAGTCTTGGATCATCCCCAGCTACCAAGCACCTGATGCTGATGTAACCAAATAATTTTTTTTGAAATGTCAGATCCCTTCAAAGACTGCCTATGCTGATGCTGAGTGACTATCCTGTTATGCTGAGTAATTATCCTCTTCCTCCTCAATGATCATGCTGATAGCTTGTAAGAACATTTTTGGTTCTGGGCGCCGCCACCAGTGCCTAAGGCCCAATTTTTCAGCCCCTGTTTAACAGGGGCGTGTAATTACAATTTTTGATGCAATTCTTTGCAGCAGGGCTAGTTCCTGCACTCCAACTAAAAAATCTGTGAGGGGTTGCAATGTTGTGGCACCAGTGCCTAAGGCCCAATTTTTCAGCCCCTGTTTAACAGGGGCGTGAAATTACAATTTTTGATGGAATTCTTTGCAGCAGGGCTAGTTCCTGCGCTCCAACTAGAGTATCTGTGAGGGGTTGCAGTGTTGTGGCACCAGCACCAGTGCCTAAGGCCCAATTTCTCAGCCCCTGTTTAACAGGGGCGTGTAATTACAATTTTTTTTTTTTTTTTAAAGATATTTTTATTGATTTTTTGTTTCAATACAAACCAGTTGTACAAAAAAAAAGCACAACAACTGTCACTAAATAAATCACAGTTAAACATTGGTATACCTTGTCAAGTATATTGTCTACATATGAGGGGGGGGGGGGGAAGGACCAAACAGCTGGCTGGTGGTAATTCGATCTGAGATTGATTACACAGTTTATATATAACTAGGTATTAACAAATATGAGTTATAGTAGTTCACATATATATGGTGTTCATTCTGGCACGCCATGAGAATGGCATAGATCAAGCACACACTATATAGAGAGGGTCATGGGGCTAGCCAGCCACCTGTCCCGTATTTTGTGGAACATTTTTTTTCGTTTCCTAAGTTCAAAGGTAAGTTTATATAACGGTATGACATCATTAATTAATTTTAGCCATAGGGATTTCAAAGGTGTTTGTATACCTTTCCAGGATAGTAGTATAGACTTTCTAACATAGAAATAAAGGATACGTAATAGTCTCCTGGCCTGTTTGGGTATCTGTAGATCACCAAAGACCCCCAGTAAGCCATTCTTCGGGTGAATAATATTGGGGAGTCCTAGGGCCGAGGAAATGAAAGAACCCACCTCTTTCCAAAAGTCCTGAACCACCGGACAGGTCCAGAAGCAATGTAGGAAATCAGCATCTCCCCCACAGCCCCTAAAACATTCAGCATTGGGTTTCAACCCCATCTTACACAGCCTAGCCGGGGTAAGATGAGATTGGTGAAAAATCTTAATCTATATGACCCTGTCTTTAGATGAGATAACAGTGTTTTTGTATGTGTCACTAAATTCAGTCCAGTCTTCCTCCGTAAGTGAAATGTCCATGTCTGCCCATTTATTTTGCGCTTTGCTGAATCTGGGGTTAAAATCTGTCATTAGGGCAGCATAGTAAGCAGAGACAAGTTTATTAGGATCAGGTTGTCTTAGCAGTTTCTCCAATGGGGGCAAGTCTATGGGGTCGTTTAGGGAGCCAAACTGAGCACGGATAGCATGTCTAAGCTGGTAATAGTGGAATAGGTAGGAGTTTGGTAAATTAAAATCAAGTCTCAGCTGTTGAAAAGTTTTAAATCCCTGGTCGTTGTATAGATGGCATAAATACTTCACCCCTTTGGAGTATCAATGTTTAGCGTCGGGTAAGGAGTTAAGTTCCTGTAAAGTGGGGTTAAACCACAGAGGGTTGTTCGGGGATGCCGACCAAGCATGTCGAGAATTTTTTTTAACTATGTGTTGGAAGATTGAAAGTGTAGTTGCCAGCATGGAGGTACCTGGTCTATTTGGGACTTTGCCTCTATAAATTATATTATGAAGAGTTTCCATGGAAGTCGCGATGGCACCTTCAGTAGTGGTACATGCATTTGCCAGAGCTGGATGTAACCAGTCATGTATATGCACCAGTTGAGACGCTAAATAATAAAGAAAGAAATTTGGAAATGCCAAGCCGGCCATGCAAGACGGCAGCCTTAGTGTCTCAAGTGCCACTCTGGGGGATCCCCCCCTCCACAGGAACGTCACACATATTGTGTCAATACATTTAAAAATAGATTTAGGGATTGCACATGGGGAATTAGCCATAACATATAGCAATTTTGGGAGATACACCATTTTGAGGAGGTTTGCTCTTCCCATAAGGTCAAGGGGCAGATCCATCCATTGTTTAGTTTGCTCCTGTAAGCGATTCAATATGGGATCTAAATTATTAGTGATATATGTGGATAGGGGCGATTGTACTAGGACTCCAAGGTATCGAAAGGAGGACACCACCTGTAATCTAGAATCCGGATGAATCTGGGGAATCGCTGCTGTATCTAATGGGAAAAGACTTGATTTGTCCCAATTCACCCGGAAACCGGAGAAATCTCTGAATATGTTAATTTCAGCCAGCAGAGACTGGAGTGACCCGCCAGTATCTGCTAGGTATACCAATGTGTCGTCTGCATATAGCGAAATTCGCTCTTCTATAGTGGCAATAGGAAGTCTCTTAATAGATGAAGATGAGTGAATACGTGCCGCTAGGGGCTCCATGGCTAGGGCGAATAGGAGTGGGGACAGCGGGCACCCTTGTCTTGTACCTCTCGTAACGGGAAATGTCTCTGTAACCGAGGAGTTAACTCGAACCTTGGCCTGGGGGGAGGTATAAAGGAGTGTTATCCATGCCACTACACGCGGGCCAAAACCATACAACTGCAACACCCGAAAAAGATACGGCCATTCCACACTGTCAAATGCTTTGCAAGTATCTAAAGATACTATGGCCCGCGTTGGGGGGCAATCATGTGGATATTGCAGATTGTGAAATAATCTACGAATATTCATTCTAGTGGATCTTCCTGGTATAAAGCCCCCCTGGTCACTGTTAACCAGAGTGGTGACCACGTTATTTAAACGATTTGCAAGCACTTTAGCTAGTATCTTAACGTCCACATTGATAAGGGATATTGGTCAGTACGATTCACATTTAAGTGGATCCTTCCTAGGTTTTAGCAGAAGTATGATCAAGGCCTCACGCATAGTGGGGGGCAGAATCCCAGCATCTAAAGCTTTATTATAAGTACGCAATAAACGTGGGCATAGTAATTCTCTAAACTGTTTATACCATTCAGTGGGGTAACCATCTAACCCGGGAGTTTTATGGGCTGGCATTTGTGAGATGGCTGCAGCAATCTCGTCCACCGATATGGGCGCCTCCAACTCATCCCTCCCCTCAGAAGACAAGGAGGGGAGGGATATGTCAGCGAGGTATGCATCCAGCTGGGTTTCAGAGTATTCAGCCCTAGATGTATAAAGGTCTTTGTAAAAGTTAAGAAAAGCCTCCACAATATCTCCAGGAATATCACTAATTTGGCCCTGTATGGTCTGAATACGTGGAATGGATACCGGAGGTCGGTCTGGTCGCGTGAGAAATGCCAGGAGACGCCCAGCTTTGTTGCCGTGTTCAAATGCTTTCTGAGTAGTATGTAATAATCTTTTTTGTGTAAGATCTAGTAAGCGAATCTCGTATTCTCTACGCCTCTGTAACCATACCTTTCTCTTATCAGGGGACGGGTCAGTGGCATAGCTAGACTCTGCCTGCACCATAGCGGTCTCTAGCTCTGCAGTAAGCTGTTGGTTGTTTTTCCTCAAAACCCCGGTGATGGACATAAAGGTACCCCTCAGTGTGGCCTTAAAGGCTTCCCATTCTGTAGAGGGGTCTGCCGTTCCCACATTGTCTCTCCAGTATTCCACAATACCCCTCCTGCAGGTCACTTGCACCATCTCATCCTCCAGCCAATAAGAATTTAGTCTCCAAATGGTCTGACCTGAGCCTGGAAGGATGTCCAGGCACACAGAGAGAGGAGCGTGATCTGAAACCCTTCTGGGCAAATATGTAACCGCAGAGACAAGGGGGAGAGTTTCTGTAGGGGCAAAGGCCATATCGATCCTAGACATGGTGTGAAAAGAGTCTGAATGGCATGAAAATTGTTTATCGTCAGGGTGTTTCCACCGCCAAAGTTCTGTAAGATCATGGACCTGTACCCAGTCTAGAAGGGAGGGAAAGGATCTACCTCCACCTCCCAAACGGTCCATGGCTGGATCTAGTACTGCATTAAAATCTCCTATGTAGAGTAAAGGTCCTGGGGGTCTATTCAGCAAATAGAGTGACAGTTTGGATAGCATTTCCACCGAGAATGGGGGAGGAATGTAAACGTTTACCAGAGTGAGTGTCACAGTATAAATTTGTAAGGAGAGTATAACAAATCTCCCATTTGGGTCTGTCTTAATTTGTATAATTTCAGCTGGAAGGGATTTGGCTAGTAGAATAGAAACCCCCCTAGAGTAATTTGTATGGGTGGCATGGTAACATTGAGCCAGCCATGGACGCCTGAGGGCCCTCACCCTATCATCAGTCAGGTGAGTCTCCTGGAGACAAATGATGTGGGGACTGTGTTTTTTTGAGGACTGAAAAGACCAGAGACCTTTTTTGAGGTGCATTCATGCCTCTAGTGTTCCATGACACTATTTTCAGTGACCTGGGCATTTAAAGCAGATTCTATACCATAATCACATAGATATGTAAATACTTTCATCCTCAATACCTCACATGCCGTGCCAGTCCACCCCCACTCAATCACATCTATATTGCATTGTAAATAACTTTTACAGAAATATACACTATTAATCAGTAAGGTAGAGAATACCACTAAGCTACTCTGAGCAGCGATTAAAAAAGAAAAAAAAATTTGAAAAAAAGAAAAAAACAGAAAAAGGAAAAAAAATGAACCCAAACAGAACATTTCCTGAAAACCCATGCCCCCCACCCCGCTCGGCCTTCCCCAACTTAGTGAGCCTTGGATCCCTGAACCTGGTGAAATCCCTCCTACCCTTTAAGCAAAAAAAAGGGAACATGCTCGAGGGATGAACTATTCCGTGGCCACGCCACTGACTGGTGAGGGGGGTACTGTGGAGACCGGTGTGGCTCCCAACCGAAAAGAAAAAAAAAAGGAATTGTGTGTGTCCCGGTTCAGGATGTTCATTACTGTAGAAAAAAAAAAACAGTAGGCCATTCAAGGGAAAAATAAAAATCATATGTAGGGAGAAAAATCAAAAGTTATCTTGGGACTTATAGTGCAAGTATTAAAGGTAGACAATCATCCCATATGTGTTAGGCACGTTGTGGATAAGGGATCATGGTGCTGCTACAGGACGGAAAGCATCAGGGAGTCAATGGACTTGCTGTCTGTTATTTCTTCTTCTGTCAGCGGGTCCGTAGCGATCATTCAGCCAGGCCATGGCTTCTTTAGGACTGGTGTAGAATTGAGCTTTACCATCATGGATAATACGGAGCTTGGCAGCAAAAAAGCATGGCGTATTTCAGACCTTCTTCACGTAGCCGATTCTTCACTGCTGAGAAGGAGATACGCTGGCGTTGAATTTCAGCCGAAAAGTCGGGATAAATTGAAATATTATTGCCGTTGTATTTAAGCGGACCCTTTTCTCTTGCAATGCGCAGGATAGCCACCTTGTCTTGGAAGTTGAGAATGCGTGCTATTAGGGAACGTGGAGGTGCCCCTTCCGGGGGAGGACGTGGAGGGGTACGGTGTGACCTTTCAATCACATAGGAGAACGAGGGTGCATCAGTGCCAAAAATGTCCCTTAACCATGAGTAAAGGAATTTTTCAGGGTGTGTGCCCTCTGCACGCTCAGGGAATCCTACAAAGTGAAGGTTGTTTCGTCTGGAACGATTTTCCAAATCATCAACTTTAGCGCGGAAGGGCCGCCATTTCCCCAGTATGATCACGCACTTTAACAGAAAGGGGATGTACATTATCTTCTATAGAACTAATGCGTTCTTCCATGTCCCCAGCCCTGTCACGAAGGTTTTGGACATCTTGTTTCAGGAGAGAAAAGTCCATCCTTATAGAGGCTATCTGGGACGTAAGTGAGGCTTTGCAATCCTGTATTGCTAGCATAATGGAGGCTAAGGTTGGTTCAGCAGAGGGAGAAGCTTCCTCTGGGTCATTATCAGCAAAATGTTGGGAGTCCTGTGCTGAGTAGGGGTTAGGGAGTTGCTGGGGGTCTATTTGTGACTGAAAGATAGCTGGAGTAGAAGCACTCACCCCACTAGCAGAGCTCCGGTCAGCAGGAGGGCCTGTCTGCAGCGTGTCTGACTGAGGAGTCTGTGTCCCGGCGCCATCTTGCCTCCGAAAGCCCGCCAGCCGGTCCGACGTGGATGTGGCCCAAGCCGGACCGTATTTCACCATATTTGCCAGCCTGTCGGGTGCCCACAGCTGTGGGGAGCAATTAGAGACCTTCGGTGAAAGGATAGGACACAGGATGCCTGTAGGAGGGCGGTTAGAAGCCGGAGCGGTGTGTCTATGCGTCCGCTCGCTCCACCATCAAGCCACGCCCCCGTAATTACAATTTTTTATGCAATTCTTTGCAGCAGGGCTAGTTCCTGCGCTCCAATTACAGTATCTGTGAGGGGTTGCAGTGTTGTGGCACCAGCACCAGTGCCTAAGGCCCAATTTCTCAGCCCCTGTTTAATAGGGGCATGAAATTACAATTTTTGATGCAATTCTTTGCAGCAGGGCTAGTTCCTGCGCTCCAACTTGAGTATCTGTGAGGGGTTGCAGTGTTGTGGCACAAGTGCCTAAGGTCCAATTTCTCAGCCCCTGTTTAAAAGGAGTGTGTAATTACAATTTTTGATGCAATTCTTTGCAGCAGGGCTAGTTCCTGCGCTCCAACTAGAGTATCTGTGAGGGGTTGCAGTGTTGTGGCACCAGCACCAGTGCCTAAGGCCCAATTTTTCAGCCCCTGTTCAACAGGGACATGTAATTAGAATTCTTGATCTAATATTTCACAGCAGGGCCCGTTTCTGCGCCCACCAAGAGTAACTGTGAGGACTTACAGTGTTGTGACACCAGCACCACCACCAAAGGCCCAATTTTTCTGCCCCTGTTCAACAGGGGCATGTAATTACAATTCTTGATCTAATATTTCACAGCAGGGCCCTGTGAGGGCTTACAGTGTTGTGGCCACAACAACACCTAAGGCCCAAATTTCTGCTGAGTATATAGGGCAGGCCCCTACTTTCAAACATCCAACTTACAAACGACTCCTACTTGCAAACGGAAGGAGACAACAGGAAGTGAGATGAAATCTACTTAATATGGGAAAAACTTTTCTCCTTTACACTGATGCTTTATCACCAATCCTTGTTTCACTAAAAAACCCACATTTTCAAAAAACATTTGTCATTGGGACAAAAAGTGAGGTGAAATCTTCTGAAGAGGAGCACAGACAGCAAAACAAATGTCACAGGGGTGATAACCCTTCCCTATATTTTCCAAAAAGCTTAAAATAGATTTTTTGGCTGGAGCTAAACATGCTAAAAATGAAGCAATGCAAAATTACAAACAGATATTAATTAACAACAAACCTACAGTCCCTGTCTTATTTGCACCACCTGTATACTGCTGTTCAGAGTATATAGGGCCTGGGGGCCCCACACCTTTCCTTTTTTAATTTGGGTGCGGGGTTCCCCTTAATACCCATACAAGACCCAAAGGGCCTGGTAATGGACTGGAGGGTACCCATGCCATTTCTCTCACTGATTTTCATCCATATTGCCAGGACCCGACATTACATTAAAACCGCAAGCAGTTTTAAATGACTTTTATTCCTTTAAAAATGTCATTTTGTGCAGGGACTGTTCTAAGCAAGGGAAACATGCGCCACTTTTCAGGCATACTATAGACACCCCCCAGGTACGATATTTAAAGGAATATTTCACTTTTTTTTTTTTTTTACTTTAAAGTGGAGTTCCACCCAAAAGTGGAACTTCCACTAATCAGATTCCTCCCCCCCTCCGGTGACACAGTTGGCACCTTTCAGGGGGGAGGGGGGTACAGATACCTGTATATTACAGGTATCTGTACCCACTTCCGGCATAAATAGCCGCAGAATCTGCGGTTATTTACGCCACTTCCTGCTCCCGCCCGCTGCCTGCTGGGAAACACACACAGGTCCCAGAGGCAGCAGGGAGCATTCGTATTGCACGGCGCGACTCGCGCATGCGCAGTAGGGAACCGGGAAGTGAAGCCGCACGGCTTCATTTCCTGATTCCCTTACCGAAGATGGAGGCGGCAGCACCCGAGGACGGAGAGACGCTTCGGCCTCGGGTGCCGACATCGCGGGCGCCCTGGACAGGTAAGTGTCCATGTTTTAAAAGTCAGCAGCTGCAGTATTTGTAGCTGCTGACTTTTAAAATTTTTTCTTTCGGCGGCGCCCCGCTTTAAGCATCATTAAAATCACTGCTCTCGAAAAAACGTCCGTTTTTAAAAGTTTTTTTTTCATTGATACATGTCCCCTGGGGCAGGACCCGGGTCCCCAAACCCTTTTTAGGACAATACCATACAAATTAGCCTTTAAAATTAGCACTTTTGATTTTGAACGTTCGAGTCCCATAGACGTCAATGGGGTTCTAACGTTCGTGCGAATTTTCAGTCCGTTCACAGGTTCTGGTGAGAACCGAACAGAGGGGGGGGGTGTTCGGGTCATCCCTATTTGTAGCCCTGCCCTTCGGGCTATCTAGAGCATCCCGGGTGTTCACAAAAGTTCTGGCCCCACCTCTAGCCAGTTTAAGGGCACAGAGCATAACAGTCTTGGCGTACCTAGACGATCTTTTGCCAATAGACCAGTCGGTGACTCGTTTGGAGAAAAGCGTACGCTTTACAACCAGTTACCTGGAAAGTTTGGGTTGGATTCTCAACCTAGAGAAATCTTCCTTAATACCTCTAAAAAGGCTGGAGTACTTGGGTCTGATCATAGACACAGCCCAGGAAAAGGTGTTCTTGCCTCAGGCTGGTGCGGATGATCAGGTCAAAAGGTGATCCCTCCATTCGCCTTTGCATGAGGTTGCTAGGAACCATGGTGGCTTCATTCGAAGCGGTTCCCTATGCCCAGTTCCATTCAAGACTGTTGCAAAACAGTATCCTGTCTACTTGGAACAAAACAATTCAAGCTTTAGACTTGCCAATGCGGCTGTCCCCAAGAGTGTCCCAAAGCCTCACTTGGTAGTTACTAACCCAGAATCTGCTGAAAGGAAAATCCTTCAGAACAGTTATCTGGAAAGTGGTAACGACAGATGCCAGCCTTTCAGGCTGGGGGGCAGTACTAGAAAAGACAACTGTCCAGGGACAGTGGTCAAGAGCCGAAAGAACCTTGCCCATCAATATCCTAGAGATTCGGGCAGTGTGCCTGACTCTGAAGGCCTGGACTTCCAGGTTATGTGATTGTCCTGTCAGGATCCATTCCGACAATGCCACAGCTGTGGCCTATATCAATCACCAAGGGGGCACCAAGAGTCTCTCAGCACAGAGAGAGGTGAACCATATTCTAACTTGGGCAGAAAGGAATGTTCGGCAGTCTTCATTGCGGGAGTATAGAATTCGCAGGCGGACTACTTGAGTGGCCAGCAGTTATTCCCAGGGGAATTGTCTCTTCACCCTGACATATTTCGGGCTGTTTGCCAAAGATGGGGGACTCCGGACATAGATCTTCTAGCGTCCAGGTTCAACATGAAGTTAGTCAACTTTTTGGCCAGAACAAGGGATTCACTCGCATGCGGAATGGATGCGTTGGTGACCCAGTGGGATCAGTTCTCACTGATCTATGCATTTCCCCTATTCAATTCCTGCCTCGAATTCTTTGCAGGATCAAGCTGGAAAGAAATCCGGTAATTCTGGTAGCACCAGCATGGCCCACAAGGTCATGATATGCAGAAATCGTAAAGATGGCAGTGGAGGGTCCATGGTCCCTCCCACTATGGCCAGATCTGCTCTCACAGGGACCGATATTCCATCCTACCATACAGTCTCTAAGTTTAACGGCTTGGCAATTGAAACCCACGTTCTGAAGAAACGTGGGCTTTCTGGGTCAGTTATCTCTACCCTGATTATTGCAAGGAAGCCAGCTTCCAGAACTATATATTATAGGGTCTGGAGGGCTTATGTTTCCTGGTGTGAATGCAAGAGTTGGCACCCTCGGAGATATATCATAGGCAGAATTCTTGCCTTTCTACAATTAGGGGTAGAAATGAAATTGGTCTTGAGTACTATTAAAGGCCAAGTCTCAGCTTTATCGGTCTTATTTAAAAGACCGCTTGTGGGGGGGGCGTGTCCTGGCCATGGAAGGGTGGAGACGTGTCTCCTCACAGCTCCGTCTCACCGCCGCACCTAATCTAAGCTACGGGGACAATCCTACCCCATCCGCCGCTACAGACGTCGCAGAGGAACCGGACATCCTCGCAGCCACTGCGGAACGATAGCTCAAGACAGGGACAGCTAGAATCCTTCTTCCCTGGGACAAGCAGGAGAAACCACAAGGCTCCAAAGATGGCGCCGGAGGCGAAGGCCCAGAAAACATCCAAGGCCTCACAGAGTGTCCCTGCAGGAGCGAACCAGCCGGCCTGCTCACCTATACATCCCCTGGGTCGGTAAGTGATTTGATCCCCCCGGCCTCTCTGGATGCCCCCTCCTCCCCAGATGGTGATCTTGAAGCCCCAGACCCCCTGGATGAGACTGACATCAGGTGCCATATTTGGTCTTTACCTACTAAAGCAGACCTGGAGCGCTTTGCTGACAGGGTAGAAAAGGCCCTCGAAGAGGACATAGCCCAACTTAAAGCTCACTTAGGGGGCAGAATGGAATCTCTGGAGCAGAGATTTGAGGACACCCTCCCAGTCATCTCTATGCTGCAGGGCAAATGCACTACACAGAGCCATCAGATTGAGGCCCTACTTTGCCAATTGGATGATATGGAGAATCGTAGTCGCAGAGCCAACATCAGAACCCGAGGCCTGCCTGAAGCAACTGGGGCTAAGGACATTATTCCCACTCTGGAAGGGATCTTTAGGGAAATACTAGAATTGCCTGCCACAACCGCCATTGAAATTGATCGTGCTCACAGAGCCCTGAAGCCCCCCTCCCAGGATGTTAACAACCCCAGAGACATTATCTGCAAGTTGCACAGATATACACTCAAGGACCGTATAATGCAGAAAATGCGAGGCAAGCCCTATTTTGATTTTGATGGCGCACATCTGGCCTTTTATCAGGACATTTCAAGGAGCACCTTAATGCAGCGCAGATCTCTTCGCCCCCTCCTGATAGCCATCCAAGACGCAGGATTACAGTACCATTGGGGTTTACCTTTCTTTCTCCAAGTTACCAAGGAAGACAGGACTGTGACTCTCCGGATCTTGACCCGGTGGACTTCCTGGACTGGAGGGGATTGCCCGACTCTTCTGGGGCCAAATTGCCCGCCAAACGCAAGAGTCGCAGACGAGATCGCAGACGGCATCTATCTGAAACTTCAGCTGACCCTGCCTCCGCTAGGGACTAGTGGCATAATCCCTCTGGAGGAGAGACAACTCTCTTGAATGCTACATCCGAGATTTTTCTACATAGCTGGTTGAGAGCCAAGTTTATTTTCACTCGCCTTGCCACAATAAACTTGCTTTCCAAACGGAACCCTGTTCAACAGAATAGGACGCTGGCCCGTGTGTAAAGCTAGCACTCTAATTACTTACAATAGTCTTACCTATCCCCATATCCTCTAAATTTTCTCCAGCTAAGGGTAGTATACTTGACCCCCCCTTACACCACACACTGTTAGATGTGGTGAGCGGAGTCGGGGGCCCCTTTCGCCCTTATTCATTGTTGGTCCACGTTTCCCCCAATAGGCAACCCTTCTATATTTTAGGGTATTGATTCCTATTGGGATCTTGAGCCAAGGTTCATGCCCCCATCCCCTAAGGGGGCGGGGTCCCGAGCATGGCCTGTAGATGTTCTTTTTGTTTAGACAGCTCAGGCCGCACTGTTTTATTTATGATGCTTTTCATATTTGTCTCATGCTTTCTTTTTTTTTCTTCCTTTCCTATCTTCCTCCCCTTCCCTTTCCCCTCCCTCACCATCATAGGAGCAACATGCCATATCATCGTCCGCATCGGGTGTGCCACTGACTTGGGCTCTCAGTTCACCGTAACTCCTTCCCATGAATACACTGTAGGTAAGCACATATAATATCAGAGGTCTCTGCTCCCCACATAAGAGTAGCAAATTATGGAGGGAACTAAAACATTTAAAGATGCAGGTGGTCTTCCTTCAGGAGACACACTTTATGCCCCAATCACTTCCTAGGTTACCTACACATCTTTTTAATCAGTGGTTTGTCAGCACCTCCCCGACGCCGAAGTCTAAAGGTACAGCTATCGCAATACACAAATCCTGTCCTTTTCAACCCTTAGACAACAAAATAGACCCCCAGGGTAAATATGTCTTTCTAAAAGGTAGTATAGCCGGGCAGATGTACACGTTTGCGACAATCTACGCCCCTAATCCTCACCAACTCACTTTCATTGACTTTACTTTAACGCTTTTAGCGGAATTTAGAGAAGGCCTTCTGATTCTAGGAGGAGACTTCAACGTAAGTCCGGACCCCTCAATAGACACATCCCATACGAGATCCCCTCATTCCTTTGCATTTCTCAAACATTTCCGCAAGATCATTCAATCTCACCTATTGATAGATTGCTGGCGGGTACTACACCCTTCAGACCGTGACTTCAGTTACTACTCTAAGGTACATGACGTTTATACTCGCATTGACCACATCTATGTGCACCACACTAGAATTCCTTCAGGACACATCTATTGGGAATATCTCCATTTCAGACCACGCCCCGGTCAATGTAGCCCTTACTCTGCCTATGAGTGGACACAGGGCCTGGACGTGGAGATTGAACGGCAATCTATTGGATGATGAGGTGGTGGTGAAGAGGGTTTCTGACTCTCTGACTCATTACTTCAAGGAGTATTCGACTGACGATGTGGGTGAGGGAGTAGTATGGGAGGCCCATAAGGCCGTGGCACGAGGAGAATTAATCTCCCAAGGGACCAGACTTAAAAAAGAGCGACAGGCTGATTTCTTGAGATTGCACACGGCTCTTAAAAAGGCTGAACCCCAACATAAAGCTGATGGGAGTCCTGAAGCATTGAAGAAGCTCACTGAGCTGAGGGAGCTGTTCCTGCGCTTTCTGGACAGACAAACTAAGAAACAGTTCCGTTATATGTCCCACAAATATTACGAACAAGGGAACAAATGCGGACGGATGCTGGCTCGGGCACTTAGAAAGCGACGGGCACAGCTATGCATACATAAATTGCAATCAGCCTCAGGGGAGCTGATGGTGCAATCCTCCAAGGTCGCCTCGGGGTTCCGAGACTATTGTGCTAAATTGTATAATTTAGACTCTGAGCTCCGTGCCACCATGAAAGATGCTAGACAGCACGCAATACAAAATTACCTATCCTCAGCTGGCCTTCCCCCACTCATTGACGATCAATCTTCAGCTTTAGAACTCCCAATTACTATGACGGAGCTTGGGGCAACGGTGGAGTCCTTGCCCAATGGGAAGAGTCCTGGCCCGGACGGGTTCACCAAGGAATACTATAAGACTTTCCTCCCCTTACTAGCAGCGCCTATGTGCAAATACTTTAATTCTATTGCAGGGGGTAAAGATATCCATTCGGAGGCGCTTCTAGCTCACATCGCTGTGATCCTGAAGGAGGGCAAGGACCCCACCGTCCCCCAGAGCTATCGCCCTATCTCCCTCCTTAATTTGGACATAAAAATCCTAGCGAAAATTTTAGCTAACAGACTCAAACACCTCATACCAGGTATTGTCCACCCCGACCAGACAGGCTTCATAACCGGTAGAGAGGCCAGAGATAACTCCCTTAGAGCAGTCCAACTTATACAATGGGCACGCGTCCGTCCAGACCCGCAGCCTTATTTGATTCTATCTACAGACGCGGAAAAAGCTTTCGACCGTGTTGACTGGTCTTATCTGACAGCAGTACTTACATCGTTGGGCCTAGGCCCACGAATGTTGACATCAATTTTAGCTTTATACTCTACGCCCTAAGCACAGGTTAAGGTGAACGGGACACTCTCATCTCACTTCCCCATTAGAAACGGCACGAGGCAGGGGTGCCCCCTTTCACCCCTTTTGTTCGCTCTAGTGTTGGAGACATTACTTCGCACTGTGAGAGCTAATCAGAACATCAAGGGACTACAAGTCGGAAATATGGAGCACAACCTCTCGGCATATGCCTACGACGTTCTGTTCCACCTTTCAGACCCCCTGCTCTCACTGCCCAACCTAATGAAGGAACTGAAGCTTTTTGGGTCAATCTCCAATTTCAAAATTAACCCCTCAAAGTCAGAGATTCTCCCTATCTGCTTGTCCTCCCAACTAACTACAAACCTCAAAACCGCTTTTCCTTTCACCTGGACCACGTCATCCTTAAAATACCTAGGTATACGACTCACGGATCGTTTCGACACCTTGTATACAGCTAACTATCCCCAACTGCTGACCACAGTCAAAGAGGATCTTTCACGATGGACGCTGACTGCCTTTACGTGGTTAGGTCGCGTGAACATTATAAAGATGAATGTCTTGCCCCGCATACTTTTTTACTTACAGATGTTACCGATCCCCCTACCCAGAGCCTTCTTTGACCATCTGTCCAGCATGTTCTCTGATTTTATTTGGAAGACACGCAAACCCAGAATAGCACTAAGAATACTAAAGCACCCAAAACGAGAGGGCGGATTGGGAATCCCAGACATAAAACGTTACTATCGAGCTATAGTCCTTCAGAGAATTCTTAACTGGCGTTTCCACACGCACTGCAAACTCTGGGTCAAACTAGAGAAGTGCCTAGCAGGTAGAAACTTGGCTTATACACCGTGGTTGCCGCAGGAATATAGGGGGCTCTCCGGAACGACCTCCCCACTGATGACTCCGGTGCTGTCAGTTTGGTATAAAATAAACTTTTTGCTGAAACTGGCCCCCCCTATGTCCCCGCTAGCACCGTTGGGTGGGTTCCAGTGGTTTCCCCCAGGTGAACAGATGGCGTTTTTTGAGCCATAGGTGGACGATGGGAATGCTAGTTGCGGAAAATTCATGAAGGACAGCAAGCTCCTGAACTATGAAAACCTACCAGTGGGGCGTAGAGGCCCACGACTCAATTTATGGAGATATAGGCAGTTACACCACTTCTTTGGAAAAAATATCCACACAATTAGGGATCCTTCCACCCCCACCCCATATGAATGCCTCTTCACCAATGAAGAACCTGTCCCTCATATGGTGTCGGAACTATACCAGCTTTTAGGAACTGCTGCTCCCCAACTAAAACCGGTCTATATTCGGCGATGGGAAAATGACCTGGGGCAAGATTTTAAATTAAATTAAATTAAATTGTTTAATTTTAAACAATTAAATTACTTATACTATCTGACACACTCATCCTCTATAGACTCCCGAACCCAAGAAACAAATTTTAAGATAATGTCTCGCTGGTATTGTGTGCCAACAGACTTAGCCCGTATTTATCCAATCATATCAGAACAATGCTGGCGCGGCTGCGGAAACCGGGTACTCTTATACACATATGGTGGAACTGCCCCCTAATCAAACCCTTTTGGGAAGATATACGAGACCAGATTAAAAATATAACAGGGACGGAAGTCCCTCTCACTCCAAAGCACTTTCTTCTGCATGTACCCACAATCTCACTCAGTCAGTATAAAAAAAGTGTGCTGCCCCACCTGCTGAATGCAGCAAGGCGCCTACTTCCAACCTACTGGAAAAAATCCAGTATACCTACCAGGAAGCAGTGAATTGATGGGGTAAATGCGATACGAGAGGCAGAGGATTGGATAGCGACCTGCCGAGGATCTCGTAAAAGATTCTCAATGATCTGGGCACCCTGGATTGAATTTGTCTCCGACCCACGCCGGGTTCCCTCCAGCTTAGATACAGCTTTATTAGAGCTAGCATCCCTCCCCCCTTAAAACCCGGAGACCAATGAAACCCTAGAGGGTAGAGACCTTGTATTCTGAAGAGTTACTACAAATGAGCCTAAATGGGTGTGGTGGCTGTTCGTGCTGCGGTGCACCCGATGTGGACATAGACGAAACATCTTTATGGGTCACAGGTATGCTAAGCTCGCTCCCCCCTAAGCCCCCCTCTCCCCCTTCCCTTCATCTCTCTTCTTTTCTTCCTTTGCCCACCTTATGTATTCTACCAAAGTTGAATGTTTTGTTGATTTGCTGCTACCGGAGTATGGGAGAAGCTCCCATACTCATGAGATCATCCCCTAATGTTACAGGAGCATAGGTGGTCCTGTCGGATAAGTACACCGTTAACTGCTTTTCTGTCTCCCCGGCGTGCGGGGGGCGGAGGGTGGTGTGCTGGAGGCTGTGAGGCCCCCCCTCTGCCCCGATCGTGGACTGGGGACTGATTACATGGATATTTTGACAGAAGACCCATCTTCTCAGTCTCTGATCGATATACATGGTACATGCAACATAGTAGGCTGATACATGCTAAACAAGATTACATGTCTCCACGACTATCATAGGCTCTGTTACTTTTAAACTCTCGAGTGTTCCCCCATCCGATATACTTCATTGGGGTACTTTACATGAGGTCAGATGCTTCTGATCTTATGATTATATCTTTGTTCAACTAGTCTAATCAAACGAGTTCTGTATAAGAGACCCTGCAAGGTCGATGTTATTATTTCATTATTTTCTTAGATTATTGGACATGTCTTGTTATGTGTTTTCTTTTGATATAAAATAAAATACTGATTACAAAAAAAAAATGACCGCTTGCTACACATTCTTTAGTCCGGGGTTTTATGCAAGGGGTGATGCGGCTTAATCCACCAGTCAAACCTCCCTTGAACCCTTGGGACTTAAACTTAGTTTTGTCTGTGTTACAAAAACAGCCATTTGAACCGATACAACATATTCCCTTAGTCCTTCTGACAAGGAAGTTGGTATTTTTGGTTGCTATACCCTAAGCAAGGAGGGTTTTGGAATTGGCTGCTCTTTCTTGTAAAGAGCCTTATTTGATTATTCATGAGGACAGGGTGGTGTTACGCCCTCGTGCAGACTTTTTGCCAAAAGTGGTTTCAGGTTTTCACCTGAACCAAGATATTGTCCTGCTATCGTTTTTTCCAAAACTATGTTCCAGGGAAGAAAAGTCACTACATTGTCTTGATTTGGTGAGAGCAGTGAAGATCTATTTAAAGACAACTGCTCAGATTCATAAGACTGATGTCTTATTTATTCTGCCAGAGGGTCCTAAGAAAGGACAGGCAGCGTCGAAATCCACTGTCGCTAAGTGGATTCGGCAAGTTATAATTCAAACTTATAATTTAAGGGGTAAGATTCCCCCTTTTCAAGTTAAGGCGCACTCTACCAGGGTGGTTAGTGCTTCTTGGGCAGTGCGTCACCAGGCCTCCATTGATCTGATCTGTAAGGCCGCAACTTGGTCTTCAGTGCATACATTCACAAAATTTTATCAGGTGAATGTAAGGAGGTATAAGGATATCGCCTTCAGGCGCAGTGTGCTGCAGGCAGCAGTGCAGGTCATCAAGTCTGGGTCCCTCCCCTCTTTTGGTATTTGAGTATATTGCTTTGCTACAAAAACTGATGTGCTCCTGGAAGGAGGAGGGGTTATATAGGGAGTGAACTTCCTGGATTGGGTATACCAGTGTCCATCACCTGAAAGTGGCCTATAACCCATAAAGTAATTACTTAAGGCTCTGTGTCCCATGATGTACTCCAAGAAAAGGATTTTACAGGTAAATTGTTATAAAAATTTCTGTTCTGTGTTCTTTAATGACAACATTCTGTCCCAATCTAAAGCCTCATACACATGGTACGATTGCTGGCAGCGGATTGTCTGTTGACAGACTGTTGTCCTAAAATCTTACCGTTAGTACGCTCCTTTTGATAATTGCTGTCCAACTTTCAGCCAACAAATGTTGGATGACAGGCTAGTAAATTTTCGGGGGACAACGGTTTGACGTCAGATTTTCGTATGGTCAGTACACAAATCCGTCACACAAAAGTTGGAAGTACAAACACGCATACTCGGAATCAATGCTCACCAAACTAGCAGAAAGGGCCCAAAGGGTTGGGCTCAAGAGCTGAAATTCCTCGTAGTACGTCACTACGTTCATGTTTGTGACACGAAAATTGTGTACCGTTGGTATGCAAGACAAGATCCTGGCACACGCACTTTTGACAAAAATCAGACGCTCAGTTGGCCAACAATCGTACCGTGTATACGAGGCTTTAGTCTTAGAGAGCAGCTCTCAGCCTTGGAAAATTTGCTTAAGTGTTTTTATCTTTTACAGGATGTGCTTGTTCGCTAACAGCTAACATTAATTTGTGATTGTGATATAGTCACTGCTACCCAGATGTTCTTTTATGTGGACATTAGTAATAAGCTCTGTTTAGTTTGAACTTACAAGGTCCATCAGAGCATCATTTCTAGTTGTGCCTTCTATGAACTGTACCATAAAATTGTCTTGTAATACGTAGGTTTATACATTTTTTCCCTTAACTGTTCCAGCAATGCCATTACTCAATTTCAGGGTATGTAAAATCCCCCATTATCATCACTGTACCAGGCCTTGCAGCCCTCTCTATCTATGCGAGGAACTGAGTCTCCACCTCCTCAGTAACAATGAGTGGCTATGTCAAAATCTAATGATTAATTTTGAAGTACGCACACACATCTACAGTTCCACCCATAATGCTTCAGCCTCATCACACTCTCCATCAACTAAGTCCTCTTTCACACACGCTTAGAGATTACTCCTCATATACAGTAGAGACAGACACCACCACCTTTACATGTTACCCTGTCTCTCAGAAAGAGAGCATAGCCAGGAATATTAATAGCCGAATCATGTGAAGAATGAAGCCAATATCAATTAAATTATAGTGTTCTTTATCTAACAAATCTACCTATTTTGCTTGGCAGACATCTGGCAATGGTAAACAAATACTTTAATTCATTTTCCATGTTTCACACATGTATTTTGCATTTTTTTACAGTGGCTGTTTGTAACATGGGAACCTTCTTATCATCTGCCATAGGACTGACCTCTGACTGACCAATCTGCCCCATTATACTCTAATTCACCCCCCCCCCCCCCTCAATCCTAGCTTAAATATTCTTCCAGCCTTCTTATAAACCTCTCCCCCAGCACAGCAGACCCCCTTCGATTTAGGTGCAAACTATCTTTAGCATATAGATTGTACCCCAATGAAAAGTCAGCTCAGGGTTCTAGAAACCCAAATCCTTCTCTCTTATTCTTCCTTCTTAAACATGATTGATTTATTTATTAGCGATGCAGCTGCATAATTTTTAAGTGCTATACAATAAAGTCTCATTGATCATCTAATTGAAAAGAGAAAGCAATTGGCGTACCAAGACTCATTGCATCTCAATGCATTTATGAGTTGCATTAATGAGTGGGAACTGAAGTATGCAGTCTGTGTTTTTATCTGTAAATACAGTACATAAAATTATAGGAAAAAATTGTGTCATGTCATAATTTATGTACCTCCAATATTTACAACCTAAGCAATTTGGGAAGGGATGCTAATTGGTGTGTGTGAATGCGCTACTCCCGTAATTAACCACCACTTTGCAATACTTATTTTCTATTACTCATAAATGTTTTCATGTGCATATACTTAAACTTTAAATCAACAAATCATATAACCATATATTATTCAATACATGAAACAAAAGTCCTTCAAACGTGCTGCAGAATCTTGTAACCATTAATGTGACTGGCGTGCTCCTATGTTCCTTCAGTATTCATATGTGACTGAGTGAGACACCTCCACCATTTAGATCGGCCACTCACCAGATACTTAACTAAAGATGCGCCTTTGGTTCATTCAAGGGATAACCACTCCACCTAGGCAACACTCCTCACCGGCTAAAAACTTGGACTCTAATGCTCCTCATAGGAAAGCATAGGGACAAAAAGCGATCATAGCGCAATATGTTTGAACCATTTATTTTAAAATTCAAGGTAAAAAATAATCACTCACATTTAAAAGTGCCCTCAAGCCGGCACGAAGCTTATCCAGCAGTTACGGACGGGTATGTGGCTTCCTGATGACGCATTCTATGATGCGAAACGCGTAGAGGCTGCTGGGAGTTTTTTGCATCAGGTGACCGGACGTGAACGGGAACGAGGCTTGGAGCGCAAGCCGAGCGTGGAGGCCGCACATTACTACCAGGCGGACCATGCTAACAGCCACATACCCGTCCGTAACTGCTGGATAAGCTTCGTGCCGGCTTGAGGGCACTTTTAAATGTGAGTGATTATTTTTTACCTTGAATTTTAAAATGAATGGTTCAAACATATTGCGCTATGATCGCTTTTTGTCCCTATGCTTTCCTATGAGGAGCATTAGAGTCCAAGTTTTTAGCCGGTGAGGAGTGTTGCCTAGGTGGAGTGGTTATCCCTTGAATGAACCAAAGGCGCATCTTTAGTTAAGTATCTGGTGAGTGGCCGATCTAAATGGTGGAGGTGTCTCACTCAGTCACATATGAATACTGAAGGAACATAGGAGCACGCCAGTCACATTAATGGTTACAAGATTCTGCAGCACGTTTGAAGGAATTTTGTTTCATGTATTGAATAATATATGGTTATATGATTTGTTGATTTAAAGTTTAAGTATATGCACATGAAAACATTTATGAGTAATAGAAAATAAGTATTGCAAAGTGGTGGTTAATTACGGGAGTAGCGCATTCACACACACCAATTAGCATTTCTTACCCCTCTCAATGAAGGGTTTTTTTTTAATGCAGCAACCCTGATACATATGGTTGAAACATTTAATATTTTTTGAGAAATTAGGGGTTTGTTTTGCGCCGGTGACACATACACAGTAATTTGGGAAGGGAGTACATTGGTACCAGGAAAAGTCAAACCAGATATTGATTATAGGTGGTGCTAGTGCAGGTTGGGCTAGAAAACAATCTAGAGAACAGAGATGGTGGCCATCAAATCCAAACACCAAACAATTATCTTAGAAGGATCTCTCCATGCACACTTGTTCTGCAGGTAACACTTGGCTGACTGTATTGGTTGAACAAGATGGACTTATGTCTTTGTTCAGATTGAATAACTATGTGACTATGCAATTCAGGTGGGCTGAAAATGTATTAGTACAGAATGGATTTTGTCAGACAATTGCAAATCTGATAAGGCTGGCATCATGGGCGTATAATGATTGCATACAAATGCACATTTATCAGAAACAATTGCAGTGATTTCCAGATAGCTTAAGAGGCAAGTGCTTTTAACTGCTTTAAGTAGTAAAGGATTGGATGCACACAGTAAAACAAAAATCACACTGGAGGGCTAATAGTGGTACACTTTCAGAATGGGAGAACTGCCTTACCTTAACCATAGTCACTTCACACATTTCTGTTTCAGATATCTGTTATGTAAACTAATCTGGAGAGTTGTCAGTTTTCATTCATATTTTAGTATAGTTTACACTAGTGAAAAAGTGAACACCAAAACACTTAAAATGATTTCTCCAAGTAACAAGTAGCTGTGATGTCTAATCCTCAGTAATGCCATGCTTAGTATTTCAGATTTTTCTGTAGATGTAGAAATATATTTTCAGTTGCATTTTTCTTAAAAAACAGTGCCCCCTGCTGAGCCACTATTGAAAAACATCCATGCATTAATATGAACAACATGGAATGATGGCATGCTAAGCGATAATGTTCAACTCTAAATAGTATTGAAGAATAATGTTGCAATTACACAGTAAACAAACTGCAAATGGAGGAAAGTTATCTACACAATCACATGTTTTCAAAGGGCAATGACCCTGTGCCCTGAGGTGCAATCACAGACAGATAGTATTTTCAGAGTAGGCCCCACCTTTTTAATGCTAGTGTTATGCCGCGTACACACGGTTGGAATTTCCGACAGAAAGAGTCCGATGGGCGCTTTTCATTGTATATTGTGACTGTGTGTATGCCCCATCAGACTTTTTCCGTCGAAAATTCAGACGGACTTAGATAGAGAACATGTTCTATATTTTTCCGACTGAAAAAATTACTATCAGTAAAACCGCTCGTCTGTATGCTGTTCTGACGCACCAAAAACAACGCATGCTCTGAAGCAAGTACGAGACGGAAGCGCTCGGTCTGGTAAAACTAGCGTTCATAATGGAGATAGCACATTCCTCACTCTGCAAATTCTTCGATCTTTTAATGCAGCGCATTATTTTGTGCTTGATAATGCTAGAATAATGAAGTTGTTTTGCTGCTGATATTCACACAGAGTTCTGACAAACTTATTTCTTTATTATTTCTCGTGATCTCATGAATAATCTTTTATTTTTTTTAAAGCCTGATCTCCATAATAATGTTTAGAATTATTTTTTATAGTCATTCTTTTTTTTTTTTTCATCAAGATCTCCTGTTTTTTGTATTATTGAAAAATTATTCTCTAGTGATCGCCATAATTTTTTTTTTTGTGTGTGTCAAGTTTCCACAATAACATTATTATCTTTTATTTTTTAACCTCAAGGAGGTTGGTTGTTGTCCCTTGTTAATTTGACATTGTATTTTTGAAATGTACCTGCCTACTCACAAACAAACTGTCCTTTTTGTAGAAAAACACATAGGCAAGTATTTGTGAAAAATAAAATCTCCATTTATTCTGGGTAACACAATAGAGAGGAAGGCAATTGCTGGAGAAACTTTTGGAATTTGCAAAGCCTTTTGGCCCCCAGAGCAGACATCAAGTCTGTGGAAAATAAAATTGTTAGCTTGAGGAGTCCATATAATTTGGAGCCCAATCTGGTCCAGGACTCCCAGAGATAAGGACCAGCAGCAGATAATATCTATGTCCCCAGGCTGTGGTACTACACCAGACTGCGTCTTCTGTCAGACCAGACTGAACCCAGGTCATCACTTTCTTCTCTTCACTGCAGACTTCCCTCCACGCTTCACTGCAGCCTTCCCTGCAGCCTTCCTTGGAGGCTGTGGCTCTGGTGGTGGACTTGTAGCAGGAGGAGGAGGAGGATGGGCGAGCTCACATACGTGGCTGTTCTCAGTCAGCTGGCCCCTCAACCCCTATTGAAGGGCCTGAGCAAAAATTCCCTCACAGAGGAAGCGTTGGCCCTCCTCCAATTTCTGCAATCCAGTGGCTAGATAGCAGCCATAGGCCTCTTCAGCGTCGGGGGGGCTTCTGAGGACATCACTTGCTTCCCTAATGAGGCCCAGTGCTGCCTCCTACGTGATCATCCCCTTCCCGGGGATTTTTTGTTGTAAGGTGGAGGGGAGGCATCTGTGATGTTGTGAGGCCACTGGGCACGCCCACTTCCTGGCTGACACTAGGCACAGCCTCCTCCTGCCTGACACTTTCCAGACCCTTCTCCTGGCTGAGCTCATCCTGTGTAAAAAAAAGGGACATAGTTTTAGTTTTTGGTTCATCAATCACACACAATTTTCAGCTCATGACTTGCAAATTGAATGTTAATAAATAAAAAAGACTATCATTCTGACCCCAGCATTTTTCATTCTTGCCCCAAACATTTTTGGCCACTACTGTCTATTAATATGTAAATCACTTTTTTTTTAATCATTAATTTGTTATCAATTATAACATCTAGCTAACATCAATAATATTAGGACAATAAATATGTATAAAAATACTATACCTGGCTCCAGCTGGGCGCATCCACTTCTTGCAGGATGGAAGGCCCAGGTTGTTCCTCGTCAGCTTTTGCTGGGGTTGAGGGAAGGGTGGAGGGAAGGCTGCAGGGAAGGGTAGAAAGTAAATCCCTGGCTTCAGTCTGGTCGTCCAGAAACAACAGTTTGTTGAAGTACCACAGCCTGGGTACATACACTTGTGCTGCTGCTCCAGATTTGAGTGATTTCAGGATCTTAATATGCTCCTTCTTTTACATGTTCCTCAAGATCCCAATTTTCTTTTCCAAGAACACAATGTTTGCTTTGGGGACCCGAGTCTTCACAAATTCCAGAAGTTTCTCCAGCGTTGACCTCCTAGCTTGTTTATTATAATACAAGCTGTGTTTTACCTCCCACACATTCCTCATCTCCCTGTACCTGTCTATGAAACTGGCCATCAATTCTGGGTCCTTAAAGTGATTCATATTTGCTGTAAGACAATAAAAACACTAATGTCAGCCTAAACTCTCATAATCTTATCCCAATATAGGCCTCAATCTTGAAGCAGTATAGGCCACTGATGGCCCAAGTTAAAATTTTACCTTCGTTTAGGACGCTCGCCACTTCCATTCCTCCTTCCTCCGCACACAGATCATATGTACGACACATGCGTGTTTTCTTGATATACACTGCGCATGCGTGAAACTCCGCCCTCGTTGCCCGCCCCTGATGTTCTTTCTATAATATTCCCCGCCCCTTCTCTTTCGGTGCGCAGTAGGAGCGACATGGCGGAGACACAGCAGGGGTGTGTTAATTCTAGTAACGAGGAGGAGGAAAGCCCGGAACCAGAAAGGTCCCGATCCCGGAGGAAATCTTGAGGAGGAACGACTATGATGGGAAGCATGGACCATACACCAACCCTAATGAGAGAATGGCCAAGATCATGACTAAAGTTGTGAAGAGTCTGCACAGGCATTTTGGGGTATGACGATCCACAAAGCAATTGAGGAAACGCTGGTCAGACCTGAAACTGAGGGAGCAGGATCAGTATAGAAGGATCAAGAGAGTGCTTCTAAAAAGTAAGTACTTGTCGTGTGTTCCTATCATTATTATTATACTTGCATGCTGCTCCATGTGCTTTCTTTACTGTTGTACAGTTTAAAATGGTGACTGTCATGTTCGTGGGCACAGTAATCAGTCGTAGGAAACATTGTTCGCTCATTAAATATGATGTTTTGGGCAGATACAGGTTAAATACATTTGGTCATGCCTATTTGTCTAAAAATAAGTTTTATACATTGCTGTCTAGATGTGTTTGTAACTAGAACGAAATGCAAGCTTGATTCAGTGTAATGTAAGGAGAGGACACTCAGCAGCTGTTTACACATCTGGACTCAGGAGCACTAGTGTGGGACACAAGAACAAACTTTTTAAGGTGTCCAACACAGGTGCTCCAGTTGATACTTGGGGTGTCTCCATGTGTGAAAATTGTCACAAAAAGGTAAGTATTCCAGTTTTGGTAAGGTAAAAGATCATGTCTTCAGCTTGGAACTCTGCCTAAAACAGACAATTGTACCCCACTTCCCAGCAATGTTTCATATTCCTATTTCTGGACTCAAATATCTGTGTGCTAAATATACCTTTTGTTTCCTTCTCATAGGGGAGAAAAGACTCGGAGGACACCACTCAGAGGACACCAGGAACCCCACACCTCAGAAAGAAGGGGAACTCAGCACAACACCACACCCTGAGGATCTGGAGGAAGGAGAGGTGGAGGAAGTCGGTGAAATTGTCACCACAACAGGTGAGTGTCTGACACCCCAGCTTCAGGTAATATGTGTATTCCTGCATATTTATAATACATGTTTTTGCTCAAATTTTTAGGTGATGTGTGTAATGGAACGTCACACACTCCACTTGAGTGCTTCCGTCAGTATACCACTTTCTCCCAGTCTGGAAATAGATATCAGATATTCCAACCGCTCATAAGCACAAAACAAGGTGACACTTGCTTAGCTGCTAACATGGACTGGATTGTAACAAATTAATATGAGCTAATTAACTAATCCCTTTAAACAGCTGATGTGACTCTGTGCCCGTCAGGATTTCACTACAGGTCAGACTTGTTGTCACCGAGCTTCACACAGTACATTATACATCACAAGTACAACCACAGGACATTTTCTCACAATAGCAGGAGCTCCACTAGGAGTCGGCCCATCTCCTACATTGTACAGAGGACAATGTGATCAGCTCTCTCAATTAACTAACATATTGAGTTCAGAATTAAACAGACCAAGAATAGTCTCTACATACATCCTGGGAGATATTGTGGATAAATAACACTGTCGCATTTTAAGTAGTCCAAGATATATTTTCTCACTCACCCTGTGCCAGGATAGCACAGGGTGACTTAAACATAAGAGGTGTATGGGGAGCTGAAACAAGGGCATCCCATACTTTCCAAGGGATTCTAGGTTCCACGGGCCCTCCCGTCACAATGTGCTGGTTGTGAAAGAGAAACATTTCACAAGTGACAGTGCACAAATCTTAATCCAGGACATCATGATGTGAAATTGTGAAATTGACATCATAAGGAATAAACTCAATGTTATGGAACAACAAATGAAGAACATGATTGATGTGTTGGGGAGAGGTGGAGGAAAGGTGGAGGAAGTCAGTGAAATTGTCACCACAGCAGGTGAGTTTCTGACACCCCAGCTTCAGATAATATGCCTGCATATTTATAATACATGTTTTTACTCAAATTTTTAGGTGATGTGCTGGTTGTGGAAGAGCAAGCTCAACATTTCACAAGTGACAGTGCACAAATCCTAATCCAGGACATCATGGTGTGGAATTGTGAAATTGACATCATAAGGAATAAACTCAATGTTATGGAATAACAAATGAAGAACATGATTGATGTGTTGGGGAGAATCTAAATATCTTCCAAATGCCACCATTTTAATTGTTTTTGACTAAACAAAAATATTTTTTGTACATTTTAAAAGCCAAATTTTGAAGATGCACACGGTGTGTCAACATGTGCTATCTGCCATCAGGGGATATCAATGTACGTGTTTTGTGGGTGCAACCCCTTCCTTGTAATTCTAGTAGGTGAGAGGAAGGGGTTGCACCCCCAAAACACGTCCATTGATCCCCCATGATGGGAGTTAGTGCATGTTGACATTAGGCATGGGATCAGGAGGGAAATACCCATTTTGACTCCCAAATTGTGTGCATCTTCAAAATTTGGATTTTACAGGGGTGACATCACCCCATCTGATGCAATAAGGCAATATCAACACATTTTTGACACTATAATGTCTGATATTGTCTTCAGTTTTTATCCATTGAACTTTGTAAATTCCAGAGTTGTGTATGTTATGTTTTGAAACATGCCTGTTTATTCCAAAAAAAAAAAAATTGTAAAAAACTTAAGAAAAAAAAAATTACACCAAAATGTTATAACGCACATGTGAATGTGCACAGAGTAAAAAGTTTGATAATCAACAATGTGTGACTTCTTCTTTCAATGCTCAATACCAGTTTTGGAAGTAATCTTGTGTTTACAGTGACAATGGGGCTTATTAACTAAAGGAAAATCCACTTGGCACTATTAGTGCACTAGGAGAATCTAGGAGACAGCTAAAAAGAAACACAAGCAATAAAGAAAATTCTAGATTTTATCAGATATTTTTTTTTTTTTTTATTAAAAAATTATTTAGACATTGTCTGGCATAGTAATGGCCCCCCTACCCATAAAATAATTGACATATTTCCGGCGAACTTCACAGGCGCTTTGGGGTGCCAAGCCAGGACGGCCAGTATCCAGGCCCGTCAGGGAATTAGCAGGAACTCCGGCCTCAGGCCCAACTGAGGCAAGAAAATTTTGGCCATTTTTCCGTATAAAATTGTGCAATATGCAGCAGGATAATATGATGTGGTTAATTTTATAGTCCGCCATATGTATTGCTGTCAGAAACAGGCGGAACCGGCTGACCATTATCCCGAAGGAATTCTCAACGACTCTTCTGGCTCTTAGTTAAAAACCCTCCTCTTCAGGGTGAGGGTCCTCTGGCGGAATGGCCTCATCAGGTGCTCGCCCAGACCGAATGCTTCATCAGCAATAAAGACGAACAGGAGTCCTTTAACGTTGTCTGCAGCAGGTGGCAATGTCATTCCACCAGTCTGGAGACATTGATAGAACCCTGTCTGGGCGAAGACTCCTCCATCTGACATCCGGCCATTCTTCCCCACGTCCACATAGAGGAACTCATATCGTGCCGACACCACCCCCATCAACATTATACTATTAAAACCCTTATAATTGTAATAGTAAGACCCCGAATGGGGTGGTGGCACAATGTGGACGTGCTTCCCATCTATAGCCCCTCCACAGTTGGGAAAGTCTCAACGCTCGGCAAAATGGGAGGCCACAGTCTGCCATTCCTGTGGCATTGAAGGAAACTGTGGAGTCAAACCAGAAAAAAAATATTATTACTTTTGCACATAACACTGCAAGCTGATTAGACACAAACATTCTTGGCCAACATCAGTATAACATTTTTTTTAAGGAGTATTTAAATACAAAAATATAAGGCCCACTTATCAGATTCCTCACCCCCTCTGATGGCCCATTGTAAAAATTTTAAGGGGGGAGGGTTCGAGCTGAGTTTGGGACCTAAAAAAAGCCTCTGCCACTCTGTCTGAATTTAAGGACAACAATAACATTTGGACACATTTTAGGGGGTGTTTAGGGTAAAGCACTACAATGGAGCTGACAAAATACATTGTTAAGTGACTAGGCTAGGTGTATATGGGCCCAGGATAGCATGCTGGTAAGGTTAGTGAAGGCAAATATGCATGAAGGACAATAAAAAAGCATGAAAAGCTTACAGCATGCATGAGGACAAAGGGGACATTCACAGCATATTACAATCATGGTAATTAGGGAATGATGAATGAAATACAATACATTAGCAAACATTAAATACATAGAATGTTATGTTAAAGGATAAAACTTACCCTAATATAGTCCTTCTGCAGGACCTGAATAATAGCAGAACAGGTCTCTGGGATAATGATCCCCAGAGCCTGGGGGGAGATGCCTGTAGAGAACTTGAGGTCCTGCAGACTTCTCCATGATGCCAAGTACCGCAACATGGCGACTAGCCTCTGCACCAGAGTGATGGCTTGCCGCATGCAGGTGTCCAAAGGGCAGTGCCACAAACTGGAAATTATGTCCCTCTACTGAAAATCGCAGGAACCTGATGAGGCTGTACATGTTCTTGATATCGATGGAGGCTAAGAAGTCTCCCATCTGGTGCAAGGCTACTACCAAGCGGACTGACTCCATCCTGAAGGATTGGATTAACAGATATTGGTTCAGGGATCTTAGATCCAGGATTGGCCTTATGTCCCCTTATGTATGTTTGGTTTTAGAACCGTGAACAGGTTCAAATAAAACCCTGGGCCTCTTTCGGAAATCAGAACCTGTATGATCACTCCCTGATGTACTAATTGCTCTAGTGCTTGAAACAATAAGTTTCTTTTTGGAGGATCCGCGGATCTTAGATGGAATAAGACAAAATACTCCCATGGACCTATACGCAGATTTCAAGTAATAAAAATATTATTTTATTTTAAATTGATATAAAAAATCATCATCAAATAAAAAGCAATATCAAATAACAGAAAAAGGAGAAGGGGAGATACATCAACAAAGAGGGACAACAACAAGAGCTCTGGTGTGCACAAATTTTTGCAAAATGGATGTCCAATATGACTTTGACAATAAGCAGTACACAAACAATATATCTGTGGATGCTGCTGTTAAGGATAAACCCAACACGTTTCAATCTTAATATTATATTCAAGCTTCTTCAGGGGGATATGAACATCTTTGATAAAAAAGGGTGTTTATGGCCAGAGCAGAAACACAAAAAACATCACACCAGGGTGTTCTCATGTTGCTCAACCAAGGAGTGGGCAAGAAGTCTGATTCTTGTTTTACTATATGTAGGTGTCAGGTACAATGTAACAGTCTATCCAACGGGTCAAGACAAATGTCAGGTTGTGTGTTCATCACAAGATTGATGGTATTCACAGTGCCCCACCGTTATGGTATCCACATGTAGAGGCTGTCTTTCACCACATGATCCTATCCTGCAACTTTCCAATGTGACGTCTGCTTGCCTCTGCTTGAAAGACAGCCTCTACATGTGGATACCATAACAGAACCTCGTGCGCCATCTTAGAGCTATGGCGCATGCGCGGCTCGGTGTACACACAACATACTGCGTGGCAAGCCACATGCACCATGGCCGCCTAGTAGCCATGAAAGATCATGCACTCTAGCAACAGGAAAAAGCTACTCCAATTCAAACACCAGCAGCTAGCCCAAACTCCCCCCCCTGCGGTCACCGCTACACAGGTGTCCAGCCTTAGCTAGATTGATAGATTGTTACACACATGGGGCACCCCACAATAAATAAATAAGATGGGATTTCACTTACCCGTCCAGGTGCAGGGCAACCTTAGAAACCAAGAGCCCAATCTTCACCTATCACAATGGGTTCCTGGCACTTGAGGGCCTTCAAGGACTGGGTACCCTTTTCATGTTTTATGGTCCACTCCCTTGGACCTGTACAGCACCCTGCAGCAATGCCTTAGCTCTGTGGTGTCCAGGATTCCACTACGCAGGGTCCAGCGCCTGTCGGTCGCATTACAGACAGAACCTCGTAGGATCCTTGCGTCTTCTTTGCGAGGTTTAGGTACCATTTATCTTAGCATATAAGCTTGTTTCAAATGGATCTGGTCGGTCAATCCCTTGATTTATTTTAGAACCGTGCTGGGACTTTAAGACCTGGAACTCAAGAGAGCTCAAACAAATGTGCCCATCCACCTTGCAAACACTGGTAAAAAACTGGTAAGTACTTTAGTGTATGGGAGGGGTTACATAGGGGATCACTTCCTGTCTAAAGACCTTTGGTCTACCAGTGCCCATTCACCTGGAGATGAAGTATAACCCAGTAGGTAATGAATATTAGCCTAACTCTGTGCCCCATGATGTATGATAAAGAAAAAAGACATATTTTATTTGTGTACAGTGTCACAGGGCCACGCAATTGTCAATTAAAGTAACACAGTGCCATATCACAAAAAATGGCCTGGTCAGGAGGGGGGAGTAAATCTTCTGGAGGTCAAGTGGTTAACAGAACTTGAACTTTCACATTAAAAGAGTACAATTGATGACAGCTTAAGGAGAGGCTTCATTCCCCCCTCTACATCTCCAGCTCTTTGTAGAGAAGGAAGATCATTCTCTTTGGTCCTATGTGGATTACCATACATTTATAGTAACAAGGTCACAGTCAAAAATCACTACCTTTTGCTATTAGTGCCAGAGTTTTTCCAGAGACTCAAATAAGCTACCGTTTTTACAAAATTGGACTTGCCAGGGGCATATAACTTGGTGCGCATATGGGAGGTTGATGAATGGAAAACTGCATTTCGCACCTGATTTGGGCATTTTGAATACCTATAGCAATGCCTTTTAAACTATGTAATGCCCCAGCGACATTTCAACACTTTATCAAAAACATTTTTTGCAATTACTTGGACTTATTTGTCATCATGTACTTAGGTGACATTCTGATATTTTCAGCTTCTTGGGGGTCCATCGTAGGTATGGACAAGTCAGGAATTTGCTTGCACGACTTGGCCTATATGCCAAACTTGAAAAATGTGAACTCCAGAGCATCCAATTCCTGGGACTTATACTTTCCACAGAAGGTATAAAGATGGACCCCAGAAGATCTCCACCATTTTGGACTGGCCAGTGCCCACAGAGAAGAAGCGATACAACGATTTGTGGGATTCTCAAACTTTTAACGGAAGTTCATTAAGGGGTTCTCAGCAAATATTTCCCCTTTTACCCAACAGATGAAGCAATGCAGTTGTTTTCGTTGGTCCCCTGAAACTCAGTCAGTTTTTGAGACTCTAAAAGAAGTTTTAACTTCTGCACCTGTCTAAGGCACCCAGACCTTGCTCTGCCTTACATCCTGAAAGTGGACACCTCAGAAATAGCAGTAGGGGCAGTGCTGTCACAACGTCAAAGAGCCAAAGCATTGTTCTCATGCAAACTCTCTTTAGCAGAGAAGAATTACAATGTGGCGGGTCGTGAACTTTTGGCAATAAAAGCTGCTCTGGAAGAGTGGAGATATCGCCTGGAAGGGACAGTGCATCCAATATTCATTTATACGAATCACAAGAATCTAGAATACTTGAGAGCCGCAAAACGTCTGAAACCACAGCAGGCCAGGTGGGCAAGTTTTTTCCCGAGATTTGTTGTTCATATAACTTAAAGACCAGGATCAAAAAGCACAAAGCCAGATGCGCTTTTGCGCTTGTTCAGTGATGCCTGATAAATCCTCTACTATTCTGTCTTCAGGAATCTTTCTACAAATCAAGCAGTGATCAGTAGGAGTTTCACCACCTTCTGGGATGATGCTAAGGAATGGATTGTTATGGTGTGAAGATACTAAGTATAAAATTGATGCGCTTTAAATAAACAGTGCACAATATGCTGCTGCGACTAAGCTTAAATCCAGGAATAAAAAATGCATACATGTGAATAAAATAGATAAATAATTGTGGTGCTAATACATGTGTTAAAATTGCCAAAATAAATCTTCAAATTGGTGATGTGACAGTGAATATAAATAAAATAACAATGACACTCTGAGTACAATGTCCAGATAGAGATAAGTAGTGGGGGAAGTAAGCACCATAATTATTTATCTATTTTATTCACATGTATGCATTTTTTATTCCTGGATTTAAGCTTAGTCGCAGCAGCATATTGTGCACTATTTATTTAAAGCGCATCAATTTTATACTTAGTACTATTTGTTTGGTTATCTGATCACCCTATATTGATAGCAGCTTTAATTTACTGATTTTATTATAGCACTAACTATATTGGTTTATATATATTTTTTAGCACAATTTATTTATATCACACATATCTATCCACATCAGCGCTTGGTTTTTTTTCATTTTTATGGTGTGAAGATAAAATCTTTGTACCAAAAAACTTACTGTAGCAAGGTCCCGGGGCCCCAGAGGCATAATGGTAACCTCAAGGGTTAGGGATAGCTGACATCCTTCCTTGTAGAGTGGGTTACGGCATGGTGGGTGTGATGCAAGATGAAATGATGGGCGCTTAACTCGTCTCTTAACAGAACTGTGGGAGAGAGGGTTAGGGCCAGGACACCCTTGAGTAGATGCAATGGTAATTGGCAGACTCCAAGATTTCTATACTTAGACAGCTATATAGTGGAAGGCCTCCATCCAGATAACACTTCTGTATAGGTAGGACTGCTGTCTCCTATGGCAACTAATCTTGCAACAGTCACTAACTGTTGTTACATAACTCTTGGTAACACAGAACAGTCCTTTACTTATCTCACAGTATGTAGATCTTCACTCACTGAGCTCCCAGTTTCTCACTAGACTTCCAGATTCCAGTTGTCACTGGATCCCCTGAGTTCTTCACTGTTCCCGGCTGGTGAGAAGACTGCTCAGGTACTTGCTTCAGCTTACTCGCAGTAGTCTCCAGTAACAAGGTGGATGGGCCCTTAATGGTGACAGCTTCCCCTCTACCTCCGACCACAACTGGTTGCCCTGTCCGGCTGAACCTTTGCAACTTAGTTGGACTCCAATCCTGCAATCCCAAACCTACGCTGCTTCTCCCACTCCTGGATAGGCCCCAGGCAGCCTAGCAACCAGGTGTCCTTGGGATAGGCCTCGGGCTTCTGGCCTAGAAGCCCGGGTTGACATAATACATGTCCACCCAGACAGCCGTCCACAGTGGCACAGAACCCTGATCACCTGACTCCACCCAAATAAATAGGCTCTTCTAGCAGGCCAAGGAACTAAAAGAAACCCCCGCCAATTGGCTGAGATACCCCATCCATTTATGATCTGACCCTGCTAATCCCCTGTCAATCTAATGTCACCAGCTACAGGGCCACCTAGTGACAGAAAAGGTGCAGATATTCCAGAATTTAGGGAGAAATTAGTGGATCTTCTATCAATCAGCCAGGATAATTACTTCCTGGCAAACTAAATTTGTTAGCAACCCTGTCTAAACACCAGGGTGCTACATCACGAGTCACTGTTCTGGCTCTCTGCAATGATTATACTCTTGTGGAACATTTAGTAATTCATAAAACTGCCAAACTAGTACAGTGTACTTTTTGGTGGTTTAATCTGGAAAAAGATTGTAAAAAGTATTTTGAGGGCTGTGGCGCGTGTTTCTCAACTCCTGTCCTCTGGACCCACTAACAGGCCAGATTTTATGTATTTCCTTGTGGAGATGCAGACCAGAATACTGCAATCACTGAGCAGCAAATTATATCACATGTTATGTATTTCAGTTATCTTGCAAACCTGGCCTGTTAGTGGGTCCTGAGGACAGGAGTTGAGAACCACTGGTCTATATATACTGGCCTTTTTTTTTGTCATAGACCAGTTATTCAAAATGGCACACTGTGTACCTATGAAAGGCACACCATCAGCTTTGTTGAAGGGGAAATATAGACAAAGCTTTTTTGGCTAGACTTCTTCTATGGATCACAGGAGTGTAGTTAGTCCTGCACTCATGTGACCTGTTTTCAGCTGACAGGGGGCTGAAGCTAGCTGCCGGCTGACATCACAGAGCCCATCCAGGCTCTGAAAAGATCCTGATCCTATGGTTGGGATACTCTCAGAAGCATGGATTGACACCTGGCTCAGCCTTTCAGTGGTCTACTGTGAGCCTGAGCCAGCCGCTCCTGCCCCTTGCACAGCCCAGTGCCCCAGTGAGTGCTGGAAAGGCAGAGCAGAGAGCCGGTGACTGACATTTATGGGGAGAGGGGAGGGGAGAGATCAACGGGGTTTGATCATTCAGTTCTCACTGTACAGCTGGCATGGGACATATGCAATATTGGATCTGATCTAATAAATGGAATAGCCATTTTATTTATCAAACATTTATTTATGATTATAAAAACATTTATTTATGATTAAGCAGAAATATTGGATGCAAATGCTGTTAGAAGTCATATTGTGTTAAAAACTGTTGTGTTCAAATGCCATTTACACCTCCAGCTGTGAAGATTGCTATCTCCACCTTTTCCACAGACAGACACTGGAAGTGACAAGCCTATGTGCCCATGTATTCTGCATTTCAATCACAATTGGACTTCAAGGAAACTTTAGATAGATAAGGTCCCACCCATTGTAAAACAGATAAATTGTAGCAATTCTTATACATGCTTGTATAATAAATACATCTATTTTTCAATCTGGCTTCAGCAGTCCAAATGTTACTGAAATCCATGAGTTTTGGAGTTTCCCCTACAGATCGATGCTACATCCTCCTAGATGAGTATAAACATTTTTTTTTTATATAGAAAGCCATACTTCTCTTTTAAAGAGATTGTAAGATTGCATTGGGTTCCTGCTAATATCATGTCAGATTGAGGGGGCCAATTAACCTCGAGACTTTGGAAAGCTTGATGTGAGACCTTAAAGATTGAGTTGTCATCTTACTCGGCATATCACCCACAAACCAATGGCCAGACCGAGAGGACCAACCAGATGTTGGAACAATATTTATGCGGTTTTTCTTTTTCTCAAGATGATTAGGTGTCCATGCTGCCGTTAGCTGAGTTTGTTTACAACTCAAATCACTCTGCCACTAAGCAATCCCTGTTTTTCACCAGATATGACTTCCATTCATTATTCCATGATCTACACGACTCCCGAACGTTCAGTTCTAGCTGTTCAAGATTAAACAAACTTTTTTAGTTCTAATACCAATTTGTTACAGGGAACAATAAAAGTTTCTTTGATTAGAGAAGATGAGCAGAATTAATCCTGGAGCCTGGTGATCAGGTATGGGTGGCCACAACAAATCTTAAGTTGACTTGCCCTTCTAGGAACCTGGGGGCCTAAGGATGTGGGATCATTTCTGATAAAGAAGAAAATCAATGATATTTTCCATGAGTTAGTGTTACCAAATTCCTTTAAAATTCATCCTGTCTTTCATATGTTACATAGTTACATAGTTAGTAAGGTTGAATAAAGACACCAGTCCATCGAGTTCAACCTGAGCGAGTGTGGGTGCGTGTCTACAATTATCCCTATTTTTATTTAAGGTACCCATATAGAGCTGTGTCAATTTTTGCGCAGCGCGCCACACATATATCGCACACTCACATTTGTCCCTACCCTCAAGGAGCCCACAATCCAAGGTCCCTAACATTCATATACTAGGGCCAATTTTGGACAGAAGCCAATTAACCTACCAGCGTGTCTTTGGAGTGTGGGAGGAAACCGGAGTACCCGGAGGAAACCCACGCAGGCACAGGGAGAACATGCAAACTCCAGGCAGGTAGTGTCATGGTTGGGATTTTGAACCAGCGACCCTTCTTACTGCTAGGCGAGAGTACTACTCACTACACCACTGTGCTGCCCTTATGTAACACTGCTAAACTCTATGTCACCTGACCCAGTTCCTGAACGGAATACTTGTCCACTTGAACCAGTGACCAGTTAATGGAGAAAAAGAATATGATGTGGAGGTAATCGATAGATGTGTGCCCACTGGGCTAGTACTCAGGTTCAGTGCTGTCTTGTCTACAGCTTTCCATGTGTCCTGCGATTCTGTAATTCTGCATCCAAATCCTATTACTGACCTGGCTTGTCCTGACTTGAACTCCGCCTGCATTGACGCAGGCTTGTCCCCTGACCTCCACTATTGCCTGCTCCTATTACTGCTGCCCCATTGATCTGAAACTGACCCTAGCCATCATTCTGACTTTGCCATTGTCTATGTATCTGTACCTGATCCGCTTGCCTGTGTATGACCCAGCTTGCCTGACTTCGCCACTTCCTGCCTGCTACCAGTCTATGCCTTGTCTGTCTGCCGTGGCCAGTACCAGCCTGTTTCTGTCTGCTGCTTATCAGCTGCTACCCAGCTCATGCACTGCATTAAGGGCCACTGATGACTTCCCCTGCCTGGTGCGGATACCTCAAGACCTACAGGCACTTGTGTGACTCTGCACTCTTGTACCTCCTGTTCACTCTACCAGGGGCCCAGAGTCAGAGGTGTAAGAGAGACCTTCCTCATCATATCAGGCTCTTCAAACCAGGTACGTGACATTGATGCACTTGGGGGTAAAAATACGCATTCATCATACATTCTGGGTGTTCTGGTAGATCGCAGATTTAATAGCATGTAATACCAAGCTGCAGCTTCCAAAGCTAGCAATATATTTACTTGTTTTTAAAAAGGGACAGGTTCCAAGGAGATAAATAATTAGGATATTGTGGTATGGTGGATCTCAGCTATGAGGAAAGATTAAGAGAGAACAACTTTGGTTCACCTAAAGTGGAAATAAAGTTGTTGTTTAAACAAGTGGCTGACAAGCAGGGTATTTATGACAGAAGAGACCCTATGGGTCTCTACTGCCATAAATACATCCTTCTGCCTGTCAGCTGTCATGTTCACTGAGCCGTGCATGCGCAGCTCAGTGAACATTTACAGCCCTGATCGTCCCCGATCCATGCTGTGGGGATGTGATTTCTGTGCATATGCGTGGGGGTGGCATTATTGTGGCCTGGCCTATCAAATGGCTGAAGGCACAGGCCCCAGAAGGAAGACCAGGCAAAGGTTGAAGTGCCAGGGGCCCGCTGGATCGGTCCCAGTGCTGTTTCATAGTGGACTTTATGTCCGCTTTAAGAAGTGCTTAGGGAATATATGATCACCATGTATACATTTTCTGTTGATTGAACTAGTTGGACTTGTGTAATGCTGCGTACACACGATCGTAATTTCGGCCCGCAAAAGACCAATGAGAGTTTTGCGACAGAAAATGCGACCGTGTGTATGCTCCATCGGTCTTTTGCTGGCAGAAATCCAGCCAGCAAAAGATTGAGAGCATACTCTCAATTTGTCGGTCGGGAAAAGTTCTTATCCAAAAATGCGATTGTCTGTGGCAATTCTGACGTGCAAAATCCCTACGCATGCTCGGAAACAATTCGACGCCTGCTCAGAAGCATTGAACTTAATTTTCTTGGCTCGTCGTAGTGTTGTACGTCATCACATTCTTGACGGTCGTAATTTCAGCGAACTTTTGCGTGACCGTGTGTATGCAAGGCAAACTTGAGCGGAATCCCGTCGGAAAAGGCGTCATATCTTTTTCTGATGAGAAATCCGCTCGTGTGTACGCGGCATTAGAATATTATTCCAAATTCATAATTCGGCACATAGGTGTTATATTATATTCTTGGCAAGCTTTCAAAACATATTTGGTTTTATGATTAGTCATAATAAATATAGTATGTGTGAATGACCTTAATCAAATGTTCAGTAAAATAGATCCTCATCTAAAGCTGAGTATTGCTAGAAGTATCTGTATGTAGTAAGTTTAAGAATGATACATAAGGTATCTGGTATAGAATGTCAAGGGAGGTCCAGAATAAACAAGTATTTATGTAGTTAGAGGAATAATACATATTTGTTTATATCCTGTTAAGCTAGTTTAGTATAGTCTCAGTCATATAATAAGTATTAGTATATAATGTAGTTCAAGTTGGTAATATGTGTTCATATTAGTAGATGTTTGGTTATATGACTTTACATGATCAGCACATTACTACAAGTGTTACATGTGGGATTATCGATCAAACTCTATATATGACTCTCTGAGTTAGTATGTCCTTTTGTATAGCATATTGCTGAAGTTAGCAGAAATTAATGTGTTCCATACAATGTTCTAAGTTTTTGTGAGGTTATGACGTTCACATAACACGTAACATATAAAGCCAACGCTTCGATATTGAAGGTCAGACAGACAAACACACACACACGCACACACACACTAGGAGAGATGACACAGACATATTCACACGAAGACACTTTAAGGAGTTGGAACAGCTGAATTCTCCCAGAAGTCTAATGCCCCGTACACACGGTCGGATTTTCCGATGGACAATATCCGATCGGAGCGTGTTGTCGGAAATTCCGACCGTGTGTGGGCTCCATCGGACATTTTCCATCGGATTTTCCGACACACAAAGTTGGACAGCAGGAGATAAAATTTTCCGACAACAAAATCCGATCGTGTCAATTCCGACCATGTGTGGCCTGTTCCGACGCACAAAGTGCCACGCATGCTCAGAAGAAATTTCGACACGGGACAGCTCGTTCTGGTAAACTGAGCGTTCGCAATGGATACAGCACTTTCGTCAAGCTGCAATGTCAAAAATGGTTTAATACAGCGCACTCTCTTCTTCTTTATAATGTGACAAGAATATAGTAGTTTTGCTGCTCATATTCACACACACTTCTCACAAACTTATTTTGTTACTATTTATCTTGATTCCCTCAATATATTTTGATTTCTCACATCTGACAACATATTTTTTGATATATTTTTTGTTTTTTTTGCCTTTAATGTAGAATCTTTTTTTGTGTTTCTATTTTTTTTTTGGTGATTTTGATTTGTACTCCCGAAAATGTTTGTGTGTGTTTTTTGTGACAAGTTCCCACAACACCATTGATATGTTGTTCTATTTAATCTGTAGGAGATTGTTTGGTGTTGTTGTCCCTTGTTAATTTCACATTGTACTTTAGAAATGTACCTGAATACTCACCAACAAACTGTCCTTTTTGGATGAAAACACACACAAGAGAGTATAATTTCCCCAAAAATTTTTTATTAAGGGGTCACAACTATAAACAAAGAGGGAGGCAACGCTGGAGAAACTGCAGAAATTGGCGAAGCCTGGGACCCCCAGGGCAGACATCAATTATTTAAAAGCAAAATTGGTGGCCTGAGGAGTCCTTATCTTAGGGAGGGCAGTCTGGTCCAGAAGTCCCAGAGATCCGGAAAGCAGCAGATGACATCTATGTCCCCAGGCTGTGGTCATACGAGAGACTGCAGCTTCTGTCAGACCAGACTGAACCCAGGGCAATCACTCTTTGGTCTTCCTTCCACGCTTCCTTACAGGCTTTGGCTGTGGTGGTGGAGTTGTGGCAGCAGGAGGAGGAGGAGGAGGAGGATGGTCCATCTCAATGACATCCGTCTTGGGTGTCAGTTCCCCACTCTCCCCCTTACGTAGCACTTTATAAAGCAGGTCCTCACAGAGCCTGCGTTGGCCCTTCTGCATGCCCTGCAATTTTGTGGCAGCCATGCAGGCAAAGGCCTCTTCAGGACTGGGGAAGGCTCTGAGGGACGCAGAAGCCTCCTGGATCAGCCTGTATGCTGAATCCTGCACAGGACTGGGAGTGGCCTTCCTGGCCCTTTTGTATGGCAGGCGGAGGGGAGGAACCTGAGACTCAGTCAGGCTGCGACTGGTCCCAGGCTTCTCTTGGCTGACACTTAGCCCCACCTCCTCCTGGCTGCCACTAATCCCCGCCTCCTCCTGACTGCCACATTCCATAACCTCCTCCTGGCTGAGGTCTTCCTGTGTATCAAAAAGGGACATAGTTTTAGTATTTTTTCAATCAATCACACACAATTTTCACCTCCTGACTGCTGCAAATTCAATGTTAACAAATATAACAGACTATCCTTCTGAGCCCAGCAGTTTTCATTCTTGGCCCAATTTTGGGTGCCCACTACTGTCTATTGATATGTAAAACACTTTTTTTAATCAGCAATTAGTGATCAATAATAACATCTAGTAAACATAATTTCTTTATTGCCCAGAAATCTGTAGAATAATGCTATACCTGACTCCAGCTGGGCTCCTCCACTTCTTCCTGGCTGGAAGGCCCAGGTTGGACATCGGAAGCCTCAGCTGGGATGGAAGGAAGCATGGAAGGAAGAGTAGAGAGGGATTCCCTGATTTCAGTGTGGTCTGACAGAAATCACAGTCTCTCGTAGTACCACAGTCTGGGGACATAAACGTCATCTGCTGCAGCTCCGGACCTCTGGGAATCTGTGACCTTCTTGCGCTCCCTAAGATATGTGCTCCTCAGGCCACCAATTTTAGCTTTTAAATAAGGGATGGTTGCTGTGGGGACCACCGGCTTCACCAACTCCAGCAGTTTCTCCAGCGCTGCCTGCCTCTTCTGTTTATGGTTGTAATGTGGGTGTCTGACCTGCCACAGACAGGGCAGCTCTCTGTACTTGTCAATAAACAGGGGCAGGAAATTGTGGTCGTTGAACCCATCCATTTTCTTTGCAAGACACAACACAAGACAAACCCTAATGTCAGGCCAAACTCCCCTAATCTTGTTACAATATAGGCTTCCATTTCGAAGCAGTATAGGCCCAAGTTTAGATCCTACCTTCGTTAGCACGATCGGCGTTTCCGATGCTCCTTCCTCCGCTCACAGATCGTACGTAAGACAAACGTGTGTTACGCTTTATACACACTGCGCATGCGTATAACTCCGCCCGCCCCTGACGTTCTTTCTAGTCTATTCCCCGCCCCTTTTCATTCGGCGCAGCGGGGGAAGAGCACATGGCGGATAGACAGCAGGTGCGTGCTAATTGTAGCAACGAGGAGGAGGGGGAGGAAGGGCTGGAGCCTGAAACGTCCTGATCCAGAAGGAGATTTATGGACTCAAATATGTCCTTTGGGGAGATGTTGGAGATGGTGGACATCCTGAAGAAGGCCGACTATGACGGAAAGTATGGGCCTTACCCCAACCCCAATGTCCGAAAGGCCAAGATCATGGCGAAAGTGGTCAGGAGTCTGCACCGGAATTTCGGGGTACGACGATCGAAAGATCAGCTCAGGAAGCGGTGGTCGGACCTCAAATTACGAGAACATGAGCAGTACAGAAAGATCCGGAGAGTGCTGCAAAAAAGTAAGTAGTTGTGCTGTGTTCCTATTCTTTATGTTTATTACGTTCGTGCTGCTCCATGTGCTTTTAGGAACTGTTGTACAGTTTAAAATGGCAACTTTCATGTTCATGGGCACATTATTCGTTCGGATCACACATTTTTCTTTCGGACTCGAAAATACCATTGTTTAGGCCATATGCATTTGGCCACCATTTTGAGGCCCTATACTTGTCTTCAAAGAATTGGGTTGTGTAGATGGCTTTGTTACTAGAATGAAATGCAAACTAGATTCGGTGTAAGAAGAGGACACTGAGCAGCTGTTTTCAAATCTGGACACTGGAGCACTAGTGTGTGACCCCAGAACACCATTTTTATCAGGGGTGTATACTATAGGGGGGTCTCCATCTGTGAAGCTTGTACCAAACAGGTAAAGTATTGCAGGTTGACAAAGGGCATTTAAAAAATTACATCTTGGAACTCGGCTAAAATAGATAATTGTACCCCACTTCCAAGCAATGTTTCCTATTTATAGTTCTGCCATCAAATATCTGTGTGCTAATTATACCTTTTTTGTTTTACATAGGGGAGAAAAGACTCGGAGGACACCCCTCATCCGAGGAGACCAGAGACCCCCCACCGCTGGAAGAAGGTGAAATACCCCCAACTCAAGAAGAAGAGCAGGAGGAAGAAGAAGATGTGGTGGAGATTGGCACCACAATAGGTGAGTGTCTGCAACCACAGGCTCAGATAAGAGATGGATGGCGGCATTTTTTGGAAACAAAATTTATTTTGTGGTTCCTCTCTTTTTAGGTGATCGTGAGGTTGTGGATGAAGATCTTTTCACATCCGAAAGTGCCCAGATCCTGATCGGGGAGATCATGGGGTGTAATTTACAATTGGCAATCATCAAGCAAAACATCAATGATGTTATTCCAAAATATAAAAACATCATTGATGTTTTGGGGCGAGTTTAAAACCCCTCCAAATCACTTTCTTCTTTTGTGTGCTACAATGTGCGAAATGTTTTTGAGATTTTTCCCAAAGCCAAATTTGGAGGATGCACACAGTGTGTCAACATGTGCTATCTGCCATCACGGGAGATCAATGGATGCGTTTTGGGGGTGCAAGCCCTTCCTCAATAATAAAGTAGCGGTGAGGAAGGGGTTTCTCCCCCAAAACATGTCCCTTGATCCCCCGTGATGGCAGATAGCACATGTTAACATTGTGAAATTTGTGTGCATCTTCCAAATTTGGCTTTTCCTGGGGTGATTTCCCTCCAGCTGAACGCAATATCAAACACAGTTCCTAAATACTCATGTCTGATATTGCCTTCAAGTTCTACCAAATGTGAACTTTGTAAGATCAAGATTTGTGTCTTTTTTGTTGTTTTTACACAGGCGTGTTTTCTATAAAATGCACATTTTGATTTTGGATAATGGCACCACAAAAATTCGTATACAACAAACATGTTGTTTTGTCCGAAAAACCTTTGGTAAAAGCACATGTGATTGTGCTGGTATTAAAAAGATTGTTCATCAAGAATGTGTGGATTATTGTCTCAACGCTACAACATTTTTGGGGTGATGTAATTGTTGTTTTCTGTCAAAATGGGGGTTATTTCCTAAGGGCAAATCCACTTTGCACTACAAGTGCAGTTTAAGTGCAGTTGCAAGTGCACTTGTAGTGAAAAGTGTCTTTGCATTTAGTAAATAACAGCCAACAGTGCTTTGTATAAGGTTACACAATCACGCCATTTTCTGGACTCCACACATTTCTGTCAGGGTCAGCTCAAACAAACACAATGAGTAAATGTCCACAAAGAGTTTTTTTTTTTATTTCAAAAAGGCTTCACATATTGTCTGGCATATTGATAGCCCCCCTACCCGCAAAGAACTCCAGGTATCGTAACCGGACATCACGGGCACTCAGGGAGGGCAAGCCAGGACGTCTGCTTTCAAGCGCCGTCAGTGTTGATGGATTTTGGATTCCGCTCTCAGGCCCAACTGAGCCAGCATAGTTGGCAGAATGTTTTCTTAAAAAATTATGGAGAACACAGCACACAAGTATTATATGGTTCAGTTTATACTCCGCCATATGGATGGGTGTCAGAAATAATCGGAACCGGCTGGCCAGGATTCCAAATGTGTTCTTCACCACTCTTTGGGCTCCGGCCAGCCGGTAATTAAAAACCCTCTGTTCCGGGGTGAGAGTCCTCATCGGGAATGGCCGCATCAGGTGGTCCCCCAGCGAAAACGCTTCATCAGCAACGAACACAAATGGGAGACCTTCAACATTGTCCTCTGGAGGTGGCAAGTCCAAGCTGCCATTCTGGAGACGCCTGTAGAACTCCGTCTGGGCGATGATTCCACCATCGGACATCCGGCCATTCTTCCCCACGTCCACATACAGGAACTCGTAATTAGCCGACACCACCGCCAACATCACTATACTATTAAACTCCTTGTAATTATAATAGTACGACCCCGAGTTGGGTGGTGGGACGATGTGGACGTGTTTCCCATCAATTGCCCCTCCGCAGTTAGGAAAGTCCCACCGCTGGGCAAAGTAGGAGGCCACAGTCTGCCATTCCTGTGGCGTGGAAGGAAACTGTTGAGGAAAAAACAATAAACATTACTATTTTTTCACAGAAACATGGCAAGCAGATTAGACACAAACATTATGGGGCAACCTCCAGATAGCATTTATTAAGGGGAATTTAACAACACCAAAGTATAAGGTACACCTATCATATTCCCCCTCCCCCCTCTCATGGGCCATTTCTAACATTATAGGGGGGGGGACTCTTGGACAGGTAACCCTCTTCACTTCATTGAGAGATGAATGCCTAAATAATGGGTATTGCTTGGAACAGACCCTCCTTAGTTACACTATTGGCAGACCACTGGACAGGTAAGAAGTGTCATAATACAAAGATATAAATACACACTGTACACATTTGAGGACATTTGGACATTCTGCTATTACCTATCAAGATAATAATAGGATACAAAAACTTTAAACAGTACCATTGGAAATTATACAGGCAGGCCCTTGCACTACATGCTTTGGGGAATTCATCCATAAATCCGACCAGTAAAGAGATGGGTATAGTGTGTATGGGTTTGGCAAAGTCAGCAGATAGATGATTGAGGATACATAGAGAATTGGGATCAGCTGACTTAGCAGTTGGGGGGAGGGAGGGTTACAAAAAATTTGGGGACACCACAAAAAGAAACCTCTGGCACTCTGCCTGAATTTAAATCAAAAATAACATTACCAAACATTTTAGGGGGTGTTTGGGGTAAAGCACTACTATGGAGCTGAAAAAATACATTGTTAAGTGACTACATGAGGTGAATATAGGGCACGAGACACCATGCTGGGGAGGTTATTGAAGGGCAAATATGTATGAAGGACCTAAAATAATAATTACATAAAAATCCAGCATGCATGAGGACAAAGGGGACATTCACAGCATATTACAATCATGGGAATTAGGGAATGAGGAAAGAAATACAATATATTATCAAACATTCAATACAATCAAATGTGATATTAAAGGATAAAAATCTTACCTTCATATACTCCTTCTGCAGGACCTGGATGATGGCAGAACAGGTCTCTGGGATAATGATCCCCAGAGCCTGGGGGGAGATGCCTGTCGAGAACTTAAGGTCCTGCAGGCTTCTCCCTGTGGCCAAATACCGCAAGGTAACGATCAACCTCTGCTCCGGAGTGATGGCTTGCCTTATGCAGGTATCCTGCCTGCTGATAAAGGGGGTCAGCGAAGCCAACAAACGGTGAAACACTGGGTCCGTCATCCTGAGAAAGTTCCTGAAATCATCAGGATTATTCTCACGGATCAAAGGCATATGACAGAACTGGTCACGCTGAAGCAACAAATTCTTGGTCCATGAACTCCTCCCCACCCTGTTCATGGACTGGACTTGTGTCAAGGTCAGGACCCCAACACCAAGCTCCCGCACAGCACGAACTCTACGAGGAGTACGCATACGAAACATGGCTAGAAAACGGTCGGCTGCTCAGAACGAAGTAACAGAACGCACTGAAGAACAGCAAGGCCTGTGAAGAGCGAACTGAAAAACAGTAACGAACTAACAAGAATACAATGACTACTTAAAGTCACGCAGAACTTGCTGCACGCACTGAAGAGCAGATACAAACCCACAAGCACAAACTGAACGGCAGAAAACGGTCTGAAAGCCACGAGTCTGAAAAAGCGCAAATTGTCTCTCACCAAACTTTTACTAACACGAGATTAGCAAAAGGAGCCCAAAGGGTGCCGCACTTGGTTCTGAACCGGCCTTTTCTAGTCTCGTCGTACGTGATCGCGTGGTTGGCGATCGGAAATTCCGACAACTTTGTGCGACCGTGTGTAGGCAAAACAAGTTTGAGCCAACATCCGTCGGAAAAAATCCTAGGATTTTGTTGTCGGAATGTCCGAACAAAGTCCGACCGTGTGTACGCCCTATAAGAACGTAATTTCCTGCTTCTTTTTGGATACACAAGACAGCATGGAGACAGAAGGCAGCAGCCATGAAGCACATATGCTTTTATAAGCTTATTACAGCTTTATAACTATTTATTCTATTTCAGTTATTTTTACCTACACTGAACTGAATTATTATACTTTTTACATTGTATGTATGATGCCAGCTGTGTGTCAATAAACTCACACTTTGTTTTAAGTCAGTCTGACTATCAATGCTATTCATCCAGAAATGCCCTTGAGATACAAGAATATTACATATTGAATTTATTCTTCAACTTGTGTCTTTTTTAACCTGATTAACAATGAAAGTATGCAATTTGCAGGCAGTTGGCTGCTCTGTGCCTGGGAAGAGGAGCGGAGGAGGCAAAAAAATAGTTTATTGTTAGAATTTGCTGCCATCTGACTGCTGTACAGTTGGCAGGTGTCAGCCATTTCACTACCTCCTGTGCATGCTGTGGCTGTTTAGTGAAATCCCTCTGAAAAAAAAAGTAGATGTACCCTTACTTTGAATGGTGTCGCCTGATTTTCTTTTATGAAAGGGTATTGGTAGAAAAAAAAAAGGCTGCAAACAAATGGCAGCTTTGCGTAAGTCAGCAACAAGTGTATGCTGTGCCCCCCAAAATTAAAAAGGTCCTAGCAAAAAAAAAAAAAATTACCTCTTTAGAAAACACATAAACCCCTCTTTCAAAGAAGAGTGGGCAGCCTATGCCTGCAGAATTCTTAATTTACCTTTTGCTGCTGCCTGCCCTTTCACCAGGTCATAGAATTTCCCCCCCTCCAAAATTAAAATGATATACGTTGAAAAAAAAAAATTGTGGCTGTGAAAGTCCAGAAAACATCTAGGAAAAAATATGGCTCAGACTTTTGGCTATTGTATCAGATAATTTGGTAAAAAACAAGCTTGCAAACTGTAAAAATAAACTGTTTGTCACATTCTGATTTGTATGAAGTTGAGAGATTTAACATTATTTTTTACAAGTAAACTTTCCTTGTAGATCTGTTGTGGTTTCTACTTCCACAGTTCAATTCAGGCCTCTTACCACTGGATAAAAAATAATTTGCCACAGCCAAAAGTACCTGTCCTAGCACACCACCTACAATTGTTTAACCACTTGAGCCCCGGACCATTGTGCTGCCTAAGGACCAGAGGTCTTTTTCCAATTTGGCACTGCGTTGCTTTAACTGCTAATTGCGTGGTCATGCAATGCTGTACCCAAACAAAATTTGCGTCCTTTTCTTCCCACAAATAGAGCTTTCTTTTGATGGTATTTGATCACCTCTGCGGTTTTTATTTTTTGCGCTATAAATGGAAAAAGACCGAAAATTTTGAAAAATAATGATATTTTCTACTTTTTGTTATAACAAAAAATCCAATAAACTCAATTTTAGTCATACATTTAGGCCAAAATGTATTCGGCCACATGTCTTTGGTAAAAAAAAAATGTCAATAAGCGTATATTTATTGGTTTGCGCAAAAGTTATAGCGTCTACAAACTAGGGTACATTTTCTGTAATTTACACAGGTTTTAGTTTATGACTGCCTATCTCATTTCTTGAGGTGCTAAAATGGCAGGGCAGTATAACCCCCCCCAAATGACCCCATTTTGGAAAGTAGACACCCCAAGGAAATTGCTGAGAGGCATGTTGAACCCATTAAATATTTTTTTTTTGTCCCAAGTGATTGAATAATGACAAAAAAAAAAAAGTATTTACAAAAAGTTGTCACTAAATGATATATTGCTCACACAGGCCATGGGCCTATGTGGAATTGCACCCCAAAATACATTCAGCTGCTTCTCCTGAGTATGGGGATACCACATGTGTGTGACTTTTTGGGAGCCTAGCTTCATACGGGGCCCCGAAATCCAATCACCGCCTTCAGGATTTCTAAGGGCGTAAATTTTTGATTTCACTCCTCACTACCCATCACAGTTTCGAAGGCCATAAAATGCCAAGACAGCACAAAACCCCCCAAAATGACCCCATTTTGGAAAGTAGACACCCCAAGCTATTTGCTGAGAGGCATGGTGAGTATTTTGCAGCTCTCATTTGTTTTTGAAAATGAAGAAAGACAAGAAAAAATTTTTTTTTTTTCTTTTTTCAATTTTCAAAACTTTGTGACAAAAAGTGTACTCAGGAGAAGCAGCAGAATGTATTTTGGGGTGTAATTTCACATATTCCCATGGCATGTTTGAGCAATATATCATTTAGTGACAACTTTGTGCAAAAAAAAAAAAAAAATTGTCTCTTTCCCGCAACTTGTGTCACAATATAAAATATTCCATGGACTCGACATGACTCTCAGCAAATAGCTTGGGGTGTCTACTTTCCAAAATGGGGTCATTTGGGGGGGGGGGTTGAACTGTCCTGGCATTTTATGCACAACATTTAGAAGCTTTTGTCACACATCACCCACTCTTCTAACCACTTGAAGACAAAGCCCTTTCTGACACTTTTTGTTTACATGAAAACATTTTTTTTTTTTTTGCAAGAAAATTACTTTGAACCCCCAAACATTATATATTTTTTTTAAAGCAAATGCCCTACAGATTAAAATGGTGGGGGTTTATTTTTTTTTTTTCACACAGTATTTGCGCAGCAATTTTTCAAACGCATTTTTTGGGGGAAAAACACACTTTTTTAAATTTTAATGCACTAAAACACACTATATTGCCCAAATGTTTGATGAAATAAAAAAGATGATCTTAGGCCGAGTACATGGATGCCAAACATGACATGCTTTACAATTGCGCACAAACGTGAAGTGGCAACAAAATAAAAACATTTTTAAAATGCACAAACGTGCTGCGGCGACAAACTACATACATTTTTAAAAGCCTTTAAAAGCCTTTACAGGTTACCACTTTAGATTTACAGAGGAGGTCTACTGCTAAAATTACTGCCCTCGATCTGACCTTCGCGGTGATACCTCACATGCATGGTGCAATTGCTGTTTACGTTTGACGACAGACCGCCGCTTGCGTTCGCCTTAGCGCGAGAGCAGGGGGCGACAGGGGTGCTTTTTTTTTTTTTTTTTTTCTTTATTATTTTTTTGCTTTTTTATCTTATTTTTAAACTGTTCCTTTCATTTTTTTTTTATCATTTTTATTGTTATCTCAGGGAATGTAAATATCCCCTATGATAGCAATAGGTAGTGACAGGTACTCTTTTTTGAAAAAATTGGGGTCTATTAGACCCTAGATCTCTCCTCTGCCCTCAAAGCATCTGACCACACCAAGATCGGTGTGATAAAATGCTTTTCCAATTTCCCAATGGCGCTGTTTACATCCGGCGAAATCTAAGTCATGAAATGCTCGTAGCTTCCGGTTTCTTAGGCCATAGAGATGTTTGGAGCCACTCTGGTCTATGATCAGCTCTATGGCCAGCTGGCTGAATCACCGGCTGCATTCTCAGGTTCCCTGTTGAGACAGGAGAGCCAAAGAAAAACACGGAAGACGGTGGGGGGGGGGGGGCATTCCCTCCCACGGCTTGTAGAAGCAGTCTAGAGGCTAATTAGCCGCTAGGATTGCTTTTACATGAAATCCGACCGCTGGCTGAAAAGAATGATACCAAGATGATACCTAAACCTGCAGGCATCATTCTGGTATAACCATTCAAAGTCGTGAATGGCGTACCTGAAGACAAAAAAATGGTTAACAATAAAGCACAGTAAACGGTAAAGTATAAAAAATTGCATAACTGAAAAGCAAACATGATAAAACATAATAACAATAAAACATTGCAGAATAGAATACAGTAAAAAAGAGCAGAACAATAGAGAGAGAGAATAGAGAGAGAGAGAACAATAAAACAACAACTATTTTTTTTTATTTTATATATTTTTTTTTTACACTTTTTTTGTAACTAACTTTTATAACTGGAACCGGTTCCAGGTTCGGGTCTCTCAAAATGCGATGGCATCTTGGGAGACCCTGTGAAAGTGTGCCTAGTCTGTGCAATGCTGTACCCTACGCTAATACGCAACTAGTGAATGGTAGCGTTCAAAACATTCACCAATGCAAAGACCAGGATTGTCAGGACAGGAGGGACAATAATAGCGGGTGTCACGTCTATATCCGCGCTTGCTGCAGGCACAACATCTTTTTTGGGGGTGTTCGTTGGGTAGGGGTACTCGGGAGGACATAAAGAAAATGCCTCTCATGCAGCCGACTGCATTTGGTTGGGGATGTGAATGGAGGAAGTACGGGCGCTGCAGAAGCGGTGGGTTCCCAATTAGGATTGGCGAATGCAGCAGGAAGGGCACTATGGGCACGACAGGCCTGTGTTTGTCTTTTTGGTGGCAGCGGGACACTACTTGTGCTTGCCACCTCACCAGCTCGAACTGCACTTATGGGACTCGCCACATCACCACGTGTTACTGCAGTGCTGGTTTGACTACGACAGGGGTGTACTAGGCCGCTGGTGCTTGCCAGTTCACCAAAACGCTACCAAAAAAACTGTTAGCGATCGCAGGGATCAGGCCTGACTCTGCAAATGCTGCAGTTATGCGTTTAGTGTTTTGTAAGTGACAGTGATCAATCGATACTGCACTTGGGTGGGCTGGGATGGGCCGGGCGGAGGGGCAAAACGCAGGTGCTAGCAGGTATATGGGCTGATCCTGCTAACACTGCGTTTTTGGGAACCCTAAACTGCTGGGGACGCCAGTATAGATCTGATCGGATCAGATATTGATCCGTTCAGATACTATACCACTAAGGGAGGCGTATGCTGCGTGCGTGGGTATTAGCGGTACTGGCGCTAACCTGACGCTGCCTGGGGCTGGTGCTTGCCAGTTCACCAAAACGCTACCAAAAAAACTGTTAGCGATCGCAGGGATCAGGCCTGACTCTGCGAACGCTGCAATTATGTGTTTAGTGTTTTGTAAGTGACAGTGATCGATCGATACTGCACTTGGGTGGGCTGGGCTGGGCCGGGCGGAGGGGCAAAACGCAGGTGCTAGCAGGTATATGGGCTGATTCCGCTAACACTGCGTTTTTGGGAACCCTAAACTACTGGGGACGCTAGTAAAGATCTGATTGGATCAGATATTGATCCGTTCAGATACTATACCACTAAGGGAGGTGTACGGTGCGTGCGTGGGTGTTAGCGGTACTGGCGCTTCCCTGACGCTGCCTGGAGCTGGTTCTTGCCAGTTTACCAAAATGCTACCAAAAAAACTGTTAGCGATCGCAGGGATCAGGCCTGACTCTGCGAACGCTGCAGTTATGTGTTTAGTGTTTTGTAAGTGACAGTGATCGATCAATACTGCACTTGGGTGGGCTGGGCTGGGCCGGGCGGAGGGGCAAAACGCAGGTGCTAGCAGGTATCTGGGCTGATCCCGCTAACACTGCGTTTTTGGGAACCCTAAACTGCTGGAGACGCTAGTATAGATCTGATCGGATCAGATATTGATGCGTTCAGATACTATACCACTAAGGGAGGCGTATGCAGCGTGCGTGGGTGTTAGCGGTACTGGCGCTAATCTGACGCTGCCTGGGGCGACGCATATCACCGCCGGGCGATCAGGGGGCTAAACCTTTATTCGGTAATAAACGGCGGGTGCCCTGACACTATAAAAAATAAATGAACTAACCAGCGTCACCCATAACGGTTATACAGTGATCAGTGGTGAAAGGGTTAACTACGGGGCAATCAAGGGGTTAAAACATTTATTAGGAAGTATATGGGGGTCCCTGTCGCTATAAAACGCTGACGGCGAACCTAAATATTTACTTCCCTAACTAGCGTCACCAGCGACACTAATACAGCGATCAGAAAAATGATCGCTTAGTAACACTGGCGACAGGGGGTGATCAAGGGGTTAAAACTTTATTAGGGGGGGTTAGGGGGGTACCCTAGACCTAAAGGGGGCTAACCCTAACTGTCCTAACACTGTAACTGTCACAAACTGACACCATGCAGTAATCAGAAAAAAAAACAAAAAAAAAACAAAATACTGCTTGGTGTCAGTGTGACAGGGAGGGGGAGGGGTGATTGGGGGGTGATGGGGGGGGACCGGGGGGTAAAGGGGGGTGTATTGTGTGCCTGGCATGTTCTACTGTATGTGTGTGTGTTGTGCACTCACATAGATGTCTTCTCTCCTCGGCGCCGGAACGGAAAATACCGAGCCGAGGAGAGATGACATCATTTCCTTTGCTGCTGTTTAGCATACAGCAGCAAAGGAAGATTCTGATTGGCCGGCGGCGATCGCGAGGGGTGGGCCACAAACGGATGGCCTCCCCCTCATCTCCGATCACCGGGGGACAAAAGAGGACCGCCTCTGGCACCGGGGGGGGGGGTCCGATCGGACCCCCCACCCGCGGGAGGCAGATCACATACATCTACGTGATTTTGCCTGCCCGTGCCACCTTGCCGACGTATATCGGCGTGAGGCAGTCCTTAAGTGGTTAAATCAGTTAGATTGGGATGATGCTGTTAATTGGCTCTCGTCTGAGAATGTAGTCTTTTTTTAGTGAGCACTGTGGAGACCAAGTTACTTGGTTTTCTTTTTGTATTTTTGTGATCTGTTAGCCCTGGTTTACATTGGAGCGATTTGGCATGCGACTTGACATGCCGCACCGATTCTCAAAAGTAGTTTCTGTACTACTTTTGGCGACTTTGGGTGTGATTTCCATTGACATCTGTGCAGAAACCCACACTGATGTCTCTGAAATCGCCCCCGAAGTCGGGACTGACATGCGGGAATGAAATCTTGTGAGTTCAGCTGAACTCCTGCAATTTCATTCCTGCTGTCAGTATGAATCAGGGCTTAGAGAGATTTTGTTTTTTCTACCCTAGTGTTCTCTAAGCATGGAGTGTATTATCTCTATCTCTGCTCCTCTAGATAAAATTCTGTGTTAAGGATATTTGATACCTGTTCAATCAGCAGGCTTGAGGGTCCTATTGATACATGCTCAGAGAGATATTAAGTATTTGATGCACTTCCTTGTAAAAGTTGATGTAATACCTGTCTTGTCTCAAGCCTTATGGCCTAGTAATGTGACAAGCTACAAGTATCTCCTCACCTTGGAGGAATCCTTGAAGATATTGGACAAATACCTGGAGTGCAAGCAGTTTGCATTCTGGGTATTTGTCACTGGGAGAAAACTGCCCTAAATGAAAGTATGGCTAGGTGCACCATCCAGCCCTGTCTAGTCAGCTGTCAGCTTCTCATAGAGTTTAATAGGCTGGCTAAAGCAGAGCTGGACGATGCACCTGTGTCCTTTGCTTGCACTAAATGCCTGAGGCCGGGTTCACACTTGTACGACAAACGCTTTTACATTTGGAGATCATGTTGCATGACATGTGAAAATCAATGTTTCCCTATGAGAGCTGTCCTAACTGGACCGATACAAGTTGGTCTGACTTTGAAAATGCTCCCTGCACTACTTCGGTCCGACTTTGATCCTACTTCAGCCATTCAATATCACTGAAGTCAGGTCAAAGTCGGATCGGGGTCTTAACTGATCCGACTTTGGCATGCGGCTTGTGCTCTGATGATCTTGAAGGGGAACCCCACGCTGTTTTTTTGGCGTGGGGGTTCCCCTTAAAATCTATACCAGACCCTTATCCGAGCACACAGCCCAGCAGGTCATGAAATGGGGTTGGGAATGAGCGAGAGCCCCAACTTCTGAACCGTACCAGGCTGCATGCCTTCAACATGGGGGGGTGTTTTGAGCCACCCCAAAGCACCTTGTCCCCATGTTGATGATAACAAGGGCCTCTTCCCGACAACCCTGACCGATGGTTTTGGGGGTGTGCAGGCGGGGGGTTTATCGGAATCTGAAAGCCACCTTTAGCAAGGGCTCCCAGATCCCGGCCCCCCACGCCATGTGAATGAGTATCGGGTACATTGTACCCCTAGCCATTCACCTAAAAAAAGTGTCAAAAATAAAATACAGTACACAGGTTTTTAAAGTAATTTATTAAGGCAATCACGGCGTCTCTTCTGGGGTCACGGTGACTCCGCCCCATGTCAATATAAGTAGTGGCACACCACGCACCTAACATTACAGTGGGAGAGAGCGTCGAGTCAACATCGGAAAAAGAACAGAGGAAGAAGACGGTGGAGAAGACCCGGCAAAAAAGAGAGAAGACAGCAGAGAAGACCTGGCAGAGGCAGAAGACAGCGGACAGCAGAGGCAGATAACATCAGCGGAGGAGGCAGAAGAGCCGGAGAGGGGGAGAAGAAATCGGAAGATACACCGTAGCTGCCCTAATAAAATTATTTAAAAAATCTGTGTACTGTGTTTTTTTTAGGTGGATGGGTAGGGGTACAATGTACCCCATACTCATTCACATAGGGTGGGGGGCTGGGACCTGGGGCCTCCTTGTTAAAGGGTTCTTCCAGATTCCGATAAGCCTCCTGCCTGAAGACCCCGACAACCAATGGCCAGGGTTGTCGGGAAGAAGCCCTTGTCCCCATCAACACCAAGCAAAACCCCCCCCATGTTGAGGGCCTGGTACGGTTCAGGAGGAGCGGGGGGCGCTTGCTTGTCCCCACCCCCTTTCTTGACCTGCCGGGCTGCGTGCTCAGATAAGGGTCTGTATGGATTTTGGGGGGAACCCCACGCAGTTGTTTCAGCGTGGGGGGATCCCCTTAAAATCCATGCCAGACCTGTGGGTCTGGTAAGGTCTTGGAGAGGGACCCCATGGCGTTTTTTTTATTTGACGTGGAGTTTCCCCTAAAGATTCATACCAGACACAAAGTGCCTGGCATTGTCGTGATCAAAGTTGGATCCCCGTTCTTTGAAGTCGGATGGATGTCGGACCCCGTTCTTCTGCTGTTGAGGTGCAAGAACCGCAGGGCTCTCGTATGGAGCAGAGAGCCAGTACTAGTGCTGCTCATCCTTCTGGTGAACTGCTAAGCACCAGCGGCCTAGTACATCCTGGTCGTACATCCAGCACTGCAGTATCACATGGTGATGTGGCGAGTCCCATAAGTGCAGTTCAAGCTGGTGAGGTGGCTAGCACAAGTAGTGTCCTGCTGCCATCAAGAATACAAAGACAGGCCCGTCGAGCCCATAGTGCCCTTCCTGCTGCATTTGTCAATCCGAATTGGGAGCTCACCACTTCTGCAGCACCTGCACTTCCCCCATTCACTGGCCAACCCAGAATTCAGATGAAACAGTTGATTTTTATTCACTGTTTTTCACTGAAGATCTCTATAGATCTGTTGTGGACCAAAGCAATTTGTATGCTGGTCAATTGATTGCCACTAATCCCCAGTTGGTCCTTGCCAGAGATTAGATACCTATTACGGTTTCTGAATTTAAGACCTTCTTGGGCCTATCCCTCCTCATGGGCGTAATTCAAAAAAGTGAGTTGCGGTCATATTGGTCAACTGACCCAATTCACCATATGCCCGTGTTCTCTGCCTCCATGACCAGGACAAAATATGAGCAGATCTTGTGGTTCATGCATTTCAATGACAATGAACTCATCCTTGGTGGAGGTGGAGGAGTGATTTGCTCCCAACATTAGGGACGGATTGCCCCCATGCTTCTGCATATATTTTTTCTAGGCACAGATTGCGTTAAATTTTTTTTTATTTTTAATAGGTTTTATTGTATTTGCTTTGCAGGTATGGTATGTCTTAATGTTATAGTGTAATGTTACTTTGTTTTATTGTTAACCATCATTTGCTTAGCAGGTATGCCATTCAGCTGCAGCACTGATTTATTTATCTTGACAGCAACACCGTTTGCTCTCACGATACGTAAATCAGCGACTCCATCGCTGTAGAAGGTGATTTCACCACCACAGTTAAAAAAAAATAGTGCATGTATGCCCATCATTAGAAGTGGGTGAATGAAGGGTGGTATTCTAATGATGGGAATACCCACTGATAATCTCTTTTTTTTTCGTTCAGCCCTCAGGCTGCATGAAAAAAAAGAACATTACAATATATGCCCAACAAGGACCAGCAACGTACTGGTATGTTGCTGGATTATCAGTGGTTATAGTAGAATGATGCCTGCAGGTTTAGGTATCATCTTGGTATCATTCTTTTCAGCCAGCGGTCAGCTTTCATGTAAAAGCAATCCTAGCAGCTAATTAGCTTCTAGACTGCTTTTACAAGCAGTGGGATGGACGCCCTCCTCCTCCCACCTTCTTCCATGGTTTTCTTGGGCTCTCCTGTCCCAATAGGGAACCCGAGAATGCAGCCAGTGGTTCCGCCAGCTAACCATAGAGCTGGTCGGAAACCAGAATGGCTCCAATTATCTCTATGGCCTAAGAAACCAGAAGCTACAAGCATTTAATGACTTAGGTTTTGCCAGATATAAACATCGCCATTGGGAAATTGGGAAAGCATTTTATCACACCGATCTTGGTGTGGTCAGATGCTTTGAGGGCAGAGGAGAGATCTAGGGTCTAATAGACCCTAATTTTTTCAAAAAAAGAGTACCTGTCACTACCTATTGCTATCATAGAGCATGTTTACATTCCCTGAGATAAAAAAAAAATTATAAAAAATAAGAAAGGAACAGTTTAAAAATAAAATAGCAAAATAAATTTAAAAAAAAAGCACTCCTGTTCCCCCGCGCTCACGCGCAAAGGCGAACGCAAGCGTCGGTCTGGTGTCATATGTAAACAGTAATTGCACCAAGCATGTGAGGTATCACCGCGAAGGTCACATCGAGTGCAGTAATTTTAGCAGTAGACCTCCTCTGTAAATATAAAGTGGTAACCTGTAAAGGATTTTAAAGGCTTTTAAAAATGTATGTAGTTTGTCGCCGCAGCACGTTTGTGCGCTATTTTAAAGCATGTTGTGTTTGGTATCCATGTACTCGGCATAAGATCATCTTTTTTATTTCATCAAACATTTGGGCAATACAGTGTGTTTTAGTGCATTACAATTTAAAAAAGTGTTTTTTTCCAAAAAATTGCTTTTGAAAAATTGCTGCGCAAATACTGTGTGAAAGAAAAATTGCAAAACCCACCATTTTAATCTGCAGGGCCTTTGCTTTAAATATATATATATATAAAATAAAATCATAGAAAACAAATAATCAAAAACTCCCGATGCCCAAAAGAGTCCTCTAATCACTTATTGCAGCAGCGCTATGTGTCAAGTTGGTCCAGACACATGAAAAAAACATTAATGATTAAGGAGATCCAGGAAAGTTCAAGGATAATCACCACGTGCAGGGGACATCTCCCCAATGAAATTACACTCACCAAAAAGACAGCATACATAAGCCTTTATGATAACCACTTTCCTTCTCCTTCCATCCAACCACCAGATGTCAGTCATATTCTTAGTTGATACCGCATTGCATATGGGAGGAATAAAATAACCATATAGTGTGATATTGCTAAAACAATTTTATTCAAACTTTCAAAAGTATTCCCCCTTTGTTAACATGCGTACCAGATATGCAATAAAAACGAGCATTTGTTAAAAGTGCACTGTGCCTGCTTATCCCGTCTCCCGGGAGGTCCTCTGGAATGTTTACTGGATACAGGAGCCAGCCTACTTCCTTGTTCCTCTCAGGTGCGTGGAACGCACACGTCACTTCCGGTGAATTACGTCCCTGATGCGTTTCGTCACTTCCGGACGTCGTCTGAGGGCGCAATTCACCTTCTGAATAGCCAGTATTTATGTAGGTGACAATTGCGCCGGCCAATCATGTAAGACCTGCTGACCGGACCACACCCCACATGTGATCATGCCCTGAGAGCTGTCAGCAATGGGGGATACAAGCTTAATCACACCATTGGCTTGGCTGAATACTATTGGCCACCGCAACATTGTCATCACTGGTTATAAAATGGAAGCTGACACATCAAGCCGTTACTGGAGTCGGCATTATCATATGTAATTTTAGCAAGCGGATATGTTTTTTTTTGTGTACAAATTACAGTGTACTGTCCGCTCACCGCAGGATAATGTGCATCCTAAACCTGATCGCGGCAAGCGTGTCAATCTGGTGAGATGTAATTGTATCCCGTATACGGATGCCCCATATTCTACTAACAGCATAAATACAGATATATTCTGTAAACATGCATGTAAAATATCGAACACAATCCACGGGTATTGTTAAAAATTGCAGCACTATTGTTAATAATATCAAGCTGCCCTAACATATAAATCTTATATGGCAAATATAGATACCAATACACTAATAAAATTATCTACAATTAGAGTATGACCTACTTATAGAAAACATACGATAAATATATAGAATAATAAATATAAAAATATATAAAAACTTATATATAAAAACACAAGACACAAAATCATAAATATCACTTCAATTCTGACACTCTATCTAAAACTACTTTAAAACTCTGTCTAAAAACCACTTTGACTCCGTATAACACAGAATCTTGTAATTCTATATGCTGGTCAGTGTTACATGTCGCTACTTAGAACCCCTAAAACCCATTATGTGTCACTGATCAAGCAATTTATGTCCAGCTCAATGTTGAGACCCCTGGGGGAGAGCACATCTACAGAATGAATACACCGAGTCTCACGTTTAGATAATTTGTGAATGCGATTCATACCTCGCCAGTGGGTTTGTAGATGCTCCACCCCCCAAAATTCCAGCCCCGCTGGATCCCTGTTGTGTTTCAACTTAAAATGCAATGAGACATTGTGGTCTTTGTAGCCAATTTTAATGTTGTTGATATGCTCAGAGATTCTGATTCGTAGCAGTCTCTTCGTGCGGCCTATATAAATAAGACCGCAAGGGCATCTGAGGGCATAGACCACATACGTGCTATTGCACGTTATAAATTGTTTAATGTCGAAAGAACGATCATTGACGGGTGACACATAATTTTCAATACCCCTCAGTGGTCTAGCGACGTCTCTGCATGCTTTGCATTTTCTGCAAGCAAAGAATCAGTTTTGATCCCAGAATGACTGAGGGCAGTCAGGAGGGTCTATAACTTTTTTTACCACTTTATCACTAAAATTTGTGGTTTTTCTATAGATGAATTGAGGTGTAGGTGGGAGTACAGTAGTGAGTTTCTTGTCCATTAGGAGTATGTGCCAATGCTTTTTAAAGATCTCCTCCACTTCCTTATACTGAGAATGGAATTAGGAAATGAAGCCCCATTCATTACTACGGTTTTTCTTATTCCTCCAGGGTGCATCTGAACTCCCCTGAACCATCTCTTGTAAACACGATGTTCTTGGTAGGGCTGCTACTTCTTCCACCACTTTTTTGAGAGTCTCAGGTTTGTACCCCTTAGCTTCAAACCTCTCAGTTAAGATTTTGGACTGCATAAAAAATTCTGCTTCTTCGGAGCAATTTCTTTTTTACTCTCATGATTTGACCCTTTGGAATATTTTTGAGCCATAGGAGATGGTGACCACTGGAAATGGGTAAATAACTATTCCTATCGGTTTTCTTAAAAAATACCTTTGTTTCTAATTTATCATTTTGTCGATAAATGGTCACATCAAGGAAATTAATGGTATCTCTATGCCAATTAGAGGTCAAGACTATATTGTTCTCATTCCGATCTAAAACTTGTAAAAATAATTCTAATGACTCTGGTGATCCAACCCAGATAAAAAACAGGTCGTCAATGAATCGTTTATAAAAAATCAATTCAGGACATTGTTCTCTGAAGATGATTTTATCTTCCCACTCAGCCATAAAGAGATTTGCGATGCTGGGCGCGAATTTCGCGCCCATCGCAACACCTCTCCGCTGTGTATAGAAATTCCCACCGTACCAAAAGTAATTGTGACTGAGGCAAAAATCGAGAGCATTTCTTAAAAAAAACTTTTTGATTATGGGGAAGGTCATCTCTTCGAGATAAAGCCCAATTTAGCGCCAGCAGGGCATCGTCATATTGTATAATAGAATACAGAGATGCAACATCTGCTGTAACCAAAAGGGCCTGTGGTTTATCCGTTAGATCAATATTTTGTAAACAGTTCAAGAAATTTTTTGTGTCTCTGAGGTATGAGCGAGTACACATAACGCTCTTCTGCAGGAAACAATCTAAATATTGGCCCATTCTAGCAGACACAGATCCAATGCTGTTTACAATGGGTCTTGCTGGAGGGTTGGTGGGGTCTTTATGAATCTTTGGCAGAGTGAATAGTGTAGGTATGCGACTGCTCAGAGGTACTAATAATCGCTTCTCTTTCTCTGTCAGGACCCTACTGCGAGTGCCCATGTCAACCAAAGTTTTTAATTGGTCCTTATAGGATTGTGTTGGATCCTTGTTAAGAGGTTTATATGTTTCCTGATCCGAAAGCATATCCATAATTTGGTTATAATTTGATATAAGTCCTTGGGGAGAATCACCACACCTCCTCCCTTGTCGGCTGGCCTTATAATAATATCCTTTCTTTCCTCCAACAATGTGATGCCTTCACTGATATGTCTCATGTTCACCTCCTTGTTCGGTTTAATCTGTTCCAAATCCCGTAGAATCAATCCCTTAAACACCTCTACTTGGTGATTTGGATTGTTGAGAGGATTGAAAAGGGATTTGTTTTTTAGGCCACTATTAAACACTCCATTTGATTTTTTGATTGTGGTAGTAGTAGAGGAATTACATCCTATAAAATATTTTTTAATATTTAATTTCCTGATGTATTTGTGAATATCGATGAACACATCGAATTTGTTAATAGGTTTCTTAAGACCACATTTTAAGCCCAAATTCAAGATGTTCAATTCCTTATGCGTTAGTTTTGCTTTGGACAGGTTAAAAATGCCTCCTACTCCGATACCCTTCTTCTTTTTTTGGATTCTAGATCCTGCCCTACAGCCTCGATATTTCCTTTTGAGGGGGCAGTGTGTTGAGGATGGTCCTTCTTTTGTTGCGGGTACTGTTCCTTCCAGTGGGGGATTTTTTGGAGATTCGCAGGTGGCGGGCCCCTGAACTGAGTCAAGGGGTATGGTGACCTGTACGGAACTGGGATCTGGGAGTGAGGTGGAGGCCTCCCTCTGCGTGAGGATTGTCCCCGTCCCCTCCGTTGGGACCCCCTTCCTCTCCCTAAAAAAGGACGGGATTGGGGTTGGTTAGAATAATAATCCTGGTTCATCGGATATTCCTGCAATGGCTGAAATCTGTTGTAAACAGGGATATCAGATTGATTGGATTGATGGTATTGCTTCTGGTTATTAACTATTTGTTTATTATTCCTTATTCCCCCTCTTCCTCTTCTCCCACCCCTTTGAATTGGTGTAGAAAATCTGGGGGAACTTGGTGTTTCATCCATACATTCATTATCATAAATGTATTGATTCATTGGTAATGACATAGGAATAACTTGGTTTGGTGCTTGTGAGGAGCCCTGTAATCCTTGAGCAGTTTGTTCAATCTGCTCTTTATTACTGGGAGCTTGCTGCCAGGCATATATACAATTGGTTTTAAAGTCCTCCAAATCTCTGTGATATTTTTTGATTTTCTTCTTTTGTGTGTTTCTATCTACCTTTTCTAGTCTTTTTTGGACTTTAGTGTTAAAATCGATGATTAGTTGACTGTCTTTGATTGGCTCTAATTGTTGCTGTAGGTCAGTAATTTTTAACTCTATATTCGCCATTATACGTCTTTTTCTCTGGAGTACTAGTTCTTGCAATTTGTAACTCACTCCATTGAAAAAATCTAACCACTCCTGAGCTGAGCCCTGGTCTTCCAGACCATATTGAGGGGCAATGTCCCACCTCAGACTCCTAATAATAATTTTATCTTTAATGTATTAAGTGGTGGAAGAAGTAGCAGCCCTACCAAGAACATCGTGTTTACAAGAGATCTTTCAGGGGAGTTCAGATGCACCCTGGAGGAATAAGAAAAACCATAGTAATGAATGGGGCTTCGTTTTCCAATTCCATTCTCAGTATAAGGAAGTGGAGGAGATCTTTAAAAAGCATTGGCACATACTCCTAATGGACAAGAAACTCACTTCTGTACTCCCACCTACACCTCAATTCATCTATAGAAAAAACACAAATTTTGGTGATAAAGTGGTAAAAAAAGTTATAGACCCTCCTGAACGCCCTCAGTCATTCTGGGATCGAAACGGATTCTTTGCTTGCAGAAAATGCAAAGCATGCAGAGAAGTCGCTAGACCACTGAGGGGAATTGAAAATTTTGTGTCACCCGTCAATGATCGTTCTTTCGACATCAAACAATTTATAACGTGCAATAGCACGTATGTGGTCTACGCCCTCAGATGCCCTTGCGGTCTTATATATATAGGCCGCACGAAGAGACTGCTATGAATCAGAATCTCTGAGCATATCAACAACATTAAAATTGGCTACAAAGACCACAATGTCTCATTGCATTTTAAGTTGAAACACAACAGGGATCCAGCGGGGCTGGAATTTTGGCGGGTGGAGCATCTACAAACCCACTGGCGAGGTATGAATCGCATCCGCGAATTATCTAAACGTGAGACTCGGTGGATTCATTCTGTAGATGTGCTCTCCCCCAGGGGTCTCAACATTGAGCTTGACATAAATTGCTTGATCAGTGACACATAATGGGTTTTAGGGGTTCTAAGTAGCGACATGTAACACTGACCAGCATATAGAATTACAAGAATCTGTGTTATACGGAGTCAAAGTGGTTTTTAGACAGAGTTTTAAAGTAGTTTTAGATAGAGTGTCAGAATTGAAGTGATATTTATGATTTTGTGTCTTGTGTTTTTATATATAAGTTTTTATATATTTTTTATATTTATTATTCTATATATTTATCGAATGTTTTCTATAAGTAGGTCATACTCTAATTGTAGATAATTTTATTAGTGTATTGGTATCTATATTTGCCATATAAGATTTATATGTTAGGGCAGCTTGATATTATTAACATTAGTGCTGCAATTTTTAACAATACCCGTGGATTGTGTTCGATATTTTACATGCATGTTTACAGAAAATATCTGTATTTATGCTGTTAGTAGAATATGGGGCATCCGTATACGGGATACAATTACATTTCACCAGATTGACACGCTTGCCGCGATCAGGTTTAGGATGCACATTATCCTGCGGTGAGCGGACAGTACACTGTAATTTGTACACCAAAAAAAACATATCCGCTTGCTAAAATTACATATGATAATGCCGACTCCAGTAACGGCTTGATGTGTCAGCTTCCATTTTATAACCAGTGATGACAATGTTGCGGTGGCCAATAGTATTCAGCCAAGCCAATGGTGTGATTAAGCTTGTATCCCCCATTGCTGACAGCTCTCAGGGCATGATCACATGTGGGGTGTGGTCCGGTCAGCAGGTCTTACATGATTGGCCGGCGCAATTGTCACCTACATAAATACTGGCTATTCAGAAGGTGAATTGCGCCCTCAGACGACGTCCGGAAGTGACGAAACGCGTCAGGACATAATTCACCGGAAGTGACGTGTGCGTTCCATGCACCTGAGATGAACAAGGAAGTAGGCTGGCTCCTGTATCCAGTAAAAGTTCCAGAGGACCTCACCGGGAGACGGGATAAGCAGGCACAGTGCACTTTTAACAAATGCTCGTTTTTATTGCATATCTGGTACGCATGTTAACAAAGGGGGAATACTTTTGAAAGTTTGAATAAAATTTTTTAGCAATATCACACTATATGGTTATTTTATTCCTCCCATATGCAATGCGGTATCAACAAAGAATATGACTGACATCTGGTGGCTGGATGAAGGAGAAGGAAAGCGGTTATCATAAAGGCTTATGTATGCTGTCTTTTTGGTGAGTGTAATTTCATTGGGGAGATGTCCCCTGCACGTGGTGATTATCCTTGGTGAAAGAAGCTCTCCACTACAGTAGAACACAGCTATTTGAACTTTCCTGGATCTCCTTAATCATTAATGTTTTTTTCATGTGTCTGGACCAACTTGACACATAGCGCTGCTGCAATAAGTGATTAGAGGACTCTTTTGGGCATCGGGATTTTTTGATTATTTGTTTTCTATGATTTTATTGCCTACATATATGTGTTGAATTTATTTAAGCAGCTGCTTTGTCTACATCACATCTCTCAGTAAAACCTGGCGCAGAGCAGTGGGTGACAGAGGCGGTCATATCTTCCACTTTTTTCCATATATATACATATATATATATATATATATATATATATATACACATTATATATATATATATATATATATATATATATATATATATATATGTATGTATATATATATATATATATATATATATATATATATATATATATATATATATATATATATATATATATATATATATATATATATATATATATATATATATATATATATATATATATATATATATATATATATATATATATATATATATATACATACATATATATATATATATACATACATATATATATATATATATATATATATATATATAATGTTTGGGGTTCAAAGTAATTTTCTAGCAAAAAAAAAAATATTTTTACATGTAAACAAAAAGTGTCAGCAAGGGCTTTGTCTTCAAGTAGTTAGAAGAGTGGTTAATGTGGTTAATTCCAGGACAGTTCAAACCCCCCCAAATGACCCCTTTTTGGGAAGTAAACACCCCAAGCTATTTGCTGATAGGCATAGTCCATGGAATATTTTATATTTTGCCACAAGTTTCGGGAAAATTACAAACTTTTTTTTTCACAAAGCTGTTACTAAATGCTATATTGCTCAAACATGCCATGGGCACATGTAGAATTTAACCCCAAAATACATTCTGCTGCTTCTCCTGAGTACCGGGATACTTTTTAGGAGCCTTTCCGCGTACAAGACCCCGAAAACCAATCACCGCCTTTGGGCTTTCTAAGGGTGTAAAATGGTGATTTCACTACTTATCACAGTTTCGGCGGCAATGAAATGTCCAGATAGCACAAACCGTGATCGGTAGCGATGAAGGGAAATCACCATTTTACGCCCTTAGAAAGTCTGAAGGAGGTGCTTGGTTTTCTAGTCCTGTACACAGCTAGGCTCCCAAAAAGTATCATACATGTGGTATCCCCATACTCAGGAGAAGCAGCAGAATGTATTTTGGAGTGTAATTTCACATATGCCCATGGCATGTTTGAGCAATATATAATTTAGTGACAACTTTGTGCAAAAAAAAGTTTGTCATTTTCCCGCAACTTGTGGCAAAATATAAAATATTCCATGGACTCAACGTGCCTCTCAGCAAATAGCTTGGGGTGTTTACTTTCCAAAATGGGGTCATTGGGGGGGGGTGCTATCTTGGCATTTTATGGCCTTTGAAACTGATAGGTAGCGAGGAGTGAAATAAAAAATGTACGCCCTTGGAAATCCTGAAGGCGGTGATTGGTTTTTGGGGTTCTGTACGCGGCTAGGCTCCAAAAAAGTCTCACACATGTGGTATCCCCATACTCAGGAGAAGCAGCGGAATGTATTTTGGGGTGTAATTTCACATATAACTGTGGCATATGTGAGCAATATATCATTTAGTGACAACTTTGTGTCATTTATTTTTTGTCATTTTTCAATCACTTGTGACAAAAAATGAAATATTCAATGGGCTCAACATGCTTCTCAGCAATTTCCTTGGGGTCCCTACTTTCCAAGATGCGGTCATTTGGGGGGGGGGGTTTGTACTGCCCTGCCATTTTAGCACCTCAAGAAATGGGATAGGCGGTCAAACTTGTAATTGGATTGTGTGGAAAGATCTAAATAGAGAGGATACTGATAAGAAACAAAAGGATGAGGCAGATAAGAAGAGCTCAGACCCAACTGCCCCTCCCCTCCCATTCAACCCTCCACCATACACAAAACAAAGTGAGACCTATATTGAAATAGATATGGTCTATGTATAGGTAGGCATGGAAAGTGCAGTTTTATTAGAGAAATGTGGTAATATTTTTGTCTACAGGTTGTAGTTGGCTAAGTGTGAGAGTTATGTTTGTTGTGTAGAGGTGTGTGAGATCCATGGATTGTGTCATGTCATGTTAGTTATATTAATATGCCTAAAGTGCTGTATCAACAAAACAGTTGATAACACAGATTGAATATTGTTTGCATGATGATTTGTTTTGTGTTTGTTATGTATGTTTTAAAGTGATGTAACATTGCCACAAGTACAATTACAAGACTAAAAATATTTGTTCACGATTTTAAGTCAGAAATAATTTGATCTATATAATTTGGATAAATATTGACTTAAAATTGTAAAATCATGTGCAATGTGTAGTTATTTTGCACTGTGGTAAATTTAATATAAAACAGAAAAGGTAAAATATTATATTTGCTTATTCTAAAAGAAAAGTTAATCTAAAAACTGTGAGATAAAAAAATCATTAATTTAAACACTTGCTGGGGTGGATAATCATATGGTCATTGGAGCCACACCCAATGCAGTTAATAAAATTGATAAAAAAATAAGTAAAGTGAAATGTTCAAAGATTAGTGACGTAAAGAAAAAGCCTTTTTCCCTGACTATTAAAGTTTAAAAATAAGGAATGCCGTTTTATAGTTTAAGGAGCAACGACCCCCTCCCTTTCTTTGACACAGGTTAAATTGCATTGCTTGTGTGTGTGTAAACAGCTGCAGTGTCATGCAAATTGAGTGAGCTAAGTGAACTGTAAAGAGTAAAATTACCCCTTAGTAATGTACAAATATGTGTATTAACTGTAATCTTTGTTTTCATACAAGAAACAGTTTTGAAGAGTTTTCCCATGTGTTATGGTGAAGTATAACTTTCTTGTAGAGATGGGAACTTATAAAAATGTTTGTTTTTTGAGCTGCTCAATTTTTTTTAACCATGGTGAACAATAGTTTTTTTTTATAGTAAAGGCATACCATACATAAACTCCACATGGTAAAAATTAGTTTGAAGTCAAACATTTTTTTTTGTATTAGAAAAAGTGCACTGGTAAAACAAATAAGAAGGACTTTCTTTATGGAATGTATGTTTGTGTTTTCATATGCTGTCTTGTTACAGGTATATAACCAGTGGTTTATTTTGTTTCTAGGTGAAACTGGAATGTTTATCACTAAATTTTATCTGTGTTTTATGCTTCAGATTCGATAATTGCGTTTCATGGCTTTCAGAACAAAAGGAAATCACAGCTTCCATAGACTACTTTATACAAAATTGCTTTTCTTTTTCCTGGTTTGTCGGGTTTCACATATGAATGTTTTAGGTGTTCATCACCAGTATCTAGTTGGTGCATCTATTTGTCAGTCCATTTGGCTGTGTTGTGGACTACCTAGTGTGTTATATGTTTTGATCCAACATGTATGAAGCTCTGGTGTGAATTTGTTTATTTGCTCCACTAATTAGCAGAACCAACTAACTGAAGTCCGCATCTCCAGTTCTCACGTAGTTTTCTTTAAATGAAAAGTTGAGTAAGACTACAGGGGATAATTGTCACTCTAAACACATATATTAGGCTAAGAAGTGTTATAAATCTCTGTCAGTGTCACTACATTTAGTGGTAAGAGTGTTTTGGTATTATCCAGAGTTTGAATTGGATCTGTCATAGATCTGTTACATATCGGTTTCATATTCCCAAAGGTCAGCCATGCTGATACTTGCAGTTCCAAGGCTTTAAAAGGGTTAAAGCACTGATGTTACTTTTGTGTATAAGGCTTAAGACTGCCTACCTCCCCCTGCTGTTATTGTAATTAGTTACACGCCCAGCCATGCCTGGCTGTTCAAGCTCCACTCATTGCCTCAGGCTAAGGTATGTTAATGTCCCTAGCACTATATCTGTGTGTCTCCAAGTGTATTTCAAGCCTGTTTCCTGCCCAGTGTCACCATGCAACTCTATTTGCGCCTAGAGTTTCCTGTTTGTCTGTTTTTACGTGGCTATTTGTTACCTATTGTCTAAAGTGTCTTTGGCGTATCTGTCACTGTCACTGTCCCAAGGGCCCTCACTTTCGTTATATGTGTGGGCATACTGTATTCCCCTCAGTTAATACCATGGGGTCCTTCCTGTCCTAGACTCCTTGTGTACCTTAACTAGTTGTCTGCGTCCTGCATGTCAGGAAGACCAGCGCCCCAGTGCTACACTATGCCCCTGTCATTCATGTGAGTCATGTCTGAAGAGTGTAGGCAGTTTATTTTGTAAGGGTGAAGAATAACATTGTCTGATTACCAAATTGATAAAGGAGGGAATTGTGCCGATGGTGAAGCACTTTCTTAAACAGGGAATTTTAAAAGAGACAGTTTCACCCTACAACACCTATAAATCCAGTTTAAAAGACGGATGGCAGTTATAGGTTTGTGCAGGACCTAAGGGCCATAAACAACTTAGTTGTACCTATCGCACCCATAGTGCTTGATGTGCCATCACTCCTCACCTCCATTTCATCCGATGCTGAATATTTCTCTGTGGTTGATTTAACAAACTTATATATTTTTTTCCATCCCTGTGGATGAGGAGACACAGCCAATACTTGCATTTTGTTTTAGAAATCGCCAGATGACATGGTGTAGAATGCCCCAGGGTTATGTGGACTCCCCTGTAGTCTACTTAGCGGCCCTCCAGGCAACCTTGTGGTCCTGGACTCCCCGCCATGGTTCCGTCCTACTCCAATATGTTGATGATTTATTGTTGTGTAGTCCAAGCCAGGTTGCATGCAAAGAGGATGGCTTAGAGCTGTTACATTGGTTAGCAGATAATGGTCACAAGTATTCTAGGAAAAAGCTACAATGGTGTCAGGGAACTGTTCAATACCTTGGTTTTGTGCTTTCTAAAGGAGAAAGGAAAATAAGTCACAAGAGAGCTGCGGCTCTCGTGGGTTTGCCCCGCCCACTTACTAAGAAAGATATGCTGTCTTTTCTTGGTATTATTGGTTACTGCCGCCAATGGATACCTGATTGTTCCTACTATGATAAACTCCTGAGACAAGCCACAAATATCAATGTCAGATTGTGTAAAATGGAATAATGAAATGTGTAATGCCTTTGTGTATCCTAAAACTGCAATGGTCACAGCTCCTGTTCTTGGATTACCTGAATATGGCAAGATGTTTCACTTATTTGCCAGGGACAACTGTAAAACCATGACGGGAGTCCTAGCGCAGGAGCATGGGAGCAAACTCCGCCCTATTGCATTTTTTTTCAAAGGTTGTGCCTATGCCAGTACAGGGCATGCCGGTGTGTCTCTGAGCTTTAGTATCCTGTGCGATGGTTGTGGAGATGTCTACTTCTTTCACCCTGGGTCATGCAACCGCACTACACACTACTCACAATGTGTTCATCCTGTTAGGAAATGGAACATTGAAGGAGGGGAGACCATGCATACCCGTAGCTAGTACACCCCTATTTATCTCACAATATCATGGGGTAGGACACAGAGGCTGGCAGGTTACATGTGGGTTATTGGATAAATATTTTTTCATCCCCGGTCTTCCTTCATTAGTAAAACCATATGTTGTAAGATGCACAAACAGTAGTCAGAAGCCTTACACAGGAAATAATCCCAAGATGGGGCTGCCCACTTCAAATGAAGTCAGACAATGGTCCTGCCTTCATAGCCAAAGTGTGTCAAGATTTAGTGAAAACACTGAAGATTGACTGGAAGTTTCACATCCCATACCGCCATGAGAGTTCAGGGATAGTAGAAAGAATGAATAGGACACTCAAAGATAAAATCAGGAAAGCCACAGGGGGAACTTTCAATGGATAGAAAAAAGTACTTCCTGCAGTCCTTGCAGAGGTAAGAATGACTCCCTCTTAAATTATAGGTTACTCCCCTTTCGAGGTTCTGATGGGAAGACCCTTCCCCACCCCATGGGCTAGATGGCCCATAAGGTTAGAAAGAGGGGATCTTGATCTCATACAGGAGGAGTATGTTAAGAAAGTGATTGAAAATTTGGATAGAGTTGAAAAACGTGTCGCTCGCACCTCTCCTTTTTCTTCACAGGAACCTACTCATCCTCTCCAGATGGGAGACGTCGTAGTGGTCCAGCAACTGAATTGTACCAAGAAGCAAGAGTACCCATTTTGACCCCTGACTACAGTGATCGCGGTTACCTGAACAGCCATTCTGGTAGAGGGACAACAGGCTTGATTCCATGCCAGTCATGTGAAGAATGTGAACCAAACACCTAAGAAGCAAGATAAACAGAGAGTTGAAGCAGGTGATACCAATCCTCGAACAGTGAGTGAAGCAGGTGATCAAGACTCTGAAAAAGATGACTTCGCTTATTTCACCACAGACTTTTGGGAAGGCCTTTGGCCTCTTGTTCTTGATGACTTTGATAGTGTTACCTTGCATCACTCATCCCTATAATGGGTATATTGGGGAACAATAAGGGAGGACACCTACTGAAGGCTAGAATATACCCCAGGTACCCTCTCAAGCACAGCCACAAGAGAGAGTTGTTCTTAGAGAAAGACATGGCCTCGGCATGGTTCCCCTCAGGGACAGGATGGGGAATTGATAGGATGATAAGGCTGAACAATGACTCTCAAATATTGGACAAGAATTCTGATGACATTTCAAAACTAAACCTAGAGACAAGGGCTATCAGAAAACAGTTAGAACTCCATGATCTAGCAATAGAGAGTATGAGTGTGGTACTCACTGGCCTGTGCAAAATAAATGAGGACTATGAATGTTGCACTTGGATACATAACACCAGTGTAGAGGTACCCGATTATTATGAGATCATTGCACAGCACAGGAAAGAGGTAGACAAGCTACAGGTTGAAGCAGGGGATCTAGCTGAGATATGGAACCCTTTTAACAACATAGGAGGGTTTGCCCTTAGTGGGATATTCTCATGGATAAAATACATTGCTATGGTTATTATAATGATCTGGCTTTTTGCCTTATTCGTGTATGATTGTTTCAAACTTGTCAAGTGCCTAATTTCCCAGGCTACTCGAACCCCTGACCCAGCCATTGCTAATAGACCTTACCTCAGCTTATATTACAAAAACCAAGATGAGCATGTTACGGGATAAGTCATGTCCATGACTTAAGAGGGGATTGTGATAATATGAATGAATCCTCAGAATTCCATTCTGTCTTTCCCCTGCCATTTTGTGTGAAATCCCTGTGTGAAGGTTTCAGTTTGTATATGTTTGTGTGGGAATGTTTGTATTACAGCATACCCCCTCTTTTGTGTAATAGTGGTCAAGCCCTGTCAAGTATGTATATCCTGTGTATCCTTAGGGAATCAGCTTTGATTTATGACTAAATGACCAGGTGTCCATCTTACTGTTTTCAGATACTACATATCAAAGATACAAACTGGTTTTGCTTTCTTGCCACTATGCACTCCTCTAGCCACCCCCTTTCCTTTGATCTGTATCCCATATAAGCTGTATGTCCTCCCATTAAAGACAGACACTTTGTGAATTCACTTCCTGTTTCATGTTTTTTCATCTGAGTGTCTCACGGTACTGAGGGTCCAGATGGCTTGCCGAATTAACCAAGGATGGTCGTCCAGAACCAGGATTCCTTTCAAAACTAAAAGCTGCGTAAATTCCAGAAAATGTGCCCTAGTTTGTAGACGCTATAACTTTTGCACAAACCAATAAATATAAGCTTATTGACATGTTTTTTACCAAATACATGTGGTTGAATACATTTGGGCCTAAATGTATGACTAAAATTGAGTTTATTGGATTTTTTTATAACAAAAAGTAGAAAATATAATTGTTTTTCAAAATTTTCAGTCTTTTTCCATTTATATCGCAAAAAACAAAAATCGCAGAGGCAATCAAATACCATCAAAAGAAAGCTCTGTTTGTGGGAAAAAAAGGACGCAAATTTTGTTTGGGTACAGCATTGTGTGACTGCGCAATTACCAGTTAAAGCAGCGCAGTGCCAACTTGTAAAAAGTGCTCTGCTCATTGAGCAGCCAAATTTTCCGGGGCTGAAGTGGTTAAAACAACAGTAGAAAAGCATGGTGTGTCTATGTCATGCATTACAGTATCTTCAGGACCAGAGCACTTCTACTATATTACTTTTCAAAGAGACTGCAAACTATCTGTGCTAAGATCCCTGAGATGTTTGCACTAACCTGTTTTAGTAAGTTGGTCAGTTTGTCACAGTTCCTCTTTTTGCTGAAGTTTAAATAAGAATCGAGTGAAAAGAACAGATTAATATTACTTTGCTGAATGTCTCTGTTGTCCGGACACCTGTCTTTGAGCCTATTTTGTCCTTGTTGTTAATAATTTGATTAATTAGCCCACTAATTATTTTTCACCTGTAATCATTTTACAGATTCATTGCCCACCTGGGAACAAAAACACAACACTTTCTTCATGTCCCTTATAGTGTCTTTGGCTCATCAGCAGATAAAATAATCTGACTACATAGAGTCATAAAAAAGGTTGTTGGTCCATGTCTGTGATTTGATCCTTCCCTGTAACATTGCTACAGTTGGTTTTATCTCTGTCTCTCATTGCATGTGTAGCAGGTGTTTCACAATATAACCCGCAAATCTCGCCAAGTTGACCAGAATAATGTACTCAAGCTTTCCAGCTTCAGTTTGGGAGAAAAGTTGCCCTGTCATGTCTGGGTTTTTTCCATCCCCCTCCTCTTTCCTGTTTTCACTAACTTAGTGAGTGTAATATGAGCTGACACACACAGCTCTGGATTGAGTGGACTCTATTGTGCTACAACAGCCAATGGAAGAGGTTGTACAGATGGGAGGAAAAAGTTCAGTCAGCCATGAGGGAGTGAAGAGGGCAGACCTGAGGGAGAGGTACTGGCCCTTAGATGATTTTGCCCACGTGATTCAGGCCTCCACTGCGAGTTGGGACATTCTGCCTGGGAGAGGGGGACCCCAGGTGAATATCAAGGTGCATCTCCACACAGTGGTGAATTGTCCAAGCGTGAGGGGACTGGTCAGCCGCCATTATACAGAGCAAAGACACAGTATACAGAGTCCGGTGAGTCCGGACGGAGCCTCACAGCCTCTGCGTCTATTGTGGGGAGAGTTATTTACAGACTGCTGGTGAGACTTGTGGTTCCACAGAAGTAATTCTACTGATTCACAGGCCACATACAGCTGAACTCTGGGATTTGTTATCCCCTGTGCTGTAAGGTCAGTACTGTATTACACTCATACATGAGGAAATTACATGTGCCATATTTCTTCAGATACACAGTTATCAGCGTACCATTTATTCTACAGTTTGCTTTCTCTCTTTTGCCCTGTTGGATTACAAATACTGCAGTTTAAACTACAGGCTAGCTGAAGATATCTGGAGTCGAGGAACTTTTATCATCTTTTGCAAAGCATTGTGGTTCTATTTTGTAGTTTGAGCATTGAATTACAACCTAGGGGGAGCCCTTGAGTGCAGGTTAAATATTGCATTGTATTATTGAATGTGAGAAACATTATATTGCAATTTGGTGTGTGTATTGAGGCTTCAGTGGGGGGGTGTTTAATATAGGTCTTGGAGAATATTGAACACTTGCCCCATTGTACACCTGTCTACATATAGTCCCTACGGTGATTATTGAATCCACAGTTTTCGTATCTATACTGATTGTTATCAACTGTCATTTATTGTTTGTGTTTAATCACATTGTTCATTCTGTTAAATATTCACTCTAGTAAACTTTCTGAGTGTTTTTTTGATATTGTGTGTGAGTCTCTATTCACTATCACAGTTGGTAAAGTGACGGAACACAGGACTTCAGTAAATATACTTCATGGTTTATCATTACTGTATTTTCTCTCTATTGCTGGGTTCCACACTAATATTATCAAGCAGGTGTGCCAGAGGGGTTAAGACCGTTCTTGGGGTTGAGAGGCAGAGTACAGAACCAAACATACATTAAGCGGCTCCCTTGGGGGTAGCGCTACACATGTCTTATCTTATCTGTCAGTCAGTAAGTGAAGTCTTGAGAAAGGGAGCCCTGCATTATCTCTTTCACATTGTTGCTTGCAGTTACAGAATGATATGGTATCATGAGGGTTTACTATGGTAAGCAAGGGTAAAAACAGTAGTCAAAATAGAGTATGCCCCTATTCCGAAGTATTTATTTGAAGCAGCAATACTTTTACTTTCTTTGTCAAAGATAGAAAAACACTTTTACTAATGGGGTATGGTATAGTACAGTATGGTAAAAGCATAGTGTGTTATGCTATTAGATCCCCAAAAAGAGACATTTCGGACACAGTACAACCTGCAACGGAACAGCCTTAAGGCCTTGGTTCACATCACTGCTCATTAGAAGAACCTTATATGTATTGAAAGTCTGTTTTTATGTTTTAAGTCTTTTTTATTATTACAGTGTATACAGTAGGTGACCGCGATATTGTGTCAATCTCGCTGCATTTGACACCTGCGAGCCCTGTCGCAGGAGCCAGCTCCGAGATGGCTCACTCATCGGGAAAGGAAAACTTTGTTTTCCTTCCGCGATGAGTGACAGGCAGCGCTGACAGCTGTCTGGTATGAATCCTGAGGCGGGAACACCGTGCCAAATTTTAAATGAAAAAGCCGGCGTGGGTTCCCCCCCCAGGGGCATACCAGGCCCTTAGGTCTGGCATGGATTGTAAGGGGAACCCCCTACGCCGAAAAATCGGCATGGGGGTCCCCCCAAATCCATACCAGACCCTTATCCGAGCATGCAGCCCGGCCGGCCAGGAGGGGGGGTGGGGACGAACGAGCGCCCCCCCCTCCTGAGCCCCCCCTCCTGAGCCGTACCAGGCCGCATGCCCTCAACATGGGGGGTGGGTGCCTTGGGGGAGGGGGGCGCACTGCGGGGGCCCCCCCCACCCCAAAGCACCTTGTCCCCATGTTGATGAGGACAAGGGCCTCTTCCCGACAACCCTGGCCGTTGGCTGTCAGGGTCTGCGGGCGGGGGGCTTATCGGAATCCGGGAGCCCCCTTTAATAAGGGGGCCCCCAGATCCCGGCCCCCCACCCTGTGTGAATGAGTCTGGAGTACATGGTACCCCTACCCATTCACCTGGGGAAAAGTGTCAATATAAAAAAAACACAGTACACAGGTTTTAAGAGTCATTTATTAGTCAGCTCCGGGATCTTCTTCCGACTTCGGGGGGTCTCCTTCCGACTTCTCCCAGTGTTCGGCCTCTTCTCCCGGGCCCGCCGCTATCTTCTTCCAGCTCTAGTGCCAGCGAGGGGCAGGGTCTGCTGCCGCTGTCTTGCCGCCGCTGTCTCGCCGCTGTCTTGCCGCCGCTGTCTTGCCGCCGCTGTCTTGCCGCTGATGTCTTGTCACCGCTTCTTCTCTTCTTCTCTTCTTTCCGATGTTGACACGACGCTCTCTCCGGCTCGAATGCTGTGTGCGAGCTGCGGAGCCATTTATATAGGCGGTGACCCCGCCCCCTTACAACGTCATTGTCCCAGCATGCGCAGGGACTCTGGGGTCACGCCCCCTTATGACGCCAGAGTCCCTGCGCATGCTGGGACAATGACGTCGTAAGGGGGCGGGGTCACCGCCTATATAAATGGCTCCGCAGCTCGCACACAGCATTCGAGCCGGAGAGAGCGTCGTGTCAACATCGGGAAGAAGAGAAGAAGAGAAGAAGCGGCGACAAGACAGTGGCGGCAAGACAGCGGCGGCAAGGCAGCGGCAGCAGACCGGTCCCCTCGCTGGCAATAGAGCTGGAAGAAGATAGCGGCGGGGCCCGGGAGAAGAGGCCGAACACCGGGAGAAGTCGGAAGGAGACCCCCCAAAGTCGGAAGAAGATCCCGGAGCTGACTAATAAATGACTCTTAAAACCTGTGTACTGTGTTTTTTTTATATTGACACTTTTCCCCAGGTGAATGGGTAGGGGTACCATGTACCCCAAACTCATTCACACAGGGTGGGGGGCTGGGATCTGGGGGCCCCCTTATTAAAGGGGGCTCCCGGATTCCGATAAGCCCCCCGCCCGCAGACCCCGACAACCAACGGCCAGGGTTGTTGGGAAGAGGCCCTTGTCCTCATCAACATGGGGACAAGGTGCTTTGGGATGGGGGGGCCCCATGCAGTGCGCCCCCCTCCCCCAAGGCACCCACCCCCCATGTTGAGGGCATGCGGCCTGGTACGGCTCAGGAGGGGGGGCCGCTCGCTCGTCCCCACCCCCCCTACTGGCCGGCCGGGCTGCATGCTCGGATAAGGGTCTGGTATGGATTTGGGGGGGACCCCCACGCCGATTTTTCGGCGTAGGGGGTTCCCCCTACAATCCATGCCAGACCTAAGGGCCTGGTATGCCCCTGGGGGGGGAACCTACGCCTTTTTTTCATTTAAAATTTGGCTCGGTGTTCCCGCCTCAGGATTCATACCAGACAGCTGTCAGCGCTGCCTGTCACTCATCGCGGAAGGAAAATAAAGTTTTCCTTTCCCGATGAGTGAGCCAGCGCGACATGCACAGTACCCTGTCGCTGAGAACCAGCGCGATGCTATCGCGCTGGAAACACAATCTCGCGGTCAGGTACTGTAGGTAAACAGATATTGACTGTCACAAAAACCACAGTGTTTAGTGCTTTACAAAACCTAGAAGATTCTGCAACATTGAGAACAATTTTTGACAGATAAATAATTTTCTTTGAAGGACTTTACAGTACAGAAATTAGAAATTCAGTAAAACACAAAACACAAAAATACAATATACTGTGTGTAGTGGGAAAGCAGACCTGGGGTTGCACCAAACTGACAATGAAGTGTAATATCAGAATACCTTTCTGGTACAAAGAGAACCTTTCTACTGTAAGGAAAAATGCAGTATTATTGGTTTGTGGGCAGAACCAAAAATATGTGGACTTGTTTTTATGTATCGTGCCATGAGACCACACAGTGGTTAATAGATAATAAAAAGGGGGAAAGGCAGATATGTCTTTAACTGGTGATATACTAAGATATTTTTTAGATAATTAGACCAGCAAGTCTGTGAAAAGAAATTAGAGGAAGACTGAGCTTTGGAAGTACTATAGATGATTCATTAAAAAAGCATACTGATTACCATTAGTTAGCATAGTTCTAAAAAAATTAAATGTAGGACCCTCCTCAACCCTCCTCTTCAATGTTTCCTACTGGTTTTCTTGAGCTGGTTACCATGTTCTGTCTAGCACTTCATCATGGACCACTTACCCACAGTCAAACAAACTAAGACGGGACTGTAACCACTCTTATCTTTTTCAAACTGTTGATTTTCCACAAACATCACCATCACCTGGTATCATCATCAACAGCTCTACTGAAAATGCACATGCAAGTGTTCAACTGTCCAGACTCTCAAATGGCATCTGTATTCTAATGCCCCGTACACACGATCGGACATTGATCAGACATTCCGACAACAAAATCCATGGATTTTTTCCGACGGATGTTGGCTCAAACTTGTTTTGTCTACAGACGGTCGCACAAAGTTGTCGGAATTTCTGATCACCAAGAACACGGTCACGTACACCACGTACGACGAGACTATAGGGCAGTTCAGAACCAAGCGTGGCACTCTTTGGGCTCCTTTTGCTAATCTTGTGTTAGTAAAAGTTTGGTGAGAGACGATTCGCGCTTCTTCAGACTCGTGGTTTTCAGATCATATTTCTGCTGTTCAGTTTGTGCTTGTGGGTTTGTATCTGGTCTTCAGTGCGTGCAGCGAGTTACCCTTGACTTGTCATTGTGTTCTTGTTCATTCGTTACTGATTTTCAGGCCGCTCTTCACAGGCCTTGCTGTTCTTCAGTGCGTTCTGTTGCTTCGTTCTGAGCAGCCGACCATTTTCTAGCCATGTTGCCTATACATACTCATCGTAGAGTTCGTGCTGTGCGGGGGCTTGGTGTTGGGGTCCTTACCTTGACACAAGCCCAGTCCATGAACAGGGTGGGGAGGAGTTCATGGACCAAGAATTGGTTGCTCCAGCGTGACCAGTTCTGTCACATGCTTTTGCTCCGTGAGATCCGTGAGAATAATCCTGATGATTTCAGGAACTTTCTCAGGATGACGGACCCCGTATTTCACCGTTTGTTTGCTTTGCTGACCCCCTATATCAGCAGGCAGGATACCTGCATGAGGCAAGCCATCACTCCAAGGCAGAGGCTAGTCACCACCCTGCGGTACTTGGTGATGGGGAGAAGCCTGCAGGACCTTAAGTTGTCGACAGGCATCTCCCCCCAGGCTCTCGGGATCATTATCCCAGAGACCTGTTCTGCCATCATCCAGGTCCTGCAGAAGGAGTATATTAAGGTAAGATTTGTATCCTTTAACATCACATTTAATTGTATATAATGTTTGATAATATATTTTATTTCTTTCCTCAATCCCTAATTACCATGATTGTAATATGCTGAGAATGTCCCATTTGTCCTCATGCATGCTGGATTTTTATGTAATTTTTTTTTGTTCTTCATGCATATTTGCCTTTACTTACCTCCCCAGCATGCTCTCCTGGGCCTATATTCACCTCATGTAGTCACTTAACAATGTATTTTGTCAGCTCCATAGTAGTGCTTTACCCTAAACACCCCCTAAAATGTGTAAAATCTTGATGTGTGCTTTAAATTCAGGCAGAATGCCAGAGGGTTTTTTTGGGTTCACAAAATCATTTGGAACCCTCCCTCCCCCCAACTGCTAACTCAGCTGATAACAATCCTCTATCTGCTGACTTTGCCAAACCCATACACACTATACCCACCTCTTTTGTGGTCATATTTATGGATGAATTCCCCAAAGCATGTAGTGCAAGGTCCTGCCTGAATACTTTTTATTTTGTACTGTTTTAAGTTTTTGTATCCTATTATTATCTTGATAGGTAATAGCAGAATGTAAAAATGTGCTAAAATGTGTACAGTGTGTATTTATCTCTTTGTATTATGACACTTCTTACCTGTCCAGTGGGCTGCCAATAGTGTAAATAAGGAGGGGCTGGCCAAAGTAATACACATTATTTAGGCATTCATCTCTCAATGAAGTGGAGAGGGTTACCTGTCCAAAACATCCCCCCCCATAAATTTTTACAAATGGCCCTTGAGAGGGGGGGGGATCTGATAGGTGGACCTTATAACTTTGTCTTTAACTAGTCCCTAAAATAAATGTTATACTGATGTTGGCCAAGAATGTTTGTGTCTAATCTGCTTTCCATGTTTATGTGCAAAATTAATATTTTTTTATTTTTGTTTGACTCCACAGTTTCCTTCCAACCCACAGGAATGGCAGACTGTGGCCTCCCACTTTGCCCAGCGGTGGGACTTTCCTAACTGTGGAGGGGCAATTGATGGGAAACACGTCCACATCGTCCCACCAGCCAACTCGGGGTCATACTATTACAACTACAAGGGGTTCAATAGTATTGTAATGTTGGCAGTGGTGTCGGCTACTTATCAGTTCCTGTATGTGGACGTGGGGAAGAATGGCCGGATGTCAGATGGTGGAGTCATCGCCCAGACGGAGTTCTACAGGCGTCTCCAGAATGGCAGCTTGGACTTGCCACCTCCAGAAGACAATGTGGACTCCCATTTGTCTTCCTTGTGGTTGAAGAATTTGCGCTGGGAGACCATCTTATGCGGCCATTCCCCTATAAGGACCCTCACCCCGGGCCAGAGGGTTTTTAATTACCGGCTTGCCAGAGCCATACGATTGGTGGAGAACACGTTTGGAATAATGGCCATCCGGTTCCGCCTATTTCTTACACCCATACACATGGCGGAGTATAAACTCAATCATATCATCCTGGCTTGCTGTGTTCTCCACAACTTTTTAAGGAGAAATTCTGTGAACTATGCTGGCTCAGTTGGGCCTGAATCCAGAATTCATGTAAATGAACCAACCCTGACGGCGCTTGAAGCTGGCCGTCCTGGCTTGCCCCCTCTGAGTGCCCGTGAGGTCCGTCTAAGATACATGGAATACTTTGCAGGTAGGGGGGCCATCAATATGCCAGACAATGTCTGAGACATTTTTAAAATAAAAAACAAATTTTAACTACTAAAATATTTGCTGACATTTACTGCTTGTGTTTCTTTTAGCTGACTCTAACATAAATTTGGGGAGTCCTGAAAATGGCGTGATTGTGTAACATTAGAAAGCACTGTTGGGTGTTATTTACTAAGGGCAAAGACACTTTGCACTACAAGTGCACTTGAGACTGCACTGAAACTGCACTTGTAGTGCAAAGTGGATTTGCCCTTAGTAAATCACCCCCAATGTCAAAGAAACCACCAATTTTACCACATGCAAAGTTTTGGAGCATTGAAAGAAGAATCCACACATTCTTGATTATCAATCTTTTTAATACCAGCACAATCACATGTGCATTTATAAAAGGTTTTTAAAACAAACCAACATGTTTGTTGTATAACAATTTTTTGGGTCACATTAATAAAAGTAGAAATGTCCATTAAAGGTAAAACAGGCATGTTTAAAACCAACAAGAAATATACAAATCTGGAACTTACAAAGTTCAACTTTGTTATAAATTGAAGGCAATATCAGACGTGAGTATTTATAAACTGTGTTTGATATTGCATTTAGATGGGGTGAAGTCACCCCTGGAAAAGCCAAATTTTGAAGATGCACATAAATTGCCGAATGTCAACATGTGCTAGCTGCCATCACGGGGGATCAAGGGACGTGTTTTGGGGGTGTAACCCCTTCCTCTCTGCTACTTTAATATTGAGGAAGGAGTTGCACCCCTAAAACGCATACATTGATCTCCCGTGATGGCAGATAGCGCATGTTGACACACTGTGTGCATCTTCAAAATTTGGCTTTTCTCGAGTATGTCAAAAAATGTGAAAAATTTTGTCTGTCAAAAAAGCACAACAAAGTAAGGGATTTGGAGGTGTTTTAAACTCTCCCTAAAACATCAATGATGTTCTTCATTTTGTTTTGAACATCATTGATGTTTTGCTTGATGTTTTCCATGTCCCTATTACACCCCATGATCTCCCCGATCAGGATCTGGGCACTTTCACTGGTGAAATGACCTGGATCCACAACATCACGATCACTTAAAAATATAGAAAAAAAACCCACCATGTATTATAAATATGCCGGCATCCATCTCTTACCTGAGCCTGTGGTCGCAGACACTCACCTGTTGTGGTGACAATTTCCACCACGTCTCCTTCCTCCTCCTCCTCCTGTTGGCTTTGGGGGATTTCCACTTCTTCATGAGGTGGGGGGTCTGTTGTCTCCTCGGATGCGTGGTGTCCTCCGAGTCTTTTCTCCCCTATGTTAAAAAAAATAGGTATACTTAGCACACAGATATTTGATGGCAGAAATAGGAATATTAAACATTGCTTGGAAGTGGGGTACAATTGTCTATTTTGGCAGAGTTCCAAGATGAATAAATATTTTTGTCACTTTGTCAAGCTTGAATACTTATCTGTTTTGTACAAGCTTCACAGATGGAGACACCCCTATAGTATACACTGGAACACCTGTGTGGGACCCCCTAATAAAAAGGGTGTTCTGGTGTCCCACACTAGTGCTCCTGTGTCCAGATGTGTAAACAGCTGCTGAGTGTCCTCTCCTTACACAGAATCTAGTTTGCATTACATTCTAATTCCAAACCCATTTAGACAACAAATTTTATTTAACAGAAGTATGACAGAAAAAATGTTTTGAACTGCATCTGGACAAAACATGGTGTTTTCTAGGCTGAACGAACGAATAATGTGCCCATGAACATGAAAGTTGCCATTTTAAACTGTACAACAGTTAAGAAAAGCACATGGAGCAGCATGAACGTAATAAAAATAAAGAATAGGAACACAGCACAACTACTTACTTTTTTGCAGCACTCTCCTGATCCTTCTGTACTGCTCGTGCTCCCTTAATTTGAGGTCCGACCACCGCTTCCTCAGTTGATCCTTGGATCGTCGTACCCCAAAATTCTTCTGCAGACTCTTCACAACTTTCGCCATGATCTTGGCCTTTCTGGGGTTGGGGTAAGGTCCATACTTCCCATCATAGTCGGCCCTCTTCAGGATGTCGACCATCTCCAACATCTCCCCAAAGGACATATTTGATGCCTTAAATCGTCTCCTCCGGGATCGGGACGTTTCTGGCTCCGGGCTTTCCTCCTCCTCCTCCTCCTCGTTGCGGTAATTAGCACGCACCTGCTCTGTCTCCACCATATGCTCTTCCCCACTGCGCCGAACGAGAAGGGGCGGGGAATAGACTAGAAACGACGTCAGGGGCGGGCAGAGTTTCACGCATGCGCAGTGTATATAAAGCGTAACACGCGTGCGTAGTACGTTAGATCTGTGAGCGGAGGAAGGCGTATCGGAGGCGCCGATCGTGATAACGAAGGTAAGATTTAAACTTGGACCTATACTGCTTCTAGATTGAGGCCTATATTGGGACAAGTTTAGGAGAGTTTCACCTGACATTAGGGTTTGTCTTGTGTTGTGTCTTGCAGATAATGGATGGCTTCAATGACCACAATTTCCTCCCCCTGTTCATAGACAAATACAGGGAGCTTCCCTGTCTGTGGCAGGTGAAACATCCACATTATAATCATAAACAAAAGAGGCAGGCAGCGCTGAAGAAACTGCTGGAGTTGGTGAAGCCGGTGGTCCCCACGGCAACCATCCCCTATTTAAAAGCCAAAATTGGTGGCCTGAGGAGCACTTTTCTTAGGGAGCGCAAGAAGGTCACGGATTCTCAGAGATCCAGAGCTGCAGCAGATGACATTTATGTCCCCAGGCTCTGGTACTATGAGAGACTGCGATTTCTGTCAGACCAGACTGAAGTCAGGGAATCCCTCTCAACCCTTCCTTACACTCTTCCTTCCACCCTATCTTCCACCCCAGCTGAGGCTTCTGATGTCCAACCTGGGACTTCCAGCCAGGAAGAAGTGGAGGAGCCCAGCTGGAGCCAGGTATAGCATTGTTCTACAGATTTCTGGTCAAGAAATACATGATGTTTACTAGATGTTATTATTGATCACTAATTGCTGATTTAATAAAGTGTTTTACATATCAATAGACAGTAGTGGGCAAAATTAATTGGGACAAGAATGAAAAATGCTGGGCTCAGAATGATAGTCTGTTATATTTGTTAACATTCAATTTGCAACAGTCATGAGATGAAAATTGTGTGTGATTAATGAAGAAAAAACTAAAACGATGTCCCTTTTTCATACACAGGAAGACCTCAGCAAGGAGGATGCTGTGGAATGTGGCACACAGGAGGAGGCTGTGGAATGTGGCAGCCAGGAGGAGGCGGGGGTTAGTGGCAGCCAGGAGGAGGCCAGGCTAAGTGGCAGCCAGGAGAAGGCGGGGCCCAGTAGGAGCCTTACAGAATCACAGGTCCCTCCCCTCCGCCTTCCAAACAAAAGACCCAGGAAGGGGAGTAACATGCAGGACTCAGCACTCAGGCTGATTCAGGAGGCTTCTGCGTCCCTCAGAGCCTTCCCCGCTCGCGAAGAGGCCTTTGCCTGCATGGCTGCCACAAAACTGAAGGACATGCAGGAGGGTCAACGCCTCATGCGTGAGGACATTCTTTATAAAACCTTAACTAAGGAGTTGAGAGGCGAATACACACCCAATACCCACCTGTGTGAGTTGGACCATCCTCCTCCTCCTCCTCCTGCCACAACTCAGTCTGGTCTGACAAAAGATGCAGGCTCTTGTATGACCACAGCCTGGGGACATACATGTCATCTGCTGCTGTTCATGATCTCTTGGACTTCTGGGCCAGATTGTACTCCCTTATATATGGACTCCTCAGGCCACCAATTTTGCAGTAAAATAATTGATGTGTGCCCTGGGGGCCAAAGGCTTCGCCAATTTCTGCTGTTTCTCCAGCGTTGCCTCCCTCTTTGTTTGGTTATGATCCCTTAATAAATTTTTGTTTTGATTTATTATACTGGCAGGTACATTTCAAAAATACAATGTGAAATTAACAAGAGGCACCAACACCAAGCAACCTCCTTGAGATTAAATAATATAAGATAATAATGGTGTTGTGGTAACTTGACACACAAAACACACCCAAAAATATTCTGGAGTAAAAATAAAAAAATAAACAAGATCAGGCTTGAAAAAAATACAAACAAACAAAAAAAAAAAATGATAATGAAATCACGATAAATAATAAAGAAATAAGTTTGTGGGAACTCTGTGTGAATATGAGCAGCAAAACTACTTCATTCTTCTAGCATTATAAAGAAGAACAGAGTGCGCTGCATTAAACAATTTAAAACATTGCAGCCTGACGAAAGTGCTATATCCATTCCGAACGCTAATTTTACCAGACCGAGCAGGTCCATCTCGGAATTTATTCTGAGCATGCGTGGCACTTTGTGCGTTGGAATTGGCCACACACGGTCGGAAATGACGCAATCGGATTTTGTTGTCGGAAAATTTTATAGCCTGCTCTCAAACTTTGTGTGTCGGAAATTCCGATGGAAAAAGTCCGATGGAGCCCACACACGGTCGGAATTTCCGACAACAAGCTCCGATCGCACATTTTCCGTAGGAAAATCCGACCGTGTATACAGGGCATAACTCTCCACATAAGAGATTGGATGTCTTCATAAAACTCCACTTTTGTCTAACTCTGACACTGAAATTGATTATATTCATGGAAACATCTAATGCCAGTCTTGCTAACTGGAAGAGACTGTTAGTTAAGTGTAATATAGAATGAAACTGACAACTTAGATCCATAGGAAGAATGCTGAGAAGGAGAAGGACAGAGCGGTACAATAGCGAAAAATCAAAGTGTCAAGTTCATCAGCTTCTTGCTGGAGCTTTAGTGATTAACATGCCATTCAGCTGACAATGTCAGGTGCTTGTTTGCAATTAATCAACCTACTGATAATTTGCAACAACTTTGAGAAAATCAGATCACTTGTTGCTGCTGTTGCTACCCAAGTGTTAATGTAGTGTTAGTATAGTGTGTAAATATAGTGTAGTGTCAGTGTAGTGTGTTAGTGTAATGCAGTGTTTAATATAGCATTACATAATATTTAGTGCTGTATATACACAGTGTGGCAATCTTTACTGCATCTCCAATCATGGTAAAGAGCCTATGACGTAGGCCTATCAGTGCCCATCAGTGCTGCATATTAGTGCCTCCTTACTAGTACCCATCAGTGCAGCCTATCAGTGTCAGTCAGTGCAGCCTTATCAGCGCACATCAGTGAAGGTGAAAAATTATGCATCTACAATATTTTATAACAGAAACTAAGAAAAACTTTTTTTTTACTTTTCACGCTTTTTTTTTTCAAAACTGTCAGTCTTTTTTCATTTGTTTAGCAAAAAAATAAAAACCCTGTGGTGATTAAATACCACCAAAAGAAAGCTGTTTTTGCTGAAAATTGGCCTGGGCAGGAAGGGAATAAAAGTGCCCTGTGTTTAAGTGGTTGAAATTGTCAGCTGCAGTTTTTCTGAATGTGACGCTGATGTTCCCCCTTTTTTATTTATTTTTTATAGTTTTCACATTTCTGTCAGTGTCAGTCCTCAGTTAAAAAGTGCACCAAACTGTCAGGGGATGTTATACACAACATCCAATGCAGGTGATCAGATCGCTGGGCTGCACCAAGGAATCAGGGACAAACGAGTAAAATAAGAAAGTATGTTTATTGCCAATGATAAAGATACACGTGAAAACAAGACAGCAAACCAAAACAAGTAAATGGTGAAAACACAGCAAAACCCCAAAACCCACCTAACTATCTATCTAACTAATATACCGTATATACTCGAGTATAAGTCGTTCCGAGTATAAGTCGAGGCCCTAATTTACCACAAAAAAATGGGAAAAACTTATTGACCCGAGTATAAGACGAGGGTGAGAAATGCACAGCTACTGTAAGTGGAAAAGAGGGTCAACAATGCCCATTTGCAGCCTCACTGTGCCCATTTGCATTCCTCACTGTGCCCATTTGCAGCCATAGGTCCCCTGAACTTCAAACTCGGTAGTTAAGGGTTCCTAGATGCCCCCTAGCTGCAGCCAAAATTTGGGGTCTCTGAACCCAAAGGGTCCCAAAATGACATTGCTGCAGATGGACACAGTTGACCAAATTTGGGGCCCCGTATCTTGGGGCCACTTAGTGCTAAGAACCCCAAATTTGGTGTGCGAACCCAGTGGAACTAGCACCATAAAATATCCAAAGCTGGGGTTTCCAGCACTAAGTGGCCCCGAGATACAGGGCCCCAAATATTGGTTCAGAAAATGTCAAGCACTTTTCTATAGCAGAGAATGACATTTTCCGAACCAGATTTGGGGCCCCGTATCTCGGGGCCACTTAGTGCTAAGAACTCCATCTTTGGCCATGTTATGGTATCAGTGCCACTGGGTTTGCACACCAAATTTGGGGTTCCTAGCACTAAGTGGCTCTGAGATAAGGGGCCCCAAAGTCGGTTCAGAAAATGTCAAGCACTTTTCTGCAGCAGAGAATGACATTTTCCGAACCGATTTTGGGGCCCCGTATCTCGGGGACACTTAGTGCTAGGAACTCCATCTTTGGATATGTTATGGTACCAGTTCCACTGTGTTTGCACACCAAATTTGGGGTTGCTAGCACCAAGTGGCCCTGAGATACAGGGCCCCAAAATCGGCTCGGAAAATGAAATTTTTTCCTGCAGAAAAGTGCTTGACTCGAGTATAAGTCGAGGGGGGCACTTTCAGCACAAAAAAATGTGCTGAAAAATTCGACTTATACTCGAGTATATACAGTAATACACAAGCAAGGAAACCAACATGAAATAAAAAATAAGGCATGAGCCAAAGCGACAAGGGAACAAAAAACAGGAATAATGAAGCAGACCAAGGAGTAGGGAAGAGGAAACAGGGTTCAAGGTCAGGATACACAAACGGGGTTCAGGAACAAACAGGAACAGGCTGGAACAAGAGCAGGTACTGGCAGGGACAAGGGCTTAGCAGAGGTATACTGAAGCACTGGAGGTTAGTTCAGGGCGGGTTTATATAGTCCAGCAAAACCATGACAGGTGTGCTTGATGGCAAGTCTGCAGTCCAGGCAGGGAGACCCCCGCTGGTGGCCACTGGAATTACACCCTTTTGGTGCTGAATGTAATAGTGCCACCAGCAGGAGAAACCGGAGATGACACCGTTCCTGACAGTTCCCCCTCCTAAAAGGAGTGGCCTCCGGACACTCCATTCAGCCCTGGGTACGACAGTCCAAGTGGGTGCAGAAACACCTTAAAATGTTTCCTTACTGAGTCTGCGGACTTCTTCGCACTTCCAAGGCCATAGTCTTTTAGTTCACTGGGGAACGTGCCATCAGAGTCTGAAAATAGGACACGTACCCCACCACCCGGGTCAGGAAGTTTGGATCTGGAAATGAAAATTAGCAGGGTAACGGGAAAGAAACCATCGCAGGCAGACCACACAGGAGCATTACATTTAAGCCAGGCGACAGACAGGATTGACCCAGCGGCAAGATGGCCATCAGTCAGGAACAGTTTTAGCAGGCCCCATGTCATCAGGCTGAGCAGAAAGCAGAGGTACATCACGCTGGGTAGTGGCACATCCGCATCAAGCTGGGCAGCAGGCATGGGCACTTCAAGCTGGGCAGCGGGCTCATCAAGCTGGAGAGCAGGCACCGAGACATCAGGCTGGAGGGCAGGCACTGGAACTTCAGACTGGGCAGTAGGCACATCAGGCAGAACAGCAGGTGCTGGCACAACAAGCTGAACAGCAGGCACATCGGACTGGATAGCAGGTACTGGAACTTCAAACAGGGCAGCCGGTACTGGAACTTTAGACTGGGCAGCAGGCACTGGCACAACAGGCTGAACAGCAGGTGCCTTGGACTGGATAGCAGGTACTGGAACTTCAAACCGGGCAGCTGGTACTGGAACTTCAGACTGGGCAGCAAGCACAAACACTGGCACATCAGGCAGAACAGCAGGTGCTTTGGACTGGATAGTCGGTACTGGAACTTCAGACTGGGCAGTGGGCACAGGCGCTGGCACATCAAGCAGAACAGCAGGTACTGGCACAACAGGCAGAACAGCAGGTCCATCGGACTGGATAGCAGGTACTGGAAATTCAAACCGGGCAGCTGGTACTGGAACTTCAGACTGGACAGTGGGCACAGGTGCTGGCACATCAGGCAGAACAGCAGGTGCAGTGGACTGAATAGCAGGTACTGGAACTTCAAACCGGTCAGCTGGTACTGGAACTTCAGACTGGACAGTGGGCACAGGTGCTGGCACATCAGGCAGAACAGCAGGTACTGGCACAACAGGCTGAACAGCAGGTGCATCGGACTGGATAGCAGGTACTGGAACTTCAAACCGGGCAGCTGGTACTGGAACTTCAAATTGGACAGTGGGCACAGGTGCTGGCACATCAGGCAGAACAGCAGGTACTGGCACAACAGGCTGAACAGCAGGTACATCGGACTGGATAGCAGGTACTGGAACTTCAAACCGGGCAGCTGGTACTGGAACTTCAGACTGGACAGTGGGCACAGGTGCTGGCACATCAGGCAGAACAGCAGGTGCAGTGGACTGAATAGCAGGTACTGGAACTTCAAACCGGGCAGCCGGTACTGGAACTTCAGACTGGACAGTGGGCACAGGTGCTGGCACATCAGGCAGAACAGCGGGTACTGGCACAATAGGCTGAACAGTAGGTACATTGGATTGGATAGCAGGTAATGGAACTTCAAACCGGGCAGCTGGTACTGGAACTTCAGACTGGGCAACAAGCACAAACACTGGCACATCAGGCAGAACAGCAGGTGCTTTGGACTGGATAGTCAGTACTGGAACTTCAGACTGGGCAGTGGGCACAGGCGCTGGCACATCAGGCAGAACAGCAGGTACTGGCACAACAGGCAGAACAGCAGGTCCATCGGACTGGATAGCAGGTACTGGAACTTCAAACCGGGCAGCTGGTACTGGAACTTCAGACTGGACAGTGGGCACAGGTGCTGGCACATCAGGCAGAACAGCAGGTACTGGCACATCAGGCAGAACAGCAGGTGCTTTGGACTGGATAGTCGGTACTGGAACTTCAGACTGGGCAGTGGGCACAGGCGCTGGCACATCAGGCAGAACAGCAGGTACTGGCACAACAGGCAGAACAGCAGGTCCATCAGACTGGATAGCAGGTACTGGAACTTCAAACCGGTCAGCTGGTACTGGAACTTCAGACTGGACAGTGGGCACAGGTGCTGGCACATCAGGCAGAACAGCAGGTACTGCCACAACAGGCTGAACAGCAGGTGCATCGGACTGGATAGCAGGTACTGGAACTTCAAACTGGGCAGCTGGTACTGGAACTTCAAATTGGACAGTGGGCACAGGTGCTGGCACATCAGGCAGAACAGCAGGTACTGGCACAACAGGCTGAACAACAGGTACATCGGACTGGATAGCAGGTACTGGAACTTCAAACCGGGCAGCTGGTACTGGAACTTCAGACTGGACAGTGGGCACAGGTGCTGGCACATCAGGCAGAACAGCAGGTGCAGTGGACTGAATAGCAGGTACTGGAACTTCAAACCGGGCAGTCGGTACTGGAACTTCAGACTGGACAGTGGGCACAGGTGCTGGCACATCAGGCAGAACAGCAGATACTGGCACAATAGGCTGAACAGTAGGTACATCGGACTGGGTAGCAGGTACTGGAACTTCAAACCGGGCAGCTGGTACTGGAACTTCACACTGGGCAGCAAGCACAGACATTGGCACATCAGGCAGGACAGCAGGTACTGGCACAACAGCAGGCATCGGAACATCAGGCTGGGCGGCATACAGGAACACATCAGGCTGGAACAGATCAGCTGGTGGGGAGGCAGGATTGGATACTGGCATGATGGTATGGGTTGGAAAAAACTTCCGCTTCTTTTTGGTTTTAGCCACTGGGGATCTATAAGTGGGTACAGGGCTGTAGGTAGTGAATGCAGCTGGTAGAAGCGAAGAGTGAAAGGATGGCAAAACAGAGGGAGTAGGTTTTGAGGGGAGATTTAGTGGAGCTGATGGAGGTAGTTGAGAAGCAGCTGGGAAGTTAAAAGCAGGGTAGGTGCAACAGGAGGAAACAGGGTACTGGTATTTCATTGGTAGAAAGATATATTGGGAGCTAACAGAAGCTGAATGCGACAGACTTGACCAGGCCTGTATTAATGATTGCACTGCATCAGGTTTGCACTTGGCTTGTCTGACCAGAGACTGCACTGATTCAATGCATTTTGCAAGCACCTGCTGAGAACAAGCTGAATATTGTTCAAAAAAAAATGCTGAGTCATCCTCCAACAGCCAAACTAAAGATTCTACCTGAGCTGCACTAAAAGGGGGTGTATAGTCATCACCTCCCTCAGCGACATCAGACAGGGCCAACTCAGTACAGATCTTAATTAATGGTTGCACATCTCCAAACAAATAACTGCCTTGCTCAATAAAAACATGAGCTAGGCGGATGCATTCTAACAATTGTTCCTTAGTGTATTCAGCCAATGTCTGATAACAAAAGTCTCTGTCATCAGTTGCCAGGAGCGATAAATACAAAATACTTTCAAAATCCATCTTTCAAAAATAGCTGGGACTCAGGCCCCAATTCCCAGGTGCAACCGATCTGATTGTATGGCTTCAGTATTCTGTCAGGGGATGTTATACACAACATCCAATGCAGGTGATCAGATCGCTGGGCTGCACCAAGGAATCAGGGACAAACGAGTAAAATAAGAAAGTATGTTTATTGCCAATGATAAAGATACACGTGAAAACAAGACAGCAAACCAAAACAAGTAAATGGTGAAAACACAGCAAAACCCCAAAACCCACCTAACTATCTATCTAACTAATATAATACACAAGCAAGGAAACCAACATGAAATAAAAAATAAGGCATGAGCCAAAGCGACAAGGGAACAGAAAACAGGAATAATGAAGCAGACCAAGGAGTAGGGAAGAGGAAACAGGGTTCAAGGTCAGGATACACAAACGGGGTTCAGGAACAAACAGGAACAGGCTGGAACAAGAGCAGGTACTGGCAGGGACAAGGGCTTAGCAGAGATATACTGAAGCACTGGAGGTTAGTTCAGGGCGGGTTTATATAGTCCAGCAAAACCATGACAGGTGTGCTTGATGGCAAGTCTGCAGTCCAGGCAGGGAGACCCCCGCTGGTGGCCACTGGAATTACACCCTTTTGGTGCTGAATGTAATAGTGCCACCAGCAGGAGAAACCGGAGATGACACCGTTCCTGACACAAACACAACTTTTCATTCAATAAAGTGCATCAAATCACACATTTCACAGTTTCTATTAAATTTGGGTGATAAGCCCCCATCATGTTTGGGAGGCCAACAAGGAGAGACAGATGTTCCCATGCCACTATGATGGGGCCAGCAGCGTCTGTGTCCACAGGCAAAGGTGTACGTGGTCTGTCCTCAGGCAGGGCACATTTGTCTGTTTAGTGACGTTGCCCATGCTATCCAGCCACAGCATGCAGAGGAGGTAGTGGACTGGTTTTACTAAACCATCCTCTTCCTCCTCATCATCATATATGCTGACACTAGTGCACAATCCACCGCAGCTGCCAGAGCAGCTTATTCTGTCCACAGCTACTCCTGCCATAGCATACCTCCCAACTAGGGATGAGCTTCAAGTTGCAGTCGAACCCATGTTGAACTCAAACATCGCTTGTTCGACCGTTTGTCGAATTGCGAACGTTATGGGCCGTTCGCGCCAAATTCGAGTGGCGCGTCATGGCCCATAATTCACTGCGGCATCGCAGTGCATTGCTGACTGATGATTGGCCAAGCATGCACTATGACCCGCATGCTTGGCCAATCACAGCGCCGTCTGCACAGAGGGCCGTAATTGGCCAAAGACAGGGTGGCTTTGGCCAATGATGGATCAGGGGGTTTAGTACACGCCCACACTATAAAAGGCCGCCTGCGTGGCGGCCTTGTGTAGTGTGTTGCGGCGGCGGAGAGAATTAGACAGAGAGAGAGACAGTGTCATTTGATTTAGGTTAGAAAGAGTAGGCAGGCGAGTCAGTTAGCTGCACTTACAGTGTATATATATGTATCCCAGGTGTTGTATATATATATATATATATACATATATATATATATATATATATATATATATATATATATATATACATATATATATATATATATATATATATATATATATATATATATATATATATATATATATATATATATATATATATATATATATATATATATATATATATACACACTGTATTCAGTTTAGCTAGATCCGTTCCTGTTATTCTCTTTCTAATATAGTGACAGGCAGGCAGGTGTTTTTCCAGTATTTACAGTTAGTGTACTGTGTACCCTGCACATTTGCACCTATAGCTACCTGAAGACAAGTGCTATTGTTCTTCTTCTGATCCTATTAAAATCATAGGCAGGCAGGTTGAAGTATTTACAGTTAGTGTACTGTGTACCCTGCACAGTTGCACCTATAGCTAAATGAAGACAAGTGCTGTTGTTCTTCTTCTGATCCTATTAATACCACAGGCAGGCAGCTTGAAGTATTTACAGTTAGTGTACTGTATACCCCTGCACAGTTGCACCTATAGCTACCTGAAGACAAGTGCTGCTGTTCTTCTTCTGATCCTATTAATACCACAGGCAGGCAGCTTGAAGTATTTACAGTTAGTGTACTGTGTACTCCTGCACAGTTGCACCTATAGCTACCTGAAGACAAGTGCTGGTGTTCTTCTTCTGATCCTATTAATACCACAGGCAGGCAGCTTAAAGTATTTACAGTTAGTGTACTGTGTACCCTGCACAGCTGCACCTATAGCTTCCCTGAAGACAAGTGCTGGTGTTCTTCTTCTGATCCTATTAATACCACAGACAGGCAGCTTGAAGTATTTAGAGTTAGTGTACTGTGTACCCCTGCACAGTTGCACCTATAGCTACCTGAAGACAAGTGCTGGTGTTCTTCTTCTGATCCTATTAATACCACAGGCAGGCAGCTTGAAGTATTTACAGTTAGTGTACTGTGTACCCCTGCACAGTTGCATCTATAGCTACCTGAAGACAAGTGCTGCTGTTCTTCTTCTGATCCTATTAATACCACAGGCAGGCAGCTTGAAGTATTTACAGTTAGTGTACTGTGTACCCTGCACAGTTGCACCTATAGCTACCTGAAGACAAGTGCTGGTGTTCTTCTTCTGATCCTATTAATACCACAGGCAGGCTGCTTGAAGTATTTACAGTTAGTGTACTGTTTACCCCTGCACAGTTGCATCTATAGCTACCTGAAGACAAGTGATGCTGTTCTTCTTCTGATCCTATTAATACCACAGGCAGGCAGCTTGAAGTATTTACAGTTAGTGTACTGTGTACCCTGCACAGTTGCACCTATAGATACCTGAAGACAAGTGCTGGTGGTCTTCTTCTGATCCTATTAATACCACAGGCAGGCAGCTTAAAGTGTTTACAGTTAGTGTACTGTGTACCCTGCACAGTTGCACCTATAGCTACCTGAAGACAAGTGCTGGTGTTCTTCTTCTGATCCAAATAATACCACAGACAGGCAGCTTGAAGTATTTACAGTTAGTGTACTGTGTACCCCTGCACAGTTGCACCAATAGCTACCTGAAGACAAGTGCTGGTGTTATTCTTCTGATCCTATTAATACCACAGGCAGGCAGCTTGAAGTATTTACAGTTAGTGTACTGTGTACCCTGCACAGTTGCACCTATAGCTACCTGAAGACAAGTGCTGGTGTTCTTCTTCTGATCATATTAATACCACAGACAGGTAGCTTGAAGTATTTACAGTTAGTGTACTGTGTACCCCTGCACAGTTGCACCTATAGCTACCTGAAGACAAGTGCTGGTGTTCTTCTTCTGATCCTATTAATACCACAAGCAGGCAGCTTGATGTATTTGCAGTTAGTGTACTGTGTACCCCTGCACAGTTGCACCTATAGCTAACTGAAGACAATTGCTGCTGTTCTTCTTCTGAACCTATTAATACCACAGGCAGGCAGCTTGAAGTATTTACAGTTAGCGTACTGTGTACCCCTGCACAGTTGCACCTATAGCTACCTGAATACAAGTGCTGGTGTTCTTCTACTGATCCTATTAATACCACAGGCAGGCAGCTTGAAGTATTTACAGTTAGTGCATTGTGTACCCCTGAACAGTTGCACCTATAGCTACCTGAAGACAAGTGCTGTTGTTCTTCTTTTGATCCTATTAATACCACAGGCAGGCAGCTTGAAGTATTTACAGTTAGTGTACTGTGTACCCTGCACAGTTGCACCTTTAGCTACCTGAAAACAAGTGCTGTTGTTCTTCTTCTGATCCTATTAATACCACAGGCAGGCAGGTTGAAGTATTTACAGTTAGTGTACTGTGTACCCTGCACCGTTGCACCTATAGCTATCTGAAGACAAGTGCTGTTGTTCTTCTCCTGATCATATTAATACCACAGGCAGTCAGCTTGAAGTGTTTACAGTTAGTGTACTGTGTACCCCTGCACAGTTGCACCTATAGCTATCTGAAGACAAGTGCTGGTGTTCTTCTTCTGATCCTATTAATACCACAGGCAGACAGCTTGAAGTATTTGCAGTTAGTGTACTGTGTACCCCTGCACAGTTGCACCTTTAGCTACCTGAAGACAAGTGCTGGTGTTCTTCTTCTGATCCTATTAATACCACAGGCAGGCAGCTTGAAGTATTTACAGTTAGTGTACTGTGTACCCCTGCACAGTTGCACCTTTAGCTATCTGAAGACAAGTGCTGGTGTTCTTCTTCTGATCCTATTAATACCACAGGCAGGCAGCTTGAAGTATTTACAGTTAGTGTACTGTGTACCCCTGCACAGTTGCACCTATAGCTACCTGAAGACAATTGCTGGTGTTCTTCTTCTGATCCTATTAATACCACAGGCAGGCAGCTTGAAGTATTTACAGTTAGTGTACTGTGTACCCCTGCACAGTTGCACCTATAGCTACCTGAATACAAGTGCTGGTGTTCTTCTTCTGATCCTATTAATACCACAGGCAGGCAGCTTGAAGTATTTACAGTTAGTGTACTGTGTACCCCTGCACAGTTGGACCTTTAGCTATCTGAAGACAAGTGCTGGTGTTCTTCTTCTGATCCTATTAATACCACAGGCAGGCAGCTTGAAGTATTTACAGTTAGTGTACTGTGTACCCCTGCACAGTTGCACCTATAGCTACCTGAAGACAATTGCTGGTGTTCTTCTTCTGATCCTATTAATACCACAGGCAGGCAGCTTGAAGTATTTACAGTTAGTGTACTGTGTACCCCTGCACAGTTGCACCTATAGCTACCTGAATACAAGTGCTGGTGTTCTTCTTCTGATCCTATTAATACCACAGGCAGGCAGCTTGAAGTATTTACAGTTAGTGTACTGTGTACCCCTGCACAGTTGCACCTATAGCTACCTGAAGACAAGTGTCAGTGTTCTTTTTCTGATCCTATTAATACCACAGGCAGGCAGCTTGAAGTATTTACAGTTAGTGTACTGTGTACCCCTGCACAGTTGCACCTTTAGCTATCTGAAGACAAGTGTTGTTGTTCTTCTTCTGATCCTAATAATACCACAGGCAGGCAGCTTGAAGTATTTACAGTTAGTGTACTGTGTACCCTGCACAGTTGCACCTTTAGCTACCTGAAAACAAGTGCTGTTGTTCTTCTTCTGATCCTAATAATACCACAGGCAGGCAGGTTGAAGTATTTACAGTTAGTGTACTGTGTACCCTGCACCGTTGCACCTATAGCTACCTGAAGACAAGTGCTGTTGTTCTTCTTCTGATCATATTGATACCAGAGGCAGCCAGCTGGAAGTATTTACAGTTAGTGTACTGTGTACCCCTGCAGAGTTGCACCTATAGCTACCTGAAGACTAGTGCTGGTGTTCTTCTTCTGATCCTATTAATACCACAGGCAGGCAGCTTGAAGTATTTGCAGTTAGTGTACTGTGTACTCCTGCACAGTTGCACCTATATCTACCTGAAGACAATTGCTGGTGTTCTTCTTCTGATCCTATTAATACCACAGGCAGGCAGCTTGAAGTATTTACAGTTAGTTTACTGTGTACCCCTGCACAGTTGCACCTATAGCTATCTGAAGACAAGTGTTGGTGTTCTTCTTCTGATCCTATTAATACCAAAGGCAGGCAGCTTGAAGTTTTTACAGTTAGTGTACTGTGTACCCCTGCACAGTTGCACCTTTAGCTACCTGAAGACAAGTGTTGTTGTTCTTCTTCTGATCCTATTAATACCACAGGCAGGCAGCTTGAAGTATTTACAGTTAGTGTACTGTGTACCCCTGCACAGTTGCATCTATAGCTACCTGAAGACAAGTGCTGGTGTTCTTCTTCTGATCCTATTAATACCACAGGCAGGCAGCTTGAAGTATTTACAGTTAGTGTACTGTGTACCCCTGCACAGTTGCACCTATAGCTACATGAAGACAAGTGCTGGTGTTCTTCTTCTGATCCTATTAATACCACAGGCAGGCAGCTTGAAGTATTTACAGTTAGTGTACTGTGTACCCTGCACAGTTGCACCTTTAGCTAACTGAAGACAATTGCTGCTGTTCTTCTTCTGATCATATTAATACCACAGGCAGGCAGCTTGAAGTATTTACAGTTAGTGTACTGTGTACCCCTGCACAGTTGCACCTATAGCTACCTGAAGACAATTGCTGGTGTTCTTCTTCTGATCCTATTAATACCACAGGCAGGCAGCTTGAAGTATTTACAGTTAGTGTACTGTGTACCCCTGCACAGTTGCACCTATAGCTACCTGAATACAAGTGCTGGTGTTCTTCTTCTGATCCTATTAATACCACAGGCAGGCAGCTTGAAGTATTTACAGTTAGTGTACTGTGTACCCCTGCACAGTTGCACCTTTAGCTACCTGAAAACAAGTGCTGTTGTTCTTCTTCTGATCCTATTAATACCACAGGCAGGCAGGTTGAAGTATTTACAGTTAGTGTACTGTGTACCCTGCACCGTTGCACCTATAGCTATCTGAAGACAAGTGCTGGTGTTCTTCTTCTGATCCTATTAATACCACAGGCAGGCAGCTTGAAGTATTTACAGTTAGTTTACTGTGTACCCCTGCACAGTTGCACCTATAGCTATCTGAAGACAAGTGCTGGTGTTCTTCTTCTGATCCTATTAATACCACAGGCAGGCAGCTTGAAGTATTTACAGTTAGTGTACTGTGTACCCTGCACAGTTGCACCTTTAACTACCTTAAAACAAGTGCTGTTGTTCTTCTTCTGATCCTATTAATACCACAGGCAGGCAGGTTGAAGTATTTACAGTTATTGTGCTGTGTACCCTTTACCGTTGCACCTATAGCTACCTGAAGACAAGTGCTGTTGTTCTTCTTCTGATCATATTAATACCACAGGCAGCCAGCTTGAAGTATTTACAGTTAGTGTACTGTGTACCCCTGCACAGTTGCACCTATAGCTACCTGAAGACAAGTGCTGGTGTTCTTCTTCTGATCCTATTAATACCACAGGCAGGCAGCTTGAAGTATTTGCAGTTAGTGTACTGTGTACCCCTGCACAGTTGCACCTATAGCTACCTGAAGACAAGTGTTGGTGTTCTTCTTCTGATCCTATTAATACCACAGGCAGGCAGCTTGAAGTATTTACAGTTAGTGTACTGTGTACCCCTGCACAGTTGCACCTATAGCTACCCGAAGACAAGTGCTGGTGTTCTTCTACTGATCCTATTAATACTACAGACAGGCAGCTTGAAGTATTTACAGCTAGTGTACTGTGTACCCCTGCACAGTTGCACCTATAGCTACCTGAAAACAAGTGCTGTTGTTTTTCTTCTGATCCTATTAATACCACAGGCAGTCAGCTTGAAGTATTTACAGTTAGTGTACTGTGTACCCCTGCACAGTTGCACCTATAGCTACCTGAAGACAAGTGCTGGTGTTCTTCTTCTGATCCTATTAATACCACAGGCAGGCAGCTTGAAGTATATGCAGTTAGTGTACCCCTGCACAGTTGCACCTATACCCTATTTCCCCGAAAATAAGACCTAGCGTGGTTGTCAGTGATGGTTGCAATATAAGCTCTACCCCCCAAATAAGCCCTACCCTGTTTCCCCGAAAATAAGCACTACCCTGAAAATAAGACCTACAAGGACTTTAACTAGGGCTTATTTGGGGGGTAGGGCTTATATTGCAGCCATCACTGACAATCAAGCTAGGTCTTATTTTCGGGGAAACAGGGTAGCTACCTGAAGACAAGTGCTGGTGTTCTTCTTCCGATCCTATTAATACCACAGGCAGGCAGCTTGAAGTATTTATAGTTAGTGTACTGTGTACCCCTGCACAGTTGCACCTATAGCTACCCGAAGACAAGTGCTTGTGTTCTTCTTCTGATCCTATTAATACCACAGGCAGGCAGCTTGAAGTATTTACAGTTAGTGTACTGTGTACCCCTGCACAGTTGCACCTATAGCTACCTGAAGACAAGTGCTGGTGTTCTTCTTCTGATCCTATTAATACCACAGGCAGGCAGCTTGAAGTATTCACAGTTAGTGTACTGTGTACCCCTGCACAGTTGCACCTTTAGCTATCTGAAGACAAGTGCTGGTGTTCTTCTTCTGATCCTATTAATACCACAGGCAGTCAGCTTGAAGTATTTACAGTTAGTGTACTGTGTACCCCTGCACAGTTGCACCTATAGCTACCTGAAGACAATTGCTGGTGTTCTTCTTCTGATCCTATTAATACCACAGGCAGGCAGCTTGAAGTATATGCAGTTAGTGTACCCCTGCACAGTTGCACGTATACCCTATTTCCCCGAAAATAAGACCTAGCGTGGTTGTCAGTGATGGTTGCAATATAAGCTCTACCCCCCAAATAAGCCCTACCCTGTTTCCCCCGAAAATAAGCCCTACCCTGAAAATAAGACCTACAAGGACTTTAACTAGGGCTTATTTGGGGGGTAGGGCTTATATTGCAGCCATCACCGACAATCAAGCTAGGTCTTATTTTCGGGGAAACAGGGTAGCTACCTGAAGACAAGTGCTGGTGTTCTTCTTCCGATCCTATTAATACCACAGGCAGGCAGCTTGAAGTATTTATAGTTAGTGTACTGTGTACCCCTGCACAGTTGCACCTATAGCTACCCGAAGACAAGTGCTTGTGTTCTTCTTCTGATCCTATTAATACCACAGGCAGGCAGCTTGAAGTATTTACAGTTAGTGTACTGTGTACCCCTGCACAGTTGCACCTATAGCTACCTGAAGACAAGTGCTGGTGTTCTTCTTCTGATCCTATTAATACCACAGGCAGGCAGCTTGAAGTATTTACAGTTAGTGTACTGTGTACCCTGCACAGTTGCACCTTTAGCTACCTGAAAACAAGTGCTGTTGTTCTTCTTCTGATCCTAATAATACCACAGGCAGGCAGGTTGAAGTATTTACAGTTAGTGTACTGTGTACCCTGCACCGTTGCACCTATAGCTACCTGAAGACAAGTGCTGTTGTTCTTCTTCTGATCATATTGATACCAGAGGCAGCCAGCTTGAAGTATTTACAGTTAGTGTACTGTGTACCCCTGCAGAGTTGCACCTATAGCTACCTGAAGACTAGTGCTGGTGTTCTTCTTCTGATCCTATTAATACCACAGGCAGGCAGCTTGAAGTATTTGCAGTTAGTGTACTGTGTACTCCTGCACAGTTGCACCTATAGCTACCTGAAGACAATTGCTGGTGTACTTATTCTGATCCTATTAATACCACAGGCAGGCAGCTTGAAGTATTTACAGTTAGTTTACTGTGTACCCCTGCACAGTTGCACCTATAGCTATCTGCAGACAAGTGCTGGTGTTCTTCTTCTGATCCTATTAATACCACAGGCAGGCAGCTTGAAGTTTTTACAGTTAGTGTACTGTGTACCCCTGCACAGTTGCACCTTTAGCTACCTGAAGACAAGTGTTGTTGTTCTTCTTCTGATCCTATTAATACCACAGGCAGGCAGCTTGAAGTATTTACAGTTAGTGTACTGTGTACCCTGCACAGTTGCACCTTTAGCTACCTTAAAACAAGTGCTGTTGTTCTTCTTCTGATCCTATTAATACCACAGGCAGGCAGGTTGAAGTATTTACAGTTATTGTGCTGTGTACCCTTTAACGTTGCACCTATAGCTACCTGAAGACAAGTGCTGTTGTTCTTCTTCTGATCATATTAATACCACAGGCAGCCAGCTTGAAGTATTTACAGTTAGTGTACTGTGTACCCCTGCACAGTTGCACCTATAGCTACCTGAAGACAAGTGCTGGTGTTCTTCTTCTGATCCTATTAATACCACAGGCAGGCAGCTTGAAGTATTTGCAGTTAGTGTACTGTGTACCCCTGCACAGTTGCACCTATAGCTACCTGAAGACAAGTGTTGGTGTTCTTCTTCTGATCCTATTAATACCACAGGCAGGCAGCTTGAAGTATTTACAGTTAGTGTACTGTGTACCCCTGCACAGTTGCACCTATAGCTACCCGAAGACAAGTGCTGGTGTTCTTCTACTGATCCTATTAATACTACAGACAGGCAGCTTGAAGTATTTACAGCTAGTGTACTGTGTACCCCTGCACAGTTGCACCTATAGCTACCTGAAAACAAGTGCTGTTGTTTTTCTTCTGATCCTATTAATACCACAGGCAGTCAGCTTGAAGTATTTACAGTTAGTGTACTGTGTACCCCTGCACAGTTGCACCTATAGCTACCTGAAGACAAGTGCTGGTGTTCTTCTTCTGATCCTATTAATACCACAGGCAGGCAGCTTGAAGTATATGCAGTTAGTGTACCCCTGCACAGTTGCACCTATACCCCATTTCCCCGAAAATAAGACCTAGCGTGGTTGTCAGTGATGGTTGCAATATAAGCTCTACCCCCCAAATAAGCCCTACCCTGTTTCCCCGAAAATAAGCACTACCCTGAAAATAAGACCTACAAGGACTTTAACTAGGGCTTATTTGGGGGGTAGGGCTTATATTGCAGCCATCACTGACAATCAAGCTAGGTCTTATTTTCGGGGAAACAGGGTAGCTACCTGAAGACAAGTGCTGGTGTTCTTCTTCCGATCCTATTAATACCACAGGCAGGCAGCTTGAAGTATTTATAGTTAGTGTACTGTGTACCCCTGCACAGTTGCACCTATAGCTACCCGAAGACAAGTGCTTGTGTTCTTCTTCTGATCCTATTAATACCACAGGCAGGCAGCTTGAAGTATTTACAGTTAGTGTACTGTGTACCCCCTGCACAGGTTGCACCTATAGCTACCTGAAGACAAGTGCTGGTGTTCTTCTTCTGATCCTATTAATACCACAGGCAGTCAGCTTGAAGTATTTACAGTTAGTGTACTGTGTACCCCTGCACAGTTGCACCTATAGCTACCTGAAGACAAGTGCTGGTGTTCTTCTTCTGATCCTATTAATACCACAGGCAGGCAGCTTGAAGTATATGCAGTTAGTGTACCCCTGCACAGTTGCACCTATACCCCATTTCCCCGAAAATAAGACCTAGCGTGGTTGTCAGTGATGGTTGCAATATAAGCTCTACCCCCAAATAAGCCCTACCCTGTTTCCCCGAAAATAAGCACTACCCTGAAAATAAGACCTACAAGGACTTTAACTAGGCTTATTTGGGGGGTAGGGCTTATATTGCAGCCATCACTGACAATCAAGCTAGGTCTTATTTTCGGGGAAACAGGGTAGCTACCTGAAGACAAGTGCTGGTGTTCTTCTTCCATCCTATTAATACCACAGGCAGGCAGCTTGAAGTATTTATAGTTAGTGTACTGTGTACCCCTGCACAGTTGCACCTATAGCTACCCGAAGACAAGTGCTTGTGTTCTTCTTCTGATCCTATTAATACCACAGGCAGGCAGCTTGAAGTATTTACAGTTAGTGTACTGTGTACCCCTGCACAGTTGCACCTATAGCTACCTGAAGACAAGTGCTGGTGTTCTTCTTCTGATCCTATTAATACCACAGGCAGGCAGCTTGAAGTATTCACAGTTAGTGTACTGTGTACCCTGCACAGTTGCACCTTTAGCTATCTGAAGACAAGTGCTGGTGTTCTTCTTCTGATCCTATTAATACCACAGGCAGTCAGCTTGAAGTATTTACAGTTAGTGTACTGTGTACCCCTGCACAGTTGCACCTATAGCTACCTGAAGACAATTGCTGGTGTTCTTCTTCTGATCCTATTAATACCACAGGCAGGCAGCTTGAAGTATATGCAGTTAGTGTACCCCTGCACAGTTGCACGTATACCCTATTTCCCCGAAAATAAGACCTAGCGTGGTTGACAGTGATGGTTGCAATATAAGCTCTACCCCCCAAATAAGCCCTACCCTGTTTCCCCCGAAAATAAGCCCTACCCTGAAAATAAGACCTACAAGGACTTTAACTAGGGCTTATTTGGGGGTAGGGCTTATATTGCAGCCATCACCGACAATCAAGCTAGGTCTTATTTTCGGGAAACAGGGTAGCTACCTGAAGACAAGTGCTGGTGTTCTTCTTCCGATCCTATTAATACCACAGGCAGGCAGCTTGAAGTATTTATAGTTAGTGTACTGTGTACCCCTGCACAGTTGCACCTATAGCTACCCGAAGACAAGTGCTTGTGTTCTTCTTCTGATCCTATTAATACCACAGGCAGGCAGCTTGAAGTATTTACAGTTAGTGTACTGTGTACCCCTGCACAGTTGCACCTATAGCTACCTGAAGACAAGTGCTGGTGTTCTTCTTCTGATCCTATTAATACCACAGGCAGGCAGCTTGAAGTATTTACAGTTAGTGTACTGTGTACCCTGCACAGTTGCACTTTAGCTACCTGAAAACAAGTGCTGTTGTTCTTCTTCTGATCCTAATAATACCACAGGCAGGCAGGTTGAAGTATTTACAGTTAGTGTACTGTGTACCCTGCACCGTTGCACCTATAGCTACCTGAAGACAAGTGCTGTTGTTCTTCTTCTGATCATATTGATACCAGAGGCAGCCAGCTTGAAGTATTTACAGTTAGTGTACTGTGTACCCCTGCAGAGTTGCACCTATAGCTACCTGAAGACTAGTGCTGGTGTTCTTCTTCTGATCCTATTAATACCACAGGCAGGCAGCTTGAAGTATTTGCAGTTAGTGTACTGTGTACTCCTGCACAGTTGCACCTATAGCTACCTGAAGACAATTGCTGGTGTTCTTATTCTGATCCTATTAATACCACAGGCAGGCAGCTTGAAGTATTTACAGTTAGTTTACTGTGTACCCCTGCACAGTTGCACCTATAGCTATCTGCAGACAAGTGCTGGTGTTCTTCTTCTGATCCTATTAATACCACAGGCAGGCAGCTTGAAGTTTTTACAGTTAGTGTACTGTGTACCCCTGCACAGTTGCACCTTTAGCTACCTGAAGACAAGTGTTGTTGTTCTTCTTCTGATCCTATTAATACCACAGGCAGGCAGCTTGAAGTATTTACAGTTAGTGTACTGTGTACCCTGCACAGTTGCACCTTTAGCTACCTTAAAACAAGTGCTGTTGTTCTTCTTCTGATCCTATTAATACCACAGGCAGGCAGGTTGAAGTATTTACAGTTATTGTGCTGTGTACCCTTTAACGTTGCACCTATAGCTACCTGAAGACAAGTGCTGTTGTTCTTCTTCTGATCATATTAATACCACAGGCAGCCAGCTTGAAGTATTTACAGTTAGTGTACTGTGTACCCCTGCACAGTTGCACCTATAGCTACCTGAAGACAAGTGCTGGTGTTCTTCTTCTGATCCTATTAATACCACAGGCAGGCAGCTTGAAGTATTTGCAGTTAGTGTACTGTGTACCCCTGCACAGTTGCACCTATAGCTACCTGAAGACAAGTGTTGGTGTTCTTCTTCTGATCCTATTAATACCACAGGCAGGCAGCTTGAAGTATTTACAGTTAGTGTACTGTGTACCCCTGCACAGTTGCACCTATAGCTACCCGAAGACAAGTGCTGGTGTTCTTCTACTGATCCTATTAATACTACAGACAGGCAGCTTGAAGTATTTACAGCTAGTGTACTGTGTACCCCTGCACAGTTGCACCTATAGCTACCTGAAAACAAGTGCTGTTGTTTTTCTTCTGATCCTATTAATACCACAGGCAGTCAGCTTGAAGTATTTACAGTTAGTGTACTGTGTACCCCTGCACAGTTGCACCTATAGCTACCTGAAGACAAGTGCTGGTGTTCTTCTTCTGATCCTATTAATACCACAGGCAGGCAGCTTGAAGTATATGCAGTTAGTGTACCCCTGCACAGTTGCACCTATACCCTATTTCCCCGAAAATAAGACCTAGCGTGGTTGTCAGTGATGGTTGCAATGTAAGCTCTACCCCCCAAATAAGCCCTACCCTGTTTCCCCGAAAATAAGCACTACCCTGAAAATAAGACCTACAAGGACTTTAACTAGGGCTCATTTGGGGGGTAGGGCTTATATTGCAGCCATCACTGACAATCAAGCTAGGTCTTATTTTCGGGGAAACAGGGTAGCTACCTGAAGACAAGTGCTGGTGTTCTTCTTCCGATCCTATTAATACCACAGGCAGGCAGCTTGAAGTATTTATAGTTAGTGTACTGTGTACCCCTGCACAGTTGCACCTATAGCTACCCGAAGACAAGTGCTTGTGTTCTTCTTCTGATCCTATTAATACCACAGGCAGGCAGCTTGAAGTATTTACAGTTAGTGTACTGTGTACCCCTGCACAGTTGCACCTATAGCTACCTGAAGACAAGTGCTGGTGTTCTTCTTCTGATCCTATTAATACCACAGGCAGGCAGCTTGAAGTATTCACAGTTAGTGTACTGTGTACCCCTGCACAGTTGCACCTTTAGCTATCTGAAGACAAGTGCTGGTGTTCTTCTTCTGATCCTATTAATACCACAGGCAGTCAGCTTGAAGTATTTACAGTTAGTGTACTGTGTACCCCTGCACAGTTGCACCTATAGCTACCTGAAGACAATTGCTGGTGTTCTTCTTCTGATCCTATTAATACCACAGGCAGGCAGCTTGAAGTATATGCAGTTAGTGTACCCCTGCACAGTTGCACGTATACCCTATTTCCCCGAAAATAAGACCTAGCGTGGTTGTCAGTGATGGTTGCAATATAAGCTCTACCCCCCAAATAAGCCCTACCCTGTTTCCCCGAAAATAAGCCCTACCCTGAAAATAAGACCTACAAGGACTTTAACTAGGGCTTATTTGGGGGGTAGGGCTGATATTGCAGCCATCACCGACAATCAAGCTAGGTCTTATTTTCGGGGAAACAGGGTAGCTACCTGAAGACAAGTGCTGGTGTTCTTCTTCCGATCCTATTAATACCACAGGCAGGCAGCTTGAAGTATTTATAGTTAGTGTACTGTGTACCCCTGCACAGTTGCACCTATAGCTACCCGAAGACAAGTGCTTGTGTTCTTCTTCTGATCCTATTAATACCACAGGCAGGCAGCTTGAAGTATTTACAGTTAGTGTACTGTGTACCCTGCACAGTTGCACCTTTAGCTACCTGAAAACAAGTGCTGTTGTTCTTCTTCTGATCCTAATAATACCACAGGCAGGCAGGTTGAAGTATTTACAGTTAGTGTACTGTGTACCCTGCACCGTTGCACCTATAGCTACCTGAAGACAAGTGCTGTTGTTCTTCTTCTGATCATATTGATACCAGAGGCAGCCAGCTTGAAGTATTTACAGTTAGTGTACTGTGTACCCCTGCAGAGTTGCACCTATAGCTACCTGAAGACTAGTGCTGGTGTTCTTCTTCTGATCCTATTAATACCACAGGCAGGCAGCTTGAAGTATTTGCAGTTAGTGTACTGTGTACTCCTGCACAGTTGCACCTATAGCTACCTGAAGACAATTGCTGGTGTTCTTATTCTGATCCTATTAATACCACAGGCAGGCAGCTTGAAGTATTTACAGTTAGTTTACTGTGTACCCCTGCACAGTTGCACCTATAGCTATCTGAAGACAAGTGCTGGTGTTCTTCTTCTGATCCTATTAATACCACAGGCAGGCAGCTTGAAGTTTTTACAGTTAGTGTACTGTGTACCCCTGCACAGTTGCACCTTTAGCTACCTGAAGACAAGTGTTGTTGTTCTTCTTCTGATCCTATTAATACCACAGGCAGGCAGCTTGAAGTATTTACAGTTAGTGTACTGTGTACCCTGCACAGTTGCACCTTTAGCTACCTTAAAACAAGTGCTGTTGTTCTTCTTCTGATCCTATTAATACCACAGGCAGGCAGCTTGAAGTATTTATAGTTAGTGTACTGTGTACCCCTGCACAGTTGCACCTATAGCTACCCGAAGACAAGTGCTTGTGTTCTTCTTCTGATCCTATTAATACCACAGGCAGGCAGCTTGAAGTATTTACAGTTAGTGTACTGTGTACCCCTGCACAGTTGCACCTATAGCTACCTGAAGACAAGTGCTGGTGTTCTTCTTCTGATCCTATTAATACCACAGGCAGGCAGCTTGAAGTATTTACAGTTAGTGTACTGTGTACCCCTGCACAGTTGCACCTATAGCTACCCGAAGACAAGTGCTGGTGTGCTGGTGTGCTCCTTCTGATCCTATTAGTACCACAGGCAGGAATTCTGCTAGCTGCAGTATAATCAGTATATATATATATATATATATATATATATATATATATATATATATATACACATCCCAGTTTTGTGCAGCTACATCTCACTGCAGGCCATTAGTATGTCTGGAAGGCCAACAAGGAGAGGCAGACAGTCACAAACCAATAAAAGAGGGCAAGCAGGCTCTGTGTCTATAGGCAACAGTGCTGGTCCTGGACAGGGGGTAACCCCATCAGCACGTGGCCGTGGGACACGCTTGTCCTTTTTTTCAGCAGCTGGCCGTGTTGAGCCGCAACATGCGGAAGACTTGGTAGAGTGGATGACCAAGCCGTCCTCCTCCTCCTCATTCTCGCTCACCCACGCTCAGGGTACTTTGTCTTGCAAAGCAGCTGCCAACGCGGCCTCTTCCTCGGCTCAATGGCATCAGTCACTCCTTCCCTAGCCCCACCATGTCCTCCTGAGGAGTCCCCCAAACCATTTGACCAAAGTGTTGGGTACATGCTCCAGGAGGATGCCCAGCCTTTTGAAGGCTCCGATGATGGTACTCAGCTAGAGGAAGACAGTAACGTGAGCCCAGACAGAGGGGGTACCCAAGAAGGACAGCAATCTGGCAGTCATGTTCCCCCAGCTGCAGCATACTGCCAGGTTTGCTCCAGTGATGAGGAGGGAGGGGATGATGAGGTCACTGACTCCACGTGGGTGCCTGATAGGAGAGAGAAGGAGGAGGAGGCACATCACCAATGAGGCAGGATGCCCTCCAGAGGCCACCTTAAGGGCAGCACACCAACTGCATCACACCGCAGAGCTCTGCACGTGCAGGGCACTGCTGTCTCTGCGCGTTATTCCAAAAGTTAAAAGTTCTTTGGTGTAGGCCTTTTTTGAGACAAGTGCAACAGATTGCACCACTGCTATTTGCAACATATGTCTCAAGCGTATCTCAGTTGGGCACACAATGCTTGACCAGACATACAGTATGTTGACCTGCCATGCAGTTCGTTGGCAAGCGTACCTAAAAGACCCACACCAAAGAACAAAGAGGACCCCTCCTTGCTCCTCATCAGCTGGGATCTCCAACCCCATTATACCTTCAGTCCTCTCTGAGACCTGCACTGAGGGGAATGAAGGTGTAGAATTAGGTGTGCCACAGCCAAGTACTTGCGGGCAACCTGCTATCAGTACACCGGCGTCAGATTGTACCAGCGGTTGAATGCTAGCTTGGCTAAATTGCTAGCACTCAACTGCTGCCTTTTCAGTTGGTAGACTCTGCCCCCTTCCGTGAGTGTCTGGAATGTGCAGTTCCTCAGTGGCAGGTTCTCAAATGCCACTTTTTCTCACGGAAGGCGATTCCAGCTCTCTACCGGCATGTGGAAGGCAATGTCTTGGCCTCGCTGGACAGGGCAGTCAGCGGTAAGGTGCATATTACCGCTGACTCATGGTCCAGCAGGCATGGACAGGGACTTTACCTATCTTTCACGGTGCATTGGGTGACTCTGCTGGCAGCTGGGAAGGATGCAGTAGTGTTGGAGGTTGTTCTGCCACCATGCCTCCAAAATGCTACTACTGATGATTCTGACACACCTCTCTCCTCCACCCCCTCCTCTTCTTCTTCCTCCATGGCCTCTTCCTGTGCTTTGTCCTCGGAACCAGCTGTGTTCCATAGGCGTTCAAGGGGCTATGCAAGTACACAGGCCAAAAGATGCCATGCGGTGCTTGAGCTGGTGTGCTTGGGGGACAGGAGCCACACTGGGGCAGAGATTCTGTCAGCTCTGCAGGGGCAGGCTCAGAGGTGGTTGATGCCACGCCTGCTTAAGGCAGGAATGGTGGTTTGCGACAATGGCACCAACCTCCTCTCCGTCCTCCGACAGGGACAACTGACCCATGTGCCCTGTTTGGCTCACGTCCTTAACTTGGTGGTGCAGCGGTTCTTGGGCAGGTACCCGGGCTTACAGGATGTCCTGAGGCAGGCCAGGAAAGTCTGTGTGCATTTCCGCCGGTCATATAATGCCAGTGCTCGGCTGGCTGACCTCCAAAAGGAATTTAACCTGCCCAAGAACCGCCCAATCTGTGAAAAGCCCACCTGGTGAAACTCAACGTTGGCCATGCTGCAGCGGCTGCACATGCAGCAGAGGGCCATCAATGAGTACCTGTGCGACTATGGCACCAGGACAGGGTCAGGGGAGTTTGTTTTTTTCCCCACGTCAGTGGCCCATGATCAGGGATGCATGCACTGTCCTGTCACCATTTGAGGAGGCCACGAGGATGGTGAGCAGTGACAGTGCATGCATCAGTGACACTTTCCCCCTTGTCCATCTGTTGGAGCACACGCTGCGTGAAATAATGGGCAGGGCACTTGAGGAAGAACAGAGGCAGGAAGAGGAGGACTTCCTTAGCTTTCAAGGCCCCCTTTATCCAGACAGTGTTCCTGCGTGCCTGCTGATCACACAGGAAGAGGACGAGGAGGAGGATTGTGTCAACATGGAGGTGGAGCCTGGCACTCAGCATCAGCAGCAGTCTTTAAGGGATCATTTACAGTCCCAAGAAACCCATGGACTTGTACGTGGCCGGGAGGAGGTGGCTGCGGATCATGTCGTCCTTAGTGACCCAAAGGACTCCGGACCGAATGCTTCAGCAAACCTACACAGCATGGCCTCCCTGGTCCTGCAAAGCCTGCGGAAGGATCCTCGTATTTGTGGTATCAAGGAGAGGGATCTATAGACATGTGCACACTGAAATATTTTTTTCGGAATTTCGTTATCGTCTGAAAAATAAATGTATTTAGTTACTCCCGAAATTCGTTTTTATTTATTTGGTTTCGTTAAAAAAAATGCATTTGTCTGAAAATCCGATATAATTAAGGTCGAATCTGTCATTGAAGGCTTATGGTGTCTGTCGAATGTTCTAAGAAGATTCGACGGAGCAGCTAAACTGTACGACGCCACAATCGTAGATTTCCGGTCGAATGTTCCGCCTACAAGCTATAGTAGAATTCTAATGTTGTATGACACTAGTAATAATTATATTTATTAATTATTATTACTAGTCAATCAACATTATAATTCTTCTATAGCCTATGGGCGGAGCATTTGACCGCTCGTGGCGACTGCTTAGTCGAATCTTTATGTCAAATCTTTTCTCTCTATGTTGAATAATCTTGGACTAATAGAGCTAAGGTTAGGCACATTCGAACACAGGTTTGATGGACACAGATCGCTATTGTCAGCGTCATGTCGAATCTCCTATCTATATCGAACTGTTGTCGCAACGAAAACGAAAATAAAGCATTGTTTATGTCGGATCTTTCGGTTTTCGGATTCTGCACATTCGTTATCGTTTGGTAAAACGATAACGAAATTCGGACGAAAATGCATTCGGACGAAAACGAATGCACATGTCTAGGGATCAAAACTGGCTGGCAGCCCTCCTTGATCCACATTACAAGGGTAAGGTTGCGGACCCTATCTTGCCGTCGCAGAGGGAGCAGAGGATGAAACATCTACGGGAGGCCTTGCAGAAAGGTCTGTGCAACGCGTTCCCAGAGACTGGGAGGTTACAAACTGTTCCTGGACAACGTGTTGCTGAGGCTTCGGTCAGTCAAAAAAGGAGCAGTGGAGAAGGTGGCCGTCTGACTGATGCGTTCAGACAATTTTTAAGTCCACAGCCCCAAGGTATGATCGGTTCCAGCAACCAAAGCCAGCGTCTGTTTTACATGGTGCAGGAATACCTAGGGGCAAAATCTGACTTGGACACCTTTCCCACCGAAAATCCTCTGGGTTACTGGGTCTTGAGGATGGATCACTGGCCAGAACTTGCACAGTATGCAATTGAGCTATTGGCCTGTCCTGCATCCAGCGTTCTTTCGGAACGCACATTCAGTGCTGCTGGAGGCTTTGTAACCGATCACAGGGTGCGCCTACCCACTGACTCGGTCGATCGACTGACCTTCATAAAAATGAATCAGTCTTGGATCACCACCACCTACCAAGCACCTGATGTTGATGTAACCGAATCATTTTTTTTGAAATGTCAGATCCTTTCAAGACTGCTTATGCTGATGCTGAGTGACTATCCTGTTATGCTGATTGACTATCCTCTTCCTCCTCAATGATCATGCTGATAGCTTGTAAGAATATTTTTGGTTCTGGGTGCCGCCACCAGTGGCTAAGGCCCAATTTTTCAGCCCCTGTTTAACAGGGGCATGTAATTACAATTTTTGATGATATATTTTGCAAGGAGGGTTCGTTGCTGCGCTCAACTAGACTATTTTTGAGGGGTTGCAGTTTTGTGGCATCAGCACCAGTGCCTAAGGCCCAATTTTTCAGCCCCTGTTTAACAGGGGTATGTAATTACAATTTTTGATGCAATACTTTGCAGCAGGGCTCGTTCCTGCGCTCCAACTAGAGTATCTGTGAGGGTTGCAGTGTTGTGGCACCAGCACCAGTGCCCAAGGCCCAATTTTTCAGCCCCTGTTTAACAGGGGCGTGTAATTACAATTTTTGATGCAATATTATTTTGCAGGAGGGCTCATTTCTGTGCTCCAACTAGAGTATCTGTAAGGGGTTGCAGTGTTGTGGCACCAGCACCAGTGCCCAAGGCCCAATTTTTCAGCCCCTGTTTAACAGGGGCCTGTAATTACAATTTTTGATGCAATATTATTTTGCAGGAGGGCTCATTTCTGCACTCCAACTAGAGTATCTGTGAGGGGTTGCAGTGTTGTTTGCACCAGTGCCTAAGGCCCAATTTTTCTGCCCTTGTTCATCAGGGACATGTAATTACAATTATTGATCTAATATTTCTCAGCAGGGCCCGTTCCAGCACCCACCAAGAGTAGCTGTGAGGACTTACAGTGTCGTGGCAACACCACCACCACCACCAAAGGCCCAATTTTTCTACCCCTGTTCAACAGGTGCATGTAATTACAATTCTTGATCTAATATTTCACAGCAGGGCCTTTTTCTGCGCCCACCAAGAGTAACTGTGAGGACTTATAGTGTTGTGGCACCAGCACCACCAAAGGCCCAATTTTTCTGACCCTGTTCAACAGGGACATGTAATTACAATTCTTAATCTAATATTTCACAGCACGGTCCGTTCCTGCGCCCACCAAGAGTAACTGTGAGGGCTTACAGTGTTGTGGCAACACCAATACCTAAGGCCCCAATTTCTGCAGAGTATATAGGGCAGACCCCTACTTTCAAACATCCAACTTACTAATGACTCCCACTTGCAAACGGAAGGAGACAACAGGAAGTGAGATGAAATCTACCCCTAGGAAGGGAAATTCTCTCCTGTAAGAGTTAATATGGGAAAAACGTGTCTCCTCTCCACTGATGCTTTATCAACAATCCTTGTTTCACTAAAAACCCCAAATTGTCAAAAAACATTTGTCATTGGGACAGAAAGTGGGGTGAAATCTTCTGAAGAGGGGCACAGACAGCAAAACAAATGTCACAGGGGTGTTAACCCTTCCCTATGTTTTCCAAAAAGCTTAAAATAGATTTTTTGGCTGGAGCTACACTTAAAAAATGTACCAGTTCAAAATTACAAACAGATTCTACTTAACAACAAACCTACATTCCCTGTCTTGTTTGCGGGGTTCCCCTTAATACCCATACAAGACCCAAAGGGCCTGGTAATGGACTGGGGGGGGGGTACCCATGCCGTTTGTCTCACTGATTTTCATCCATATTGCCGGGACCCGACATTACATTAAAGCCGCAAGCAGTTTTAAATGACTTTTATTCCTTTAAAAAATGACATTTTGTGCAGGGACTGTTCTAAGCACGGGAAATATGCGCCACTTTACAGGCATACTATAGACACCATCAGGTACGATATTTAAAGGAATAATTCACTTTTATTTTCACTTTAAGCATCATTAAAATCACTGCTCCTGAAAAAACAGCCGTGTTTAAAACTTTTTTTGCATTGATACATGTCCCCTTGGGCAGGACCCAGGTCCCCAAACCCTTTTTAGGACAACACCATGCAAATTAGCCTTTAAAATTAGCACATTTGATTTTGAACGTTCGAGTCCCATAGACTTCAATGGGGTTCTAAAGTTTGCGCAAATTGTTCGGTGCGAACCGAACCGGGGGGTGTTTGGCTCATCCCCACTCCCAACATTTTGAAATGGGAATGAGGGACACCTACTAGCAAATGTGTGTAGGCATAGGACACACCCCCTGCTACACCCCCTTAAAGGAGAATTAACCAAAAAAAAAAAAAGTTTAAGTAAATCCACATTTCTTTTGTTATCACTACTATTCCTTTATATTAAAAAAACAACAAAAGAACACTGCTCTAGGCAGACATCTCATAATGCATCCCACCTGCTAATGGAAACAGGTGCTGGCTCTGCATGTAGGAATGAATTGAAGAAAAGACTGGACGGCCGCACTTTGTTGACACCTTTATTGAAGACGGTTTACAAATTCTTCTGGTACAAAGACATCAGAGGCACAGGATCAATTAAAAGCTGACATGTTTCCCACCACTATGGGGTGCTTAGTCATAGCTGAGTAAGCACCCCATAGTGGTGTGAAACATGTCACACCAATACAGTAATTTAGATTTGGATGAAATGTTTAGCACTAACACTTTTGGAAAGATAAAAAGTGCATTTTATATGCAACTATATAGATCAGACCAAAATGAGTGACAAATGAGGGGGAAAGAGGGACAGAGGGACATTGCTCTAAATCAGGTACAGTTGGGAGTTATGCCATAGCCCCAGCATCATGCATGGAGGAGTCAGCTGAATTATGTGAACACAGCATCAACCAATTGCTTCTTGGGGATGCACAGACATTACTTGATTCTGATGTTGTACTGAGATAGAGGAAGGGAGAAACATGAGCCTACAGAGAGGGGAAAACACTGATAAACAACAAATTGGCAGTCATGTTCCCCCAGACGGAGCGTATTGCCAAGTTCTCTCCAGTGATGAGGTCACTCACGCAACTTGGGTGCTGGATAGAGCAGGAGGAAAGTGAGTGAGAGTAACAACCCTAACGAGGCAGGATGTCCTCCAGAGGCAGCCATTATGGAAGAGTAGAGAGCAGCCACCCTATTCCATCAGATTGTGGAAGAGTTATCTCCCAGTCCACTTCCCACAGCTCAATTGGGTGGGCTTTTTTAGCACACATGCAGCTGGTCACACTGTTGCAATTTGCAATCTCTGCTGCAAGCAGATCAAGTGTGGTAAAAAACATCAGCCATTTAGGTACCACATGCTGGCAAAGACATTTAACCTCCCACCACTCAAGAGCACCTAAAAGCCACACACAATGGGCACAATTCCTCTCCTCACTACTCGCCTTTCATGTCTACCCCTGTTATATCTCATGACCTCTCAGCAGCCTCCATTGACAGGGATGATGCTCTATCAAAGTGTGTCACAGGTCCTTGCAACACGTCTGCAGCAGCGCACCACAACTAGCCATAGAGTATAGCAGGCACATTTCTCTGCCCCAGCTTCTGCTGCAAAAAAACACTCCCTGCTCACGTGCCCAGCGTCTAAAATCCAGCTTGCCCAAATTGCTGGCTTTACAACTCCTGCCTTTCCATCTTTTGAATCCGGCCTCATTCCATACATTTTGAATGTGCTGTGCCACAATGGCAGGTTTCAAGTTGCCATTTCTTTGCATGTAAGGCCATTCCAGCTATGTACCATCATGTGGAAGGCAATGTTTTGGCATCGTTGGGCAAGGCAGTCAGCCGCAAGGTCCACATTACTGCTGACACGTGGTCCAGGAAGCACGGTCAGGGACACTATATTTCATTCACAGTTTGCAACTAGGAAGTATGCAGGACAGGGCTCAGTGCTGGAGCTTGTTTTGAGAAAGATTATGGGTTTAACATGTAGCCTCACAGGGTGACAATGTGGATACACAAGTAACAGTGTGCCAATGTCCCAACAGTGGATATATAAAGACTAGAAACTAGGAAATTGGACTTTAAGGCACATGGATAGACCATATAAAAGTGATTAGGGTTTTTTTATTTATAGAAAGATATTAAAAAAGGAATTTTTACACATAGATATATATAAAATTCATGAGATTAGTATTGTATGACCCACACATAAATTCTGACACTACTTCCAAAATAAACAGTTACAATAACACACCCAATGGTACAATGGTTGAAGTTCCGATAGTAGTAACCAAATAGTGATGTAGACATGGAATAGTTTGAGTCAGAGTGTGAATCCAAATACAAGATATTCGCTCTACATGTTGCACGTAGGGATACGCTTCTTCAGGTCCACAAAGATAGATAAAGTACTTATTGTAAACAAAATTTACGCCATACTTGATACTAGGAAGGTAAATAAGAAACCAACCAATCCAGGATGTAGAGTGATATAATCATCAGCCGCAGAGACATTATAATGGTAGTTTGCTGGTAAGCAAAGGGATGTATGAATATATCCAGGGATAAATAGCCCACACACAGCTAGGAAGACACAAGTGCTGATAATATAGATCAGCGTATGTGTATTATAGTATCAAAGCTTATTCAAACATTGTAGGGAGGCAAGCTTAAGGCGCAAAGAGGCTGGTACCATAAAATTGGAGCCGTGCTGTATGATGTGTGTAGCTCCTGGTATCCCATTAGCAACTGCGCGCTGATCTATATTATCAGCACTTGTGTCTTCCTAGCTGTGTGTTGGCTATTTATTCCTGGATGTATTCATACATCCCTTTGCTTACCAGCAAACTACAATTATAATATCTTTGCGGCTGATGATTATATGACTCTACATCCTGGATTGGTTGGTTTCTTATTTACCTTCCTAATAGTCTGGCGTCAATTTTGTTTACATTAAGTACTTTATGTATCTTTGTGCTCCTGAAGAAGCGTATCCCTATGCGCAACAAGTAGAGCAAATATCTTGTATTTGGATTCACACTCTGACTCAAACTATTCCATGTCTACATCCCTATTTGGTTACTACTATCGGAACTTTAACCATTGTACCATTGGGTGTATTATTGTAACTGTTTATTTTGGAAGTGGTGTCAGAATTTATGTGTGGGTCATACAACACTAATCTCATGAATTTTATATATATCCAGGGCTTTTTTTCTCAGGGAATAGGTGCAGGAACTCCCCCCTTCTGAGTCACCCCTTGTCTCTGCCCCCTACCCACCTCTGACCACTGTCCCTGGATTCCACCCCCTACCCACCTACCAGTACTGCCCCTTTTAGAGAATACAGAACCAAGTATCGTTTTGTGGTGCTAAATGATTTATATGGAACATGTTGATGATAAAAAGAAAAGCAGTAAAATAGATCCCCTGCAGTCAGCAACAATAGAATCCCAGCAATAGACTCCCCCAGCAACAATGGACTCTACCCCAACAACAATAGATTCCCTGCAGCAACAGTAAACTACCCACAACAAAGTATCACACCCAGTAACAAAATATCCACCCAAGCAACATTAGACCCCCCAGCAGCAACAACAGATCTTCCAGCAGCCAGCATCAATAGATCCTCCAGAAGCCAGTAAAAATAGACCTCTCCCTCAGCAGTAGATCCCTTCCAGCAACATAAGACCCCCCAGCAACAATAGATTCCCCAACAGCAACAATAGACCCTCACACAAAATCACATCCCCACCAGTAACAATAGATCCCCCAGCAGCCAACATCAATAGACCCTCCAGCACACCCCACACCCTGTGCTATTACATACTTTCAGTGCTGGTGGTGCCGGAACAGCGTTCCCCCGCGTTCCCGCTGAAAAAAAAACATGTATATATTTATGTGTAAAAATTCCTTTTTTAATAGTTTTCTATAAATAAAAAACCCTTATTACTTTTATATGGTCTATCCTTGTGCCTGGAGCTTGTTTTGCTGCCACGTCTCCATACAGCTGGTGGTAATGATGCAAGATCTGTCAGCTCCATCCCCTCCTCCTCCATGCCCTCCTCTGCTGGACCACCAGTACCCCTAAGCGTTCAAGGGGCCATTCAACAAGTCAGGCAAAAAGATGCCATGCAGTGCTTCAGCTGGTCTATCTAGCAGACAGAAGCCACTCCAGGGCAGAGATTCTTTCAGCTCTGCAGGGGCAGGCCCAGTGAAGGTTCACGCCATGGAAGCTTGAGCCAGGAATGGTGGTGTGCGATAATGGCACTAATCTTCTATCCGCCCTTGGACAGGGAAAGTTGACACATGTGCCATGCCTGGCACATGTCCTCAATTTGGTGGTGCAGCATTTCATAACAGGTACCCAGGTTTGCAAGATTTTCTAAGGCAGGCCAGAAGAGTCTGTAGCCATTTCAGGTTGTCATATTCAGTCAGTGTTCGGTTGGCTGAAATTCAGCGGGAATTCCACCTACACGTAAACCACCTGATTTGTGATATGCCCACCAGGTGGAACTCAACTGTGGCAAGGCTGCAGCAGCTACACATGTAGCAGAGGGCCATCAACTAGTGCCTATGTGAATATGGCACAAGGACAGGCTCGGGCATGTAAGCTTTTTTTTCCCACGCCAATGGCTGCTTATAAAGGATGCCTGCACTGTACTGTCAACATATGAGGATGCGACAAGGATCGTGATCCGTAAAAATGCATGCATCAGTGACACAATCCTTCTTGTGTTCCTGCTGAGCATACTCTGAGAATTCTGGCAGTTTTGGAGGCATAGAAGCATAGGAAGACATACGCCAAACCTTAAGAGATGGTTTTCAGTCCCCAGAAACCTTGTGAGTAGTACGTGGCTGGGAGAGGGCAGTTCTAGATAGCGTAATCCTCAGTGACACTAATGACTCTGCTTCTTATGTCTCTGCAAACTTATGGTGCATGGGCTCCCTTATTCTTCAAAGCATGTGAAAGGACCCGAGAATTTGTGGCATCAAGGATAAGGATCACTATTGGTTGGCAACAATCCTTGACCACTGATACAAGTGAAAAGTCTCAGAACTCATCCTGCCCTCGTAGAGGGAGCACAGAAAGAAATATCTTGAGAATACCTTAAAGAGGAATTTATGTACTGTCTTTCCAGACTCTGGTAGGTTACAGTCTCATGGAAAAGCTAGTTTTTATGCTTCTGTTGGTCAAAGGAGGAGCAGTGGAGAAGGGGGCTGGCTCAGTGATGCATTTCAACATTTTTTTAGTCCTCGGCGCCCAGGGGTGTCAGCTTCAAGATCCCATTGGCAGCGTCTGCATCATATGGTGGAAGATTATCTAGGGGTGAAAACAGACATGGAAAGCTTTCAGTATACGATCCTCTGGGTTTCTGGGTCATGAGAATAGACCACTGGCCAGAACTTGCCCAGTACCCAATTAAGCTGCTGGGTTGCCCTGCATTCAGTGTGTCCACAGACTCAGTTGACTGGCTGACATTTGTCAAAATGAATCAGTTCTGGATTAGCAGCAGCTATCAAGTCCTTAATGCCAATGTAACTGATTAGGTGTTATTGGGATCTCAAATCTCTGCAAGACTGTCTAGAATTGTGGGTGTTGATTTTATCTTGAAGTTATTTTTTAGTATAGGTTTCATGGGCACAATTAACACCAAATGACCAATTTTACCACAACTGTTTGACATGTGCACGAAATTTCAATTTTCTTACAGCAAGGCCAATTCTTGCTTTCATCAAGCATACCTCTAGAAGGTCACGGGGTGAAGGCACCACCAACAACCAAAGACCAAAGACCAAAGACCAATTTTTCCACAACTGTTTGACCAGGGTATCAAATTTAAATTTTTCACATCAAGCCTTATACTTGCTTTCATCCAGAGTACCTCTAGAAGGTTACGGTTTTAAGGCACCACCAACCCCCAAAGATCAATTTTTCCAAAACTGTGTGACAGGGGCGTCAAATTAAATTTTTTACAGCCAGGCCAATTCTTGCTTTCATCAAGAGTACCTCTAGAAGGTTACGGGGTGAAGGCCCCACCAACAACCAAAGACCAATTTTTCTGCAACTGTGTGACAGGGGTGTCAAATTAAATTTTTTTACAGCAAGGCCAATTCTTGCTTTCATCAAGAGTACCTCTAGAAGGTTACGGGGTGAAGGCACCACCAACACCCAAAGACCAATTTTCCCACTACTGTTTGACCAGGTACATGTCCCCCAGGGCAGTAGCCGGGCCCCCATACCCTTTATATGGCCAATAACTTGCATATAAGCCTTCAAAATGGGGGCTTTTGATTTTTCAAGTTCAGGTCCCATAGACTTCAATGGGGTTCTTCGTTCAGGTCCGTACTTTTGCGATGTTCGAGAGTTCTGGCGCAAACCAAACGGGGAGGGGGGGGTGTCTGGCCCATCTCTACTAATTATCGGTCCATTGGGGTGTGCTAGGTCAAATAAATGGGCTGATTTAAAAAGTATGACAACAAACCTGACTAGTATGAATGGGTTCCCTGGTTTTGCAGGGTATGCCTGAAATTTGATTTTATTATCTTATTGAAGAATATAGAAATAATATCTAATATTCTAAAATTCTAATTCTCAGGGGCATTTCTGGATGTATAGCAAAGTCTTTGTGTTTAAATGTCAGTGTCCTCTCTCCTAGAGGGTGCGTGCAGTGGTGTATTTAGGTTTTGTGCTGCCCTAGGCCTGACTAAGCTCGCGCACCCCCTATTTAACTATGACTCACCCCTTCTTGTCAAGGCCACACCCCTTCCTTTTTAAGATCCACCCTGTCATCTTCATGGGAGGACAGAGGGACGCCACGGGAAGAGGACAAAGGGACGCCGTGGGAGAAGGACAGTGAGCGATACAGCATCTTTTCATTTGGGGGGTAAGGGGATATGTGCTGGGTGCTTTGGGAGGCTCTTGCACTGAAGTCGTGTCCCTCCTCTGTGGCTCCTCCTTCTCCTGGCTGTGTACTGAGTGTGTGTGGCTGACAGTGGGGAGAGAGGTGTGGACTGCTACGGAAAGCCCATCGCCGCTTGTGGGACTCCAGGCGGCAGATCTCCTGGGTGCCCACGCTGGCGCATCCCTGTCTGGCCAGGTACCGAAACTCAGTGCCGTAACTTGTTGTGGGCTCTGGGACAGTGGCGTCACTAGGGTTGGCCTAGAGGATATCAGGTTAGGTACTTCCTAATGGCTCAGTCCCTGGGAACAGTAATGGATAATGGCCAACAGGCTCTCTTACCAGACCCGGTGAAACTGCAACAGTGATCCCTCCGGCTGGACGTTCGCCAACTCTGGGTTGCCCAGGCCAACTGTAGTCAGTAGTGTAGCATCTCTACCCTGGCAGTGGCTTCATCTTTCTCCCCCTCTGGTGGTGCGGGTACAGCGTGGCTCTCTGGTGGTGCGCGTACAGCATGACTCTCTTGTGGTGCGCGTACAGCATGGCTCTCTGGTGGTGCGCGTACAGCATGGCTCTCTGGTGGTGCGCGTACAGCATGGCTCTCTGGTGGTGCGCGTACAGCATGGCTCTCTGGTGGTGCGCGTACAGCATGGCTCTCTGGTGGTGCGCGTACAGCATGGCTCTCTGATGGTGCGCATACAGCATGGCTCTCTGGTGGTGCGCGTACAGCATGGCTCTCTGGTGGTGCGCGTACAGCATGGCTCTCTGGTGGTGCGGGTACAGCGTGGTTCTGGTGGTGCGGGTACAGCGTGGTTCTGGTGTTGCGGGAACAACGTCTCTCTGGTGGTGCGGGAACAACGTGGCTCTCTGGTGGTGCAAGAACAGCGTGGCTCTCTCTCTGGTGGTGCGTGGCTAACTCTCTGGTGGTGTGGGTACAGCGTGGCTCTCTGGTGGTGTGGGTACAGCGTGGCTCTGGTGGTGTGGATACAGCGTGGCTCTGGTGGTGCGGGTACAGCGTGGCTCTGGTGGTGCGGGTACAGCGTGGCTCCCTATCTGGCTTCCCCCAGCACAGTACTCTCTTTTTCTCCTCCTGTAACCCCCCACCCAGCAGAGTGCATGCATGCTGGGGGCTGTAGCATGATGTCTGTGGACACACAGGGCCGCCATTCTTCAGGGATTACTCTTCCCATGATGCCCCCAGAGTCTTCTGATTGGCCCTCTGCTGTGGCCAATCATGGGGAGGGAAACAGCGGTCAGAAAGCCGGGCAGCGGCACGGTGAAACCAATTAGAGCCGCTCTCTCTCCCTTCCCCCTTCGGCTGACAGAAAGGGGAGGGGGGGGCGAGCGGGGGAGATACACAGACAGCCCGCATCTATCCTCTCCCTGTCACAGCACTGCTGCTCAATTTACCAGTGAACTCCCCCGCTCGCCCCCCTCCCCTTTCTGTCAGCTGAACGGAGTAGAGAGAAGAAAGAGAGAGAGCGGCTCTAATTGATTTTGCCGTGCCGCCGCCCAGCTTCCTCCTCGCTGTTTCCCTCCCCATGATTGGCCACAGCAGAGGGCCAATCAGAGAGAGAGAATCACGGCTTTACGGGGGCGGCTTGACAGCTCCTGCTTTAACTGCTTTCTGGCCCCATCTACAGCCGCGACGCCACTGCACTCCCAAGCTGTACTCTCTTGATGTGCCCTGCTGATGTGCCCTGCTGAGGAGACCGGGTGCCGTTTTGGTGGGGGGGGGGCGGCTTTTTGCCGCCCCCCACAAAGTGCCGTCCTAGGCCTGGGCCTTGTTGGCCTAGGCCAAAACACAGCACTGGGTGCGTGTAAAGGAGAAGTGTATCTGTCTTTATCCAAGGCCACATTTCCAACTTACTTTTAGGAATTTGTCTCTTAGTAGAAATTGAAGAATGCTTCATTCGTACAATGCTTCCAGAAAGGTTGTTTATTGTTCAGAAAGATAGGTAAAGACAAGACATCTGGTAACATATGGTATGGTGATGGCCTCAGAAGGAGGAGGAGACATCTGATGTTACATTCTCCAAAGCGTAGGGTTCCTTCCCATCTCCCTTCCACCTCTCTTCCTAGCTACCATACAACCCTCATCCATTCTTATACTGTTTCATAATATTATGTCAGCATATCCTAGAATAACACCCATTCTTATATGGCTTCAGTCTAAAGATAAGTAGCATAACTCCAACCATTGTCCTGACATAATAACTCAGAATAGAAGTATCTACACAGCAAAACCGCTCCTCTCTGTCCTCTGTCCCTGTGTGTTCTGTGACCTTCAGAAACCATCACTAATTACATATAACATTCATGTGTTTCATATATTTTTCAGAAACTTTTATCACTTAAAATATTAAATAACTCAAAATCTTTGAACACTTATGTATTTAACTCACATTGCAAGGAAGCAACAATTGATTTTTTTTTTTTACAGTTTTAAAAAAGTGATATGTATATATAATGTAACAGCATTAAATTTGAAAATAGCTTTCCTGACACACGCATGACAGCATACACGTATAGGTACAGGCTCAGCCCCCTGCCCAATCACAGGACGGTTATACTATATACAGTGAATGATAAAGTGAAATAATCCCTATGCGTCACCTCTTATTAGTTTTATTGTTAAATAAGGTGTTTCAGCAGCTGCTCACATCGGCACAGTGTGTCCCCACATGTATGCATAGAATAAGATAGAAGATTGTTGTGGCGCTTTGCTAATAGTGTGCAATACTAGATAAAAATAAGAACGTGTTTCAATGTTGCAAAGAAGATAGTGATAATAATAAATATATGTATATCTTTTTAGTGTTTAAAGAGGAGTTCCACCCAGGGGGTCATGTAAAAAAAAATAAATAAATAAAAGTCAGCAGCTACAAATACTGCAGCTGCTGACTTTTAATTGGACACTTACCTGTCCCTGGGTCCAGCGATGCGGGGATCGAAGCCCCGCTAGTCTCCCCCTCCGTTCAGCGGCGCCGGCATTGCAACTGTGGGCGCCGGGCTGTGGCTTCACAGCCTGGCACCCACTGCGCATGCGCGAGCGGCGCCGCGCGCCGTGATTGGCCGCTCAGTCAACTGGGACCTGTAATGGGTCCCAGATGATTGACAGGAGGGAGGGAGCAGAGCGGAGCCCTTCCTGTGCCGAGGGGGAAGTGATGTCACCAGCCCAGGCACTGGAAGGGGCAGACTACAAGGGACCCCCTAGCAACAGGCATTTAGAGGTAAGTTAAAAAAAAAATTATCCAAATGTTTTTTTGTTTTTTGTTTTTAGGATTTTTCATGTATTTTTGTTTTTTTGGGTGGAACCCCACTTTAAGCAATGTTCCTGGGTGTGTATCCAACTCAAAATACATAAGTCTTATACTTAAAAATAACTGAAAAAGTGCATCCAAAATTCATGAAATAAATTCATATATGTACAGGTAATTATCAGGCATCTAAACATAAATGATTGTTAGGTGTTTGAAATAAGATTTCAGTTCATATAACATCTAATATGTGAGATCACATCAATGTTAGGGGTGCGAAAAAAGTTAAAATTAATTCAACAAATGTAATTTTATAGTCCCAAAAAATAATGGATTATAATCCCAAAGAAAAGTCCATAAGGATCCTAATGCGAGCAAAGAAAATCTTCCAGTGACACTTTTCTTTTATATTACTGTGTCTCCCATTAAACTCCCGTGGTGATGATATCCACCTCACATATTTAAATGTGAGTATGGCGGCTCACCTCAAAGCTTGATCTATAGTCTCATATAGATCAAGCATGCTTGTCAGCATGTCTTTCTTTCATGTCAGTAAAGCCAATGGTCTGCTTTAAAGGAAATACAGGACAAGTATCAGGTTCCTACGCAACTGCATTACGCTTACCTTCAAATCAGAAATTTTTTTCATCTTTATCCCCGTCTCTGAAATTAGAGAAACCCAACCAATTTGAACTCGCCTGTGCTCAGGGACCATACCAACTGCATTTAATCTCTACCATCTATAAACTTCTGCACAAGGCTATTCCCCTCTCAGATACGTTCCATTCATAAATGCAAAAATGGTCCCATATTCTACAGAAGTCAATCCCTCTCCCCTGTTGAAATCAGATTTGGACATCGGTCTTCAGCTCCTCCAGATGTGTGGTGCAGAGAGAGACAGCTGTTAAAATTTATATGTTCTGGTACAGGATCCCATAAACATGACTCTACTGTATCCTAACTTTGCTGGAGATGTGGCTCCTCGGTGGGCTCACTTTTCTACATCTTTTGGCATGTGCACAGACACAACCCTTTAGGGACAGTGTAAGGTCTATTCTCCAAGCATTGGGAAACACTTCCCTACCCTTGGATCCTGTACACTATCACTTAAGTCTCCCTTTCCCTGGTCTTAAAAAAAACAACCAAACGTTTGCTATCTTATATATTAAGTTTTGGTTATCAAGTGATACGCCACTTTTCTCTTGGCTCCTAAACGTGTGCGCCCGAAGCATGTGCCCGGAGCCGATGCAAGTTCCCGGCGGGCGCGATGACCGCCGGGCACCTGTGATCGCTCGTGACACAACAAGAACGGGCATGTGTGTGTGTAGACACACAAATCCCGGTTCTCTCAGGGGAGAGGAGACAGATGGTGTGTTCATACTAAGTATGACCACCGATCTCTCTCCTCCCCTAGTCAGTCCCATCCCCCCTACAGTTAGAAAACACCTAGAGAACATAGTTAACCCCTTGATCGCCCCCCTAGTGTTAACCCCTTCTCTGCCAGTGTCATTTATACAGTAATAAGTGCATTTTTATAGCACTGATGAATGATCGCTATATAAATGTCACTGGTCCCAAAAATGTATCAAAAGTGTCTGATTTGTCCGCCGCAATATCGAAGTCCTGATAAAAATCGCTGATCGCCACCATTACTAGTAAAAAAAAAATAATGATAATGAAAATGCGATAAATCTATGCCCTGTTTTGTAGACGCAATAACTTTTGCGCCAACCAATAAATATACACTTATTGCAATTTTTTTACTAAAAATATGCAGAAGAATACATATCGGCCTACACTGAGGATTTTTTTTTTAAATGTGGGATGTTTATTATAGCAAAAAGTTAAATATATTGTGTTTTTTTCAAAATTGTCGCTCTTCTGACGTTTATAGCGCAAAAAATAAAAACCGCAGAGGTGATCAAATACCACCAAAAGAAAGCTCTTATTGTGGGAAGAAAAGGACATAAATTTTGTTTGGGTACAGGGTTGCATGACCGCACAATTGTCAGTTAAAGCAACGCAGTGTTGTATCGCAGAAAATGGCCTGGTCATTGAGCAGCCAAATCTTCCGGGGCTGAAGTGGTTAACGTGCTAATAAGAATATATATGCAAGGATAAACATAGACAATGTGATTGGTAAAGAAAAAGTAGAGACGAACAATAAGAAGAACAATGGGTATGAGGAGCTCTGTAACAGACTGATGGAGATGCTGGACATGCCTCCAGAACACCCGAAGCAAACTGTGATCGGGTGGGGCCATCTATCTCTCTCTTTTCTATTTTTTCTGTTACCCTCAAATAATTTAAATTGTCAGAGATTGAGACAGATATCCGTGCATGAAAGACAATGAATTATAAACTAAAGCAACGATTGATGTCTGCGAGTCGCATAACATCTCAACTAGAACATGTAAAGCAGAATACCCGTCAAAATTGAGCATCTAAAACAAACAAGTGTAACCTATTCATCCAGTCGGGTGTATCTGGGATCCTGTACCACCTTGAGTAGATTTTAAATCCGTTTTCTTGTGTGGAAACATTTGTCGACCCTTTAAGTAAGTGGGTGTGAATGTGTTCCCAGTCCTCCACTGATAGATCCAAAACTAGTTCCCCTTCCTGGTATTGGCTAGTTTGTTCACATTAGGATCACAATTAGAGAGCAAGAGTCTTTGGGGCTCCAATCTGGAGCAACACGGTTCAAAGGGGGTGCGTGTTCTACACCAAATGGATAGTGGTTTAGTACTGTTCAGGAAGTGCCTGACCTGTAGAAACTTGAAGAAAGGGATGGTTCGGTCGGGAATCTGAGAGGAGAGTGCAATAACCACCTAAGGAACAGCCACTGCAGTTGTACTGCGGCAGGTTGGCTCCCCTGCGTGTATCGCCGTCATTGTACATCGGCTTGTGCAGGCTCACTTGTGGGCAGGCGCGCCTTCTGCAGGAGCATGCCCATGGGTCAGGCGGACTCGATGTCCACCTGCAACCGGCGATTGCCTAGTACATAGGCAGAGTGGGGACCTGCCTTTGTAAACAAGACGGATCCCCATTCTGACAGATGACATGACAGATCTACTGCTCCCAGTCATTGGGAACAGTGATCTCTGTTATGTCCCAGGCAGCTCATCCCCCTACAGTTAGAACACACCTAGAGAACAATGTTAACCCCTTGATCATCCCCTAGTGTTAACCCCTTCCCTGCCATTGATCAGTGCATTTTTACAGCACTGATCAATGTAATAATGTCACTGGTCCCCAAAAAGTGTGATTTGGGGTCAGATTTGTCCGCCATTGTCGCAGTCCCGCTAAAAATTGCAGATCGCCACCATAACCAGTAAAAACAATAACAAAAATAAAAGTCCCTAAATCTATCCCATAGTTTTGTAGACACAATAATTTTTGTGCAAACCAATCAATATACGTCTATTGCAATTTTGTTTTACCAAAAATATGTAGAATATATAATCGGCCTAAACTGGTGAATAAATTCGTTTTTTAGATATTCTTTTTGGATATGTATTATAGCAAAAAGTAAGCTCTGTGGGGAAAAAAGGAAGTCAATTTTGTTTGGGTACAGGTGACGCAGTGTCGTATCACAAAAAATGGTCATTAAGGGGGAAAATTCTTCCAGTCCTTAAGTGGTTAAACTGTAGCAGTTTGCCTTTGTCAAAGAATTTTTTTGCCCAGATAGATATCTCGGGGTCCAGGCGGTGTGGGGTATGATCTGGGAGACCAGGGGGAAACTGTGGAAATCGATCGATTGGGGTCAGATATCTGGGGGAGGAAGCGAGATTTAATTTTCTACATGCTGCCCTGAAAAAGGATTATGTATGTTGAGCTGGATAAACACCCAAGAAGATTGTTTAACCCTTTCACTGCCAAGTACATACGCCATACGCACCTACAGAAGTGCCTGTAGGTGGCCAAGTCTGTACGGCATACGGACCTCATTTCTCCCTCTCCTATAAGCTTATGGTCACTTCAATGCCCATAAGCTTATATCAGAATTGTTCAGCAGATTCTGCTGAACAATTCTATAACTCTGATCAGCGAATTACAACCCGCTGATAAGAATTATTAACCCCTGTGACCGCCCCCCCCCACCCATGCTGCCACTTCCCTGTCCCCTGCCACTCCACCTCCCGCCGTTACCTTTCAACTTAAACTGCCCCCGCTCTCCTTTACCATCCCCTTCACCCCCCTCTTCCCCCCCACCACTGATCCCCCCCTCCACCCGATCCGACTTCCCCCCAAACCGGATCCCCACAGCCACCATCATTAGTGTACTCCTGTGCTGCTTCAGGTGCTGTATGGGGCTTGGGGGGATCCAGATGTGCCCCCCAACTGCCCCTGCACCCCCAACCCCCTCTGAGCAGCATCTTTCCTTCCGTCCTGCCGCCTGCAGCTTCTCCCTGCACTGATCTCTGCAATCTGTCAGCCTGGGGAGCAGGGCGGGGGGCCGTTAGGGCTTGGGGGGCTTAATAAACGTGTTTACCAAGCTCCCTCCTACAGTGGATATAGGCAGTGATCGCTCCTATATCCACTGACAGCTGATACAGTATATAGTAACTGCGAGTGTTACATTGTATCAGACTGTCATTTTCTGAATGAATTAGGAATCTCTATACAGATTCCTCAGTCATTTAAGTAAAGTGCTACAGAGAAAAGGGCTATCTTCAGTCCCTTTCTCTGTCTCAGAAAAAGAGATATGGGGATCTGTTTGGACCTTTGATATCTCACCAAAGACCCCTCCCTCCCAAAAAACAAAAAAAAACAAAAAAAAAAGTAAAAAATAACTGAAAAATAAAAAAAAGTAAAAAGTAAACATAAAAAAACCCCGACAAACTCCCCAGGTACTCCCTAGTAAGACTCTCCAGGTCCACCCGCACTCCCCCCGCACTCATGGCTTCGTCAGCTTCTCCTCCCGGCCAACCCTATCCTTCCTGATTGGCCAGGAGGAGAAGCCGGAAGACAATAGCAAATATTGATTCGCTATTGTCACAAGTTGGTGGGTTTGGGTGCAATGCTCTGCACCCCGAGCCCAACCTTCTGCAAGCTAATTAGAGCCTTAGGCTCTAATCATGTGGCTTGGAAAAAAAAACATTTACATACGGATGAGTCCCACATCCTGCAAGGTTTGGGGGGATCTTTCAAATTCTAAATACTGTAATGCCGCGTACACACGGCCGGACTTCCCGACAGAAAAAGTCCAATGGGAGCTTTTGGTCGGACATTCCGACGGTGTGTATGCCCCATTGGACTTTTTCTGTCGGCATTTCCGATGGACTCAGATATAGAACATGTTCTAAATCTTTCCGTCGGAAATGCCGACGGAGTTTAGCCCGTTGGCAAGTCCAGCCGTGTGTAGGCGGCATAAGGGATAAATTAAAACCTTTAGATTTTTAGAGAAATTTGTATATTTACATTTTTGCGCATGTTCGATTTTCACCAATTTGCAAAAAGACGCAATGTAAAAATTTAATTTTTTTGTTATTAACCACTTACGGACCGCCCTTCATAGTTATACGTCGATACTTTGAAAAGGGATATCATTATGGCAGCAGCTAGCTGCCATAACCCCAGTATCCTCTCTTTCAGCGTGTGACCCGCTTTCAGATAAAAGTGGTCCGAGCAGCGGATTCGGCGCAAGATCACTTTTATCAGCAGCGGGAGAGGGCCCCCTCCCATCGTGCTCTGGTGCCCTCTGCCGCTTACCAGAGATGCCTGCAGTGGTGGAGGTGATCGGATCCTCTTCCGTGTTAGGTATGGAGCTGAGTGAGGGGAAGATGGGCCCCACCCGGCTCCATACCAATGCAGGGCGGAAGCGACGCCAAAACGTCACTTCTGCCCATAGCTCTTAAAGCAACTTTTTTTTTTCCAAACAACTTTTTTTTTGTTTTATTGCATTTTAGTGTAAATATGAGTAAATATGAGACTTGAGGTCTTTTTGACCCCAGATCTCATATTTAAGAGGTCCTGTCATGCTTTTTTTTATTACAAAGAATGTTTACATTCCTTTTCTGATCGCTGTATTAGTGTTGCTGGTGACGCTAGTTAGGGAAGTAAATATTTAGGTTCGCCGTCAGCGTTTTACAGCGTCAGGGACCCCCATATACTATCTAATAAATGTTTTAACCCCTTGATTGCCCCCTAGTTAACCCTTTCACCACTGATCACCGTATAACTGTTACGGTTGATGCTGGTTAGTTCGTGTATTTTTTATAGTGTCAGGGCACCCGCCGTTTATTACCGAATAAAGGTTTAGCCCCCTGATCGCCCGGCGGTGATATGCGTCGCCTCAGGCAGCGTCAGATTAGCGCCAGTACCGCTAACACCCACGCACGCAGCATACGCCTCCCTTAGTGGTATAGTATCTGAACGCATCAATATCTGATCCGATCAGATCTATACTAGCATCCCCAGCAGTTTAGGGTTCCCAAAAACGCAGTGTTAGTGGGATCAGCCCAGATACCTGCTAGCACCTGCTTTTTTCCCCTCCGCCCGGCCCGGCCCAGCCCACCCAAGTGCAGTATCGATCGATCACTGTCACTTACAAAACACTAAACGCATAACTGCAGTGTTCGCAGAGTCAGGCCTGATCCCTGCGATCACTAACAGTTTTCTTGGTAGCGTTTTGGTGAACTGGCAAGCACCAGCCCCAGGCAGCGTCAGATTAGCGCCAGTACCGCTAACACCCACGCACGCACCGTACACCTCCCTTAGTGGTATAGTATCTGAACGGATCAATATCTGATCCGATAAGATCTATACTGGCGTCCCCAGCAGTTTAGGGTTCCCAAAAACACAGTGTTAGCGGGATCAGCCCAGATACCTGCTAGCACCTGCGTTTTGCCCCTCCGCCCGGCCCAGCCCAGCCCACCCAAGTGCAGTATCGATCGATCACTGTCACTTACAAAACACTAAACGCATAACTGCAGCGTTCGCAGAGTCAGGCCTGATCCCTGCGATCGCTAACAGTTTTTTGGTAGCGTTTTGGTGAACTGGCAAGCACCAGCCCCAGGCAGTTTCAGGTTAGCGCCAGTACCGCTAACACCCACGCACGCACCGTACACCTCCCTTAGTGGTATAGTATCTGATCGGATCAATATCTGATCCGATCAGATCTATACTAGCGTCCCCAGCAGTTTAGGGTTCCCACAAACGCAGTGTTAGCGGGATCAGCCCAGATACCTGCTAGCACCTGCGTTTTGCCCCTCCGCCTGGCTCGGCCCAGCCCACCCAAGTGCAGTATCGATCGATCACTGTCACTTACAAAACACTAAACGGATAACTGCAGCGTTCGCAGAGTCAGGCCTGATCCCTGCGATCGCTAACAGTTTTTTTGGTAGCGTTTTGGTGAACTGGCAAGCACCAGTGGCCTAGTACACCCCGGTCATAGTCAAACCAGCACTGCAGTAACACTTGGTGACGTGGCGAGTCCCATAAGTGCAGTTCAAACTGGTGAGGTGGCAAGCACAAGTAGTGTCCCGCTGCCACCAAAAAGACAAACACAGGCCTGTCGTGCCCATAATGCCCTTCCTGCTGCATTTGCCAATCCTAATTGGGAACCCACCGCTTCTGCAGCGCCCGTACTTCCCCCATTCACATCCCCAACCAAATGCAGTCGGCTGCATGAGAGGCATTTCCTTTATATCCTCCCGAGTACCCCTACCCAGCGAACCCCCCCAAAAAAGATGTTGTGTCTGCAGCAAGCGCGGATATAGTCGTGACACCCGCTATTATTGTCCCCCCTGTCCTGACAATCCTGGTTTTTGCATTGGTGAATGTTTTGAACGCTACCATTCACTAGTTGAGTATTAGTGTAGGGTACAGCATTGCACAGACTAGGCACACTTTCACAGGGTCTCCCAAGATGCCATCGCATTTTGAGAGACCCGAACCTGGAACCGGTTACAGTTATAAAAGTTACAGTTACAAAAAAAGTGTAAAAAAAAAAAACAACACATACAAAAATATAAAATAAGAAAAAATTGTTGTCGTTTTATTGATCTCTCTCTCTCTATTCTCTCTCTATTGTTCTGCTCTTTTTTACTGTAGTCTATTCTGCAATGTTTTATTGTTATTATGTTTTTTCATGTTTGCTTTTCAGGTATGTAATTTTTTATACTTTACTGTTTACTGTGCTTTATTGTTAACCATTTTTTTGTCTTCAGGTACGCAATTCACGACTTTGAATGGTTATACCAAAATGATGCCTGCAGGTTTAGGTATCATCTTGGTATCATTCTTTTCAGCCAGCGGTCGGCTTTTATGTGAAAGCAATCCTAGCGGCTAATTAGCCTCTATACTGCTTTTACAAGCAGTGGGAGGGAATGCCCCCCCCACCGTCTTCCGTGTTTTTCTCTGGCTCTCCTGTCTCAACAGGGAACCTGAGAATGCAGCCGGTGATTCAGCCAGCTGACCATAGAGCTGATCAGAGACCAGAGTGGCTCCAAACATCTCTATGGCCTAAGAAACCGGAAGCTACGAGCATTTCATGACTTAGATTTCGCCGGATGTAAACCGCGCCATTGGGAAATTGGGAAAGCATTTTATCACACCGATCTTGGTGTGGTCAGATGCTTTGAGGGCAGAGGAGAAATCTAGGGTCTAATAGACCCCAATTTTTTCAAAAAAGAGTACCTGTCACTACCTATTGCTATGATAGGGGATATTTACATTCCCTGAGATATCAATAAAAATGATTTAAAAAAAAAAAAATGAAAGGAAATAAGATAAAAAAGCAAAAAAATAATACAGAAAAAAAAAAAAAAGCACCCCTGTCCCCCCTGCTCTCGCGCTAAGGCGAACGCAAGCGTCGGTCTGGCGTCAAATGTAGACAGCAATTGCACCATGCATGTGAGGTATCACCGCGAAGGTCAGATTGAGGGCAGTAATTTTAGCAGTAGACCTCCTCTGTAAATCTAAAGTGGTAACCTGTAAAGGCTTTTAAAGACTTTTAAAAATGTATTTAGTTTGTCGCCACTGCACGTTTGTGCACAATTTTAAAGCATGTCATGTTTGGTATCCATGTACTCGGCCTAAGATCATCTTTTTTATTTCATCAAACATTTGGGCAATATAGTGTGTTTTAGTGCATTAAAATTTTAAAAAGTGTATTTTTTCCCCCAAAAATGCGTTTGAAAAATCGCTGTGCAAATACTGTGTGAAAAAAAAAATGAAACACCCACCATTTTAATCTGTAGGGCATTTGCTTTAAAAAAAATATATAATGTGTGGGGGTTCAAAGTAATTTTCTTGCAAAAAAAAAATATTTTTTCATGTAATCAAAAAGTGTCAGAAAGGGCTTTGTCTTCAAGTGGTTAGAAGAGTGGGTGATGTGTGACATAAGCTTCTAAATGTTGTGCATAAAATGCCAGGACAGTTCAAACCCCCCCCCCCCCCCAGATGACCCCATTTTGGAAAGTAGACACCCCAAGCTATTTGCTGAGAGTCATGTCGAGTCCATGGAATATTTTATATTGTGACACAAGTTGCGGGAAAGAGACAATTTTTTTTTTTTTTTTTTGCACAAAGTTGTCACTAAATGATATATTGCTCAAACATGCCATGGGAATATGTGAAATTACACCCCAAAATAGATAAACCGCGGTTTATCTGTTTATGTATTTTGTTGGGGGGCCCCACTTATAACCGCAGCTTTTTGAATTTTGCTATGATACCTGCATAAGGTGTCCTCTCACTTTTATTCATTTTCACACTGGTATTTACCCATATGTTATAATTTTTGTTTATCCAAGCGCAATTTTGTTTTTCTTACACCCCAAAATACATTCTGTTGCTTCTCCTGAGTACGGTGATACCACATGTGTGGAACTTTTTGGGAGCCTAGCCGCGCACGGGACCCCGAAAACCAAGCACCGCCTTCAGGCTTTCTAAGGCCGTAAATTTTTGATTTCACTCTTCACTGCCTATCACAGTTTCGAAGGCCATGGAATGCCCAGGTGGCAAAAAAAAAACCAAATGACCCCATTTTGGAAAGTAGACACCCCAAGCTATTTGCTGAGCGGTATAGTGAGTATTTTGCAGACCTCACTTTTTGTCACAAAGTTTTGAAAATTGAAAAAAGAAAAAAAAAATGTTTTCTTGTCTTTCTTTATTTTCAAAAACAAATGAGAGCTGCAAAATACTCACCGTGCCTCTCAGAAAATAGCTTGGGGTGTCTACTTTCCAAAATGGGGTCATTTAGGGGGGGGGGTTGTGCCACCTGGGCATTCCATGGCCTCCGAAACTGTGATAGGCAGTGAAGAGTGAAATCAAAAATTTACACCCTTAGAAATCCTGAAGGCGGTGATTGGTTTTCGGGGCCCCGTACGCGGCTAGGCTCCCAAAAAGTCCCACACATGTGGTATCCCCATACTCAGGAGAAGCAGCAGAATGTATTTTGGGGTGCAATTCCACATATGCCCATGGCCTGTGTGAGCAATATATCATTTAGTGACAACTTTTGTCATTTTTTTTTTTTTTTTGTCATTATTCAATCACTTGGGACCAAAAAAAATGAATATTCAATGGGCTCAACATGCCTCTTAGCAATTTCCTTGGGGTCTCTACTTTCCAAAATGGGGTCATTTGTGGGGGTTTTGTACTGCCCTGCCATTTTAGCACCTCAAGAAACGACATAGGCAGTCATAAATTAAAGGCTGTGTAAATTCCAGAAAATGTACCCTAGTTTGTAGGCGCTATAACTTTTGCGCAAACCAATAAATATACACTTATTGACATTTTTTTTACCAAAGACATGTGGCCGAATACATTTTGGCCTAAATGTATGACTAAAATTGAGTTTATTGGATTTTTTTTAGAACAAAAAGTAGAAAATATCTTTTTTTTTTCAAAATTTTCGGTCTTTTTCCGTGTATAGCGCAAAAAATAAAAACGGCAGAGGTGATCAAATACCATGAAAAGAAAGCTCTATTTGTGGGAAGAAAAGGACGCAAATTTCGTTTGGGTACAGCATTGCATGACCGCGCAATTAGCAGTTAAAGCGACGCAGTGCCAAATTGTAAAAAGTGCTCTGGTCAGGAAGGGGGTAAATCCTTCCGGGGCTGAAGTGGTTAAGGAGTTTGATAATCCTCTCCTTTTTTTCAATTGACATCTCTGGTGTTGGAGCCATGCTTCATGTCAGTCCACTTGTTGCAACAGCTCTCCATGGTGTGATAACTCCTTTTTACCTACATACTAACAAGCAGATTTAATCTGATGCAGGTGTTAGTGTTTGTAATGAAAATTTACAGGGTGATTCCATAATTTTTTCCTCAGAATTGAGTCATTCCATAATTTATTCCCTGTGCTTGTTCTATAAATCTTATGCCCCGTACACACGGTCGGATTTTCTGATGGAAAATGTCCGATCGGAGCGTGTTGTCGGAAATTCCGACCGTGTGTGGGCTCCACCGGACATTTTCCATCGGATTTTCCGACTCACAAAGTTGGAGAGCAGGAGATAAAATTTTCCGACAACAAAATCCGTTGTCGGAAATTCCGATCGTGTGTACACAAATCCGACGGACAAAGTGCCACGCATGCTCAGAATAAATAAAGAGATGAAAGCTATTGGCCACTGCCCCATTTATAGTCCCGACGTACGTGTTTTACGTCACCGCGTTTAGAACGATCGGATTTTCCGACAACTTTGTGCGACCGTGTGTAGACAAAACAAGTTTGAGCCAACATCCGTCGGAAAAAATCCTAGGATTTTGTTGTCGGAATGTCCGAACAAAGTCCGACCGTGTGTACGCCCTATAACTGTCACTGGCCACCACAATTATTTTTCTTGATTTCTTTTAGTGTTTCTTAAAGCCAGAAAGTTGCCACTTGAAATGCTTTTAGTTTTTGTCCATGTCTGTGATCTGCTTTTTTTCTACAACAATAAACAACTGAAGGAACATCCTCAGGGACTGGTGATTCCATCATTTTTGCCAGGGGTTGTATGACTATATTTTATGAATTTTGGATACACTTTATTCAGTTATTTTTAAGTAAAAGGATTATGTATTTGAGTTTAATACATGCCCACAAAGATTGTTTAACCACTAAAAAGATACACACATTTATTATTATCACTATCTTCTTTGCAACATTGAAACACGGTCTGATTTTTATCTAGTATTGCACACTATTACCAAAGCGCCACATCAATCTTCTACCTTTTACTATATAAATTTGTCACTTCTATCAAGGCGGCATTGCCTTTTTTTTCCTGCAATGCTCAGTCAGTTATGCAGCCGTTTAAAGCGAAACATTTTTATTTGTGTTCCGGATTCACCTGGCCTATCCACACAGGTTCAGCCTCTCCTGTGGCGACACTCCCCCCATTCAGATGTAAACCACCTTTAAAAGGGAAGCCTCCCCCATGTCCAGGTACTGGGGCTGTAGGATGCTGGTATCTAAAGATTGTATAAGTGGGGGGCGTGGCCAGCGCGGCATGTGAGCAGACGTCTAGTCACAGAGCTCCCGCAGCGATCCTGATTTGATCCGATTCCTGGCACTCTATCACCCCCGTTTTCGGCTTGATCGATCGGGGAGACCCCCCTTCACACTCCGCAATAGCTCCGGTTTATTTGGAGGGCATGATGACCCAAGGACAGAAAGGAGAAGGCTCCAGGATGGATCCTCAAAATGACGCCGCTCCGTCCACACAGAAACGTGACAAGCTGAAGGAGGGACAGCACAAGCAGCAGAAAGGCTCTAAGAATGGCTCCACTGATCACCCTAAGGATATGAGGTACTATGCTCAAAAACTGTCTGAAAAATCAGGCCTAGCTGCAGCACAGTCACTAAGTGAATGCCCTGACTTTAATGACACTGAGGAGGAAGAGGGTGTAAGAGAACAGGGAGCAGGGGCCATGTTGACACAGGGAGAGGTCAGTGACGCTATAGCTGATGAGCTTGAAGAACATGAGGAGGAGGAGGGGGGTGAACAGCCCACACTGGCAGACATTTTAAAAGCAGTTAATAAATGTACAGCCTCTGTAAACAATCTACAAGTACGTTTTGGTGTACTCAAGGAGGAGGTTAGTCTCATCAGACAAGATATTCAGAAAATCCGAGAGCGTACCACTGCAGCAGAAAGCAGAATAAGTGAGCTTGAAGATAAACTCCCTGCACTGATTAGAGACTCCCATTCCACCACACGTTTAGCGAGAGCCACAGATACCCGCGCTGAGGATTTTGAAAACCGTCTCAGACGCAATAACGTGCGCATAGTGGGCTTACCGGAGAAGGTGGAGGGCCGTGACCCCACGCAATTCATAGAACAATGGATGGCTGAGATATTTGGTAAAGAGGCTCTCACTCATTTGTATGCTGTGGAAAGGGCTCACAGAATACCCACCAGACCTCTCCCGCCAGGAAACCCCCCTCGCCCAATACTTGCCCGTCTCTTGAATTATAGAGACAGGGAAATTATCCTGAAATTAGCCAGAGAAAAGAGAAATATCCAGTACAATGGCACGCGGATTTCATTCTACCCAGATTTCTCGGCTGCAGTTCAGAAGAATCATGCGCGGTTCTCTGAAATCAAAAAACGCTTGCAGAGAGTACAAGCTTCATATGCAATGCTTTATCCTGCGAAACTTAGAGTTACCCTAAGGGGCAGAGCACACTTTTTTGAACACCCGGCGGAAGCTGCAGACTGGCTGGACGCTAATGAAAATGAGCTCCGTCAAGATAGGAGACCAGAAGCGGAGATAGATTGACATCCCTAACAAAGGCCCAGGGGACTTTCCTTTCTTTTCCCCTCGGATGAGGGAAGTGCCGGAAACATATATCGATTCATTCCTTACAAAAATGCGAGTTCGATGATGAGATGGATCATGGCAATGTACTTCATAGCAAGTACCAGAAAATATGTCATTGTTGTCCAGAACCCCGTCAGGGATTGGAGGGACCAGTTGTCCCACACAGTTTTGTTATATCTGTTGACACATCGGTGTCGTGGTTTACAGGAAAAGGTTGCCCTTCGATGCGACAAGTGCATGTTGATGGATAACTCATGTCAGACGAGGCACATTTGTTTGGTTAATGCCTTGTTGTGCGTTTTAAGGTACTCCTTCATACAAGTTTGTTCCAGAGCGATCAAGGTATCATGGTTTTTGGATAGAGCCATGCCTTTCTTTTTCTTTTACTGGCAGATTCGTCACTTGTTAGCCCTTTCAGGGTATGACATGATGGTCCCCCCCCCCCCTGGCTGGGAGTCAGAGGAGCAATATATGGTTTTTCCCTGTTAATTGCCAACTAGTCACCCAAAAATGACGACAGTGACTGTTCTTTCATGGAATGTTTGGGGCCTGCAAGATCCCCTAAAGCGGACTATGGTATCATCTCTACTAAGGAAACGTCTCCTGGCTATATGTGCTTTACAAGAGACTCACCTTACTGCCGACTCTCTGTCATGCATTAATTTCAGATGGGTGGGTAAGGCATATCACTCCACTCACACCTCGTATTCTCGGAGTGTGAGTGTACTGATACACGGCTCCATAGATTACGTGGAGTTAGATTCTGAGATTGATGCCGAGGGGAGATATGTATTTTTATGTTGCAAATTGTTTACCTTTAAATGTATACTAGCATTTGTATATGTACCCCCTCCGTATAACAATCTGGTGTTGAGAACCCTGGTGACGTTCCAAATGAAGTGTCCGGAGACACCAATGTATGTCTTCGGGGACTTCAACAATTATACGGATTCGGTACTAGATAAGCATCCGCCTGTGGTGGGAGGGAAGGGGGTACACCGCACTGCTCTTAGGAAATTTATTGAAGAAGTAGGATGGAAAGACCCATGGAGAGCCAAAAACCCGGGGGTAAAACAGTTCTCTTGTTTCTCAAAAAGCTATTCATCACTATCAAGGATAAATTTGTGATTATGCTCCAGTGCGGCTGAACGACACAGCTCTGAGGTGACTTATGCTCTCAGGAGTGTGTCGGATCACTCCCCATTGATAGCAACTCTGGAGGTGCGCCCCCCCTCTACGGTGGCAAAGGCCCCATGGAAAATGAACGCTTTTTGGTTAAGTCTCTTCCCTTTCCATGAGCAAATAGAATCTCATATTACAGACTTTTGGCGCTTACATACGGCCGACGAACGGTGGGCCGTGAACTGGGAAGCCTTTAAGGCTGTCCTGAGAGGCCTTTTCATAACTGAAATTCAAGCTGTTAAAAGAAAGACACATGCTCAGAGGGAGGGAATAGAAAGCATGGCAGAGGATCTGGAGAATAAATTTATCACAGATCCGACCCCAACTAACAAAGAGGCGTGGCTTTCGGCGCAAGATGCGCTGTATAAAATCACGACATCTACAGCAGAGAGGAAGAGATTTTTTCATAAAGCAGCATTCTATGAGGAGGGTGAGCACACTAGACGCCTGTTAGCAACCATTGCCCATGCCCATCAAACCTCCCCCTCTATTGGGGCCTTACGTACGCACCTTGGCGGGCTAACCAATGCCCCGGACCAAATCTTAGCTGAATTGGTAGGATTCTATTCCTCCCTGTATGAATCTAAACAAACATACACCTTAGACTCCTTATCTAAATATCTGGACAATATCCAGCTCCCTAGTTTACAAATGGCAGCTAAAGTAGAACTCAACGGCCCTTTAACCGTTGAGGAGTTGCAGATGGCGACCAGTTTGTTCCCCAATTCCAAGGCTCCGGGAGACGATGGACTTCCCATCGAGGTATATAAACAATATGGCAAGTATATACTTCCACGCCTGTTGAAGGTATTTAATGCAGCGAGACAGAGTGGCAGCCTCCCTCAATCAATGACTAGAGCAAATATAGTCCTGATATTAAAACCCAATAAGGACCCCCTTGACCCGGGGTCGTACCGCCCTATATCTCTTTTACAAACTGATGTAAAGATATTAGCTAAAGCATTGGCAATCCGCATGAATAAAGTCATATCCAGTATAATCCACTCGGATCAATCCGGGTTTATGCCCCAAAAGTCGACTACGATAAGCCTTCGCAGGTTTTTCCTCAATATCCAATCCTCGGCAGACAATAGGGGAGATAGAGCGTTGCTGTCACTGGATGCCCACAAGGCGTTTGATAGCGTAGAGTGGGACTATCTGTGGGCAGTGATGCGAAAATTTGGCATTGGGGAGGGATTTATTAAGTGGGTGCAACTACTTTACTCATCTCCAATAGCAGACATTAGGAAAGGAGGAAGGATTTCGTCACCCTTTAAACTATACAGAGGTACGAGACAGGGTTGCCCCCTGTCTCCCCTCCTGTTTGCCATGGCCATTGAGCCCCTAGCGGCTATGGTACGGGCTAACCCCTTGATACAGGGTTTTAGATATGGAGACATTCAAGAGAAGGTTATCATGTATGCAGATGACACCATGCTGCTACTTGGTGATACATCTAACTCACTGACAGAAGTAATGAGAGTAATTAGACAGTTCGGGAAGTACTCAGGCCTAGTTATTAACTGGACCAAGTCCTCTCTGCTACTGCTAGACCGTGACCCGCCCCCAACCCAACAAAATATGCAGGACATCCCAGTCTCGACATCCTTTAAATATCTGGGCATACAGGTTACAGCCCGCATACTGGACTATGTTAATCTTAACCTAACCCCTTTGATCAATAGATGTCGCGATCGGGTCAAAGTGTGGAGTAAATTAAAATTGTCCCAAGTAGGCAGAATAAACCTAATAAAGATGATCCTCATGCCACAACTACTTTATGTGCTTCACAACTCTCCAATGGTTATTACTTTGAAAAAGTTTAGAATCATCAACTCCCTTTTCTGTTCATTTATATGGCTTTCAAAACCCCCTAGAATTAAACTTGAGCAGCTACAATGTCCTGAAGGCAATGGAGGCTTAGCATTGCCTAACCCCTGGGTTTATTATTTGGCCTCCCAGCTGCAACACATTGCTAGAGTCATAAGTCCCGGGCAGGACTTGGAGATGAACCTGAGGGACCCTTCGGCCCAAATACTCCGGTTCACTTCCAAGAGAGAGGTAGTGGATGGTTTGGAGGCCCTACAATACAACAAATCCAATAGACTCTTCCCAACCTACGCACTTATGCAGAAAATCTGGAACAAGGTCAGGATGCTGCAGGGGGTGCAGGGTTTCACCAAGTATAGCCCCATCTGGGAAAACAATCACTATTCAGAGATAGCTAAAATACCTTATGGTCTAAAATGGCAACAATACGGGGTGTCCCACATGGTCCACATACTTAGAGACGGCAAATTGAGATCCTTCTCGGAGCTCAGAGAGGCCTTTCAATTGCCGGGATCTATGCTCTTTTATTACAGACAACTACCTATTTGCTATAACTACTTATAGAGGATTTATATCTGACTGCTATGCCATGCTTCTGAATCTTTTCCTAAGGGCCGCGCCTCTAAGAGTCATATCCCACTGGGAACAGGATGTTGGTTCTTTTGAGGAGGAACAATGGGAGGAAGCCTTGCAGGCAGTTCCCCTGTGTTCGTTGAACGCTGCTCAAAAGCTCTCACAACTTTATATTATCTACAGAGTGCATTACACTCCGGCTAGATTGGCCCGTATGGGATTGGGCACTGACTCTACCTGCACCAGATGCTCCAGAGATCATGGAGATCTCATACATCTCCGGTGGAGATGCCCAAAATTGCACCTCTATTGGAGCGGTGTCATTAACACCATTAATAGAGTTTTTCAGATAGTGCTACCTTTAGACCCTAAACCATGTGTGCTGGGAGTTGTGGATGATCTACTGACTGAGGATATCCTTAAACAGGCTATTAGAAGAGCTTTGTTTCAGGCCCGCCTGCTTATCCTGAGGCACTGGAAATCCACGGATCCTCCCACGGTGCAAGAATGGATTACACAAATGGGGGTCACAATCCGTATGGAAAAAATTATATACCAGCATAGGGGAGCTTCACAAAAATATGAGACATTATGGGCTCAGTGGCTGGATGTACCAGGCCTAGCGCCAGTGGATTTAGTGTTTGATCGTTTATTCTAAAGATGGTTTTTCTTGGCTTCAATACACATAGGATGTATGATGTGCACTACATAACTAGCTAGTACGGTAGGGGATGATAAGTGAAATATTCATTGAAGGAGCGTAGATTGTCCACAGACAGCTCTATCTGATGAGAGTTTTTTCGATGTAATGTACCATCTGCCCTTTTTCTATCTTTTTTTTTTAATATGTAAGATGTGACTGCCATTCTGTAAATTGCTGTATACGCTCTGGAACTGTATGCACTTATTCAATTTCAATAAAACCTTTTGTTTGAGATAAAAAAAAAGATTGTACGAGTGTCTCCATCATGACTCCATGGATGGACATTCATTAGACTTCCTGCTGGCCATGAGGCACCAGGTTGTAAGGCATACCACATGATGCATAAGACAGTAGTATTCAGCTACTGTTATACAGTTAAGAGTTACCTACAGGTATATGCTGTTATCTTGCACTCCTCTAAACAGGCATCACACATGTGAATCTCTGACTTGTTGTCCACAGTTCTGTCTGTTTTTCTAATGCCTCACAGGTTGTGGTTTGTGTCTGCAGTCCTGCTAAAGAATGGGCTGATAGCAGGTGTTTGCTGTTGCGGAGTTGAGCCTTTCCTATTAACTCAGGAATGCCTGACTCTGCAGGCGTGACTTAGTGTTTATTACTGTTGTATTGCTTAGTTTGTTTTATTAACCTTTGCAGTACATTTGCCTAGTTAACCTGACATTGCTGATTGTCTGATGTCTATATTAATCCTCCATTGCTTTGCCTGTGATATATTAACTCTTTAGTGCTAATGTCTGCTATGCATTTACTGACTGCTATACATGAACATGTTATTAATGCCTGAGTAAGTTTCAGTGCTCTGCACAGAGGCGTCACCAGGGTGGGGCCACAGGGGGCCCTGACCCCCCAACATCATACTGTGCACCCCCAATTAAAACGATCGGCATGGCAATTACAGAGCGATTCTCTGTAGGCTCTCAGCTGCTGGAGGGAGAGGCACACAGAGGGCATCACTATGTAATTGCCATGCTCTGTGTCCTGTTGTGTAAACTTTACTGTCCGGGTCTCCTGTATGTCATAATGACAGAAGAAAGAGCCAGCTCCAGCATCAGTGCTTCAACCTCTAAGCCCACCCCTGTGTGCAAAACAACATCTCCAATCTGTAATGTGTTTAGAAGTGCACACAGCAGTAAGATGCAGGGCTGCGTGATATCTGTGTCTCGACTCCCGACCATCACAGGGAGGGGGATATTGGCATCTCATCTCGTCAGCCAATAATGCTTTGTCCGTGCTGCAGCCCCTCCCTCTTCCCCTCTCACCTGCCGCATTTTGACTACAGTTCCAGGAAGAAGAAGCCAGAATCAATCCTCAGCTTGCCAGCACCCATGTGAGATTTTTTTCTTTATGTTTACTTCAGTGAGGGGGAGAAGGAGGTTCTGCAGCAGCAGCAGGGACAGTCATAGTAGATTCATGCTTTTAGTGCAGGTGAAGGAGGAAGAGAGGAACAGGACTCTTATCTATTCATGTTATGTATTTACTCTGGCACTATTACCTAACCTGGCACTGTTACCTAACTTGGCACTACCACCCTAACCTGGCACTATTACCTAACCTGGCACTACCACCCTAACCCGGCACTATTACCTAACCTGGAACTATTACCTAACCTGGCACTACCACCCTAACCTGGCACTATTACCTAACCTGGCACTACCACCCTAACCTGGCATTATTACCTAACCTGGCACTATTACCTAACCTGGCACTATTACCTAACCTGGCACCATTACCTAACCTGGCACTACCACCCTAACCTGGCACTACCACCCTAACCTGGCACTATTACCTAACCTGGCACTACCACCCTAACCTGGCACTATTACCTAACCTGGCACTATTACCTAACCTGGCACTACCACCTAACCTGGCACTACCACCTAACCTGGCACTACCACCCTAACCTGGCACTACCACCTAACCTGGCCCTATTACCTAACCTGGCACTACCACCCTAACCTGGCACTACCACCCTAACCTGGCACTATTACCTAACCTGGCACTACCACCCTAACCTGGCACTACCACCCTAACCTGGCACTATTACCTAACATGGCACTATTACCTAACCTGTAACTATTACCTAACCTGGCACTACCACCCTAACCTGCCACTATTACCTAACCTGGCACTACCAGCCCCTCCCTCTTCCCCTCTCACCTGCCACATTTTTGACTACAGCTCCAGGAAGAAGAAGCCAGAATCAATCCTCAGCTTGCCAGCACCCATGTGAGTTTTTTTCTTTATGTTTACTTCAGGGATGGGGAGAAGGAGGTTCTGCAGCAGCAGGGGCAGTCATGGTAGATTCATGCTTTTAGTGCAGGTGATGGAGGAAGAGAGGAACAGGACTCTTATCTATTCATGTTATGTATTTACTCTGGCACTATTACCTAACCTGGCACTATTACCTATCTTGGCACTACCACCCTAACCTGGCACTATTACCTAACCTGGCACTATCACCCTAACCTGGCACTATTACCTAACCTGGCACTATTACCTAACCTGGCACTACCACCCTAACCTGGCACTACCACCCTAACCTGGCACTATTACCTAACCTGGCACTACTACCCTAAAATGGCACTATTACCTAACCTGGCACTATTACCTAACCTGGCACTATTACCTAACCTGGCACTACTACCTAACCTGGCACTATTACTTAACCTGGCACTACCACCCTACCTGACACAATTACCTAACCTAGCACCAGTGGCGGCTGGTGAAGTTTTAGGATGGGGGGGCGCCAGACCCCGCCCTTCCTTTTTGACCCCTCCCACTTGGTGAAAATGGGCGTGGTTTAAGCAAAATAGTGGGCGTGGCTCTAAGGTGGTGTGGTTAGCGTCTGAGATGAACGAGGGATGGAGGGAGAGGGAGAGAGGGACAGCAGGCCTAGATCCTACACAACAATAGAAATGTGTATTCTAGAAAGTTTAACAATCAGCAGATAAAGATACTCCAAACACCTGGTGTTAGCGCTTCAATCATCCTGGCACCATGGTTGTTATGGTGTCAGGATGATTGAAGCGCATTATTTCTATTATTACATTGTAATATAAAATTAAATCATTCAACTCACCATAATGCAGAATCAGTGGGAGCCCCGAGTGTGTCACTAGCCACGTCGCCTACAACCAGATGCCATCAGGTGTCCCCAGCAGTCCGTCCTTACATGCAGCCTGTGTCACATCAAATGCAGCCTCTGTCACATAAAATGCAGCCTCTGTCCCCCCAAATGCAGCCTCTGTCTCCCCAAATGCAGCCTCTGCCCCCCCAAATGCAGCCTCTGCCCCTCCCCCAATGCAGCCTCTGTCCCCCCCAAATGCAGCATGCCTGTGTCCCATTACATGCAGCATGCCTGTGTCCCATTAAATGCAGCCTCTGTTCCCATTAAATGCAGCCTCTGTTCTCCCAAATGCAGCCTCTGTTCTCCCAAATGCAGCCTCTGTCCCCCCCAAATGCAGCATGCCTGTGTCCCATTAAATGCAGCCTCTGTTCCCCCAAATGCAGCCTCTGTCCCCCAAAATGCAGCCTCTGCCCCCCAAATGCAGCTACCTGTGTCCCCCCCCCAAATGAAGCCTCTGTCGTCCCCCAAATGCAGCCTCTGCCCCCCCAAATGCAGCCTTTGTCCCCCCCAAATGCAGCCTCTGTCCCCCCAAATGCAGCATGCCTGTGTCCCATTAAATGCAGCCTCTGTTCCCCCAAATGCAGCCTCTGTCCCCCAAAATGCAGCCTCTGCCCCCCCAAATGCAGCTACCTGTGTCCCCCCCCAAATGAAGCCTCTGTCATCCCCCAAATGCAGCCTCTGCCCCCCCAAATGCAGCCTTTGTCCCCCCAAATGCAGCCTCTGTCCCCCCAAATGCAGCATGCCTGTGTCCCATTAAATGCAGCCTCTGTTCCCCCAAATGCAGCCTCTGTCCCCCCAAATGCAGCCTCTGTCCCCCCCAAATACAGCCTCTGTCCCCCCCCAAAATGCAGCCTCTGCCCCCCCCAAAATGCAGCCTCTGTCCCCCCCAAATGCAGCCTCTGTTCCCCCCAAATACAGCCTCTGTCCCCCCCCAAATACAGCCTCTGTCCCCCCCCAAAATGCAGCCTCTGTCCCCCCCCCCCAAATACAGCCTCTGTCCCCCCCAAATACAGCCTCTGCCCCCCCAAATACAGCCTCTATCCGCCCCCAAAATGCAGCCTCTGCCCCCCCCCACAAAATGCAGCCTCTGCCCCCCCAATGCAGCCTCTATCCCCCCCAAAAGGCTGCCTGTTCCCCCCGATACAGCCTCTGTCCCCCCAAATGTAGCCTCTGCCCCCCCCATTCTCCACACAGCACCAGCGGTACTTACCTTGGGTCTCCTGCGGTGTCCTCCTCCTCACACTGGCACCAGTATTCTTCCTGTTTCCTCTCTCGGGCGCAATGAGAGAGAGAATCAGGAAGTGACATCTGACTCAGGGCAGATGTCAATCAAATCTGAAGTGCCGAGTAGCTTCCGCCGGGGCCTGTAGTATGTATTACTATGGCCGGGCGGAAGCTACTCGGCGCTTCAAAAAACACCACAAGGCAGGCTAAATGCCCGCAAATGCAGCGCCACGTCTGCAATCTCGTGATTGCATAGACGTGGCGCTTCCTATAAGTGCACGGTGTCCGGCGTCGCACTGTGTCCGGCGTCCGAACACAGTGCACTTAAGGACCTTTTTTTTCCTTTTTTTTTTTTTAAACGGCCAGTAATAAAATTTTTTTTTTTTTTTTACTTTTTTTGCTGCCTGGAGGGGGGGGGGGCGTCGCCCAGGCGCCCCCTATGGACGGGCCGCCACTGCCTAGCACTATTACCTAACCTGACACTGCCACCCTGCCTGGCACTGCCACCTAACCTGCCACTAACACCTAACCTGCCACTACCACCTAACCTGGCACTATTGTATATCACCTAAACTGGCACTACATCTAACTTGGCAATATTGTATATCACCTAACCTGGCACTACCACCTAGCCTGGCACTATTGTATATCACCTAACTTGACACTATCACCTAACCTGGCACTATTGTATATCACCCTAACCTGTCACTATATCACCTCAATCTGCCAGTATACTACCCTAACATCACTTGACGTCAACGTACGGTGCGCTGCCTGTCCGCCTGGGGGGAGGGATGCCAGATATAGGATCCGCCCCAGGTGCCAATTTTGAAAAACATTTATCATTTTCCTTCCACTTCACAATTATGTGCCACTTTGTGTTGGTCTATCACATAAAAAATAAAATACACGTTTTTGGTTGTAACATGAAAAATGTGGAGAATTTCAAGGGGTGTGAATACTTTTTCAAGGCACTGTATGTGTGTGTGTGTATGTATATATATATATATATATATATATATATATATATATATATATATATATATATATATATATATATATATACACACACACACACACATTTTTATAGTTGGCCCCCTACTTTTGTCCCTGTCCCCTCATGTGCCCCCCCTAAGTATGAAAGCTGGAGACGCCACTGGGTCTGCATTATCAAGCTGTATTTGCTTCTGTATGATGTTTCAGACCTTGCTCAGGGGTCCATTTGCTGCTGATCATGTGGTGGTCCTTCGCACAGCGACTGTTTGTGGATCCCAGTTGTGAGTGGGGCTTTGACTCTTCAATGCTCTGGATGGTTGTGTGGATTGCCACTAATATTGTATTGATGCTAATATCCTAGCCAATATCTCTAGGTATTTATTATGACTTCAGTCCTTCAAGTGATTGTAAACCTTTGTTTTTGATTTTTTTTAACTAACAAACATGTCATACTAACCACCACTGTGCAGTTCGTTTTGCATAGTGTGGCCCCGATCCTCCTCTTCTGGGGTCCCCTGTAGTCTCTCGTGGCTCCTCCTTGCATCGTTTAACCCCCTAGCAGAAGCGCTCTCCCTGGGGGTTACCTTGCAGGCATGCTCCCGAGACTAGCATTTGCGTCCATAGACACAGAATGCAGGACTCGGCCCTGACCCCCGGTGCCTGCATCATTGTATTTGATTGACAGCAGCATGAGCCAATGAATGTATGGGGACTAGTGCGCAAAAGACCACAATGTGAACAAAAAATTCTGAAACTGACAATGAGGTACCCGGTAGAGAGCTGCCGACATAGATGGGTCCACTCAGTTCCCCCAAGGAAAACAATAAAATTATATAAAATATGTGGCGCTGCTCTATCAATCAGTAACAATCAGACAATGAAAAAGCCTAAACCGTAAAAATCTGAGGTGGGAGATAAGGTAGACAAAATAAACTCCAACCCATAAATACAAGACAAAAGAAAATTATAATAAGCTAGGGACTAGTACCACACAGGAGTCCCTCAGAGAAGACAACAATTCTGAATTGTAGAGGTAGGTGGGTGAATGACAATCATTAAAATGCTCAGTGAAAATTAGATCAATAGTATACTATATCAGCCACCCTGCCTCTAGGGGAGTGACAATCAGAAAAAAACTTATAAATAAAATATAATGACTTCCCAAACAAACTGAACAAAAAACTTGGATGATAAGCAAAGCACCAAATAAAACTTAGGGTGTACCGCAAGTAACAGCTAAAAATCAATAAATCTCTAGTGATGGTATCATATCTTAAAAGTGAACAATATTAAATTATGTGCAATAAACTATCATAAAGTGCAAAGAAGTCTGAAACATGCAGAAATTCCATATTGATGTGAATCCACAGTAACAAAATAAAATACAAACAGTGAAAAAGGTGCAATCATAATATTTGAATGCACTATAAATGAATAATTAATGAATAGAATAATAAATAATAAATATGAGGACAGGCAATCCCACAACAGAGATGCCGTCCCACACAGTGACAATGGTGCAATTTAGTCCATAAAAAAGTGAAACTGTGATGAGTGATGTCTGCAAAGACCAATCTTTAGTTAAAGTGCCAAGTGTGCAGTGACTGGTGCTCTTCTTTTATATACGTTCTGGTGCATACACCAAGTGTTTCCCCCAGCCTCTCAGCAGCGGCCCCCAATTGGCCAAGTAGAGCGGGTGGATAATCTAGGAGAGGATGTATTTCCTGGAGCGATGTCAGCAGAACTGTCCCTCTGGATCTCCTCCCGCCGCTCACAGTAATCCCAGCAATTGTTTAGGAACAAAGGAGAGGTCTCATGGTGTAGTAATTATGAATAAGTTTATTAATCAAACATAAAAACTTACATTTAAAATAGCAGCGATCAGTAGATGTGTAAAGCTTCCGGGTTCGGCCGTCCCCGAGAAGCGTCGGCACCTAACTCCTCCTACCCTGACGCGTTGCGTCACACCACGTGACTTTATCAAAGGGATCCCCTCCCGGCCAGGCTGCGTGCTCGGATCGGGGTCTGGTATGGATTTTAGGGGGGACCCCACGCCGTTTTTTCGGCGTAGGGTCTTCCCTTTATAATCCATACCAGACCTTAGGGCCTGGTATGCCCCGCGCTCGCCGCAATAGGAAAATTTGTTTTTCCTATTGCAGCGAGCGCGAGATGCAATACCCTGCCCTCGTGTTGTATCTGGTCCGTCGGACCAGCATACACACGAGCGGGCTTTCCGTCGGACCGAAACACACACGAGCGGACTTTCCGCCCGAAACTGAGTCCGGCGGAAAGATTTAAAACTTTTTTCAAATCTAGGTCCGGCGGGCTTTTGGGAAAAGTCCGCCGGAAAAGTCCGCCGGTGCCTACACACGGCCGGATTGTCCGGCGTACTCTGGTCCGCCGGACCAAGTATGCCGGAAAGTCCGACCGTGTGTACGCGGCATTACAGTAACAAGTGCTCTTTAGCCCTGAAGGAACCACTATACATTTCAAGGCAGTGTCAGGAGAGGCAGACTAAAGGAAATTTCACTACAATGATCGTCCTGGGCGGTATTGGGCTTGTGGTTAGCTGGCTTGTCTATCAAGATGCTATGTCCAGTTGCAATTCAGAGCCAGCAGTAAATAAGGAGGCAAAGAAAGCAGATGTTTTGACTTTGATCAGATTGACTGTGAAGATCTATAGTCACTAATTGCCAGATACTAAGCCTAATCAAAAAACTGTTTGTTTAAAGGCCACCTCTAACTCAGAAGCTATTAGTTATAGAGTCTTCATTAGACTAGCCATATGTGTCATTGTCAGCTATTGGTAGCTGGCTTTTTTTGGTAGTTGCTATAACAAGTTTGCATATCAGAGGCAGTAGTGGACAAGGAGGTAATTAAGCGGATGCTTTAACTCTATTCAAACTGACTGGATGGATCTCTAGTTGCTAATGCTCAGGTACTAGGCTAATCCAATGGCTATGTTTGTTTAAAGGGTACTTCTGCTTCAGAAGCAGCTGCCTAAGAAGTCTTCAGACGGACCATATGTGTCTTCCTGCTAGCAGGGTGCAAAACCCTCTCTATAAAGTCCACCTTCACTTCAGAGGAAGTTGGACAAGGAATCGTCATCAGTCTTGCCAGATGAGCCATTCTGTCCGTGGTTGAAGCAATATCCTTTGCAGAGCCTTGGAAACACAGAAATGAAGAAGGTTTATACTACCATGAAATAGTATTTTGTGGCCATTAATGAAGACTCATGTGGTATGATCCCTGAGTAAAACTAAAGGGGCCAATGATGCAGTACAGCCACTGTAGATGCAATATGCTGTTTCTTTCGAATTGACTGATGTTCAAGTTGTATACAGTGACATCTAAACATAAAACAAAGGCGACGCAGTGCTAAGAAATAAGTGTACCCTAGATTTGCATCAAAAGAGTAAAATATAAAATATAAAATGCCGTGAATCGAATAAGTACGTATATACTCAATAAGTAACCTTAGGAATATTGCAAATGATAATAAAAAAACATGAAGAGTTCATAGTGATGAAACATGAAAAAGGTATATAAACCCACAGCAGGTAAAAGGTTTAACATATATTAAAAAATGGAAAACCGCATAAAAGCAAAAAATGTACAGTGCCTTGCAAAAGTATTCACCCCCTTGGCTTTTTACCTATTTTGTTACATTAAAGCCTTTAGTTCAATGTTTTTTTTTTTATCTGAATTATATGTGATGGATCAGAACACAATAGTCTAAGTTGGTGAAGTAAAATTAGAAAAATATATACATGAAACTATTTTTCAGAAATAAAAAACTGATAATTGGCATGTGCGTATGTATTCACCCCCTTTGTTATATAGGCCATAAAAAGCTCTGGTGCAACCAATTTCCTTCAGAAGTCACATAATTAGTGAAATGATGTCCACCTGTGTGCAATCTGAGTGTCACATGATCTGTCATTAAATATACACACCTTTTTGCAAGGCCCCAGAGGCTGAAACACCTAAGCAAGAGGCACCACTAACCAAACACTGCCATGAAGACCAAGGAACTCTCCAAACAAGTAAGGGACAATGTTGTTGAGAAGTACAATTCAGGGTTAGGTTATAAAAAAATATCTAAATCTTTGATGATCCCTAGGAGCACCATCATATCTATCATAACCAAATGGAAAGAACATGGCACAACAGCAAACCTGCCAAGAGACGGCCGCACATCAAAACTCACAGACCGGGCAAGGGGGGCATTAATCAGAGAGGCAGCACAGAGACCTAAGATAAACCTGGAGGAGCCGCAGAGTTCCACAGTAGAGACTGGAGTATCTGTACATAGGATGACAATAAGCCGTACGTTTCATAGAGTTGGGCTTTATGGCAGAGTGGCCAGAAGAAAGCCATTACTTTCAGCAAAAAACAAAATGGCACATTATGAGTTTGCGAAAAGGCATGTGGGAGACTCCCAAAATGTATGGAGGAAGGTGCTTCTGGTCTGATGAGACTAAAATTTTACTTTTTGGCCATCAAAGAAAACGCTGTGTCTGGCGCAAACCCAACACATCACATCACACAAAGAACACCATCCCCACAGTGAAACATGGTGGTGGCAGCATCACGCTGTGAGGATGTTTTTCAGCAGTCGGGACTAGGAAACTGGTCAGGGTTGTTGGAAAGATGGATGGTGCTAAATACAGGTATATTCTTAAGCAAAACCTGCACCACTCTGTGTGTGATTTGAGACTAGGACAGAGGTTCAACTTCCAGCAGGATAATGACCCCAAACACACTGCTAAAGAAACACTTGAGTGGTTTAAGGGGAAACATGTAAATGTGTTGGAATGGCCTAGCCAAAGCCCAGACCTCAATCCAATAGAAAATCTGTGGTCAGACTTAAAGATTGCTGTTCACAAGCACAAACCATCCAACTTGAAGGAGCTGGAGCAGTTTTACAAGGAGGAATGGGCAAAAATCCCAGTGGTAAGATGTGGCAAGCTCAGAGACTTATCCAAAGCGACTTGGAGCTGTGATAGCCGCAAAAGGTGGCTCTACAAAGTATTTACTTTAGGGGGTGAATAGTTATGTACATTGACTAATACTATTTGTTGTTTGCTTCACAACAAAAAAAAAAAAATCTTCAAAGTTGTGGGCATGTTCTATAAATTAAATGATGCAAATCCTCAAACAATCCATGTTAATTCCAGGTTGTGAGGCAACAAAACACATAAAATGCCAAGCGGGGTGAATACTTTTGCAAGGCACTGTAAGTACCAACATTCAAACTAGAGAGTCAGTATAGCGACAGAGTTCATAATAGATATATCACGTTCAATCTCTTTGACATGACCACAAAATGATGTAATTCACAAGGTGTAGTTGAATGGCTGGACCATACAGAGTGGTAATATCACACGACACCTAGGATTGTGTTGCCAACACCAAGGGGAAGGGATGGGTACTCTAAACTGTGGACACACACGCCAGCGGCGGTGGGTCAAACAAGCATGGATGACAGTCAGGAACTAAATCACGAACACGAACTCCTGTGGCTGGAACTGGTGTATGCATACATCTGCCTCAATCAGGCAACGGATGATCCAAGAAACCGGACTTTCACTGCAACGTTCCTGATATATGTAGTGCTCCTCCAGTCAAGAAAATATGTGGATCATATGAAGAAAAAAGGAAGGCCTCCACATAGTGCAGATGAATCCAAAGTATAACATTTAATAACGTGAAAAAAGTACAGACATTACTTAAGATACGTACAGTGGTGATCATAAAAAAGAATAAAAACAAGCGTGGTATGTAGAGCTAAGCAGACTATGTACCCAACATGTTTCATAAAAGGGTACTTTAACTGGGGCATCTAGAATGGGGATTAATCCCTTATATGAAGTTGCCAATGCCCAGGGGGTAGGCAGAAGGTGAAGAAATGAAACAGGGTAGAACTGAGCAGAGCTCTAGAAGGGAATGAAAACCTATAATTGTTTTTCTTTGCCTAGTTCCAAGTCTGCTCCTCTCTAGGAGCAGCAAGGTTCTTCACCCAAACTTGCCCAGTATGTGTCGGATTGCAGGAAGTTAACCAAATGTGGGCAGAGTATGTTCAAGATCCATGGATCCTGTACAATAAACCATCACATGCCTGAAGAAGGGGTTCTGCGTGGCTCTGAAATGTTGTACTTGTTCTTGTGATCTTTCTGCAATAAAACCCTTTGGAAGACATTTCAGGATCCTCGATATGCATTTATCTGTGCAATAAGTCAGTGGAATTTTCTTTCCTCTACTCCAACTCATTTAATTCCCACCATGGTTCTTTAGAGCAAACAAAGCTTTAAGCAAAGGTTACCAAATCTTGTTTCAACAGTAAGTCATCTGTCCAAAGAAGATGTCAAGGTTTATATTCTCCATTGTTCTTATTCGAAAAGCAGATTTAGGCATAAAGCTGAAGGAAGGGTCAAGATCCAAAACTTTATATGGAGTGGTTGTTCTCAAGCCATCAGATAAGGCAGCTCTAGGCTTCCTCTAGATCTAGCAGATGTGTATATATACACAGTTCGGTACACCCATGCTTCTGCGAGTAGCTTCGCTTGGTCTCTCATGAATTTCACTTCAAGTTCATTAGACTTTCCACAGGCCCAAGATATTTTCCAGAAAATTACTTCCAGTAGTGGCCATCTTGCGTGAGCAAGGGCGACAGATGTTGCTTTTTTGGACAACTGCCTGCAGGTGGCTCTACATCCTCCAGGTCAAAGCAAAGTCTTATTCAGATTCTGATCAAATTTGAATGGGTCATCAAATGGGGAAGGCCGACTAATCTCATTATTATAATAATGAGATTCCTGGACACTCAGGAGAATACTGTAGAGTGGCCTTCAGAGAAGGCAGCAATATTTGTATCTCGCTTGGGACAAGTTATAGCTCTATTCCATCTGTTTGTATCCCATGATCTTAAAAGTAGTAGTAGTCTGCAGTAATCCATTTAGTCTGTTGGACTCTCTGGAAGTTTGAGAATGTTATAATTGTTATAAATGAATAATAAATAAATAAATATTGTTATACATGTTATAATCAGTTTAAAGTAATGGAAGATTTGCTTCCTGCACCAGAGAAGGTGATCCCACATATGAGACAAGTCCCTTTGGTGGCTAAAGCCAGTTAACCTTTTTTTAACTTTCATCAGCTACCTGACATATCAATCTATTCACTTTGTTGGTATTTACCTCCATGGCCTCCTAGTCCAAGGTCAATGACATATACAAGTGGAGGACAAAGTGTCCAACATCAGAGTTGCAGTGACTCCCAGGCATTGAAGTTGTTTTGCCAACACAGCCTAAAGAGTTATGCTCCAAATACACAATTGTAATTTTCTATTTTCGTTGTCAAGAAGGAATGCAAGATTATTCAACTTATGGCAGAGGTATCCCCTATTCAGATTTGCCAGTCCCTCTGACTTCCCAGAACTTCCTGTCAGACACTTAAGATACAAAGTGTTGTATGTGAAGGGTTGGTCTCTAAACCAACAAGCATACCAGGGGTAACTTCTATGGTAATGAATAGCAGTGAGTCCTGCAAGAATGAGCTTCCAGAAGTGGAAGCAGTGGATCTATCATCCAGCTGGGTTGTCAGGTTAGCCTATATAGACAACCAGCAGACCCAGTGGTCTCCAGGCTCCCTCATCAGAATCCGTAGCCATCCAGCTGTGATGAGGGTAAACATCTCCCAGTGGCCTTGCAGGCCACAATGTCCTCAAATACAGTCTTAGGTCCAAGAACCTCCTATTCTCCTTCCTGGGATTTCAGACTTTGCACAGCGGGGCCAAGTGTATCATTCAAATTCAGCCAAGTTAGATCTAGCTGTTAGGAGACCAAGAGGTGAAGGCTCACCTAGGGGTTTCACCTTCAGTATTTAAAACCTTGTTGAAGCAGGGCACCTGCTACAACTTCATGTATACTAGAACATGGGAAACCTTGCAGAATTTTAAGGATGGAATCCTCTGTTTCCTGCTCTAAAGATTGAGTTGTTGGCAAGTAAGCTGAGATATATAATTAAGTGGTATTTGAGTCTTGGTCATGTCCTCTCTTTCTGGGATCTAGAGACTGTCGCACATCTTGGTAAACGAGTTCCAAAAGGCCTGTACAGATTATGCTTCCCCCTTGGCAATTGAATCGCAAATAGTGCTGAACATGTTGTCCCACGCTCAATTCTTCTGAATAAGACTTCAATATTCTCAGTGGCAATGAAGCAGTATTTCCTATGGCTATCCATCATTCTAGCGCAGAGTCTACTTTACCAGACAGGTTGCGTGCTCATGAGCAGAATTCAGAAGTCCAAAATTATTCTACAGGACACCAAATAGGTTCATGTACTTCAAACCATTTCTAGCCCATTACAAAGTTAGTCAAGCAACATTAAAAACAGGGGAGTTTGACTTCAGGTCTAGATGAATCTAATGATATGTTGATTAAAACACTTCAGCATTACCTACCCTTGTTGGTTGTGGCGTGCTACATTCCATACGTGTATGCTGTCATGCTTGTGTGAGGAGAACTGAAAACTTTATGATGGTAATTTTTGTTTCCTGATACATAAGCATGACAGCATAAAGGTCCCTCCCTTGGGGTTCGCATTGAGTATAGTTACGAGAATGCTGCCTTGAGGGAAGAGACTAATTTATATAGTATAACCGGTCCTTTGATTGGGCAGGGGGCTTCTAAACCCAAGAGCATATAGGGATATGAATGTATATATTTTAGGTTTATCTCTACTTCCTTTATAGCAATTGTAATTTTGATAGCGGTTCCTTGGGGGTGGAAGACCTTCATTACTTTTCTATGGTATATCGATTGGGTTGATTTGGGTAGGACTGGCTTTTGGGGAGTCACCTGTGTGGTTACACCTTTCCTCTTAGATATATAGGCAATAGTGTGTTTGTTGTATGGTCACATACAGCTTAAGGAAGAGCAGGGATGTGTGATACTGTATAGTCGCTTTGTTCACTAAACTTTGTATGAAGATTTGACATGGAGTAAAACTTTTGCATTGAAGATTGTGTCCCTATGTAATGTACTGTGTGTGTGTATAAATATATATATATATACCGTATCTTTCGGCGTATAACACACACTTTTTTCCCCTTAAAATCAGGGGAAAATCGCTGGTGCGTGTTATACGCCGATCCCCTGCGATCCTGAACTGACAGATGTTCAAAATCGCCAACCGCGATTTGAAAATGGCGCCGCCGGCGCCGAAATACACAGAGCCTTCTCGGCCAGTTTCGGCTTCACTCGAGCGCCGCCCGAACCTAGCAGAGTGTACTCGGCTAGGTTCGGATAGCTCCGCTCACAGTCACGCCCATCCCGGGCGGGACTACGAGTGGAGCCGAAAGTGAACGAGAGCCGCCGAGAAGAGCCGAGAACCGGCTCTGTGTATTTCAGCACCGGCGGCGGCAATTTTGAAGCTCAGGATCGCAGGGGATCAAACTGCGAGCTGCAAGGCTGCACTGGGGCAAGGCTGCACTGGGGCAAGGCTGCACTGACAAGGCTGCACTGACAAGGCTGCAATGACAAGGCTGCACTGACAAGGCTGCACTGACATGGCTGCACTGACATGGCTGCACTGGGGCAAGGCTGCACTGGGGCAAGGCTGCACTGAGAAGGCTGCAATGATGGGCATTTAAATGTAAGTTTTTTTTCCCTTCAACTTCCCTCCTAAAAGTTTTTTTTTCCTTAAAATTCCCTCCTAAATTGGGGTGCGTGTTATACGCCGATAAATACGGTATATATAGATATATAGAGATATATCTCTATATATCTATATATATATATATATATATATATATATATATATATATATACATACACACACACACAAAAACCCAATTGTGTAAGGTGGATTTTAGTCACATGGCAATTTCTTTTCAATTTTAAATAATAGGTCTGTTTTAACAATCACTAAAGCTGTATACTCCATTTTCTGTAGTGGCTGATTTTTGTATTCCGCTGGCTTATGGAAGCATGTCAAATCTTTTTATATTTAATTTTCTTTCTCTCTTTTTCACTCTTCATTTCCAGGGTAATGTTAGCCTTAGGACACAAAACTGTTTCAAGATCACACACTTAGCTGTATGCAGTTCAATAATGTTTGGCTACTTGGGACTTTTTGTGTCTAGAAAAAAAGCATCAAGGTACTCCGATCAGAGAAATATCCCATTGGGACTGAGAAACATGAGCATGTAATTCCAGTTAGTGGATTTTCTCGGCATATCCCTTTAGACATGTAGGAACAGACTTGTCTCCTGCTTCTGCCTATCTTTATGTCTTCTGTGCTAATGAAATGTTTATGACAGTGGAAAGATAGACAAGCAGCTAAAGAGCTCCAGAAATAATTCAGCTTTGTAGACATTCAAGTCTGGTACTAAGATTAATGGACTGTGCTTGCTGTACTCTGATACACATATATGTTATGCCTGAAAAAAAACATTGTTCTGAACTGTGCTTTGAATATTACTTTTTTAGTAAAAACTGTCAGAATAGTTATAATTGTTGTTTACAGGTTTAACCACTGTTGAAGAACCAAACCGTCATCCAGTTCAGTGCCAGGGGCCACTCCTTTATCGTAATACATTTAGGTCATACCCCAAACTATTTGTGGTTTTAAAACAACTCTGAAGAGTGATATGATGTCTGATGCAAAAAATGAAGCCAGGAAACAATAATAGTTAGGCAGCTACTCCTATTAACCAGGCAGCCCCCCCCCCCCCTTTTTCATTTTCAAGTGAAAAACATAAAAACAGTTTAGTGGCTATGGGCAACTGTTTCAACTTTTTTCCTGGCTTCACTGTCATTGGTTGTATTAGCCTCAGAGTGTGTCAAAAGAATTCAAAATTCAATGGAGCTTCCCTTAAGGAAAAACAGTAAGTTTGCAGTCAGGTGTACAAGAATGAGTTGTCCAAGACTAATGTTTTAAATGCATACAATGCTACATTCCTTAACCCAAACTTTGTTTAGGTTTCTATCCCTGGATTTATGGAAAAAACTGGGGGGAACTGGGTTGGGACTGTATGACACCAAGCACCAGAAAAAAATAGAAAAGATGTATGAGATAACCACAAAGATATAAGCTAAAATTGCAATGTTTATTTAAATTGGGGAATAAAAAGCCTCCTGAGACATAGGTGACCAGTATGGGTATAAATTCACATAAATTCATAATTGGTTAAAAACAATACAACATGCCACAAAGTAGTGGTCATGGCACAACAATACATAGGCTGTACACTCTTAACTACATGGAATTGGTCACCTTATTATTCACCAATTTAAATAAACATTGTAATTTTAGCTTTTATCTTTGTGTTTATCTTATACCTCTTTTCTATATTGTTTTCATTTCATTATCGTACAGTACCAACCCAATTCCCCCCCCAGTCCCCTCCCCTTGTGGGTTATATAGCGCTGGTAGATTTTCAATCTACTGCTTATAGTCTGTCTGGGGCCTACCACAGCGGCAGAGGAATGGTCCTGGGCTGTCTGTCCTACGGGAAGAAGCTGGAAAACTGAGAAGATCCCAGGGGAGGACCCGTCATGGAAGGATCATGCAGAGTGCTGGTCTGGAGAGGTGCCTGGTGACTCCGTTGGAGGATGCATCCTAAAGTAATCCTACCGCATAGTACTGCTGGGTCGGCTTAAAGGTTCTAGTGCTGTGTTTGCTGTTCATCGTAAACCATTACATCCTGTGGCAGAGGATTGTACGGGTTTTGTTCCAATCCAGTCTGTGGCAGAGACTTTTGTTCGTGCTGCGTACTGGCTGCTAGGTTAGTGAGAGAAACCTATCCAGGCGGGCAAAGATTTAACTCTACAGAGAGAGCATATTCATCTACAAGTTTCAATTCCTAATACTACACTAAGAAAAGGTATTTGAACTTCCCTGCAACTCTCCTTCTACCTCTTTCCTGCTACTTCCTTCAATTTACGTTTATTAAAGCATTGGAAAAGATACTCAAGTGTCCGGTGCCTACATTGTCTGGTGTTAAACTCAACGGGACCCTAGACCCGGTTCTGGTGGAATAGAGGTAACGAAGGTGACGGTAACAGCCTGCTATAAACCACTGTGAGTTATTGCTACACCTATAAATGTTATTTTTGAAGATATCACAAGTATTGAGTAAACAGAAAAAATCCCTAACCAATGAATACATTTAAAGGCCAACTGAGCCATGTTTTACAGTTTATTTTCTTTAGAAAACAGTCATAGCCGGAGGTGAAAAGCCTGTGTTCTTCTAGAGCGCAGGTGTCAAACTGGTGGCCCTCCAGCTGTTGCAGAACTAAAAGTCCCAGGAGGCATTGCATAAATGACAGGTACAAGCGTGACTCCCACAGGCAGAGGCATGATGGGACTTGTAGTTCCGCAACAGCTGGAGGCCCGCCAGTTTGACACCCCTGTTGTAGAGCATACATTGCTCTTTATGTGGAATCAGCAGTCTCTCTGCAGACGTCTGACACCCCTGATAACGCAGTCAACAGTTAGAGCTTCTGTTTCCTGCTAATTTCTTCCCTTCTCTGCAGCATGTTTTTGCTGACTTTCTTTTGAAAAAAATAGCTATCTATTTGTTATGCTGACCTATTTGCTTCAGTATCCTCAGCTCACTGACCTGAACAAGTATACTGATCAGAAGTCTGAAGTTTTTATCTGCATAACAGTTTTGTTAGTGACTCAAGTACTGAAGTCAGTGGGTCCCCATGGAAAAACTAGAGAAATTTTGCAGTAGGGCCCAATAATCATTACCAATAAGCAGCTGTCATTATACTCAGATACAGAGCACAACAAAATAAAAACCAAAAAGTGCAGCGCTAAAATATGAAGTTGAAAGTTACTACAATTAAAACAATTACCAAATACATCTGTTTAAGCTACAGCAGGCTCATAAAATATTGCAATAGTGAGCCAACTTAAAATTAAAGTGCTAATACAAAATTTTGTACAAGCAAAAAAATTGCAAATATGCTCAAAAAGTGCAAAATTTATGAAATATTTGTGCAAGCCATGCATAAAGTGCAAATTTTTGAATTATACGTAGAAGTGGCCACTGCAGGGGTATCAATAGCAAATAAATCATCCTAGTCCAAAAAAGTCCTAATGGAGAGACTGTGAGGCTCAGTTCACATGAGCCGCATGTGGCTTGCAGCAGGGGTCCGGTGCATGCTGGTCCACAGTTTCAGGTGCGATTTCAGCCCGAATTTTGGGCTGAATTCAGACCTGAAACAGACCAAATGATGCCGCGTTGAATGGCATGTATGTGCCATTGCTTCAGTGACTTCACGGAGTGACCTCATCGCAGCTCTGGCCTTCATGTTTCTCTCATGAAAGGTTTTCTTCAAAGTGATACTGTCTCCTTACCCATTCAAAGCAAAGCAACAGTGTCTTTGTAAGTACTTCTCCCCACCACTAACCCTGGATACTTACCTAGCCAGCAAATTACCCCCCCCCCCCCCCATCACTTTCTTTTTTGCTGTGGGAGCTGAAATTCCTGATGTTGGCTGGTGTAAAACACTAAGGAAAATGTGTGACAGTGTTTGATCTAACATTTGCTTGCTAGACCAAAGCACTGTATCTTAGGAGGCAGTTACATGCTCCTCCCCAACCCAAAATCATTGGGTATTTTCAGCTGAAATGGAGGCAGAAGCAGCAAGGAAGCACGCCAAGGTGCAGGGATTGGGGGAAAGAAAGCTTTATAAAGTCATGGTTACTTTTCTCTAAATGGCCAAGGGGACAGTGTCCCTTAACAGAATTCTGGTCTAATAAGAAATCAGAATACTGTTTTTAAATGATGAACTCTTGTTAGATCCAATTAACAGTTTTACCATCAAATTATGCAATTTTAGTGTAGGGATGGGCAACACTGCCCTGGGTTCAGTTCAAGCAGTGTTTGGTGAACTTCCAAATAGTTTGGATGCTGAATCTGAATTGCATAGTTACATAGTTAGTCTGGTTAACAACTGCAGATATACTGCAGCAAGGCGGCTCGGCTGCGCAAACTGACGTACCCGTACATCGGTCCGTGCATGCGATTCTGTGGGTGCAAGCAAGGGGAGCACATGGGTGGGGCCGGCAGATTCGATATCCGCCGGCCACCCATGATAGCTCCTCACAGAGGACCTGCCAATGTAAACAAAGCGGATCCTCATTCTGACAGGGGAAGAGAGAGATCTGCTGTTCCTAGTGATCTGGAACAGCAATCTCTCTCTACTCCCTGTTAGTCAACTCCTCCTACAGTAAGAAAGGACCTCCCTAGGGGACACTTAAAGTGGTTGTAAACTCATTTAAAAAAAGGCATAGATGAAGGCATATTGAGCTAGTATGCATAGCATACTAGCTCATTATGTAAAGCTCACCTGAGATCGAAGCCCTTGCTGCGGTGCCCGTACACCGCTCCAGCGGCCAACATCACTCCTGGAGGTTACTTCCGGGTATCGCAGACTCCGGCACTGTGATTGGCCAGAGCTGCGAAGAGGTCACTCCCTGGCATGCGTGAGGTAATGGAACACTCACTTAAGCAACGGCACATACATGCCATTCAGTTTGGATCAGTGCGCATGTGCCGATGACGTTGGCACATGCAAATACAGGGAATATTTCCTAAACCGTGCAGGTTTAGGAGGTATCCTGGGTAGCTACAGGTAAGCCTTATTATAGGCTTACGTGTAGCGAAAAGTGGTCTGTAATGGGGCGTACACACGGTCGGACTTTTCAGCTACAAAAGTCCAACGAACGCTGACGGACTAAAGCTGGCTGGTAATCCGATCGTGTGTGGGCTTCTCCGGACTTTCAACGGACTTTTTCAGCCTCAAATCCGACGGACTTTAGATTTGAAACATGCTTCAAATCTTTCCGACGGACTCGAGTCCGGTCGAAAAATCCGCTCGTCTGTATGCTAGTCCGACGGACAAAAACCCACGCTAGGGCAGCTATTGGCTACTGGCTATGAACTTCCTTATTTTAGTCCGGTGTACGTCATCACGTAAGAATTCGACGGACTTTTGTGTGATCGTGTGTAGGCAAGTCTGTTCGTTAGAAAGTCCGCCGCAAGTCCGTCGAAAGTCCGCCAAAAGTCAGTCGAAAGTCTGTCGGACAGGCTGTCGGACTTTTGTAGCTGAAAAGTCCGACCGTGTGTACGCCCCATAAGGGTTTACAACCACTTTGTAAACCCCCCTTGATTGCCCCCTAGTGTTAACCCCTTCCCTGCCAGTGTATTTATACAGTGATCAGTGGGTGCAGCGCTAATATTGATATAAAATAAAATATGATATCCTTATGGTAAAAAATTATATAATAATCAACGAATTAGTGATACATACAATAGTGAGTGAAACCAAAAATCAATACGTAGAAAAAAGAAAAAAAAGAAAAAAATATTCAAAAAAGAAAAAAAGAAAAAAAAGGGAAAACTAAGGCAATGTCCCATAGTGATCAAATAAGAAAAACTGGCTAAAAGACAGAATTCAGAGAGTAGTGGTTAGTGGTGCCTGCACATGCCACCCCGCCACAGTATATGTATTGTGGCAGGACAGCGTGTCTGTGCATATATACTTTATTATTAAGGTGGTGCAGAGCTTTACAAAATGCATATATATTCAGAAGCTATTTGACTAATTACAAATTGATCAGTGTTCCTGGGAGTCGTTCAGCTTTGGAGTTGTTAAAGGTTTTTTGTTTGTTTTTTTCCAGCTGTGCAGTTAACTTTTTTCTTTTTTTTTTTTGGAGGGGGGGGGGGGGTTATTTATTAATTTAATGCCTTGTATGTGTGCAGAGTACAAATGTTTATTTTGTAGACTATTATAGCTTTATCTATTTGTATGGGTGTTAACAATATATTTCACTTGGATATATTCCACTTGGATCCAAGATCCAAAAAATACATAATTATTCTACATTTATTTGGACAGCAGCAACACAATTAGGTACATTCATTTACTTGTGAAAAAAGAAATTGTATTTATGGTGCTACATTACAATAGGCTCAGAAGGGCCCTACTCATAGGAGCTTACAATCTAAAAGGGATCACAACTTAACTTTCATAGTGGACAGCAGGGAACACAAGTCTAATATTAACTAGGCAACACATTTTAAGGTTCAACAGCTATCACCACCCCACCCATCCCCAATTTGTTGTTAGGTGCAAGATTCTCAAAAAACAAAATAGGGAATCAAAAAAAAAGGAGGATAAAGAGTACAAACCAACTGCTATCAGCAATGATTCCCCAATGGCAAAATAATGCAAACAAGATAGCCAAAATGTCACAAAAGAGCATGGGCCCTTCAGTCTGTCATGGATATGAGGGGGAGCCCCATGCCCAAAAAATCAAAAAGTCTAAAAAAAGTGTAGCCTCCCCTAAAATCACTAATATACCCGTATCTCAGCATACAGTCCTGCAGGCCAGGAAAGGGGGTGGAAAAGCACTGTCAATTTACATATACCTATCACAGGGTCAGATTCAGCACACTACAGCACTCTGACAGGAGGATCAGTGATCTGACAGGAGGATTGCAGGGTCAGCCAAGGATTGATCCAGATCTGTAGCCATTTTATTTAAAATTTTTCTATTAATATTTTGTATCAAGATCATTATATAAACATGTAAAACTTGTAAACATACAAAGTAGACATGCAAGTCTTCAGAAAATTACAGAACTATATACCCTGAAAGGAGAAAAATGGAAGATACCCTGTTTGTGTTTTCTCAATATCTGCTCAAGCTAACAATATACCCTTTTGTCACTAACTAAAAGCATACTAAAGGACCAGAGGGTATAACTGCAGAAGGAATACCTATGCGTTAACTTGGTTCAACCCGAAAGAGTCATCCCATCACCAAAACATGCAAGGTCGACTAACCGGGAAGTCCCGCACATCCCACCCCAATGGGAACTTTCTGTAGGAGTGTGCGGGAGACCCCTCGTGTCCTCTCCCCCGCCCTTAGTAACTGATGATTGAACTCTTGCGGGAGGTAAAATAGGGGAATTTCTTTGACAATCCGCAATTACCCAGGTATGAAAAAAGGAAATGCAGCTCACAAACACTCTTGCTCTGGAATGACACCGCCCTAGTAAGAACTGGTTCCAGGTGCTGGCTTTGCTGGTTTGCAGTGAGGTAGAAAGAAATCCTGGATAGCCGCACTCTGGGATAAGGACATCTTTATTTCAATAAAATCCAATAATACAGTCAGTTGCAGAGACGTACAGGGTGGTAGACTGCTAACGCGTTTCACATCATTTGGATGCTTATTCGTTTCCTGTCTAATTACCCAGGTATGTCATAAAAACAAAATCTGCATAATGAATATTGACCATCTGGTGGGCAGGTAAGGTCCACCGGAGAATTCCCTTAGTCAAGGAATTCACAGTCCTGTATGTTTACAGAGATTTAGGGACAAGAGGGTCCCAGGAAAAGGGAGGAAAGAAAGCTTAGAAAAAGGGGAAAGGGAGAGGGGAAGGAGGTAGAGGGATTAAAGTGAGTTAGGTCCGGTGTTGAGGGTGTAATTAATTCCTCCACCAGTCATACCTGGTAAGAGGTTAATGTTCTGAGACGTAGCCCATGGTTCCCAGGTGGACATAAACCTCCCCACCTTGTCATTGAGTTTGGACACTAGATGTTCTTGAGGCATATTCCATGATATTTTCCTAATACAGCTCTTAAAATGTACTGTTGGTTTTTTCCAACAATGGTGATCTTAGCTCCTAGTAAAATAAAAAAAATGAGAGATCCTGAGCTTGTTTTGATATCCCCGGTATATTTTGATTGAGGAGAGCAATATGTATGTTGGGGTGCACTGTTATTTTAGATAAGGTACTGATAATGCGAAAAATTTTCAGCCAAAAGGTTCTAACACAAGGACAAGTCCACCAAATATGTATCATTGAATCCTCAAGCTCACATTCCCTGAAGCATAAGGGGGAGGATCCCGGGAACATCACCGCCAGTCTGACGGGAACATAATACCACCTTGATATAACCTTTACGCTGGCCTCTATAAGAGATATATTACAGATACCTTTAGAGGAAAGAAACCAGTATTTATACCAATCTGTCGATGTCCACGTCCGGCCTGTATCCTCCTCCCAGGACTTAGTGTAAACTGGTTTGTCCAATTTTGTCATAAGTGCCGAATAGATCAGGGAAATGCCCCCTTTTTGGTCCTGGATATTCACACACCAGTGTTCGTAAGGAGTAATGGACGAAGAATTTGAGTTATTGCGCCAAATTGTGTGAAGGAAATGTGAAATTTGTGTAAACCTGAATTTTTCCGAGTCTGGCATATCAAGAGCCTTCTGGCAGTATGATATGGTTATTGGGCCTGTTGGAGTGAAAAAGTGTCCTATACGATAGAGGCCTTTATCAGTCCACCATTTAAATGCTTTTATATTAACTCCCGGTGGAAAATCAGAATTATGGAAAATATGTGCTAGGGGTTTCATAGGGGAGGTCAGGGAAGTTTGCCTGAATATTTTAGTGCTGAGCGAAATGGAGTGCGAGAGAGTTGGGGACATGATTGCTGTTCTGATTTTGGGATCGCAGAGATAGTCTAAGGTATGATGAGGCGTAGCTCTTCTTTCAATAGCGAGCCAATCCGGTTTTGAGCCCTGAGAAATTATCATAGACAATTGAGCCAGTTGCGCTGCTTGGTAATAAGCCCAAAGATCAGGTAAACCCATTCCGCCCTGTGATTTTAGACGTGATAGGATGTTGGACGGGCACCTATAACCCTTCTTACCCCATACAAAGCTTATAACGTCCGACTGCAGTTTGTGTAGGAAACTTTTCTTGATCGAGATGGGAAGGGAGCGGAACAGGTGCAGGAGATGTGGGAGAAGAGTCATTTTAACCGCGTGAACCCTTCCCAGCCAGGATAGACCACACTTCATCCATTTATTTAATTCACCCCTGCATTTACTTAACATGGGTATATAGTTCGCTTTGAACAGATTATCGATGTCTGCTGTGAGGTTGATTCCCAGATATCGTACTGATTTCTGGGCCCAAGGGAAGTCAAAATTGCTCGCGAGTTGTTAAAGAAGCCCGGCTGGTACCGAAATGTTAAGCGCCGTGGATTTGCCCATATTGACCTGTAAGCCTGAGGCCGCACTAAATGCATTGAGGGTTTTGTATATTCCCGGAACGGAAATGAGTGGGGAAGTAACATATATCATGAGATCATCCGCGTAAAGGGCACATTTGTGTTCCTGTTCTCCGCACTGCACCCCCTTAATGTCTGGGTTTGATCTAAGAGCTATGGCTAAGGTTTTAATAGCTATCGCGAAAAGGACAGGGGATAGGGGACATCCTTGTCTGGTGCCCCTACCTATAGGGAACGAGGTGGAATACCTACCCATCAAGCGTACCTGCGCCGTCTGGTTTGAATACAGAGAGCAAATCAGATTCAGGCAATTAGGCCCAAAGCCCCATTTTTGTAAAATATCAAATAAGTATTTCCAGTCTATGGAATCAAAAGCCTTATGCAGGTCAATTGATAGAAGAAATCCGGATTGGGGGGGACCCCCATCCCAATGTGACTGTAATGCCCCGTACACACGGTCGGATTTTCCGATGGACAATGTCCGATCGGAGCGTGTTGTCGGAAATTCCGACCGTGTGTGGGCTCCATCGGACATTTTCCATCGGATTTTCCGACACACAAAGTTGGAGAGCAGGAGATAAAATTTTCCGACAACAAAATCCGTTGTCGGAAATTCCGATCGTGTGTACACAAATCCGACGGACAAAGTGCCACGCATGCTCAGAATAAATAAAGAGATCAAAGCTATTGGCCACTGCCCCGTTTATAGTCCCGACGTACATGTTTTACGTCACCGCGTTTAGAACGATCGGATTTTCCGACAACTTTGTGTGACCGTGTGTATGCAAGACAAGTTTGAGCCAACATCCGTCGGAAAAAATCCTAGGATTTTGTTGTCGGAATGTCCGAACAAAGTCCGACCATGTGTACGCCCTATCACAGTGAAATAATATCAATGGTCGTCTGATCTGATCCATTCCCTGCCGGCTAGGTATAAACTCCACCTGGTCTCTATGAATGCATGAGGAGATAAAGCTTGAAACCCTATTTGCCAGAATTTCTGTTAATATCTTAATATCGTTATTTATTAACGATATTGGGCGATAGTTACCCACCTCACTGGGGTCTTTCTCTGGTTTAGGTATCATGGAAATATATGCTGTATTCAGGTCTGAGCCCAATGGAGTTGGGGCAAATTTTTTATAGTATCCCGTGGAAAATCCATCCGGGCCTGGTGCGGAGCCTAATTTTAAAGAATTGATTGTGTCTAAGACTTCCGTCTGGGAGAAGGAGCTTTCCATCAGATCGCTATGTTCCTTAGAGATGGAGGGTAATACTATGGAATTCAAGAATTCCTGTTGTGATTTAGTAATCTGTGGTGGATGCGGTTTATATAGTTCCGCATAGTATTGGAGGAAGGCCTCCATTATCTTGACGGGGTTCTGGGATAGTTCCCCGGATTGTATCTTTACTTTTGGGAAGGCTAGAGATCTGGGTTTAGGGCTAAGCTTAATCGCAAGTTTGGAGCCTATTTTGTCTTTTTGGGAGTATAGGTTGGCCCCCGACCATCTAAGCTGTTTCTCTGCTGACGTAGTAAGATTCAAGTTTAGCTGAGCTCGAGCCCTATCCAGTTTGTGTAACAAATCAGGGGACGGGTTTAGTTTGTGGGCTCTTGAAAGGGCCTGAAATTCTGTTGTAAGTTTCAGCATGTCCGCTTTATGTTCTAACCTAAGCTGGGCTGTAATTTGGATTATTTTTCCACTTATCACTGTTTTGTGTGCCGCCCAAAAAATCTCGGGGGAGACCTCGTTCGTGGCATTAATGTCAAAGTATTCCTTAATAGCTCCTTCTATGATTGTACATTGTATGGGGTCGCTTAAGATGGATTCCTGTAATCTCCATCTCGGAGTGTTAGAACGTTCCGAGGCTCTTTGAGTGATTAGGGTGACCATCGAGTGGTCCGATGGGGGGGTGTCCACGATCTTGGATTTCAAGACCAGCGGGATCGTGTGTGGGTTGGTAAAAATGTGGTCTATCCTGGCATAGGAGCAATGGGGGGCTGAATAATGAGTGTAGTCTTTAGCATGTGGATTAGTTTCCCTCCAAATATCTATGAAGCCTTTGTCATGAAGGAGTTTCGCGATTTTAGAACTTTGCTTGGACGGGCGTTTGGGCCTGGGCAAACCAGTGCTTGACTTGTCTAGAGCAAAATTGAAAGCCGTGTTGGAGTCCCCGCCAATAAATATTGTGCCCTTCAAATGTGGTTGTAGCCTATGCAGCAGAGAGTCAAAAAATGCTTTCTGACCCTTGTTAGGGGCATAATACGAGACAAAGGTGTATAAAACCCCATCGATGGTCCCTGAGACTGCTATGTAACGGCCCAGGGGGTCCAACACAACTTCCGAGTTGGCTATGTTAATGTGTTTAGCGAAGCAGATCGTGACTCCCTTCATTTTGTTTTTGGCTGAAGCAAGAAAAAACTGTGGGAACTGATGATGGAGGAATGCGGGTTGTGAAGAGGAAGGGAAGTGAGTTTCTTGTAGGAAGAGGACATCTGTGTGCATGGACTTGTATAACTGAAAACGTTTTCTACGTTTTATGGGGGAGTTAATTCCCTGCGTGTTGTGGGAAATGATCTTAAGAGTATTCGTCCCTATGGTAGAGTTAGCCATTCAATGGGGTTGTTTGGAGTGTGCTATAGAAATGGGTCTTACCGATCTGGCGTGTGATCAGAGCATCCATGGAATTAAGCGAGTATACAATATTCTTGTCAAGTCCTGGGAGGAGTAACCAAGGCCGGACACTGCATCTGTGAACGTGGGGGAACAGGGAGGGGGAACGGAGAGAAAAAGAAATGAGTAAGAGTAGGAGAGAAAACACAAGCGTTAGCTTAACCTTCAAATTGACAAGTATTTGTGAACTCAAAAAACAGTGTATACAACTTGGGGAGCACCGGGGCTCCCCCCTTATCCCAGGGAAGGACGGGGAACTCCCCCCTACCCCTAATACCTGAGAGGACTGGTGATCCATTCTTGGGTCAACCGGTAAAAGGACCAATGGCAAAAACTTTGCCTTTGGATGCTAGTGGAGGTGCATTGAAGCCACCTCTACCCTGCCACCTTATTAACCAAACTGTAATAGAGGAGGATATTAGATAAGAACCCTCCTTGTTATAACTGTTAGAGCGAACCCAGATAAGAGAAAAGTAAAAAAAAGGGGAAAAACATATATACTTAGCATCCTAACAGCAGGGGAGATAGGAGAAGGCCCCCTTTAAAAAAAGATTTTCAAACCCACTGGACCTCAATCCTTTGAACCGTGCCCCCCCCCCCACAACCCCAGAGAGGGGCCACCGCCCAAGTAGGCACGTACCCCGACTCCCAGTGCGCCAGAGGATTAAACTCCTCACACCCTGCGACCCAGGGCAAGCGCCTCTCCACTTTGAGCTGAGTCTGAAGGGGAAAAAACATCCTATCGCCCAAACCAGCATAGTACATTTCCCTTCCCCCCCTCCCCCCAACATGGCCCCCCTAAAATGCGGGCATAAGGGAGCAAAAACTACTTAAACGAAAAGAAAGAAAAAAGACTCCATTTTCCCAGAGCATTCCTAATCAGTTCCTGAGGACCAGAGTTCTGTTAGGGTACGTAGATCCTGGAGTCCTCCTCAGGTCCGAAGAGCAGGTGTTTGGTGCCATTTTCGGGAGGGGTAACCTCAACGTGAGGGTTAAACATCAGAGGTCCTGATATAAAAAGGACCCCACGACCCAGGGCCCGCTAGGGGAAAAGAAAAAAATAGAGTTTTTGAGTTAGTACCGGGCAGAGGCAGCCAGAAGAAAAAAGAAACCGGATCAGTTCCCTGATTATGTGATTGTTGGGACTTCAAGTAGGGAAGTTTTCTTTGGAGCGTTTGGAACCTTGCTTCAGCCAGGAAGGTTGTAGTGGGCTCGCTGGTGGAGGACGTTTCATGGAAGCGAGTGTGCTTCTGCTCTGCATTTGAAGTGACGGATCTTGAGAGATCAGGCCCAAGTGTAGTAACAGGCATTCTCCTTCAATAAGGGTGGAAAAGCCGTAGCTTTTATTTTTATATGCAAAGTTGAGGTGCAGGGGAAAAGACCAACGGTAGGATATTTCTTTCTCAATTAAGCACTGTATCAATGGTTTGAGAGAGCGCCTTTTCTGAACCGTATATGGAGATAAGTCAGCGAAAATTTGAATCCTGTGGCCTAGCAACTTGAGGTCAGCAAGGCCCCTGGCTTTCCCTTATAACTTCCTCTTTGACTGAGTAAAAATGAGGTTTCACGATTATATCACGAGGGAGTCCATCTGAACATGGGGGCTGCAGGGCTCTGTGTGCTCTATCAATCTCCAGACGATGATCTGTCAGGGATAAGGCCTCTTAGCTGGCTTTTGACTGCAGCATGCATGTCCTTTTCAGTCTCTGGGAGACCTCTAATACGGAAATTGTACAGTCTCAATCTATTTTCAAGATCATCGATTTTAGAGAAGGCGGTTTCAAGTTGGTCCTGCAAGTCCTGTATTCTGGCTGAATTTTGATTCATGCGAGAGGCTGCCTGGTCAGCTTTCTGTTCAATGGTGTCAATCCTCTGCCCCAGTTGCGGCAGATCAGCATGTATGGAGGTAGTTATTTGTACTGCATTCTGGGCCAGGCTTTTAGATAGTAAATGTGTAAAAGCCTCCATCATGGAGGGAAAGTCTGTGGGTGCAGGGATGTTTGCAGAAGATTCTGTTACTGCTAATAGCATTCCTGTATGTGGGTCCGTCATAGGGGTAGAGGGATAGCCAGCACCCATCCGACCCAGCAAAGATTCTGTGGACGTGGGAGAAGTAATCTGAGGCAGTGGGGGAAAGTCCATACCTGGCGAGGAGGGGGTCTGATTGTCCTGATCCGCTATGGATTCCTTCGTTCCTCCTGTAGTGATGAGGGAGCCTCGTGGGACCGCCGCCATCTTGGCATAGCTGACCGGTGCTGCCACCGCTGTCATCTGGTCTGTGAGGCTCCTCCGGACTTGCGCCGTTATGGTGACTATGTTCCTGGGGGTTTCCCCCACCTGATTATCCCTTAAATGAGCCTTAGGGTTCGCTCTAGCTGCTGTGGTGGCGATCGTAGGGTAGCGGTGGAGCAGAGCTCTAGTAGTCGGTGTCCATCTTAGCCACTGCCGTGCATGCGCCTGATCTGTAGCCATTTTATACAAGCTGCTACTTCTTCACCAGCCAGTGTGTAGGTCCAGATGACCAACATTAACAACCAATGAACTACAACTACCGTACATACCATACGGAACCAAGAGCGTTGTGATGTGGATGGGAACACCACTAGAACAGAGGAGAATCCATCATCTGCCATACAGTCATCGCTCTCTATATAAATCCACCACATGATATAGACCATTTTCTGTCTTCCAAGGCTCTGATGAAGAGGAATCCCCTCAAAACACGTTAGCTATTGATTCAGCCATTGATTCAGCATATACCCTTGCATGGGTTTTCTAATCATTTCCACTAATTTATCAAATGAGAATATTGTAACCTGTTTTTATGAACACGTAGTAATTTTCATTGTATTAATTTATTTGTTTAGAATAAACTTTATTTATCAACTTGATTCATGCGTTAGGTCACGTGCCTCCTTTCTCCCTCATCGCCCAGGGTCTCCTTAGTCTGCCTGTAAAGTAGCATATCTTTCCCATGTTTATAATAGTACCACAGCAAAATTAAATTTCTAAAGGAAAAAAATTTATTCCAAAACTGCCTGCGGCTGTAATGTATTGTCAGATCCCGGCAATATAGAGGAAAATCATTGAAAAAAACAGGGTGGGTTCCCCTTTATGTCTGGTATGGATATTAAGGGGAACCACGCAGCAATTTTGTTTTGAAAAATGGTGTGGGGGTCCCCCAGGCACTACATACTCTGAACAGCAGTATAGATACTATATGGTCTGCCCTATATTCTCTGCAGAAAAATTGGGCCTTAGTTGTTGGTGGTGCCAGAACACTGTAATCCTTCAAAGTTACTCTTGTTGGGTGCAGGAACAGGCCCTGCTGTGAAATATTGTAGCAAAAATTTTAATTACATGGCCCTGCTAGACAGGGGCAGAAAAATTGGGCCTTTTGAGAAGGATGTCTGGGACCGAATTTCTTTTTACGGTTCAGCAACTGGGGTAGGGAAATTTGCCTGCTAAAATCAATTGGTGGTGTACTGCTAGCAGATTGGCTGCAAGTACTTGGGACACCTATTTCTTTACCTTCATTCCTCTCAGTGCAGCTTTTTGAGAGGACTGGAGGTATAGTAGGGTTGGAGATCCCAGATGAGGAGCAAGGAGAAGTCCGCCTTTTCTATGTTAGAGGAAAAGATGAGGCAGTGTAAGGGTAATTTTTTGGAGACTGCAGAAAGTAAAATGTTACAGATTTGTTATTAAAGTGTCATTAAACTCACATAATTAAAAACTATCAATAAATGCTGTAATACATGTTGTAATACATGTTGTTCATGCTCACTCAGTCATTGTGGGATTTAATTTCTGTTTTTTGCAAAAAAAACCTGGTTGATCCTGCTGTTATTTGTCTCCACCCTACTGTCCATGTCCCCACCGCAGTTGGGGATTTTGCAGAGCAGTGTTGGCAGCCAGTGCACATGCTCAGTTTACAGTGTATTTCTACTCTGAGAATTACCTCCCTGTCGCATCTGAGGAGTCTGTGTGACTACACAGTCACACATGTGGGCATATACACAGTGGTACATGGCAGCCCACTCCCTCCTCCTCCATCCTCACTAACCAGCGAAACACAATGGGGGTGGGATATTAATTCTTGATCGATGGAGGCTTCATCTCCATTCTAATGCTGCGTACACACGAGCGGACTTTTCGACCGGACTGGTCCAAAGGACAATTCGACCGTGTGTGGGCTTCGTCGGACCTGCAGTGGACTTTTTTGGTCGAGAATCTGATGGACTTTAGATTTGGAACATGTTTCAAATCTTTTCGACGGACTCGAGTCCAGTCAAAAAGTCTGCTCGTCTGTATGCTCGTCTGACGGACAAAAAACGATGGTAGGGCAGCTATTGGCTACTGGCTATCAACTTCCTTATTTTAGTCCGGTCGTACGTCATCACGTACAAATCCATCGGACTTTGGTGTGATCGTGTGTAGGCAAGTCCGTTAGTTCGGAAAGTCCGTCGGAAGTCCGCCGAAAGTCCGTCGGATAGACCGTCGGACCAGTCCGGTCGAAAAGTCCGCTCGTGTGCACTCGGCATAAGACACAGGCTTGAGGGGTGTGACACAGCCAGTGACTGGCAGAAATCCACTCACAGCATTTAATTGCCAAAAAATAATAATGATTGGATTTCAAATATATATTTGTATGATATTTTAAATCAGTTTATTGATAACAATTATCAATAAACTGATAATTTACAATAATTTACACTTTATTCCAATGGCTGGAATTATGGATCCTGAATTATTTATGTCAGATGGTAACAGCTGTATTGAGTTTAAAATTAATGTTAGTTACACTAGTTTTCTTACTAGGCATCCAAGATGATCTTAAAATCCCCCCAAAAAATGTAAGCTCCTTATCATCTATATATCCTACTATGATAGGCAGGATGGATGGAAGCTCTCACCCTCTCTGCTATGGAGAATGGTGTATTACTATTCAAAATGTACTTCCAATGTACCAGTTGACATGTAGGAGTAGAGGCTTCCCTGCTAAGTATGAGAAAAAATTATCTGTATAGATACACTCTAAACCACTAAAGGCAGAAGGTTCTTTACCTTAAAGTGGATGTAAACCCACTCTTATCCTTTCTAAACTACTGCTATAGTGGTTACCTATAAGGATATACATGCCTCCTGCATGTATCCTTACCTGTCAAATGTCTCACATCTGCCTGTTATGAGACCCGAAAAACTGCAGATTCTGTGGGTGGGACTGTTGTCCGGAGCTCACTATGATCACTAATAGGGATGAGCCGAACACCCCCCGGTTCGGTTCGCACCAGAACCTGCGAACGGACCGAAAATTAGCACGAACGTTAGAACCCCATTGACGTCTATAGGACTCGAACGTTCGAAATCAAAAGTGCTCATTTTAAAGGCTAATTTGCATGGTATTGTCCTAAAAAGGGTTTGGGGACCCGCGGACATGTATCAATGCAAAAAAAAAGTGATTTTAATGATGCTTAAAGTAAAAAAAAAAAAAGTGAAATATTCCTTTAAATATCGTACCTGGGGTGTGTCTATAGTATGCCTGTAAAGTGGCGCGTGTTTCCCGTGTTTAGAACAGTCCCTGCACAAAATGTCATTTTTAAAGGAAAAAATCTCATTTAAAACTGCTTGCGGGTTTAATGTAATGTCGGGTCCTGGCAATATGGATGAAAATCAGTGAGACAAACGGCATGGGTACCCCCCAGTCCATTACCAGGCCCTTTGGGTATTGTATGGATATTAAGGGGAACCCCGCACCCAAATTAAAATAAGGAAAGGTGTGGGGCAACCATGCCCTATATACTCTGAACAGCAGTATACAGGCGGTGCAAACAAGACAGGGACTGTAGGTTTGTTGTTAAGTAGAATCTGTTTCTAATTTTGAACGGGTACATTTTTAACGTGTTTAGCTCCAGCCAAAAAATCTTTTTTAAGCTTTTTGAAAAACATAGGGAAGGGTTATCACCCCTGTGACATTTGTTTTGCTGTCTGTCCTCCTCTTCAGAAGATTTCACCTCACTTTTTGAGACAAATATATTTTGAAAATTTGGGTTTTTTTGTGGAACAAGGATTGGAAAGCATCAGTGGAAAGGAGAAATGTTTTCCCATATTAACTCTTACAGGAGAGAATTTCCCTTCCTAGGGGTAGATTTCATCTCACTTCCTGTTGTCTCCTTCCGTTTGCAAGTAGGAGTCGTTTGTAAGTTAGATGTTTGAAAGTAGGGGCCTGCCCTATATACTCAGCAGAAATTTGGACCTTAGGTGTTGTTGTGGCCACAACACTGTAAGCCCTCACAGGGCCCTGCTGTGAAATATTAGATCAAGAATTGTAATTACATGCCCCTGTTGAACAGGGGCAGAAAAATTGGGCCTTTGGTGGTGGTGCTGGTGCCACAACACTGTAAGTCCTCACTCGCTCTTGGTGGGCGCAGAAATGGGCCCTGCTGAGAAATATTAGATCAAGAATTGTAATTACATGCCCCTGTTGAACAAGGGCAGAAAAATTGGGCCTTTGGTGGTGGTGGTGCTGGTGCCACAACACTGTAAGTCCTCACTCGCTCTTGGTGGGTGCAGAAATGGGCCCTGCTGTGAAATATTAGATCAAGAATTGTAATTACATGCCCCTGTTAAACAAGGGCAGAAAAATTGGGCCTTTGGTGGTGGTGGTGCTGGTGCTACAACACTGTAAGTCCTCACTCGCTCTTGGTGGGTGCAGAAATGGGCCCTGCTGTGAAATATTAGATCAAGAATTGTAATTACATGCCCCTGTTGAACAAGGGCAGAAAAATTGGGCCTTTGGTGGTGGTGGTGCTGGTGCCACAACACTGTAAGTCCTCACTCGCTGTTGGTGGGTGCAGAAATGGGCCCTGCTGTGAAATATTAGATCAAGAATTGTAATTACATGCACCTGTTGAACAAGGGCAGAAAAATTGAGCCTTTGGCGGTGGTGCTGGTGCCACAACACTGTAAGTCCTCACTCGCTCTTGGGGGGTGCAGAAATGGGCCCTGCTGTGAAATATTAGATCAAGATTGTAATTGCATGCCCCTGTTGAACAAGGGCAGAAAAATTGGGCCTTTGGTGGTGGTGGTGCTGGTGCCACAACACTGTAAGTCCTCACTTGCTCTTGGTGGGTGCAGAAATGGGCCCTGCTGTGAAATATTAGATCAAGAATTGTAATTACATGCCCCTGTTGAACAAGGGCAGAAAAATTGGACCTTTGGTGGTGGTGGTGGTGGTGCTGATGCCACAACACTGTAAGTCCCCACTCGCTCTTGGTGGGCGCAGAAATGGGCCCTGCTGTGAAATATTAGATCAAGAATTGTAATTACATGCCCCTGTTGAACAGGGGCTGAAAAATTGGGCCTTAGGCACTGGTGTTGGTGCCACAACACTGCAACCCCTCACAGATACTCTAGATGGAATGCAGAAATGAGCCCTGCTGCAAAGTATTGCATCAAAAATTGTAATTACACGCCCCTGTTAAACAAGGGCTGAAAAATTGGGCCTTAGGCACTGGTGGTGGCGCCAAGAACCAAAAATGTTCTTACAAGCTATCAGCGTGATCATTGAGGAGGAAGAGGATAATTACTCAAGGATAGTCACTCAGCATCAGCATAGGCAGTCTTTGAAGGGATCTGAGATTTCAAAAAAAATTATTCGGTTACATCAGCATCAGGTGCTTGGTAGCTGGTGGTGATCCAAGACTGATTCATTTTTATGAAGTTCAGTCGATCGACCGAGTCGGTGGACAGACGCACCCTGTGATCGGTTACAAAGCATCCAGCAGCACTGAATGTGCGTTCCGAAAGAACGCTGGATGCAGGACAGGCCAGTAGCTCAATTCCATACTGTGCAAGCTCTGGCCAGTGATCCATCCTCAAGACCCAGTAACCCAGAGGATTTTCGGTGGGAAAGGTGTCCAAGTCAGATCTTGCCCCTAGGTATTCCTGCACCATGTAAAACAGACGCTGGCGATGGTGGCTGGAACCGATCATACCTTGGGACTGCGGACCAAAAAATTGTCTGAACGCATTGGTCAGACGGCCACCTTCTCCACCGCTCCTTCTTTGACTGACCGAAGCCTCAGCAACACGTCCAGAAACAGGAGTTTGTAACCTCCCAGTCTCTGGGAACGCGTTGCACAGACCTTTCTGCAAGGCCTCCCGAAGATGTTTCATCCTCTGCTCCCTCTGCGATGGCAAGATAAAGTCCGCAACCTTACCCTTGTAACGTGGATCAAGGAGGGTTGCCAGCCAGTATTAGTCCTTCTCCTTGATACCACGAATACGAGGATCCTTACGCAGGCTTTGCAGGATCAGGGAGGCCATGCAGCGTAGGTTTGCTGAGGCATTCGGTCCGGAGTCCTCTGGGTCACTAAGGACGACATGGTCCACAGCCACCTACTCCCAGCCACGTACAAGTCCATGTGTTTCTTGGGACTGATCCCTTAAAGACTGCTGCTGATGCTGAGTGCCAGGCTCCACCTCCATACTGACACAATCTTCCTCCTCCTCCTCCTTCTCCTCCTCCTCCTCTTCCTGTGTGATCGACGGGCACGCAGGAACACTGTCTGGATAAAGGGGGCCTTGAGAGCTAAGGAAGTCCTCCTCTTCCTGCCTCTGTTCTGCCTCAAGTGCCCTGTCCATTATTCCACGCAGCGTGTGCTCCAACAGGTGGACAAGGGGGACAGTGTCACTGATGCATGCACTGTCACTGCTCACCATCCTCGTGGCCTCCTCAAGTGGTGACAGGACAGTGCATGCATCCCTGATCATGGCCCACTGGCGTGGGGAAAAAAACCCAAGCTCCCCTGACCCTGTCCTGGTGCCATAGTTGCACAGGTACTCATTGATGGCCCTCTGCTGCGTGTGCAGCTGCTGCAGCATGGCCAACGTTGAGTTCCACCTGGTGGGCATGTCACAGATTAGGCGGTTCTTGGGCAGGTTAAACTCCTTTTGGAGGAGGGCGGAGCCAGCGAGCGGCATGTAAGGAGCCTCTGAACGGAGCTCCGTAAGCAGACAACGAATCCTGCAGTGATCCTGGGCTAAAGACACCCACTTTTTTCTCAGTTGGTGGGGGATGAGTTCGGGGACACCCCGGGAGTCTCTGGGGATGGTGAAATACGGCCCCCCCTGGCAAAAATCGACCGGAGAACGGCTGGCGAAATATGCATGGGGCTCTCAAAATGGCGCCGGCACACAGGAGGAGGAGGACGAATGGCCGCCGCTCCACAGGCCTGAGGATCCTTCACAGCAGGCGCCTCCTCAGCAAGACAGGGTGAGTCCTAAACCCCGGCGGGCTGATGTGCTGAAGAGGGGGAGATCCCTAGACAGACTGAGGGACTCTAGGGCCCGTGCTGACAGAGCGGTGGAGGGGGGAGAGGAGCCATCCCTAACACAAATCATGGACGCCATACAGGGCTGTCAGAGCAAGTTAATAACCCACTTTGACGAGCTGAAGGTAGAATTCTCTTTCATGAAGCATGAAATGCATAAATTAAGAGAAAAGGCACAGATCACGGATCGCCGCCTTGATACATTGGAGGATGTAATCAGGCCATTAGACACTGCAGCACAAGTGACTAAGAAGACATTGTCTGAACATACTTTAAAGATGGCGGATATGGAAGACCGTATGCGAAGGAACAATATTAGGCTGGTGGGGTTCCCGGAAGGGGTGGAAGGGAGGCATCCTGAAGAATTCCTTGAGAAGTGGTTGCTGGAACATATGCCTTCCAATACCTTTACAAGTTTGTTTGCCATTGAAAGGGCACACCGCATTCCAGGACGGGCACCTCCAAAGGGAGCCCCCCCTAGATCAATGATTGCAAAAGAACTGCACTTCCGTGACCGGGAAAATATACTGCGGGGAGCCAGAACAGGCCCGGAGTTAACGATCAATGGATGCCGTGTATCAATATACCCTGACTTTTCTGCAACTACACAGAAGCAGAGGGCTTCCTTTCATTCTGTAAAGAAGAGATTAAGGGATCTTAGCCTGATATACAGCATGCTCTACCCTGCCAAATTAAGGGTGGTAGATAATGGGAAAGTATATTTCTTCAACAATCCTACGGAGGCCTCAGAGTGGTTGGATACACGTGGTCGCCAACGAAATAGAGTCTCTCCTAACCGGCCGTGAGTGAGTCCTGCGGAGACATCACTAGATTGGAGACCCAAAGAAGAAATGTCAGCAGAACCTTGGTGTTTTTTTGTGAAAAAAAAAAAAAGGGGGGGGGGGGTCTTAGGTTTTTTTTTTTTCTCTCCTTTTTTTCTGATCGTTTCCTTCAGACCAGCTTAAACTGATATTCAGGTCTCTCCTATTTTCTTAACATACATGCTGGAAACATGGGAGGGAAAAAGTTTTTTTTTACCCCTGCATTGTACCCTCAGGAATGACATTTACAGCTGTGCTTGATATTACACAGATATGGAAGATGCATTGACATTGGCACGGATATACCAGTCTGCTGATCCTCCCATGGGACATATAATCAGGGGAACTGAACGTTTTTTTTTCTCTGTTTTGATTAAGAAAGAAATTTTTTGGTTTTTTTTCTCTCCTTTTTCTTTTTTTGCCATTACCTACTAATATGGTTTTGTAAAAATAAAGAGAGGGGATAAGGAGATGTTCAGGTTTCTCCTACCAAAGGGGAATAGGAAGGAGGAAACAAGGGGGGGGGGGTTTGTATACATGCTGGGAGGAAGAGAAGGGGCATGTGCATAAGAAAATGGGAGGAAAGAGTTCTTTTTACCCCCTGCATTACTCTCTCAAGGTTGTCATTTAGTGTCATGCTTGATTTTGCACAATATGGTAGATACATCTCTACTGGCACGGATATACCAGTTTGCTGATTCTCCTATGGGACACATACTCTAGGGAACTGAATGTTTTTTTGTTTTAATTTTTTTCCATACCTTCTGGTACTGTTTTTGAGGGGAGGGAAGAAAGGGGAAGGGAGGAAAAAGGGGGGGAAGGAAAAAAAAAAAAAAAAAAAGTTTTTTTTTACTGATATTGGGACTGTATATGTCAATTGCCAGCAATATATGCTAAGTCTGCAAGATGCTCTAGGCAATATAATTTTCTATTCGTAGACTTTGTTTACTGTTTTTGCCCTTTTTGTTCAATAGCAGGTGAAAGGTTCTTGAACAATACGGGTAGAACTGGCCGCCCTTTTGGCGACTGGTCTTATGTGACAGTTTTTGAGTCGCATCTCTGTTACCTACTTCTTTTCAGGTTATGGGAAAAAAGTGCCTGGCATGTTGGGGCTGGGTGCGGGGAGGGGGGCGGGGGCAGTTGGGATGTTATTTGGGACAAAGGGTCTATGTTAACGCACAGATGGGATTGTCTTTACTTGTGGTGTCTGCATTGGGTACTGCCCAAGATGTTCGATGTAGGGGAATATGTGTGAGGGGAGAAGCCTGGAAGCCCGTTTTTACAGAGAACCATACACAGGGGTGGAGGGAACACCTCCACTCGACTCTCTTTTTTGCTTTTTCATATCTGCCATGGAGGTAAATTTACGGGTTGTGGCCTGGAATGTCAGAGGCCTAAATGCGAAGTTCAAGCGCTCCTTGGTGTTTGAGTATATAAAAAAATACAAACCTCACCTGATACTCCTACAGGAGACTCATCTGCAGGGCTCCAGGCTTCTCTCTTTAAAAAGGGCTCACATTGCTGGGGCATATCATTCCAGCTACTCCTCGTATGCGAGGGGAGTCTCTACTCTGGTCACCAAGGCCATGCCCATATCCATTCAAACAGTAAGAACAGATGTTAAAGGGCGATATGTGATACTTGTTTTGAAAGTGATGAACATGACATTGACATTTGTGAATCTCTATGTTCCTCCTCCCTTTGCGCTAACTCATCTGGATGATATGATGAAAGACACATATGAGGTAGCGGAGGGGAGGATCTTCATACTGGGGGACTTTAACTCGGTCTCTGATTCAGAGTTGGACAGGTTGGGGGGGATAGGTGGGGCTCCTGCCCCACTGGCGGGATGGATGTCTGCTCATGGCTTTAGAGATGTCTGGCGGTTTCACCATCCTGATACTAGGGAATACTCCTGTTACTCCGAAACGCACAAGACACTCTCCAGAATAGACACTATCCTAACGGAGGGGGAGGGCATGCCATTAGTTCAGAAGATGTCTTACCTGCCTAGGGCTCTCTCTGATCACTCCCCTATGCTGTTGGAGCTTAATCTGGGACCGAAGCCTGGGTTGCGACTCTGGCGGATGGAAGCTAGTTGGCTACAGGAAGAATATATAACAATTAAGTGCACAGAGGCCATCAAACATTATTGGGCTGATAATGCCGGTTCCGGGTCCTTTCTGCTTCAGTGGGAGGCCTTTAAGGCCACGTTGAGAGGGGTGTTCATGGCGAAAGTAAAGAGTTTTAAGAAGCAGCTGGCCTCCACACTACAGCATAGGGAAACAGAGGTCTCTCTAGCGGAGGCAGAATATATCAGGGATCCCACTGGAGAGAGGCTGTTGACATTGCGGATGGCAACACGGGAGTACAAGACAGCACTAACAGACCATACTACGAAGCTGGGCCTCGCTCAATGTCGGCGTTTGTTTGAATTTGGTGACAAGAATGGCAGGTTGCTGGCATACTTGGCAAGGCCGGAATACGTTCCGGTACATATTAAATCGGTTTTCAACGAGTGCAAGGTGGAGGTCTGTGATTCGGCGGATATTTTGAACACTTTTGTCCTTTTTTATAAGGAACTATACAAGTCTTGTGCTCCTGTGGGGTCAGAAACAGTGGAAACGTATATAGCGGACATCGATCTCCCTAAATTGGAGGTGGACGACAGCACTGCCTTGGAGGCCGGCATTACAGTAGAAGAGGTGGAGGAGGCGATTGCCTCCTTCCCCCTAGAAAATCCCCTGGGTTGGATGGTTTCCCATCAGAGTGGTATTGCACCTATCGTTATGGATTAGCTCCCCGCTTGCTTAGAGTGTTTAATGCGGCTAGGAAGGGAGGTGGGTTGCCCCCTTCTATGAGGGAAGCCTTGGTAGTCCTGATACCTAAAGGGGGAAAAGATCCTCGGGAATGTGATTCTTACCGCCCGATCTCGCTGATGAATGTTGATACAAAGATATTGGCCAAAATAATTGCAAACAGATTGCAGTCAGTCATTCCTAAGTTAGTGGACGCAGACCAAACAGGATTTATTCAGGGTAGGTGCACTCAGATGAATATTAGGAGGCTTTTCTTGAATCTTCAGACGGTTCATGACAACTCCGGGACTAGAGTGGTGGCCTCTTTAGATACAAAGAAGGCCTTTGACTCGGTTGAGTGGCCGTATTTGTTTCAATTGATGAAGTCTTATAGTTTTGGCCCAGTGTTCATTTCATGGGTCCGGCTTCTGTATACGGACCCATTGATTAGAATACGGGTCAATGGTATTATATCAGAACCCTTTCCCATTTATCGGGGCACCAGGCAGGGGTGTCCACTTTCACCCCTACTGTTTGCCCTGGCCATTGAGCCCTTAGCGGTACAGCTGAGGTCTAGTTCACAGTTGACTGGATTGAGGATTGGGGATTTTGAGGAGCGAGTGTCACTCTATGCAGATGACATGCTGCTATATCTCCAGGATCCAGGGCCCTCGCTCCTGGAGGCTTTCCGATTGATACAGAAGTTTGGAGATTACTCTGGATTCCGTATAAATTGGAAAAAATCTTCTCTTTTCCCTATAGATGAGGGGGTGACTGTTCCATTGGGATGCCCCATTCCATTATCTCCGTCTTTCAGATACCTGGGAATTGAGATTCAGCTCCCCATTTCCAAGTTCCTGGAGACCAATTTGTCACCAATTGTGGGGAAGTTTCGGGAAAAAGTTCAAAGGTGGCAGAATTTACCGATCACCTTGATGGGAAGGATAAATCTATTTAAGATGATCTTCCTGCCAAAGTTTCTATATATCCTCTCGAACTCCCCGGTCTTCGTGACATTGCGGGTCTTTAGGAGTATTGACTCCATTATTGTAAGTTTCTTGTGGGGGTCTAAAGCTCCCAGGGTCTCTTTAAAGGTTTTGAAACTACCAGTTACATTAGGGGGACTTGCCCTTCCGGATCTGCGCTCCTATTTTATGGCCTCACAGCTCTCTTTCTTGCATTGGCGGTTGTTTCCGCAGACACCTAATGCCACTGCCTTGTTGGAGGCTGCAATTGCCACATCACAGGAGACCCTGTAGAATGTCTTATATAGGAGGGGGGTTCCAGGTAGGAAGATAGGCTCGGTGATGGCTTTACCGGGAAGGGTTTTTCACCTGTGCTCTCAGACGGGGTGATGAACCCTTATGGCTATCTCCTAACAGTCCTTTGTGGTACAATCGATCATTGGGGGAGTTTATGAAGCTCCCTGATGGCCCAGGGTCATGGGCAAAATACGGTATTAAATATCTACACCAAATCTGTAGTGATGGTCGTTTGTGCACGTTTACCCAGTTGCGTGAGCAATTTGGAGTGCCGAGGTCTTGGCTCTTCCGATATGCACAATTGAGGCACGCGGCACACACTCAGTTCGGAGGGTCTGAGATTCGTGTCCAGAATACAGACCTGGAAAGAGTACTGATTGACCCGGATGAGTCAAAGAGGATTTCCAGATACTACGGGGCGGTGGGTCCGGGTCAGGTAGCTCTGACCTCCAAGGCCAGGGAGAGATGGGAGGTGATTGTCCCGGAGTTGTCAGAGGAGCTGTGGCAGGAGGTACTGGACACTTTTTTGGTGTCTGTTATCTCCTCCACGGACAGAATGATTCAATATCGATATCTACACCAACAATACTATACACCGACCAGATTACATCGAATGCATAGGAGGGACTCTGCTATATGTCATAAATGTGGGAAGGAGGAGGGAACATTTGCACATATGGTGTGGGAATGTATGAAGGTGAGACCGTTATGGTCTCAGGTCACTGAATTTATATCAGACAAGTTTGCTTTACCGAATATTTGCTCTCCTATGCGGTGTTTACTTGGGATTTTTGATCAAGAAGAGATGAATACCCACACTAAATTGTTTCTAAGGATCCTGTATTTTGGTGTTAAAAAGCTCATAGCAAGGAGATGGATACATGAGGAACAATTGACGCTAGGGATGTGGATTAATATAATAAATGCAGATTTAATGATGTATAAAATGACTTACGAGGCTATAGGGGCTACCAAGAAGTTTAGGAAAGTGTGGTCTAGGTGGATAGACTCGGAAAATACTCTGGATGTGGAGAAGCCCTAGTATGTTCTAAGAATGACAGAGTTGGATCCTCGAGAGATGATAATAGACTGTTTTGATTCCCCTCCCTAGATGGGCTAGATATGGTTTTTTTCTTTTCTGTTTCTTGTGAATGGGGGAAAAGTGCCGAAATGCAGACATCCCGGGGGAAGAAGGGGGGAGGGGGGGTGCTTTGTTCTGTTAAAAAAAATGCACGTGTATACTATCATATGATAGAATTGATGATGGGAAAGGCATATGTTAAACCTGTAATATGACTGTTATATTTATGGAATTTCTATGCTAATGGAACATATGGAATATGTGTACTATGTATGCTATGTATACTTGTTGTGCATAATAAAAAACTTTTTAAAAAAAAAAAAACTCCTTTTGGAGGTCCGCCAGCCAAGCACTGGCATTATATGACCGGCGGAAATGCACACAGACTTTCCTGGCCTGCCTCAGGACATCCTGTAAGCCCGGTTACCTGCCCAAGAACCACTGCACCACCAAGTTAAGGACGTGAGCCAAACAGGGCACATGGGTCATTTGTCCCTGTTGGAGGGCAGAGAGGAGGTTGGTGCCATTGTCGCAAACCACCATTTCTGCCTTAAGTTGGCGTGGCGTCAACCATCTCTGAACCTGCCCCTGCAGAGCTGACAGAACCTCTGCCCCAGTGTGGCTCCTGTCCCCCAAGCACACCAGCTCAAGCACCGCATGGCATATTTTGGCCTGCGTACTTGCGTAGCCCCTTGAACGGCTACGGAGCACCGCTGGTTCCGAGGACAAAGCACAGGAAGAGGCCATGGAGGAAGAAGAAGAGGAGGGGGTGGAGGAGAGAGGTGTGTCACAATCATTAGCATTTTGGAGGCGTGGTGGCGGAACAACCTCCAACACTAATGAACCTTGTCCTCCATCCTTCCCAGCTGCCAGCAGAGTCACCCAATGCGCCGTGAAACTTAGGCAACGTCAGCGGTAATATGCACCTTACCGCTGACCGCCCTGTCCAGCGAGGCATGGACATTGCCTTCCACATGCCGGTAGAGAGCCGGAATCGCCTTCCGTGAGAAAAAGTGGTGTTTGGGTACCTGCCACTGAGGAACTGCACATTCCACAAACTCACGGAAGGGAGCAGAGTCTACCAACTGAAAAGGCAGCAGTTGAAGTGCTAGCAATTTTGCCAAGCTAGCATTCAACCGCTGGGCATGTGGATGGCTGGGAGCAAACTTCTTTCGACGGTGCAGCAGCTGGGGCAGGGAAATTTGCCTGGTACAATCTGACGTTGGTGTACCAAAAGCAGATTGCCCACAAGTACTTGGCTGTGACACACCTAATTCTACACCTTCATTCCTCTCAGTGCAGGTCTCAGAGAGGACTGAAGGTATAGTGGGGTTGGAGATCTCAGCTGATGAGGAGCAAGGAGAGGTCCTCTTTGTTCTTTGGTGTGGGTCTTTTAGATACGCTTGCCAACGAACTGCATGGCAGGTCAACATATGTCTGGACAAGCATGTGGTACCCAAGCGGGAGATGTTTTGGCCATGCGAGATACGCTTGAGACATATGTTGCAAATAGCAGCGGTGCGATCTGATGCACTCGTCTCAAAAAAGGCCCACACCAAAGAACTTTTTGAATAACGCGCAGAGACTGCAGCGCCCTGCACATGTGGAGCTTTGGGGTGTGATGCAGTCAATGTGCTGCCCTTAGGCTGGCCCCTGGACAGATTGCTGTCCTTCTTGGGCACCCCCTCTGTCCGTGCTCACGTTACTGCCTTCATCGAGCTCAGTATCATCAGAGCCTTCTAAACGCTGGGCATCCTCCTGGAGCATGTACCCAACACTGTGGTCAAACAGTTCGAGGGACTCCTCAGGAGGACATGGTGGGGCTAGGGAAGGAGTCACTGATGACATTGAGCCAAGGGAAGAGGCCGCTGCTTTGCCAGACAAAGTACCCTGGGCATGGGTGAGAGAGGATGAGGAGGATGAGGACGGCTTGGTCATTCACTCGACCAAGTCTTCCGCATCTTGCGGCGCAACACGGCCAGCTGCCGAAGAAAAGGCCAAGCGTGTCCCACGGCCACGTGCTGACGAGGATGCACCGTCTCCACGACCAGCACTAGACACAGAGCCTGCTTGCCCTCTCTTATTGGCTTGTGACTGTCTGCCTCTCCTTCTTGGCCTTCCAGACATACTAATGGCCTGTAGCTGCACTAAGCTGGGATATATATATATATATATATATATATATATATATTTATACACCACCAACCTTCTACAGGTAGCTTTAGCTGAACACTATGCAGAGCTCGCAAAAAAAAACTTGTAGGTTTAGCTGGACACTGTGAGGAGGACGCACCACACTAACTTGTAGTTTTAGCTGCACACTGTGAGCAGGACGCACAGCACTAACTTGTAGTTTTAGCTGAACACTGTGAGCAGGATGCACCGCACTAACTTCTAGGTTTAGCTGAACACTGTGAACAGGACGCACCACACTAACTTGTAGGTTTAGTTGAACACTGTGAGGTGGATGCACCGCACTAACTTTTAGTTTTAGCTGAACACTGTGAGCAGGATGCACTGCACCAACTTGTAGGTTTAGCTGAACACTGTGAGGTGGACGCACCACACTAACTTGTAGTTTTAGCTGAACACTGTGAGCAGGACGCACCGCACTAACTTGTAGGTTTAGTTGAACACTGTGAGGTAGATGCACCGCACTAACTTTTAGTTTTAGCTGAACACTGTGAGCAGGATGCACCGCACTAACTTGTAGGTTTAGCTGAACACTGTGAGGTGGACGCACCACACTAACTTGTAGTTTTAGCTGAACACTGTGAGCAGGACGCACCGCACTAACTTGTAGGTTTAGCTGAACACTGTGAGGTGGACGCACCACACTAACTTGTAGGTTTAGCTGAACACTGTGAGCAGGACGCACAGCACTAACTTGTAGTTTTAGCTGAACACTGTGAGCAGGACGCACTCCACTAACTTGTAGGTTTAGCTGAACACTGTGAGGTGGACGCACCACACTAACTTGTAATTTTAGCTGAACACTGTGAGCAGGACGCACTGCACTAACTTGTAGCTTTAGATGAACACTGTGCAGAGGTCTCACTACACTAACTTGTAGGTTTAGCTGAACACTGTGAGGTGGACGCACCACACTAACTTGTAGTTTTAGCTGAACACTGTGAGCACAACGCACAGCACTAATTTGTAGTTTTAGCTGAACACTGTGAGCAGGACACACCGCACTAACTTGTAGGTTTAGCTGAACACTGTGAGGTGGACGCACCACACTAACTTGTAGGTTTAGCTGAACACTGTGAGCAGGACGCACAGCACTAACTTGTAGTTTTAGCTGAACACTGTGAGCAGGACGCACTCCACTAACTTGTAGGTTTAGCTGAACACTGTGAGGTGGACGCACCACACTAACTTGTAATTTTAGCTGAACACTGTGAGCAGGACGCACTGCACTAACTTGTAGCTTTAGATGAACACTGTGCAGAGGTCTCACTACACTAACTTGTAGGTTTAGCTGAACACTGTGAGGTGGACGCACCACACTAACTTGTAGTTTTAGCTGAACACTGTGAGCACAACGCACAGCACTAACTTGTAGTTTTAGCTGAACACTGTGAGCAGGACACACCGTACTAACTTGTAGGTTTAGCTGAACACTGTGAGGTGGACGCACCGCACTAACTTGTAGTTTTAGCTGAACACTGTGAGCAGGACGCACAGCACTAACTTGTAGTTTTAGCTGAACACTGTGAGCAGGACACACCGCACTAACTTGTAGGTTTAGCTGAACACTGCGAGGTGGACGCACCACACTAACTTGTAGTTTTAACTGAACACTGTGAGCAGGACGCACTGCACTAACTTGTAGCTTTAGATGAACACTGTGCAGAGGTCTCACTACACTAACTTGTAGGTTTAGCTGAACACTGTGAGCAGGACACACAGCACTAACTTGTAGTTTTAGCTGAACACCGTCAGCAGGACACACCGCACTAACTTCTAGGTTTAGCTGAACACTTTGAGGTGGACGCACCGCACTAACTTGTAGGTTTAGCTGAACACTGTGAGGTGGACGCACCACACTAACTTGTAGTTTTAGCTGAACACTGTGAGCAGGACGCACAGCACTAACTTGTAGTTTTAGCTGAACACTGTGAGCAGGACACACCGCACTAACTTGTAGGTTTAGCTGAACACTGCGAGGTGGGCGCACAACACTAACTTGTAGTTTTAGCTGAACACTGTGAGCAGGACGCACTGCACTAACTTGTAGCTTTAGATGAACACTGTGCAGAGGTCTCACTACACTAACTTGTAGGTTTAGCTGAACACTGTGAGCAGGACGCACAGCACTAACTTGTAGTTTTAGCTGAACACCGTGAGCAGGACACACCGCACTAACTTCTAGGTTTAGCTGAACACTGTGAGGTGGACGCACCGCACTAACTTGTAGGTTTAGCTGAACACTGTGAGGTGGACGCACCACACTAACTTGTAGTTTTAGCTGAACACTGTGAGCAGGACGCACAGCACTAACTTGTAGTTTTAGCTGAACACTGTGAGCAGGACGCACTGCACTAACATCTAGGTTTAGCTGAACACTGTGAGCAGGACGCACCGCACCAACTTGTAGGTTTAGCTGAACACTGTGAGCAGGATGCACAGCACTAACTTGTAGTTTTAGCTGAACACTGTGAGCAGGACGCACCGCACTAACTTCTAGGTTTAGCTGAACACTGTGAGGTGGACGCATTGCACTAACTTGTAGTTTTAGCTGAACACTGTGAGCAGGATGCACCGCACTAACTTGTAGGTTTAGCTGAACACTGTGAGGTGGACGCACCACACTAACTTGTAGTTTTAGCTGAACACTGTGAGCAGGACGCACCGCACTAACTTGTAGGTTTAGCTGAACACTGTGAGGTGGACGCACCACACTAACTTGTAGGTTTAGCTGAACACTGTGAGCAGGACGCACCCCACTAACTTGTAGGTTTAGCTGAACACTGTGATCAGGACGCACTGCACTAACTGTAAATAGTCTAGCTGCCTGACTGTGGTACTAATAGGATCAAAAGAACACCAGCAATTTTCTTCAGGTAGCTGTAAATACTGTAACAAGACAAGCCTGCCTGTCAGTAAGAAGATAACAGGAACGGATCTAGCTAAACTGAATACAGTGTATATATATATATATATATATATATATATATATATATATATATGCAACACCTGGGATGCATATATATACACAATACACTGTAAGTGCAGCTAACTGACTGACTGTTCTGCCTAATCTATCTAACTCAAATCAAATGACACTGTCTGTCTCTCTCTCTCTCTATCTATGAACGCCGGAACACACATTACACAGGGCCGCTGTGCAGGCGGCCTTATATAGTGTGGGGCGTGTACTAAATCCCCTGAGCCATAATTGGCCAAAGCCTCCTTGACTTTGGCCAATTACGGCTCTCTGTTCAGACGGCGCTGTGATTGGCCAAGCATGCGGGTCATAGTGCATGCTTGGCCAATCATCAACCAGCAATGCACTGCGATGCCGCAGTGAATTATGGGCCGTGACGCGCCACACGATTTTGGCGCGAACATCCCATATCGTTCGCAATTCGGCGAACGGGCGAACAGAAATGTTCGAGTCGAACATGGGTTCGACTCGAACACGAAGCTCATCCCTAATCACTAACATCCAGTCAAAACCTAGAAAGGTCACCACTCGACTTCAGCATGCCCAATCATGCTGAGGTGTGGAGCAGCCAATCCTGGGAGAGCTGGAGAAGAAAGGAGGAGGGATCTGAAGTACACAGAATGTCTCTCGCAGGCTTGTGCATGAGATATGTAAATCACCTGTCACTTACAGCAAGGGGGAAGAACTGACTCCTATTTCCTATATAATCTCCTATTACTGTGTGTCAGTTTTTATCTCAATGAAAAAAGATAAGAGGACAGCTCAGAGCTGAATTAACTCTTCGTGGCAAAACTGGGCACAGGTGACATGAAATCCTATACTGTACAGGGTGCAACCCTCAATTAAAAAAGAAACATTTAGGTTTACATCCACTTAAATGCATTCTAAGCATTAAAATAAACAAACTTCTCTTCCCCCCAGCCCCCCTAACACTTACCTGAGCCCCATCTGTGCAAAACCACTACACAGAGCAGGTAAGTATAACATGGTTATTGTTTTTAAACAAAAAAAAATCTAGCCTTTAATATCACTTTAACTAATATTGTTAATGCTGATACCTGCTTTCTTTCGTTCTGTCTTTAAACAGTATTCTGTGTTATTTGGGTCCCCTATTATGTCCCTGATAATGAGAATGGTTACCTTATCCTAATACATTATTGTAATATTTCTCATAAGGACATACCTATTATGCCCTGTACACACGGTCGGATTTTCCGACGGAGAATGTGTGATAGGACCTTGTTGTCGGAAATTCCGACTGTGTGTGGGCTCCATCACACATTTTCCATCGGATTTTCCGACACACAAAGTTTGAGAGTTAGCTATAAAATTTTCCGACAACAAAATCCGTTGTCGGAAATTCCGATCGTGTGTGCACAAATCCGACGCACAAAGTGCCACGCATGCTCAGAATAAATAAAGAGATGAAAGCTATTGGCTACTGCCCCGTTTATAGTCCCAACGTACGTGTTTTACGTCACAAGATCACGAGAATGATCGGATTTTCCAACAACTTTGTGTGACCCTGTGTATGCAAGACAAGTTTGAGCCACCATCCGTCTGAAAAAATCCTAGGATTTTGTTGTCGGAATGTCCGATCAATGTCCGACCGTGTGTATGGGGCATTAACTCATACGTCTATGTCTTTTGTGCTGTATCCAAAATGTGGTGCTCTTTTATGTTATCGTTGCCTTATTGGTCCATCCTCTTTATTCAATACTATTCAATACACAATAGGGCCATTCATTCTGAGGGTGTCAACATGAACCCTTTACCCAATGTAATCTGCCTTATGCTGACCCTCTTCCCAGCTGGAACTGTCATAATGTAAGCTTTTTTACATCCGTTAAAATACATCCATCCCTATCATTCCAGGCTGCAGATAGGGAATATTATCCGATTTGAGTTTTCAACATTTTCAAAGTGCTTCTGATTAAATTGCATTATCATTTTTGAGTAGAGGCAAATATTAATATAACGTTTAAATGTTTATGAACTATTTATACTGTGCTGAATTAATTATATGTGGTCTTATTGGAGTTTTTTCAAAGAGCCCTGCCGCTAATAGGAGACACGGACAGCAAGGAGTTTGGTGTGGCGGGGCAGGTAGTAGCCTTTCAAAGCAGTGTGCAGCTTTCCCCCTCTCCCTCCCATTGACTTTGACACGGTGAAGGGAGAGGGACGTCTGTGTGTAACAGGGCAGGCAGCCAATAGCGCTGCTCTTCTGAGTGGGAGGGCGTGACTGCTAAGTTGCTCCGCCTCCCACCACCTCCTTAGCCAGTTAGATTGTCCATCCCGCCACATTTGACCAGAAGATGCTAGTGGCCAGAGCATGGCGGGATGGAGAGGATCTGACATACCTGAGCATGAAGAAGGTATGAGATCAAACATGTTACAATGCTGGCTGCAGAAATCTATAAGTGTGTTCTCCTTCTCCTGTGCTGTGTGTAGAATATGCAGTGATCACACTGATGGAGGGATGATTTCCCCTCAGTCTTCTCACACTGCTTCTTATCTCTGTTTTTATTTACACTGAACACAGGGCAGGAGAATGATGATTAGACTTTTGCAAGATGCTGCAACTTCAGCTGTTTCAATAGAGCTATTTGTGCCAGAGTCCCCTGTCAGCCATCCATGATTTGTTTGACATTTTCTTTGTTATCTTTGAAGGAATTAGCTGGTCAGGCTGGGAGCTTCACAGACCTGTTAACCATTTATTGTCCTCCTGTGCTTGAGAATTGACTGTTAGTAAAGTTTTTAGATTTTTTTTTATATCTTGTGAACTCCTGTATACACTTAGTGCAGTGATCACTGTTTTTCCACACTGGTCACTGCTATGACACACTTGTACTATGTCTGCAATCTCTGACCATCTCCTGTATCATGTCCTGCAGTCTTTGACCATCTCCTGTACTATGTCTGCAGTCTTTGACCATCTCCTGTACTATGTCCGCAGTCTCTGACCATCTCCTACCATGTCTGCAGTCTCTGACCATCTCCTGTACTATGTCTGCAATCTATGACCATCTCCTGTACTATGTCTGCAGTCTCTGACCATCTCCTGTATCATGTCTGCAGTCTCTGACCATCTCCTGTACTATGTCTGCAATCTACAGCCATCTCCTGTACTATGTCTGCAGTCTCTGACCATCTCCTTTACCATGTCTCCAGTCTCTGACCATCTCCTGTACCATGTCTCCAGTCTCTGACCATCTCCTGTACTATGTCTGCAGTCTCTGACCATCTCCTGTACCATGTCTCCAGAGCCCACCAAAATCCTCAACATCAGGCCCATGATGCTCTTAATCCAGTCCGAACGGCCAGGGTCGCAAAGGTCGCACTTGCAATGGGGCCCTGGTGTTCCGCCACTAATATATTTTATATATTGGCACACAGTGAAATAATTAAAAAGTGCCATTATAAAAAGTTAAACACTGACAGATTTTCACACAATACACACTGGGATCTGTGATCAAAGAGTGTGTTGTGCAATTATTTAATGATACTGCACAAAGCCATTCAGTGTTTTTTTTTGTTTGTTTTTTTTTGGGGGGTAGCTGGTCTTGCCTAGGGTGCAAAATAGTCTAGCACAAACCCTGCACCCTCCTCATCACTGGAGGAACATCAGTACCAGTTAGTTCTACCTGTCTGTTGTCTCCTCCCTCCTTTTCTTGTTGCTCTCCTCCTTCATCCCCAGATGCAATTAATTGCTGTGCATCCTTCTGTAGCAAGTAACTGATGCTGTGCTCATGCAATTCAGTTGACTCCCCCATGCCAGTTTGTGGGGCATCAGCAGGGTTAGCTGTGGATGAGGAAGGAAGAAAAATGTGCTTCTGCAGATGTAGAAGTCATTACGCTACACTGTGCTTGAGAGAAACAAGAGGAAGAGAGGGGAGGCTTGGTTAGCTTTGGCAGTGGCTGGATACAAAACAAAATGCCATTTTTGCTGTTGTAGGTTGTACATATAGTAAAGATAAGTAGTGAGGAGCTAAGACCTTTTCAAAAGCCATCATTGCTCAAAGTATTGCACCTGACCAGAGGTCACAGTGCACTGTATTATATCATGGAATGTGGCTGAATGCCACTGAAAGTTTAAAGCCTTACATGTACTAGCCCTCACATTTCCTTGTCAGTATTACATCAGGTTCTTGAGGACTTTGGTCGACTGTCCGGATAGTGAATCAATTCTTCTAAGATGGAGGCTCTTCTCATTCATTTCCCTAATTCGCAAATCTCTGGCCTATTGTTGGTGCTACCATTCAATCAAATATTTAGGGGCTATTATTACTCCCGCATATTCTGAACAATATATGGCTAATTGCCCACCTTTTTTACAGGAAAAGTACAGACTGCTAAGACAGTGGGACACCTATAACCTTTCGCTACTAGGCCTCATAGCAACCCTTAAAATGGCTATTCTCCTATAATTGGTTTACTTTTTGAGACATTGCCCATTCTGATTCCCATAATTCAGCTACACAACCTGCAAAGGGCTCTTACTAGATTAATATGGCATCATAGGATAGCCTGCACAGTCCTGTACTCTTTAAAGTCTAATGAAGGACTAAACACTCCTGATTTTTTAAAATACTACTATGCAGCCCACCTCCATCAGCTAGCATCCTGGTGTACCCAGATGCTCCAAATTCCTGGAATAGAACAAAGATGTTTAACGCCATTGCATTTCAAATCTTTGCTCTGGACAGACAATACTAAACATGCTGCCTTTTTGAAACATCTGTTTTTAGCACCTGTTACTTTTACACTTCAAATTTGGTTAAAATGTAATAAACTCTACTTCTTGAAATCCCCTGTGTCCTGCCTAGAAAATCTTTTGTATAATCCAGAAATTTCAGATAGTTTGTCACCTTTACAGATGCTTCCTTGGGCCCAGGCAAGACTTTTTCAACTTAGACACTTAATTCATCTAAACCATTACAAATCTAGAACTTTTGCTGACTTGTGTTTGAAAAAAAGGTCCCTGCTCACATGCTGCACTCCTATTTACTGTTCAAACACTACCTCCTATCTAAACAATCTTCCTTAGTCTTGGAGCGACCTACTGATTTTGAACGTGTTTGTAGTCAGGGTCCCTCCCAATTGAAATTGATCTCCACTCTTTATAGGCTCCTGCATAACTCTTCTTAAGCACTAGGAATCTAACATTCATATGTGAAAATTTGGAGACTGCTTTTCAGCACCCCTTCTCCCTTATATGTGTGCATTGGGATAAAATCTGGGCAGTGACTGTTTAATTATCCACATGTGTGCTGCACAAGGAAACTAACTATAAGTTGTCTATGTATTGGTACAGAACACCTGAGGTTCTACATGCATTTGATCAAAACACTGCTGGTATTGTGGACAGGATATGGGTTCATTAATTCACATATTCTGGTATTGCCCCTTAATACAATCATACTGGCAGCAGGTACTTCAAGTGCTTCAATTAGTGTTTAATGCATCCTTAGCGTTAGACCCTATACAGTGCCTTGAAAAAGTTTTAATACCCCTTGAAATTTTCCACATTTTGTCATGTTACAACCAAAATCGTAAACTTATTTTATTGGGATTATATGTGACAGATCAACACAAAGTGGCACATAATTGTGAAGTGGAAGGAAAATGATAAATGGTTTTCAACATTTTTTACAAATAAATATCTGAAAAGTGTGGTGTGCATTTGTATTCAGCCCCCTTTACTCTGATACCCCTAACTAAAATCTAGTGGAACCAATTGCCTTCAGAAGCCCCCTAATAAGTAAATAGAGTCCACCTGTGTGTAATTTAATCTCAGTATAAATACAGCTGTTCTGTGAAGCCCTCAGAGGTTTGTTAGAGAACCTTAGTGAACAAACAGCCTCATGAAGGTCAAGGAACACACCAGACAGGTCAGGAATAAAGTTGTGGAGAAGTTTAAAGCATGGTTAGGTTATAAAAAAAACATCTCAAGCTTTGAACATCTCATGGAGCACTGTTCAATCCATCCAAAATGGAAAGAGTATGGCACAACTGCAAACCTACCAAGACATGGCCATCCACCTAAGCTGACAGGCAAGGAGAGCATTATTCAGAGAAGCAGGCAGGAGGCCCATGGTAACTCTGGAAGAGCTGCAGAGATCCACAGCTCACGCAGGAGAATCTGTCCACAGGACAACTATTAGTTGTGCACTCCACAAATCTGGCCTTTATGGAAGAGTGGCAAGAAGAAAGTAATGGCCCGGAGCAGAGGTGAAACTGGGAGGAGGGCCAGCATGACTGGGGTGGGCAATGAGGCGGAGTGGAGAATGAGGGTAGAAAAATAAAAAAGAGGCATCTGCTTAGGATTGGTGGGCCTGGAGTTGGGGGGTGTTACCAAGAAAAACTGTGGGGGGTGGCAACCTGGCAGTGGTCAGTTGGAGCACGGGCCAAGAAGGAGAAGAAAGTTTTTTCCTTTGCTCCTTGAGGAAAAAACTTTACCATGGGGGATCTTGAGGCCTTATTGTCCCAGCTACGGGAGGAGGTGGCGGCCAGAGGTACTGAATGGCTACAGGCTACGGTATCCAGTTTGATTCAGGCCCCTAGCCAGGGACCCTCTGGCTCATCCGCAGGCCCCCCTCCTCAGACTCGCCCACGTGCTAGGAGGTCCAGGCCTCCTGAGCGTTTTAGCCCAGAGGCGACGAGAAGCGTCCGTGACCGTTTTGGGAGCCCTTTACAGGACCCTTCGGCGCCACCGGCCAAGCGGACGCCTGCTTCGCCCAGCGTGGTGGCCGGTAGGAATCCCCGCCCACGGCGGACCCGGGGTGGGAGCGCTTCTGCTAGGCCTGCCCTCACCCCCCTATCTACTGACCGTGGTTCCAGTGCGGCCTCCTCAAGAGTGGCTCGGCGGGGGAGAGAAGAATCGGCGGGTGCCGGCCTGATGCCTGGAGCGGCCGGGGCCTCTGTTCCGGAGAGACGGGGGCGGAGTGGATCGTCGGCGGTGACGCGGCGGCATGCTGGGGACACTTTGGTGGAGCGGTCCAGATCGGCGGCTAGGCGGGCTTCCCCAGCCCGGCCCAGAGCTCAGCGTAGAGGCCGCGTGGAGCGGGAAGAGTATCCAGGCACGGCGCGCAGGGATGACGTCACTGCAGGGCGCCCGACGGTTCCAGGAAGTGCGGAAGTGCGGCCTACTCATTCGGTCGGAAGGGAGGCTGGGAGTTCGGATGGCAGCATGTCGGAAGGGGAGATCGCCGAATCGGAGGAAGGAGAGAGCCAGGTGGCGGCGCATGGAGCGGATCTTGCGGCTGGATGTCCTGTGGGGCAGCGACAGCCAGGTAGGGACATGTCTTCTGTTTTTTCTATGTCTTCTCCTGCTTTTAATTTTGGGGGCTCAGGGATTGCTGTAAGGGGTGCAGGGGGTGCTGAGGTTCAGAAGGATGGAGCAGGTAGTGCGGTGATTGGTACGTGTTCCCCTCCCCTGGGTTTAGCAGTGGCGCAGGACATGGGAGTGATGCACACCTTGTTGGCTGGCTTGAGGGAGGTGTTGGCGAGCTGCGAAGCTGGTGCACGGCCGGTGGCGGACGCTTCCCCGGTGGGGGTATGGGCAGCAGCCCGTACTCCTGCAGCTCAGGGTACTGCGTTGGGGGTTCTAGGCCAGGTTACGGCAGTGGGGGATGCTGGTACGGTCGCAGGCCCGGCAAACGGTGGGTTAGGTGTGAACAATCCTGTAGTTCCGCCGCCAGTGGCGTCGGTGACAGCCGGTACATCGGCGGCAGTTGCGGATACCGGTCTGGCTGGAAAAACTACGGTGGGGGTAGATGGAGTGCGTTTGGCGGATGCCGCCAAATGTGAAGTATATGTATGTTTTGAGGGTCCTTTGGGTGCTCATTTGAAGCCGGAGGTGAAAGAGCGCATCTGGAAGGGTGAATATGTTGAGATTTTCTCTTTGTTGCCCTTGGAGAAGTTTAACTTGGACAAAGTTAAGCCGGACGAGAGCAAGAAAGAAGAGGAGGAAAAGCGGCGCTATCGTTTGATTCCGTGCACGTTTGCAAATTGGTTGCAGGCGTTTGCGATTTTGGCGGGCGTTATTGGGGAGAAGGCCCCGGAGAACTGCTCAGCTCTTTTTTGCTACCTTGACTCCATCGGGGAGGCACAACGAGTGTATGGGGGCACTGCGTGGTTGCGTTACGATGAGCAGTTCTGTCAACGGAAGGCGGTTCGCTCTTCTTTGCGGTGGGACCATAAGGATATTAGCCTATGGATGAAGCTGATGTCCTCTCCCAGGAGTTCGTTGCCCCCCTTTCAGGGCGGGGCCGGGGGTTCGGCCTCTGCCGGGCAACCGGCCGGAAATCGTCCGGGTTTCTGCTGGCAATTTAATGCCGGTACATGCAAATTCGGGACAAAATGTCGTTTCCGCCATGAGTGTTCCACCTGTGGGGGTTTTCATCCCCAGTCTCGGTGTTTTAAACAAGGACGCGGAAAAGGGGGGGATTCTGGAAAAAGGGATGACGCCGGTGAGGGTAAGAAAGATGGCCCCGTTTCTAAGGCGCTATCCTAATCGGGAAGCGGCCGAGTTGTTAGAGTTGGGTTTTACCGAGGGTTTCAAATTACACTGTCAGTTATTGGCGGCCCCGCCTATGGCTGACAATTTGAGGTCGGCCAGGGAACATCCGGAGGTCGTTACTGAAAAATTGTTCAAAGAAATTTCGTTGGGTCGTATGGCTGGCCCGTTTGAATTGCCGCCGGTACCCAATCTGGTGGTATCCCCATTGGGTGTTGTCCCCAAAAAGGAGCCGAACAAGTTTCGGCTCATTCATCATTTGTCTCATCCGCGAGGGGGATCAGTCAACGATTCCATTGCTCCGGATCTCTGTACGGTGTCGTACACGTCATTCGATACGGCGGTGGCTTGGGTCCAGCGGGATGGTAGGGGAGCTCTGTTGGCTAAGACGGACATCGAAGCTGCTTTTCGCCTTTTGCCGGTCCATCCGGATAGCTGCCATCTTTTGGGCTGTAGATGGCAGGATAGGTTTTTTGTTGATAGATGCTTACCCATGGGGTGTGCTATTTCCTGTTCCTTGTTTGAGCAGTTTAGCTCTTTTCTTGAATGGGTGGTGAGGGATGTTTCGGGCTTGTCATCCGTCATTCACTACCTGGATGATTTTTTGTGTATAGGGCCGGCGGAGAGTGCGATTTGTGCATCCCTGTTGGCCACACTTCAGCAAGTTTTCGAGGTGTTTGGGGTCCCGTTGGCCGCCGACAAAACCGAAGGGCCGGCCACGGAACTTCGTTTCTTGGGTATCATCATTGATACCATAGCTATGGAGTGCCGCTTACCTCTGGATAAACTTGAGGATTTGAAGGAGGAGGTGGCGGGGGCCTTACGGGGGAAGAAGATTCAACTTCGGGCCCTGCAATCTCTCTTGGGCAAGCTAAATTTTGCCTGTTGCATTATGCCTATGGGGCGGGTTTTTTGCAGGCGATTGGCGGCTGCCACGGCTGGTGTTAGGGCACCGCATCACTACATCAGACTGGTGCAGGATCATAGGGAAGATTTGAAAGTGTGGGATTCCTTTTTAACTTCCTATAATGGCCGAACTTTGTGGCAGGATCGGGTGGTTTCGAATTTTGATTTGGAACTGTTCACCGATGCAGCAGGTTCCGGTGGTTTTGGGGCTTTCTTGCAGGGGCGTTGGAGCGCGGGAGAGTGGCCAGCGGAATGGCAGGAAACTGGTTTGGTACGCAATCTAGCGGTGTTGGAATTGTTTCCCATCGTGCTTGCTGTTGAGCTATGGGGGGAAGATTTTAGGAATCGCCGTGTACGTTTTCACTGTGATAATCTTGGGGTGGTGCAGGCCATTAATAATAACAGTGCTTCTTCTCCTCCAGTTGTGCGCTTACTGCGACATCTGGTTCTTACCTGTTTGCGTATTAATTGTTTTGTGTCTGCTGTACATGTTCCTGGTGTTGACAATTCGGTGGCTGATGCGTTGTCTCGTTTCCAGTGGGACAGATTTCGTCAATTGGCACCGGAAGCGGAACAGCGTGGGATTCCTTGCCCCGAGAGGTTATGGGCGTATTGCCACTGCCCATTTGTTGATGCGCAAGTCGGTTTCTGCGGCTACGTGGACAGCGTATACTAAGGTTTGGCAGGAATGGAAAGACTTGTTAAGGGAAGTGGGGGACGGCTCTCCAGCAGAGCTTGGTGTAGATTTGTTACTGTATTTTATTGGTAGGAACTTTGAGGCCGGGGTCTCGGCCTCGTATATGTCGCGGAAGTTGGCCGGACTGGCTTTTATGTTTCAGTTGACAGGGCAGCAGGACGTGACCAAGGTATTTAAGGTTCGGCGTGCTATGCGGGGTTACCGCGTTGGTCGGGTGGCTGCCGATAAGAGACGTCCTGTTTCTTTTGCGGTGTTGGGTGTTGTAGTAGATCAGTTGGGTAAGGTTTGTGTGTCCGAGTACGAGAGGGTGTTGTTTCGGGCGGTTTTTGTATTGGCCTTCTTTGGGGCTTTCCGGGTGGGCGAACTGGTTAGTCGGAACAAAAAAGGTCAAGGGGGCCTTGAAGTTCAGGACGTGTGGGTACAGGGTGATACTTTGGGTGTTTTCCTGAGGCGATCCAAGACGGATCAGTTGGGTAAGGGTGCCCGAGTTGATTTGAGGGCGGTTCCTCGCTCTCCAATTTGTCCAGTTTGGGCTGTAGGGGAGTTTTGTAAACTTAGGCCTCTGGGTCCTGGGGTTTTCTTTAAGCATGAAGATGGGACGGCTTTGTCTCGCTTTCAATTTCAGGCCGTGTTTAAAAAATGTTTGGGAGCAGCAGGTTTAAGGGCAGAGAATTATTCTTCTCACTCTTTCCGCATTGGGGCGGCGACGGAGGCTGTTCGCTGGGGATTAGATGAGAAGGCGGTAAAAAGTATTGGACGCTGGGAGTCTGCTAGATTCCGAACGTATATCCGCCCTCATTTATTGTAAGTCTTCGGGTAAGGGGGGGGGGGAGGTTCCTTTTTCTTGTGACTCCTCTCTCTCTTGATTTCCTCACATATTCATGTTGTTCGTGTCTTGTAGGCATTGTCTTAGTTAGGGGGTTATGTGTATGTTTTTCTCCCCCCCCTTTTTTCTTTCAGAATCAGAAGCCTGCTTGATATGGATCCTGGGACACTCCTATGTGTATTGGGGTGCCAGGAGGGCGGATGTCCGACAAGGGGGCAGGTTCCTGGGTTTGTCTGTAGATGAAGGCACTGTGCGTTGGCTTGGTATTCCGGGCATGCTTTGGTCCAGAGTGGTGCCCGAAATGCATAAGTACGCTCGTTTGGATCGCCCCCCGGATGTGGTTTTACTACACGTAGGGGGTAATGATCTTGGTTTGCGTTGTGCACGGGAACTTATTCGGGATATTAAGTTTGATTTGTTGCGATTACAGTCTTTTTTCCCAGACACCATTTTTGTCTGGTCGGACATTGTGGCTAGAACTGCTTGGCGTATGGCTCGTTCTGTCGCTGGTATTAACAGAGCAAGGGTCAAGGTAAACAAAGCGGTAGCCAAATTTTTCGTACGCAATGGAGGTTTGGCTGTACGCCATCGGGATCTGGAAGAAGAAACGTGGCGTTTTTTGCGTGCGGATGGTGTTCACCTAAATGCCATAGGTATTGACCTGTGGCAGCTGGGTTTGCAGGATGGCGTTCAGCGGGCGGTCAGGCTGTGGAGGGCGACACGTACGTAAGGTGTCACGTTCGTGTGCTTTGGCGGTAGGTCTATGGGGTCTTTGAAGGTGGTGCTTAAAAAATAAGGGAGGTTTAGGGGGGATTGGGCCCATCCGGAGGGATGGGTGTCCCTTCCATTAAGAACAATACTAAGGTAACAATGGTGTGTCGTTTTTTGGTTGTATCGTGAAGGAAGTAACTGGTTTGTCCCTTGAGCTTGCGTAATATACGGCAGGGGGCCTTTTATGGAGTGTACCGATACAACTATGTTGGTTGAGAAAATATTTTGCCCTTCAAAGACCTCTAGATCAGGCAGGTTTTTAAGCTGATTTGTGTTCGGTTTAAGGTTATGTAAAAAATGTATTTATATGCATTTACGTTGTACGTTTTTTGCGAAAAAAATTTCTGTATTTTATTTTGTTATAATAAAAGGCTGCTATGGCCAGTCGACTCCAAAGAAAAACAGGTTGTGTCGTCTGGTCAATGATTAAGTAATAATTTACAAGGGGTTGTTAGGGGTGGATAACGAGAGCCTCAGTAAATATGCACATCCCTTAGTCAAGTAATGGCCCGGAGCAGAGGTGAAACTGGGAGGAGGGCCAGCATGACTGGGGTGGGCAATGAGGCGGAGTGGAGAATGAGGGTAGAAAAATAAAAAAGAGGCATCTGCTTAGGATTGGTGGGCCTGGAGTTGGGGGGTGTCACCAAGAAAAACTGTGGGGGGTGGCAACCTGGCAGTGGTCAGTTGGAGCACGGGCCAAGAAGGAGAAGAAAGTTTTTTCCCACCCTCCCTCCCCAATTTTAATTTTGTTTTTTATTCCTTGAGCTTATTGGTTAGGAATTTTCGTTATTGTACTGTTGCGTGCTTGTCATAGCAGCGGTAGGTCTATGGGGTCTTTGAAGGTGGTGCTTAAAAAATAAGGGAGGTTTAGGGGGGATTGGGCCCATCCGGAGGGATGGGTGTCCCTTCCATTAAGAACAATACTAAGGTAACAATGGTGTGTCGTTTTTTGGTTGTATCGTGAAGGAAGTAACTGGTTTGTCCCTTGAGCTTGCGTAATATACGGCAGGGGGCCTTTTATGGAGTGTACCGATACAACTATGTTGGTTGAGAAAATATTTTGCCCTTCAAAGACCTCTAGATCAGGCAGGTTTTAAAGCTGATTTGTGTTCGGTTTAAGGTTATGTAAAAAATGTATTTATATGCATTTACGTTGTACGTTTTTTGCGAAAAAAATTTCTGTATTTTATTTTGTTATAATAAAAGGCTGCTATGGCCAGTCGACTCCAAAGAAAAACAGGTTGTGTCGTCTGGTCAATGATTAAGTAATAATTTACAAGGGGTTGTTAGGGGTGGATAACGAGAGCCTCAGTAAATATGCACATCCCTTAGTCAAGCAATTGTTGAAAAAAAGCCATAAGAAGTCCCATTTGCAGTTTGCGAGAAGCCATGTAGGGGACACAGCAACCATGTGAAAGAAGGTTCACTGGTCAGATGAGACCAAAATTTAACTTTGTGGCCTAAAAGCAAAACGCTATCTGTGGCAGAAAACTAACACTGCACATCTCCCTGAACACACCATGATGGTGGCAGCATCATGTTGTGGGAATGCTTTTTTTCAGAAGGGACAGGGAAGCTGGTCAGAGTTAATAGGAAAATGGATGGAGCCAATTACATGGCAATCTTAGAAGTAAACCTGTTAGAGTCTGCAAAAGACTTGAGACTGGGGCGGAGGTTCACCTTCCAGCAGGACAACAACCCTAAATATACAGATAGAGCTACAATGGAATGGTTTAGATCAGGGGTTTCCAAACTTTTTAACCAAAGGCCGGTTTAGGAGGGTCGGATTGTGGCCAGCAGCAGTAGAAATTGTCCTGGCATCAGTGGGAAAGAACATTGCCACATTTGGTATGGGGGGGGAATAGTGCCCCATTGTTGGTATTCTGGGGAGGGAATAGTGCCCTGATTATTGGTGTCGGTGGAAGAAATGGAGCCCCATTGTTGGTGTCAGATGGCAGAATAGTTTCTCATATCAGTGGGAAGAATAGTGCTCAAAGGGCCGGATAAAGCCAAGCAAAGGGCCACATCTGGCCCCCAGGCCGCAGTTTGGAGACCATTGGTTTAGATCAAAGCATTTTCATGTGTTAGAATGATTTAGTCACAGACCAGACCGAAATCCAATTGAATCTGTGGCAAGACTTAAACATTGCTGTTCACAGGCACTCGCCATCCAATCTGACAGAGTTATTTTGCAAAGAAGAATGGGCAAAAATGTCACTCTAGATGTACAAAGCTGGTAGAGACATCCCCAAAAAGACTTGCAACTTTAATTGCAGCGAAAGGTGGTTCTACAAAGTATTACTAGTATTAATAACCATATACATATAAATACATTTGAATCCTTAAACCTTATCATGCGATTAATTCTTTTAATCATGTTATTATCAGTTACCATTGTTTTAGAAATCGACAATACACAAGTATGTATTTCTATATATATGGTTATTAACGTATGTAAATTTGTGTTGATGGAATATTAAATAATTTTTTACCCACCACTGCATTTAATTGCTACCACATGCTTAATTTAAAGTCCCACTCTCTTGCTCCTCATATTGACAGGGATGGAGGCACATGACCTTACCAGGCCATGGCTTCATTTAAAATCCCAATTTCCCCCTTTCCCCCAATTATAGTATATTATACATAGTTACATACCCTGTTTCCCCGAAAATAAGACCTAGCGTGATTGTCGGTGATGGCTGCAATATAAGCTCTACCCCCCAAATAAGCCCTAGTTAAAGTCCTTGTAGGTCTTATTTTCAGGGTAGGGCTTATTTTCGGGGAAACAGGGTAGGGCTTATTTGGGGGGTAGGGCTTATATTGCAGCCATCACTGACAATCATGCTAGGTCTTATTTCGGGGAAACAGGGTAGTCGGTAAGGCTGAAAAAAGACAATAGCCCATCCAGTTCAGCCTGTGAAGGTGTCTGTGTATCAGTGTCTATAATGGTTTCCCATATCCCTGTATGTTGTGTCCTTTTATATTTACGTCTTATGCCCCGTACACACGGTCGGACTTTGTTCGGACATTCCGACAACAAAATCCTAGGATTTTTTCCGACAGATGTTGGCTCAAATTTGTCTTGCATACACACGGTCACACAAAGTTGTCGGAAAATCCGATCGTTCTGAACGCGGTGACGTAAAACACGTACGTCGGGACTATAAACGGGGCAGTGGCCAATAGCTTTCATCTCTTTATTTATTCTGAGCATGCGTGGCACTTTGTCCGTCGGATTTGTGTACACACGATCGGAATTTCCGACAACGGATTTTGTTGTCGGAAAATTTTATCTCCTGCTCTCCAACTTTGTGTGTCGGAAAATTAGATGGAAAATGTCCGATGGAGCCCACACACAGTCGGAATTTCCGACAACATGCTCCGATCGGACATTTTCCATCGGAAAATCCGACCGTGTGTACGGGGCATAAGAGTCTTTTAAAAATATCCATACTCCCCGCAGTCACCACCAGTTGTGGTAGAGAGTTCCACATCCTTATTGCCCTAACAGTGAAGAACCCACTACGCAGTTCAAGGTTAAACCGCTTCTCCTCCAGTCTCATTGTGTGCCCCCGTGTCCTTATACACTCCCTAGGACTGAATAGTTTATTTCCTATAATGGGATCCCCATTGAGATATTTGTATATCGCTATCGTGTCTCCTCTCAACCATCTCATCTCCAGCGAGAATAAATTTAGTGTTTGCAGCCGTTACTGAGAATTGAGATCCTCCAGTCCCCTTATTAGTTTTGTTGCCCTTCTTTGGACTCTCTCCAGTAGGGATGAGCCGAACACCCCCCGGTTCGGTTCACAGCAGAACATGCGTTAAAGTCTATGGGACACGAATGTGAAAAATCAAAAGTGATAATTTTAAGGGTTAATATGTAAGTTATTTTCATAAAAAGTGTTTGGGGACCTGGGTCCTGCCCCAGGGGACATGTATCAATACAAAAAAAGTTTTAAAAATGGCCGTTTTTTCGGAAGCAGTGATTTTAATAATGCTTAAAGTGAAACAATAAAATAGAGATATTCCTTTAAATTTCGTACCTTGGGGGTGTCTATAGTATGCCTGTAAAGTGGCGCATTTTCCCGTGTTTAGAACAGTCCCTGCACAAAATGACATTTCTAAAGGAAAAAAAGTAATTTAAAACTACTCGCGGCTATAATGAATTGAAGGGCCTGGTATGGAATTTGGGGGGACCCCACGCAATTTTTTTTAAATTTTGGTTCGGGGATCCCCTTAATATTCATACCAGACCCAAAGGGCCTGGTATGGATTTTTGGGGGGACCCCCATGTCGTTTTTTTCAATGACTTTTATCTGTATTGCTGAGACCCGACAATTCATTATAGCCGTAAGTAGTTTTAAATGACTTTTTTTCCTTTAGAAATGTCATTTTGTGCAGGAACTGCACTATTAAGCATTATTAAAATCACTGCTCCCAAAAAAAAGTCTGTTTTTAAAACTTTTTTGCATTGATACATGTCCCCTGGGGCAGGACCCAGGTCCCCAAACACTTTTTATGACAATACCATGCATATACCTGTAAGCCTTTAAAATTAGCACTTTTGATTTCTCCCATAGACAATTCATTATAGCCGCAAGTAGTTTTAAATTACTTTTTTTCCTTTAGAACTGTCATTTTGTGCAGGGACTGTTCTAAACACGGGACAAATGTATCACTTTACAGGCATACTGTAGACACCCCCCAGGTATGAAATTTAAAGGAATATTTCACTTTTATTGTTTCACTTTAAGCATTATTAAAATCACAGCTCCCCAAAAAACGGCCGTTTTAAAAAAAACATTTTTTGCATTGATACATGTCTCCTGGGGCAGGACCCAGGTCCCCAAACACTTTTTATGACAATACCAAGCATTAGGGATGAGCCGAACACCCCCCGGTTCGGTTCGCACCAGAACCTGCGAACGGACCGAAAGTTCGCACGAACGTTAGAACCCCATTGACGTCTATGGGACTCGAACATTCGAAATCAAAAGTGCTCATTTTAAAGGCTAATTTGCATGGTATTGTCCTAAAAGGGGTTTGGGGACCCGGGTCCTACCCCAGGGGACATGTATCAATGCAAAAAAACCTTTTAAAAACGTCCGTTTTTTCGGGAGCAGTGATTTTAATGATGCTTAAAGTAAAAAAAAAAAAAGTGAAATATTCCTTTAAATATCATACCTGGGGGGTGTCTATAGTATGCCTGTAAAGTGGCGCGTGTTTCCCGTGTTTAGAACAGTCCCTGCACCAAAGGAAAAAATCTCATTTAAAACTGCTTGCATGTCGGGTCCTGGCAATATGGATGAAAATCAGTGAGACAAACGTCATGGGTACCCCCCAGTCCATTACCAGGCCCTTTGGGTCTTGTATGGATATTAAGGGGAACCCCGCACCCAAAATTAAAATAAGGAAAGGTGTGGGGCCACCAGGCCCTATATACTCTGAACAGCAGTATACAGGCGCTGCAAACAAGACAGGGACTGTAGGTTTGTTGTTAAGTAGAATCTGTTTGTAATTTTGAACGGGTACATTTTTAACATGTTTAGCTCCAGCCAAAAAATCTTTTTTAAGCTTTTTGGAAAACATAGGGAAGGGTTATCACCCCTGTGACATTTGTTTTGCTGTCTTTCCTCATCTTCAGAAGATTTCACCTCACTTTTTGTCCCAATGACAAATGTTTTTTGAAAATTTGGGTTTTTTTGTGGAACAAGGATTGGAAAGCATCAGTGGAAAGGAGAAATGTTTTTCCCATATTAACTCTTACAGGAGAGAATTTCCCTTCCTAGGGGTAGATTGCATCTCACTTCCTGTTGTCTCCTTCCGTTTGCAAGTAGGAGTCTTTTGTAAGTTAGATGTTTGAAAGTAGGGGCCTGCCCTATATACTCAGCAGAAATTTGGGCCTTAGGTGTTGTTGTGGCCACAACACTGTAAGCCCTCACAGGGCCCTGCTGTGAAATATTAGATCAAGAATTGTAATTACATGCCCCTGTTGAACAGGGGCAGAAAAACTGGGTCTTTGGTGGTGGTGGTGCTGGTGCCACAACACTGTAAGTCCTCACTCGCTCTTGGTGGGTGCAGAAATGGGCCCTACTGTGAAATATTAGATCAAGAATTGTAATTACATGCCCCTGTTGAACAAGGGCAGAAAAATTGGGCCTTTGGTGGTGGTGGTGGTGGTGGTGCTGGTGCCACAACACTGTAAGTCCTCACTCGCTGTTGGTGGGTGCAGAAATGGGCCCTGCTGTGAAATATTAGATCAAGAATTGTAATTACACGCCCCTGTTAAACAGGGGCAGAAAAATTGGGCCTTAGGCACTGGTGCTGGTGCCACAACACTGCAACCCCTCATAGACACTCTAGTTGGAACGCAGGAACGAGCCCTGCTGCAAAGTATTGCATCAAAAATTGTAATTACATGCCCCTGTTAAACAGGGGCTGAAAAATTGTGCCTTAGGCACTGGTGGTGGCGCCCAGAACCAAAAATGTTCTTACAAGCTATCAGCGTGATCATTGAGGAGGAAGAGGATAATTACTCAGGGATAGTCACTCAGCATCAGCATAGGCAGTCTTTGAAGGGATCTGAGATTTCAAAAAAAATTATTCGGTTACATCAGCATCGGGTGCTTGGTAGCTGGTGGTGATCCAAAACTGATTCATTTTTATGAAGGTCAGTCAATCGACCGAGTCGGTGGACAGACGCACCCTGTGATCGGTTACCACGCCTCCAGCAGCACTGAATGTGCATTCCGAAAGAACGCTGGATGCAGGACAGGCCAGTAGCTCAATTGCATACTGTGCAAGCTCTGGCCAGTGATCCATCCTCAAGACCCAGAAACCCAGAGGATTTTTGGTGGGAAAGGTGTCCAAATCTGATCTTGCCCCTAGGTATTCCTGCACCATGTGAAACAGACGCTGGCGATGGTTGCTGGAACCGATCATACCTTGGGGCTGCGGACCAAAAAATTGTCTGAACGCATCGGTCAGACGGCCACCTTCTCCACCGCTCCTTCTTTGACTGAAGCCTCAGCAACACGTTGTCCAGAAACAGGAGTTTGTAACCTCCCAGTCTCTGGGAACGCATTGCACAGACCTTTCTGCAAGGCCTCCCGAAGATGTTTCATCCTCTGCTCCCTCTGCGATGGCAAGATAAGGTCCGCAACCTTACCCTTGTAACGTGGATCAAGGAGGGTTGCCAGCCAGTATTGGTCCTTCTCCTTGATACCACGAATACGAGGATCCTTACGCAGGCTTTGCAGGATCAGGGAGGCCATGCAGCGTAGGTTTACTGAGGCATTCGGTCCGGAGTCCTCTGGGTCACTAAGGACGACATGGTCCGCAGCCACCTCCTCCCAGCCACGTACAAGTCCATGTGTTTCTTGGGACTGATCCCTTAAAGACTGCTGCTGATGCTGAGTGCCAGGCTCCACCTCCATACTGACACAATCTTCCTCCTCCTCCTCCTCCTCCTCCTCCTCCTCTTCTCCTCCTCATCCTCTTCCTGTGTGATCGGCGGGCACGCAGGAACACTGTCTGGATAAAGGGGGCCTTGAGAGCTAAGGAAGTCCTCCTCTTCCTGCCTCTGTTCTGCCTCAAGTGCCCTGTCCATTATTCCACGCAGCGTGTGCTCCAACAGGTGGACAAGGGGGACAGTGTCACTGATGCATGCACTGTCACTGCTCACCATCCTCGTGGCCTCCTTTCATGGTGACAGGACAGTGCATGCATCCCTGATCATGGCCCACTGGCGTGGGGAAAAAAAACCAAGCTTCCCTGACCCTGTCCTGGTGCCATAGTCGCACAGGTACTCATTGATGGCCCTCTGCTGCGTGTGCAGCCGCTGCAGCATGGCCAACGTTAAGTTCCACCTGGTGGGCATGTCACAGATTAGGCGGTTCTTTGGCAGGTTAAACTCCTTTTGGAGGTCCGTCAGCCGAGCACTGGCATTATATGACCGGCGGAAATGCACACAGACTTTCCTGGCCTGCCTCAGGACATCCTGTAAGCCCGGGTGCCTGCCCAAGAACCACTGCACCACCAAGTTAAGGACGTGAGCCAAACAGGGCACATGGGTCATTTGTCCCTGTCGGAGGGCAGAGAGGAGGTTGGTGCCATTGTCGCAAACAACCATTCCTGCCTTAAGTTGGCGTGGCGTCAACCACCTCTGAAACTGCCCCTGCAGAGCTGACAGAACCTCTGCCCCAGTGTGGCTCCTGTCCCCCAAGCACACCAGCTCAAGCACCGCATGGCATCTTTTGGCCTGCGTACTTGCGTAGCCCCTTGAACGACTACGGAGCACCGCTGGTTCCGAGGACAAAGCACAGGAAGAGGCCATGGAGGAAGAAGAAGAGGAGGGGGTGGAGGAGAGAGGTGTGTCACAATCATTAGCATTTTGGAGGCGTGGTGGCGGAACAACCTCCAACACTACTGCACCTTGTCCTGCATCCTTCCCAGCTGCCAGCAGAGTCACCCAATGCGCCGTGAATCTTAGGTAACGTCCCTGTCCATGCCTGATGGACCATGAGTCAGCGGTAATATGCACCTTACCGCTGACCGCCCTGTCCAGCGAGGCATGGACATTGCCTTCCACATGCCGGTAGAGAGCCGGAATCACCTTCCGTGAGAAAAAGTGGCGTTTGGGTACCTGCCACTGAGGAACCGCACATTCCACAAACTCACGGAAGGGGGCAGAGTCTACCAACTGAAAAGGCAGCAGTTGAAGTGCTAGCAATTTTGCCAAGCTAGCATTCAACCGCTGGGCATGTGGATGGCTGGGAGCAAACTTCTTTCAGCGGTGCAGCAGCTGGGGCAGGGAAATGTGCCTGGTACAATCTGACGTTGGTGTACCAAAAGCAGATTGCCCACAAGTACTTGGCTGTGACACACCTAATTCTACACCTTCATTCCTCTCAGTGCAGGTCTCAGAGAGGACTGAAGGTATAGTGGGGTTGGAGATCTCAGCTGATGAGGAGCAAGGAGAGGTCCTCTTTGTTCTTTGGTGTGGGTCTTTTAGATACGCTTGCCAACGAACTGCATGGCAGGTCGACATATGTCTGGTCAAGCATGTGGTACCCAAGCGGGAGATGTTTTGGCCATGCGAGATACGCTTGAGACATATGTTGCAAATAGCAGCGGTGCGATCTGATGCACTCGTCTCAAAAAAGGCCCACACCAAAGAACTTTTTGAATAACGCGCAGAGACTGCAGCACCCTGCACATGTGGAGCTTTGGGGTGTGATGCAGTCAATGTGCTGCCCTTAGGCTGGCCCCTGGAGGGCATCCTGCCTTGTTGGTGATGTGCCGCCTCCTCCTCCTCCTCCTCCTCCTCTCTCCTATCAGGCACCCACGTTGAGTCAGTGACCTCATCATCCCCTCCCTCCTCATCACTGGAGCAAACCTGGCAGTATGCTGCAGCAGGGGGAGCATGACTGCCAGATTGCTGTCCTTCTTGGGCACCCCCTCTGTCCGTGCTCATGTTACTGCCTTCATCGAGCTCAGTATCATCATCAGAGCCTTCTTAACGCTGGGCATCCTCCTGGAGCATGTACCCAACACTGTGGTCAAGTTCGAGGAACTCCTCAGGAGGACATGGTGGGGCTAGGGAAGGAGTCACAGATGACATTGAGCCGAGGGAAGAGGCCGCTGCTTTGCCAGACAAAGTACCCTGGGCATGGGTGAGAGAGGATGAGGAGGATGAGGACGGCTTGGTCATCCACTCGACCAAGTCTTCCGCATGTTGCGGCTCAACATGGCCAGCTGCCGAAAAAAAGGCCAAGCGTGTCCCACGGCCACATGCTGATGAGGATGCACCGACTCCACGACCAGCACTAGACACAGAGCCTGCTTGCCCTCTCTTATTGGCTTGTGACTGTCTGCCTCTCCTTCTTGGCCTTCCAGACATACTAATGGCCTGAAGCTGCACTAAGCTGGGATATATATATATATATATATATATATATATATATATATATATATATATATATATATACATATATATGTACTGATACTGCAGCTAGCAAAATCAACTGCCTGCCTGTAGTATGAGAACACCACCAACCTTCTACAGGTAGCTTTAGCTGAACACTGTGAGCAGGACGCACCCCACTAGCTTGTAGGTTTAGCAGAACACTGTGAGCAGGACGCACCCCACTAACTTGTAGGTTTAGCAGAACACTGTGAGCAGGACAAACTGCACTAACTGTAAATAGTCTAGCTGCCTGACTGTGGTACTAATAGGATCCAAGGAACACCAGTAATTTTCTTCAGGTAGCTGTATATACTGTAACAAGACAAGCCTGCCTGTCAGTAAGAAGATAACAGGAATGGATCTAGCTGAACACTGTGAGCAGGACGCACCCCACTAGCTTGTAGGTTTAGCAGAACACTGTGAGCAGGACGCACCCCACTAACTTGTAGGTTTAGCTGAACACTGTGAGCAGCACGCACTGCACTAACTGTAAATAGTCTAGCTGCCTGACTGTGGTACTAATAGGATCAAAAGAACACCAGTAATTTTCTTCAGGTAGCTGTAAATACTGTTACAAGACAAGCCTGCCTGTCAGTAGGAAGATAACAGGAACGGATCTAGCTGAACACTGTGAGCAGGACGCACTGCACTAACTTTAAATAGTCTAGCTGCCTGACTGTGGTACTAATAGGATCAAAAGAACACCAGTAATTTTCTTCAGGTAGCTTTAAATACTGTTACAAGACAAGCCTGCCTGTCAGTAGGAAGATAACAGGAATGGATCTAGCTGAAGACTGTGAGCAGGACGCACTGCACTAACTTTAAATAGTCTAGCTGCCTGACTGTGGTACTAATAGGATCAAAAGAACACCAGTAATTTTCTTCAGGTAGCTGTAAATACTGTTACAAGACAAGCCTGCCTGTCAGTAGGAAGATAACAGGAACGGATCTAGCTGAACACTGTGAGCAGGACGCACTGCACTAACTTTAAATAGTCTAGCTGCCTGACTGTGGTACTAATAGGATCAAAAGAACACCAGTAATTTTCTTCAGGTAGCTGTAAATACTGTTACAAGACAAGCCTGCCTGTCAGTAGGAAGATAACAGGAACGGATCTAGCTGAACACTGTGAGCAGGACGCACTGCACTAACTTTAAATAGTCTAGCTGCCTGACTGTGGTACTAATAGGATCAAAAGAACACCAGTAATTTTCTTCAGGTAGCTGTAAATACTGTTACAAGACAAGCCTGCCTGTCAGTAGGAAGATAACAGGAACGGATCTAGCTAAACTGAATACAGTGTATATATATATATATATATATATATATATATATATATATATATATATATATGCAACACCTGGGATGCATATATATACACAATACACTGTAAGTGCAGCTAACTGACTGACTGTTCTGCCTAATCTATCTAACTCAAATCAAATGTCACTGTCTGTCTGTCTCTCTCTCTCTCTCAATGAACGCCGGAACACACACTACACAGGGCCGCCGTGCAGGCGGCCTTATATAGTGTGGGGCGTGTACTAAATCCCCTGAGCCATAATTGGCCAAAGCCTCCTTGGCTTTGGCCAATTACAGCTCTCTGTTCAGGCGGCGCTGTGATTGGCCAAGCATGCGGGTCATAGTGCATGCTTGGCCAATCATCAGCCAGCAATGCACTGCGATGCCGCAGTGAATTATGGGCCGTGACGCGCCACACGAATTTGGCGCGAACGGCCCATATCGTTCGCAATTCGGCGAACGGGCGAACAGACGATGTTCGAGTCGAACATGGGTTCAACTCGAACACGAAGCTCTTCCCTACCAAGCATATACAACAAAAAATATGTGAAAAGTTCCGCTACAAGTGAGTCAAAGTGAAATCTAGTACAAATCAGCAGCTAGCATCAACAACGTGATAAATTGCTTAAGAAAAAAAAGGAAATATAAAATGCAGCGCTTTTGGAACCTCGGCCCCCCAGGATCACCTATGGGAGTGGACTTCAACTAGTGAGTCAAAAATGGTGAAAATAGTGGTATGCAAATAAACACTGAGAGTAATATGTGCATAGATAGAAGCTTTTTTATCGATTGAATACATTTTTTTACCTTGAATTCATCTGCACTATGTGGAGGCCCTTTTCTTTCCATCTTTTTTCATGATTTATGCTGCTGATTGGATGTCGGTGTGATGTCGGTGTGAGGATTACAAACTCTTGTCAGCCCAATCCAGTTTGAGGATACCTGCCAGCGGTTACCCCCAGGGTGAGGTATCCATCATCCATCCTGTCTGATGTGGACACAGGTACACACCATTGTACCACAAAGGTCCCGGTTGGAGAGTCCGTTGGAGATGACTGTTTGATGCCTGTTTGACCCACCGCCGTTTGGGGTGTGTGTCCACACTTTAGGGTAAGAGTATCCATTCCCTCTGTTGTCCCATATACACACCTGTGGTTACTGCATGGAGAAGTCTGCTTCCTCATATTTGTCAACACCAGAAGAAACATCTTTCAAAATATTTTTTCTGAATAGACTATACAGCACCACACAGAGGAGCTCTTAGATGTGCTCTTTGTTTACCATATGTAGCACTTACCCCCGAAGGAGCTGCTGATTTATATTGGGCTGTTACCATCACCTCTTTACCTGTAGTTTCACCAATAAAAGAACTTAGAGTCCATGTTGAGCTTTGTATCTGACAATGTAGGCACCAGTCACTTTAGTACTTTTTTTCAATGCTTTAATAGGAGATAACTTTAAGAAGTAGCAGGAAAGAGGTAGAAGAAGAGTTGCAGGAAAGTTCAAATACATTTTCTTTAGGTCACTGAAGAATTGAAATCTCGTGGACGAATGTACCTTCAGTCCAAGATTAAATCTTTGTCCACCCGGATAGGTCTCTCTCACTGACCTAGCAGCGTAGCACGAACAATAAGTCTCTGCCACAGACTTGAGAAGAACAATTTAACTGTACGATCCTCTGCCACAGGACGTAGTAGTTTTAGATGAACAGCAACACAGTACCAGAACCTTTAAGATGACCCAGCAGTACTTGTGCAGTAGATTAGATTAAGATCCATCCTCCAATTGAGTCACCAGGCCCCTCTCGAGATACCAGCCTTCCACACGGTCCTCTCCAAAGACGGGTCCTCCCCTGGATCTTCTCAATTGTCCGGCTTCTTCCTGCAGGACAGACAGCACAGGACCATCTCCGTAGCAGTAGGCCCCAGACAGGCTTCTGGGCCCACTTGCACGGCTGCAGCAATGCAGCCCTCCGGCCTGGAGGGCCACGAGGTAGGACTCCACATCACATACCTTTAGGCCAGGAGGGCCAGCAGGACAAAGACCAAGAAAAATGGCGTCTGCGCCTAAAGTACCCTCTCCCAGAATGCATGTCAGTGGACCACCTATGCCGAGTTGCCACTGAGAAAGAAGAGCACTCAATATACCTCAGCTTGTTGCTTTTCCAACACTGACCTATGGTGACAACGACACCTACAGGTGACAGTGTGGAACTGCACGCAACACAGCCAATGCTGGAACAAAGGCCCATTTAGCCACAGATTAAATTTGAACTATGTACAGAACAGATGACCCACTAAATTTACATATAAGCGGTAGATTAGAAATCTACCAGCGCTACATACTCCCCCCACTAGAATAGACGTTGTCCTCAACGTCTGCCAAAAATATGACTCTCAACCCTGAGAGTAGGTATTTGAACCCAAAAAAAACTTGGATAGGGAAGAAGAAATATAGGAAAAGAAGGTTACAATTTCAACATTAATACAACAGCATATTCATATTTAGTCATGTTACAAAAACCTCACTATCTATCTAACTGCTAAGCCTAACAGCTTGATAGGAGATCCGGGGTTTTTCCTGAAATAAACAGAATTAAACACACAAAATATGCATTAGCATCACTAATCAATTGGGAGCAAAGCCTCACTCCCAAGAGAATGACACTTTACTCCACACATTTTTTTCAAGGTGAACTAAAAGTAACTTAAAAGTCCATCCCTATCTCTGGGCAGACTCCACTGTTTAGCAGAAGAAATCCAGTGTAGCAAAGAGTCTTTGGATATAGAAGGTCTGAGATAAATGAAGTCTCTTGATCACGAAGTTCTCTAACCCTGACGTTATCTAACTATATACCCCAAAGTTCTCTTTCCTTTAGCAGAACAGAAGACAACAGTCTCTTTTACATTATCACCAATAAAACCGGGGATCCGGTACTGTCAGTTTCTTCCCCTGTTTATCCACGGTGGTGATAAAATAAACAATTTCATCTTTTCCGGGTCTGCAAATGACCACTTTGTCAGCATAGATGTGTCGACCATAATTCCAGTGCAGCAGACACCCATTAAAACGTTCATCCATGGCAGCAGAATACCCAGCTTTCCGGAAAGGTTTTGATACAGACAAATAGTCCCAAACAGCTTCACGGCACCACTGCTCTCGATTAGCCTCAATTTCCTGCATAACTTCTTGAGTATCATAAGGAAATTCCAGACCATATTCTGTGACAACTCGTTTGGTGAGCACTCTCTGTAATCGGGCAAGTCTAGGTAAAGTTCTGTTTTTTCCCTGACCAGGAGGAACACAAGAATTTGGCGATTTACGCAAAAAAGATCCGATGGGTATCGGCTCAGCCTCAAATGAACTAGCAACTTTAGACAATGTCTCTGTAATAGTACTGTGCGGCTCTACACATGGTGATGTCTTCCCAGAATCCATGGCTATCCATTCTGAAAAGGTAAAGGCAGAAGCAACATCTTCACCCTGGGCCCACAATAATTCCTGTGACATTGTCTCAAACAAATCATCATCACCGGAGAGATCTGACAAAGAATCTATCTCCGAGTCTCTCAACTCTTCTGCTGGCAAATATTTACAAAGAGTCCCAGATATGTTCCCCTTTGATCTCTCACCCGTTCCTGTCGTCATTTTTTTTTTAAATTTTGATTTGGAGTTCCCCTGTGGGGAATTCCCATGCCGTTTTTATCAATGAACTTTTATGTGTATTGTCGGACCGGCAATTCAATAATAGTATTAATGAATTGCCGGTCCGACAATTCACATAAAAGTTCATTGATAAAAACGGCATGGGAATTCCCCACAGGGAAACCCTGAACCAAAATTTAAAAAAAAATGACGTAGGGGGTCCCCCTAAATTCCATACCAGGCCCTTCAGGTCTGGTATGGATATTAAGGGGAACCCCGGGCCAAAATTTTAAAAAAAAAATGGCGTGGGTCCCCCTCAAACTCTATACCAGACCCTTCAGGTCTGGTATGGATTTTAAGGGGAACCCCGCGCCAAATTTTTTTAAAAAATGGCGTGGGGTGCCCCCAAAAATCCATACCAGACCCTTATCTGAGCATGCAACCTGGCAGGCAGCAGGAAAAGAGGGGGGACGAGAGAGCGCCCCCCTCTCCTGAACCGTACCAGGCCACATGCCCTCAACATTGGGAGGGTGCTTTGGGGTAGCCCCCCAAAAGCCTCTCCAATGAGGCTTATATTTATCTATCGCCCAAAATTTGAGTGATGTTGGATCCCTATTGTGATAAGAGGCAAAGTGACGTGACACATTGTGTTTGGGGAACCCATTCTTTATGTTCTGTATATGTTCTCTTAAGCGCTTCCATAGGGGACATTTTGTTCTCCCTATATATTGAAGTGAGCATGAGCACTCTAATAGGGTGTACACACGGTCGGACTTTGTTCGGACATTCCGACAACAAAATCCTAGGATTTTTTCCAACGGATGTTGGCTCAAACTTGTTTTGCCTACACACGGTCGCACAAAGTTGTCGGAATTTCCGATCGACAACCACGCGGTCACGTACACCACGTACGACGAGACTAGAAAAGGCCGGTTCAGAATCAAGCGCGGCACCCTTTGGGCTCCTTTTGCTAATCTCGTGTTAGTAAAAGTTTGGTGAGAGACGATTCGCGCTTTTTCAGACTCTTGGCTTTCAGATAGTTTTCTGCCGTTCAGTTTGTGCTTGTGGGTTTGTATCTGCTCTTCAGTGCGTGCAGCAAGTTCCATAGTTACATAGTTACATAGTTACATAGTTAGTAAGGTTGAATAAAGACACCAGTCCATCGAGTTCAACCTGAGCGAGTGTGGGTGCGTGTCTACAATTATCCCTATTTTTATTTAAGGTACCCATATAGCGCTGTGTCAATTTTTACGCAGCGCGCCACACATATATCGCACACTCACATTTGTCCCTACCCTCAAGGAGCCCACAATCCGCGTGACTTTAGGTAGTCATTGTATTCTTGTTCGTTCGTTACTGGTTTTCAGGTCGCTCTTCACAGGCCTTGCTGTTCTTCAGTGCGTTCTGTTACTTCGTTCTGAGCAGCCGACCGTTTTCTAGCCATGTTTCGTATGCGTACTCCTCGTAGAGTTCGTGCTGTGCGGGGGCTTGGTGTTGGGGTCCTGACCTTGACACAAGTCCAGTCCATGAACAGGATGGGAAGCCTGAAGGACCTCAAGTTCTCGACAGGCATCTCCCCCCAGGCTCTTCTTTGTGGACATTTACTGCTTGTGTTTGTTTGAGCTGACCCTGACAGAAATGTGTGGAGTCCATAAAATGGCGTGATTGGGTAACCTTACAAAGCACTGTTGGCTGTTATTTACTAAATGCAAAGACACTTTTCACTACAAGTGCACTTGCAACTGCACTGAAACTGCATATGTAGTGCAAAGTGGATTTGCCCTTAGGAAATAACCCCCATTTTCTCATAAAACAACAATTACATCACCCCAAAAGTGTTGTAGCGTTGAGACAATAATCCACACATTCTTGATTAACAATCTTTTTAATACCAGCACAATCACATGTGCATTTACCAAAGGTTTTTCTGACAAACCGACATGTTTGTTGTATACCAATTTTTGTGGTGTCATTATCCAAAATCAAAATGTCCATTTTATAGAAAACAGGCCTGTGTAAAACCAACAAGAAAGACACAAATCTTGATCTTACAAAGTTCACATTTGGTAGAACCTGAAGGCAATATCAGACATGAGTATTTAGGAACTGTGTTTGATATTGCGTTCAGATGGGGGGAAATCACCCCAGGAAAAGCCAAATTTGGAAGATGCACACAAATTTCACAATGTCAACATGTGCTAGCTGCCATCACGGGGGATCAAGGGACGTGTTTTGGGGGAGAAAGCCCTTCCTCACCGCTACTTTATTATTGAGGAAGGGGTTGCACCCCCAAAACGCGTCCATTGATCTCCCGTGATGGCAGATAGCACATGTTGACACACTGTGTGCATCCTCCAAATTTGGCTTTGGGAAAAATCACAAAAACATTTTGCACATTGTAGCACACAAAAGAAGAAAGTGATTTGGAGGGGCTTTAAACTCGCCCCAAAACATCAATGATGTTTTTATATTTTGGAATAACATCATTGATGTTTTGATTGATGATTTCCAATTGTAAATTACACCCCATGATCTCCCCGTTCAGGATCTGGGCACTTTCGGATGTGAAAGGATCTGGATCCACATCCTCACGATCACCTAAAAAGAGAGGAAACCCAAAATAAATTTGGTTTCAAAAAAATGCCACCATCCATCTCTTATCTGAGCCTGTGGTTGCAGACACTCACCTGTTGTGGTGACTAGTTCCACCACATCTTCTTCCTCCTGCTCAGCTTGTGTTGGGGGGATTTCCCCTTCTTCCAGAGGGGGGGGGGCTCTGGTCTCCTCGGATGAGGGGTGTCCTCCGAGTCTTTTCTCCCCTATGTAAAACAAAAATGGTATAATTAGCACACAGATATTTGATGGCAGAACTATAAAGATGAAACATTGCTTGGAAGTGGGGTACAATTATCTATTTTAGCAGAGTTCCAACATGTAATTTTATTAGTGTCCTTTGTCAAGCTGGAATACTTTACCTGTTTGGTACAAGCTTCACAGATGGAGACCCCCCCTATAGTATACACTGGAGCACCTGTCTGCCCCCCTAATAAAAATGGTGTTCTGGGGTCCCACACTAGTGCTCCAGTGTCCAGATGTGAAAACAGCTGCTCAGTGTCCTCTCCTTACACAGAATCTAGTTTGCATTTCATTCTAGTAACAAAGCCATCTACACAACCCAATTCTTTGAAGACAAGTATAGGGCCTCAAAATGGTGGCCAAATGCATATGGCCTAAACAATGGTATTTTATAGTCCGAAAGAAAAATGTGTGATCCGAACGAATAATGTGCCCATGAACATGAAAGTGGCCATTTTAAACTGTACAACAGTTCCTAAAAGCACATGGAGCAGCACGAACGTAATAAACATAAAGAATAGGAACACAGCTCAACTACTTACTTTTTTGCAGCACTCTCCGGATCTTTCTGTACTGCTCATGTTCTCTGAATTTGAGGTCCGACCACCGCTTCCTGAGCTGATCTTTCGATCGTCGTACCCCGAAATTCCGGTGCAGACTCCTGACCACTTTCGCCATGATCTTGGCCTTTCGGACATTGGGGTTGGGGTAAGGCCCATACTTCCCGTCATAGTCGGCCTTCTTCAGGATGTCCGCCATCTCCAACATCTCCCCAAAGGACATATTTGAGTCCTTAAATCTCCTTCTGGATTGGGACATTTCAGGCTCCAGCCTTTCCTCCTCCTCCTCCTCGTTGCTACAGTTAGCACGCACCTGCTGTCTATCCGCCATGTGCTCTTCCCCCACTGCGCCGAACGAAAAGGGGCGGGGAATAGACTAGAAAGAACGTCAGGGGCAGGCGGAGTTATACGCATGCGCAGTGTGTATAAAGCGTAACACGTGCGCGTCTTACGTACGATCTGTGAGCGGAGGAAGGAGCATCGGAGACGCCGATCGTGCTAACGAAGGTAAGATCTAAACTTGGGCCTATACTGCTTCGAAATGGAAGCCTATATTGTAACAAGATTAGCGGAGTTTGGCCTGACATTAGGGTTTGTCTTGTGTTGTGTCTTGCAGAGAAAATGGATGGGTTCAACGACCACAATTTCCTGCCCCTGTTTATTGACAAGAAAAGGGAGCTGCCCTGTCTGTGGCAGGTCAGACACCCACATTACAACCATAAACAGAAGAGGCAGGCAGCGCTGGAGAAACTGCTGGAGTTGGTGAAGCCGGTGGTCCCCACAGCAACCATCCCTTATTTAAAAGCTAAAATTGGTGGCCTGAGGAGCACATATCTTAGGGAGCGCAAGAAGGTCACAGATTCCCAGAGGTCCGGAGCTGCAGCAGATGACGTTTATGTCCCCAGGCTGTGGTACTATGAGACTGCGGTTTCTGTCAGACCACACTGAGGTCAGGGAATCCCTCTCTACTCTTCCTTCCATGCTTCCTTTAATACCAGCTGAGGCTTCTGATGTCCAACCTGGGCCTTCCAGCCAGGAAGAAGTGGAGGAGCCCAGCTGGAGTCAGGTATAGCATTCTTCTACAGATTTCTGGGCAATAAAGAAATGATGTTTATTAGATGTTATTATTGATCACTAATTGCTGATTAAAAAAAGTGTTTTACATATCAATAGACAGTAGTGGGCACCCAAAATTGGGACAAGAATGAAAACTGCTGGGCTCACAATGATAGTCTGTTATATTTGTTAACATTGAATTTGCAGCAGTCAGGAGGTGAAAAATGTGTGTGATTGATTGAAAAAATACTAAAACTATGTCCCTTTTTCATACACAGGAAGACCTCAGCCAGGAGGAGGCTGTGGAATGTGGCAGTCAGGAGGAGGCGGGGATTAGTGGCAGCCAGGAGGAGGTGGGGCTAAGTGTCAGCCAAGAGAAGCCTGGGACCAGTCGCAGCCTGACTGAGTCTCAGGTTCCTCCCCTCCGCCTGCCATACAAAAGGGCCAGGAAGGCCACTCCCAGTCCTGTGCAGGATTCAGCATACAGGCTGATCCAGGAGGCTTCTGCGTCTCTCAGAGCCTTCCCCAGTCCTGAAGAGGCCTTTGCCTGCATGGCTGCCACAAAATTGCAGGGCATGCAGGAGGGCCAACGCAGGCTCTCTGAGGACCTGATTTATAAAGTCCTTCGTAAGGGGGAGAGTGGGGAACTGACACCCAAGACGGATGTCATTGAGATGGACGATCCTCCTCCTCCTCCTGCTGCCACAACTCCACCACCACAGCCAAAGCCTGTAAGGAAGCGTGGAAGGAAGACCAAAGAGTGATTGCCCTGTGTTCAGTCTGGTCTGACAGAAGATGCAGTCTTTCGTATGACCACAGCCTGGGGACATAGATGTCATCTGCTGCTTTCCGGATCTCTGGGACTTCTGGACCAGACTGCCCTCCCTAAGATAAGGACTCCTCAGGCCACCAATTTTGCTTTTAAATAATTGATGTCTGCCCTGGGGGTCCAAGGCTTCGCCAATTTCTGCAGTTTCTCCAGCGTTGCCTCCCTCTTTGTTTATAGTTGTGACCCCTTAATAAAACATTTTTTGGGAAATTCTACTCTCCTGTGTGTGTTTTCATCCAAAAAAGACAGTTTGTTGGTGAGTATTCAGGTACATTTCTAAAGTACAATGTGAAATTAACAAGGGACAACAACACCAAACAATCTCCTACAGATTAAATAGAACAACATATTAATGGTGTTGTGGGAACTTGTCACAAAAAACACACAAACATTTTCGGGAGTACAAATCAAAATCACCAAAAAAAAAAAAAAAGAGAAACACAAAAAAAGGTTCTACATTAAAGCCAAAAAAAAAAAAAAATATACAAAAATATGTTGTCAGATGTGAGAAATCAAAATATATTGAGGGAATCCCGATAAATAGTAACGAAATAAGTTTGTGAGAAGTGTGTGTGAATATGAGCAGCAAAACTACTATATTCTTGTCACATTATAAAGAAGAAGAGAGTGCGCTGTATTAAACCATTTTGAACATTGCAGCGTGACGAAAGTGCTGTATCCATTGCGAACGCTAAGTTTACCAGAACGAGCTGTCCCGTGTCGGAATTTCTTCTGAGCATGCGTGGCACTTTGTGCGTCGGAACAGGCCACACACGGTCGGAATTGACGCGATCGGATTTTGTTGTCGGAAAATTTTATCTCCTGCTCTCCAACTTTGTGTGTCGGAAAATCCGATGGAAAATGTCCGATGGAGCCCACACACGGTCGGAATTTCCGACAACACGCTCCGATCGGACATTGTCCATCGGAAAATCCGACCGTGTGTACGGGGCATAAGATATATACCACCCCCTCGGTTCTACAAGAAATAAAATCTCTAATGGGGTGTTCCTTATTAGTGCTGGTGGACACAAAACTGGTAAATTTTTGCCCACTAAAATTCGTGTTTTTACAAGCGTAACACTTTTTGCATGGAAAGAATCCCTTTCCCTGAAAGAACGTCAATTTATTTGATTTATTAGGGGGATCCTTAATGTTTTTTGCTACCAAGTCTCTAAGTGTGGGGGCCCTCCTATAGATAAAACGTGGTCTATCAGGTAAGACCGATTTTAATTGTGTGTCTGCCTTAAGGAGTGACCAATGTCTGATAATAATCTTTTCAATCTCCTTATGTTGAGTATTATAATTCATTATGAGTAGGATATCAGGAAGCTTGGTTTTTCTTTATCCTGGATTAGAGTGTCTCTTGGGATTCGATAGACTTCTTGTATCTTCTCCTCAATGAAGTCTTCATTATAGCCTTTTACTATAAATTTTGTTCCAAGTGCCTTGGCTTGTTTCAGAAAAATGCTATCATCAGAGCAATTTCTTCTAAGGCGTACCATTTGACCCTTTGGAATGTTTATTAACCATGGGTCATGGTGGCAGCTATGTACTGGGATATAGCAATTTCGCTCCACCGGTTTGAAGAAAGTTTGAGTGCTTATAGTGCCTTTATCCAATTGTATTGTTAGATCCAGAAAGTTCACCCGGCTATTGATGATCTCATAGGTCAAATTGATATTATTTTGATTGTTATTTAGTTTTCCAAAAAAACTTATTAGACTCGCTTCATCACCCTTCCATATCAAGATACAATCGTCTATAAATCTCCTGTATAGGACTAGATCTTCTGGTTTATCTGAATAAATCGCCTGCTCCTCCCATTTGGCCATGAAAATATTGGCAACACTCGGTGCATACTTGGCCCCCATTCCTATGCCATTAAGTTGTCTATAGAATTCACCATTATGCCAAAAATAGTTATGTTGTAAGCCATAAGCCAAACATCTTAGGATGTATAGTTTTTGTTTGGAGATAAGGTTGCTAAAGTGGTCCATAGCCCATCTTGAGGCAGAAATGGCTTCTTCATGGTCTATTATGGTGTACAATGACGATACATCTGCTGTAGCTATACGTTTTCTTCTGATCTCAATTCAACATTATTGAGTATCTGTATTAGGTGTTTAGTGTCTTTCAGATAAGAACCCGTTTTTGACACTAAGGGTTGTATGAAATTGTCCACATATTGACCTAGTCTGGCGTTAATGGACTGAATCCCATTTATGATGGGTCATCCCGGTGGGTGAGTTTGGTTTTTATGAATTTTCGGGACTGTATAGATTATCGGAATTCTGCACGTATCTGGTACCAGATATTTTGCCTCTTTTTTGGTAAGAATGTTCTTCAAGCTTCCTCTCAATATCAACTCTGATAATTCTTCCTTATACTCCTTTGTTGGATTCTTTTTTTAATTTAATATGAGTGTTGACATCATTCAGCTGGTCCTGCAATTCTTTACAATAATACTTCTTTGATAAAACCACGATTGTTCCCCCTTTATCAGCAGGTCTGATTATTATTTGTTTGTTTTCCTCCAGTTCCTTGATTCCTTTCTTGCAGGGCCAATCCTAGGGTCACAGACGCCTGGGTGCAGAAATATTTCTTGCGCCCCACAAAAGGGGCGTGGTCATCTTACCAACCCCTCCCCTTTACAAATGTTTCTATGGCAACGACTCAAACACAGAGATGCTCCCCTTAGAAGTCTTCGTTACCTTGGGATCCTCCCATGATCTCTTAACAATAAAGAAAATACAGAAGGAGAGTAGGGATGAGCTGAACACCCCCCTGTTCGGTTCGCACCAGAACATGCGAACAGGAAAAAAATTCGTTCGAACACGCGAACACCGTTAAAGTCTATGGGACACGAACATGAATAATCAAAAGTGCTAATTTTAAAGGCTTATATGCAAGTTATTGTCATTAAAAGTGTTTGGGGACCTGGGTCCTGCCCCAGGGGACATGAATCAATGCAAAAAAAGTTTTAAAAACGGCCGTTTTTTCAGGAGCAGTGATTTTAATAATGCTTAAAGTCAAACAATAAAAGTGTAATATCCCTTTAAATTTCGTACCTGGGGGGTGTCTATAGTATGCCTGTAAAGGGGCGCATGTTTCCCGTGTTTAGAATAGTCTGACAGCAAAATTACATTTTGAAGGAAAAAACACATTTAAAACTACCCGCGGCTATTGCATTGCCGACAATACACATAGAAGTTCATTGATAAAAACAGCATGGGAATTCCCCACAGGGCAACCCCGAACCAAAATTAAAAAAAAAAAAAAAGATGTGGGAGTCCCCCTAAATTCCATACAAGGCCCTTCAGGTCTGGTATGGATATAAGGGGAACCCCAGCCAAAATTTAAAAAAAAAATGACGTGGGGTTCCCCCTAAATTCCATACCAGACCCTTCAGGTCTGGTATGGATTTTAAGGGGAACCCCGCGCCAAAAAAAACAAAAAAACGGCGTGGGGTCCCCCCAAAAATCCATACCAGACCCTTATCCGAGCACGCAACCTGGCAGGCCGCAGGAAAAGAGGGGGGGACGAGAGTGCGGCCCCCCCCTGAACCGTACCAGGCCACATGCCCTCAACATTGGGAGGGTGCTTTGGGGTAGCCCCCCAAAACACCTTGTCCCCATGTTGATGAAGACAAGGGCCTCATCCCCACAACCCTGGCCGGTGGTTGTGGGGGTCTGCGGGCGGGGGGCTTATCGGAATCTGGAAGCCCCCTTTAACAAGGGGACCCCCAGATCCCCCCCCCCTGTGTGAAATGGTAAGGGGGTACTTACCCCTACCATTTCACTAAAAAACTGTCAAAAATGTTAAAAATGACAAGAGACAGTTTTTGACAATTCCTTTATTTAAATGCTTCTTCTTTCTTCCTTCATCTTCTTCTGGTTCTTCTGGCTCTTTTGGTTCTTCCTCCGGCGTTCTCGTCCAGCATCTCCTCCGCGGCGTCTTCTATCTTCTTCTCCTCGGGCCGCTCCGCACCCATGGCATGGGGGGGAGGCTCCCGCTCTTCTCTTCATCTTCTTCATCTTCTTCTTCATCTCTTCTTCCTTCTTCTCTTCTTCATTTCTTCTCCGGGCCGCTCCGCAGCCATGCTGGCATGGTGGGAGGCTCCCGCTGTGTGACGGCGTCTCTTCGTCTGATGGTTCTTAAAGCGGTTGTATACCCGCTGTCATTTTTTTTTTTTTTTTACACCTGCAAGGGAAAAGGCATAATGAGCTAGTATGCACCGCATACTAGCTCATTATGAGATACTTACCTTAGAACGAGGCGCCGGCATCTCACCTGGTCCACGCCGAGGGAGCCGACATCTCCCCTCGGCGTGTCTTCCGGGTATCGCGGCTCTGGCGCTGTGAGTGGCCGGAGCCGCGATGTCGTCACTCCCGCGCATGCGCGCGGGAGACTTCTGCCCGGCAAGCTCCGGAGTTTGCCGGGCTGTCAGCCGAGAGTCCCCTGTGCGCATGCGCCGCTGCAGTTAGCGGCTCATTGCGAGGGGAATATCTCCTAAACCTTACAGGTTTAGGAGATATTTTTTTTACCTACAGGTAAGCCTTATTATAGGCTTACCTGTAGGTAAAAGTTACAAACATAGGTATACAACCGCTTTAAATAACGGGGGGCGGGGCCACCTGGTGACCCCGCCCCCCTCTGACGCACGGGACATGACGGGACTTCCCTGTGGCATTCCCCGTGACATCACAGGGAAGTCCCGTCAAGTCACCGTGCGTCAGAGGGGGGCGGGGTCACCGGATGGCCCCGCCCCCCGTTATTTAAGAACCGTCAGACGAAGAGACGCCGTCACACAGCGGGAGCCTCCCTCCATGCCAGCATGGCTGCGGAGCGGCCCGGAGAAGAAATGAAGAAGAGAAGAAGAGAAGAAGGAAGAAGAGATGAAGAAGAAGATGAAGAGAAGAGCGGGAGCCTCCCCCCCATGCCATGGGTGCGGAGCGGCCCGAGGAGAAGAAGATAGAAGACGCCGCGGAGGAGATGCTGGACGAGAACGCCGGAGGAAGAACCAGAAGAGCCAGAAGAACCAGAAGAAGATAAAGGAAGAAAGAAGAAGCATTTAAATAAAGGAATTGTCAAAAACTGTCTCTTGTCATTTTTAACATTTTTGACAGTTTTTTAGTGAAATGGTAGGGGTAAGTACCCCCTTACCATTTCACACAGGGGGGGGCCGGGATCTGGGGGTCCCCTTGTTAAAGGGGGCTTCCAGATTCCGATAAGCCCCCTGCCCGCAGACCCCCACAACCACCGGCCAGGGTTGTGGGGATGAGGCCCTTGTCTTCATCAACATGGGGACAAGGTGTTTTGGGGGGCTACCCCAAAGCACCCTCCCAATGTTGAGGGCATGTGGCCTGGTACGGTTCAGGAGGGGGGGGGGGCGCACTCTCGTCCCCCCTCTTTTCCTGCGGCCTGCCAGGTTGCGTGCTCGGATAAGGGTCTGGTATGGATTCTTGGGGGGACCCCACGCCGTTTTTTTTTTTTTTTTTGGCGCGGGGTTCCCCTTAAAATCCATACCAGACCTGAAGGGTCTGGTATGGAATTTAGGGGGAACCCCACGTCATTTTTTTAAAAAAAATTTGGCTGGGGTTCCCCTTAATATCCATACCAGACCTGAAGGGCCCTGTATGGAATTTAGGGGGACCCCCACATCATTTTTTTTTTTATTTTGGTTCGGGGTTGCCCTGTGGGGAATTCCCATGCCGTTTTTATCAATGAACTTCTATGTGTATTGTCGGCAATGCAATAGCCGCGGGTAGTTTTAAATGTGTTTTTTTCTTCAAAATGTCATTTTGCTGTCAGACTGTTCTAAACACAGGAAACATGCGCCCCTTTACAGGCATACTATAGACACCCCCCAGCTACGAAATTTAAAGGGATATTACACTTTTATTGTTTGACTTTAAGCATTATTAAAATCACTGCTCCTGAAAAAACGTCCGTTTTTAAAACTTTTTTTGCATTGATGCATGTCCCCTGGGGCAGGACCCGGGTCCCCAAACACTTTTTATGACAATAACTTGCATATAAGCCTTTAAAATTAGCACTTTTGATTTCTCCCATAGACTTTTAAAGGGTGTTCCGCGGCATTCGAATTTGCCACGAACACCCCAAATTGTTCGCTGTTCGGCGAACTTGCGAACAGCCAATGTTCGAGTAGAACATGAGTTCGACTCGAACTCGAAGCTCATCCCTAAAAGAGAGTACACTAATGAGACCTGGAGGGGAGTCTCTCTGATGCACACAGAGAGGGCTATCTGTTACAAAGAGCCCCTAGACATAATATGGTCAAAGACTGCAGACATGATACAAGAGATGGTCAGAGACTGCAGACATAATACAGGAGATGGTCAGAGACTACAGACATAATACAGGAGATGATCAGAGACTGCAGACATAATATAGGAGGTCAGAGACTGTAGACATGATACAAGAGACAGTCAGAGACTGTAGACATGATACAGGAGATGGTCAGAGACTGCAGACATAATACAGGAGATGGTCAGAGACTGCAGACATAATACAGGAGATGGTCAGAGACTGCAGACATGGTACAGGAGATGGTCAAAGACCACAGACATGGCACAGGAGATGGTCAGAGACTGCAGACATGGTACAGGAGATGGTCAGAGACTGCAGAAATAATACAGGAGATGGTCAGAGACTTCAGTTCCTATGGACGTTAGTAGATAATGGCCGATCGTCCCGCTCACCTAACCCAGCGATACAGCAATGGTTCCTCTGATCAGGAGTCGGCTCACTCTGAATTGCCCGTGGCGACTCCGCTGGGTAGCACCCAGATCTGTATTCCTGCAATGACTCAATTCCTTTCTCCACCAGGGATGGCGCTAGGCTGTGTGGCTTTCCCTCTGGTGGCGCAGGGCAGCGGGGTTCTCTCTCTGATGGTGTTCTCTCAGCACTGCCCTCTCCCTCTGGAGTCCTGGATGTACTCTCCTGGGTGTAGACCCCCCAGGACAAACCACCCCCCCTCCATTAGTACAGACCCCCACCAGGACAAACCCCCCTCCATTAGTACAGACCCCACCAGGACAAAACCCCCCTCCCTTAGTACAGACCCCCCAGGACAAAACCCCCCTCCATTAGTACAGACCCTCCCCAGGACAACCCCCCTCCATTAGTACAGACCCCCAGGACAACCCCCCTCCATTAGTACAGACCCCCCAGGACATACCCCCTCCATTAGTACAGACCCCCCCAGGACAAACCCTCTCCATTAGTACAGACCCACCCAGGACAAACCCCTCTCCATTACTACAGGCCCCCCCAGGACAAACTCCCTCCATTAGTACAGACCCCCAGGACAACCCCCCCCCCTTCATTAGTACAGACCCCCCCAGGACAACCCCCCTCCATTAGTACAGACCCCCAAGGACAAACCCCCCTCCATTAGTACAGACCCCCCAGAACAACCCCCCTCCATTAGTACAGACCCCCCAGGACAAAGCCCCCCCTCCATTAGTACAGCCCCCCCAGGACAAACCCCCTCCATTAGTACAGATCCCCCAGGACAAAGCCCCCCTTCCATTAGTACAGACCCCCCAGGACAAACCGCCCACCCTCCATTAGTACAGACCCTCCCAGGACAACCCCCCCTCCATTAGTACAGACCCCCCAGGACAAAGCCCCCCCTCCATTAGTACAGACCCCCAGGACAAACCCCCTCCATTAGTACAGACCCCCCAGGACAAAGCACCCCCTCCATTAGTACAGACCCCCCCAGGACAAACCCCTCCATTAGTACAGACCCCCCAGGACAAACCGCCCACCCTCCATTAGTACAGATCCTCCCAGGACAACCCCCCCTCCATTAGTACAGACCCCCCAGGACAAACCCCCCTCCATTAGTACAGACCCCCCCAAGACAAACCCCTCTCCATTACTACAGACCCCCCAGGACAAACCCCCTCCATTAGCAGGGCTGATCCTACCCAGGGTGCAAAGGGTGCTTTGCACCCAGGCGCCTGCAGATGTGGGGGCGCCGAAGAGCCAGACTTCTCCTCTCCCTCCTTCTCTCCTTGTGAGTGTCTGTCCAGAACTCCAGTGTGAGCATAGGGCAGCCCGTCCAGCCTGGCAGTGCTCGGGGGAGGGGCGCTCCTCTTCCTGACACAAGTGTTCTAGTCAGTGGCTGCTGATGTGCGGGAATGAATTCCTCACACTGGGATCCTGCACTGTCTCTACCAACTCCAGTTGGAATGCCTCCCCCTCCCATCTCTATCTCGGGCTGCACGGAGAGAGAACCGAGGTGAGTCAGTGTGCTATGTGTAGGAATGGCATCCCCTGCACACCTTTAGATGTGCTCTGGGCTGCCCCTGCTAGGAGAGGTTTTATGGAATGATAGATTACAATAGGATACACAGCCCCTGTCCCTTCCTGCACCTCAGTAGTTCATTTACAGATGTGATGTATAATGAGATGTACTACCCTGTTTCCCCGAAAATAAGACCTAGCGTGATTGTCGGTGATGGCTGCAATATAAGCCCTACCCCCCAAAAAAGGCCTTCCCTGTTTCCCCGAAAATAAGCCCTACCCTGAAAATAAGACCTACAAGGACTTTAACTAGGGCTTATTTGGGGGGTAGGGCTTATATTGCAGCCATCACCAACAATCACGCTAGGTCTTATTTTCGGGGAAACAGGGTAAGAGCCCTTTCACACTGACAGTGCAGGGGCATCGGCGGTAATGCGCTGCTACTTTTAGTGGCGCTTTACCGTCGCTTTAGAGGTACATTTAACCCCCACTAAAGGGTTCAAAGGCGCAACTGCGGAGGCGCTTTGCAGGCACTGCCCATTGATTTCAATGGACAAGGGTGCTTTAGGAGCGGTGTATACACTGCTCTTAAAGTGCCTCAAAGAAGCTACTTGCAGGAATTTTTTGGACGTCCTGCCAGTGCTCTGCTCCAGTGTGAAAGCATTCGGGCTCTTACAGTGGGATTGCAGATAAGGCTTTTTCCAGGTGCTATTTTTAACACTAAAGCACCTGAAAAATGCCTCCAGTGTGAAAGGGGTCTAATGGACCATCTCCTGTACTATGTCTGCAGTATGGATGAGCTCCGGCGTGTTCGCAAGCTGCATGTGCCGAGCCCGCCAGGAACTTGGCACTGCACAGCGCTAATCACAAGCAGTGAGACATTTCCCGATCTGCGGCTGCAGAAATCGGGAAATGTCTCACTGCTTGTGATTAGCGCAGCGTACTGCCGACTTCCAGGCAGGCTCGGCACTTGCAGCTTGCGAACACGCCGGAGCTCATCCTTAGTCTGCAGTTTTGGATCATCTCCTGTAGTATGTCTGCAGTCTCTGACCCTCTCCTGTACCATGTCTGCAGTCTCTGACCCTCTCCTGTACCATGTCTGCAGTCTCTGACCATCTTCTGTACCATGTCTGCAGTCTCTAACCGTCTCCTGTACTATGTCTGCAGTCTCTGACCATCTCCTGTACTATGTCTGCGGTCTCTGATCATCTCCTGTACTATGTCTGCAGTCTCTGACCATCTCCTGTATTACGTCTGCAGTCTCTAACCGTCTCCTATATCATGTCTGCAGTCTCTGACCATCTCCTGTACTATGTCTGCGATCTCTGATCATCTCCTGTATTATGTCTGCAGTCTCTGACCGTCTCCTGTACTATGTCTGCAGTCTCTGACCATCTCCTGTACTATGTCTGCAGTCTCTGACCCTCTCCTGTACCATGTCTGCAGTCTCTGACCATCTCCTGTACTATGTCTGCAGTCTCTAACCGTCTCCTGTACTATGTCTGTGGTCTCTGATCATCTCCTGTACTATGTCTGCAGTCTCTGACCATCTCCTGTATTATGTCTGCAGTCTCTAACCATCTCCTATATCATGTCTGCAGTCTCTGACCATCTCCTGTACTATGTCTGCGGTCTCTGATCATCTCCTGTATTATGTCTGCAGTCTCTAACCGTCTCCTGTACTATGTCTGCAGTCTCTGACCATCTCCTGTATTATGTCTGCAGTCTCTGATCATCTCCTGTATTATGTCTGCAGTCTCTAACTGTCTCCTGTACTATGTCTGCAGTCTCTGACCATCTCCTGTACTATGTCTGCAGTCTCTGACCCTCTCCTGTACCATGTCTGCAGTCTCTGACCATCTCCTGTACTATGTCTGCAGTCTCTAACCGTCTCCTGTACTATGTCTGCGGTCTCTGATCATCTCCTGTACTATGTCTGCAGTCTCTGACCATCTCCTGTATCATGTCTGCAGTCTCTAACCGTCTCCTATATAATGTCTGCAGTCTCTGACCATCTCCTGTACTATGTCTGCGGTCTCTGATCATCTCCTGTATTATGTCTGTAGTCTCTAACCGTCTCCTGTACTATGTCTGCAGTCTCTGACCATCTCCTGTACTATGTCTGCGGTCTCTGATCATCTCCTGTATTATGTCTGCAGTCTCTAACCGTTTCCTATATCATGTCTGCAGTCTCTGACCATCTCCTGTACTATGTCTGCAGTCTCTGACCCTCTCCTGTACTATGTCTGCAGTCTCTGACCATCTCCTGTACTATGTCTGCAGTCTCTGACCAGCTCCTGTACCATGTCTGCAGTCTCTGACCAGCTCCTGTACCATGTCTGCAGTCTCTGACCCTCTCCTGTATTATGTCTGCAGTCTCTGACCCTCTCCTGTATTATGTCTGCAGTCTCTGACCATCTCCTGTACTATGTCTGTAGTCTCTGACCAGCTCCTGTATCATGTCTGCAGTCTCTGACCATCTCCTGTACTATGGTTGCAGTCTCTGACCCTCTCCTGTACTATGTCTGCAGTCTCTGGTCATCTCCTGTACTATGTCTGCAGTCTCTGATCATCTAGTGTACTATGTCTGCAGTCTCTAACCAGCTCCTGTACTTGGTCTGCAGTTTCTAACCGTCTCCTATATCATGTCTGCAGTCTCTGACCCTCTCCTGTACTATGTCTGCAGTCTCTGGTCATCTCCTGTACTATGTCTGCAGTCTCTGACCATCTCCTGTACTATGTCTGCAGTCTCTGGTCATCTCCTGTACTATGTCTGCAGTCTATGATCATCTAGTGTACTATGTCTGCAGTCTCGGCTCATCTCCTGTACTACTGTACTATGTCTGCAGTCTCTGACCATCTCCTGTACCATGTCTGCAGTCTATGACCATCTCCTGTACTATGTCTGTAGTCTCGGACCATCTGCTATATCATGTCTGCAGTCTCTGACCATCTCCTGTACTATGTCTGCAGTCTCTGACCATCTCCTGTACTATGTCTGCAGTCTCTGACCCTCTCCTGTACTATGTCTGCAGTCTATGACCATCTCCTGTACTATGTCTGTAGTCTCGGACCATCTCCTATATCATGTCTGCAGTCTCTGACCATCTCCTGTACTATGTCTGCAGTCTCTGACCCTCTCCTGTACTATTTCTGCAGTCTCTGACCATCTCCTGTGCTATGTCTGCAGTCTCTGACCATCTCCTGTACTATGTCTGCAGTCTCTGACCATATCCTGTACTATGTCTGCAGTCTCTGATCATCTAGTGTATTATGTCTGCAGTCTCTGATCATCTAGTGTACTATGTCTGCAGTCTCTGACCATCTCCTGTACTATGTCTGCAGTCTCTGACCATCTCCTGTACTATGTCTGCAGTCTCTGACCCTCTCCCGTACTATGTCTGCAGTCTATGACCATCTCCTGTACTATGTCTGTAGTCTCAGACCATCTCCTATATCATGTCTGCAGTCTCTGACCATCTCCTGTACTATGTCTGCAGTCTCTGACCCTCTCCTGTACTATTTCTGCAGTCTCTGACCATCTCCTGTGCTATGTCTGCAGTCTCTGACCATCTCCTGTACTATGTCTGCAGTCTCTGACCATATCCTGTACTATGTCTGCAGTCTCTGATCATCTAGTGTACTATGTCTGCAGTCTCTGATCATCTAGTGTACTATGTCTGCAGAGCCCCCCCCTCCATTAGTACAGACCCCCAGGACAAACCGCCCACCCTCCATTAGTACAGATCCTCCGAGGACAACCCCCCCTCCATTAGTACAGACCACCCCAGGACAAAGCCCCCTCTCCATTAGTACAGACCCCCCAGGACAAACCCCCTCCATTAGTACAGACCCCCCAGGACAAAGCGCCCCCTCCATTAGTGCAGACCCCCCAGGACAAACCCCTCCATTAGTACAGACCCCCCCAGGACAAACCGCCCACCCTCCATTAGTACAGACCCTCCCAGGACAATGACCCCTCTATTAGTACAGACCCCCCAGGACAACCCCCCCTCCATTAGTACAGACCCCCCCAGGACAAAGCCCCCCTCCATGAGTACAGACCCCCCCAGGACAAACCCCCTCCATTAGTACAGACCCCCCAGGACAAACCGCCCACCCTCTATTAGTACAGACCCTCCAAGGGCAAACCCCGCCTCCATTAGTACAGACTCCCCCAAGACAACCCCCCCTCCATTAGTACAGACCCCCCAAGACAAATCCCCCCTCCATTAGTACAGACCCCCCAGGACAAACCCCCTCCATTAGTACAGACCCCCCCAAGACAAACCCCTCTCCATTACTACAGACCCCCCAGGACAAACCCCTTCTTCATTAGTACAGACCACCCAGGACAACCCCCCCTCCATTAGTACAGACCCTGAGGACAAACCCCCCTCCATTAATACAGACCCCCCAGGGCAAACCCCCTCCATTAGTACAGACCCCCCAGGATAAACCGCCCACCCTCCATTAGTACAGACCCTCCCAGGACAAACCCCCCTCTATTAGTACAGACCCCCAGGACAACCCCCCTTCATTAGTACAGACCCCCGCAGGATAAAGCCCCCCCTCCAGTAGTACAGACCCCGCAGGACAAACACCCCTCCATTAGTACAGACCACCCAGGACAAACCGCCCACCCTCCGTTAGTACAGACCCTCCCAGGACAAACCCTGCCTCCATTAGTACAGACCCCCCAGGACAACCCCCCTCCATTAGTACAGACCCCCCCGGGACAGAGCCCCCCTCCATTAGTACAGACCCACCCAGGACAAAACCCCCTCCATTAGTACAGACCCCCCAGGACAAACCGCCCACCCTATATTAGTACAGACCCCCAGGACAAACCCCCCCTCCATTAGTACAGACCCCCCAGGACAAACTGCCCCCTCTCCATTAGTACAGACCCCCCAGGACAAACCCCCTCTATTAGTACAGACCCCCAGAACAAACCGCCCCCTCTCCATTAGTACAGACCCCCCCAGGACAAATCCCCCTCCGTTAGTACAGACCCACCAGGACAAACCCCCCTCCATTAGTACAGACCCCCCAGGACAAACCCCCTCCATTAGTACAGACCCCCCCAGGACAAAGCCCCACTCCATTAGTACAGACCCCCCAGGACAAACCCCCTCCATTAGTACAGACCCCCCAGAACAGACCCCCTCCATTAGTACAGACCCCCTAGGACAAAGCCCCCCTCCATTAGTACAGACCCCCCCCAGGACAAAGCCCCCCTCCGTTAGTACAGACCCCCCAGGACAAACCCCCTCCATTAGTTCAGCCCCCAGGACAAACCGTCCACCCTCCATTAGTACAGACCCCCTCAGAACAACCCCCCCTCCATTAGTACAGACCCCCCCAGGACAAAACCCCCCTCCATTATGACAGACCCCCTTAGGACAGACCCCCCTCCATTAGGACAGACCCCCCAAGGACAAAGCCCCCCTCCATTAGTACAGACCCCCCAGGACAAACCGCCCACCCTCCATTAGTACAGACCCCCCCAGGACAAACCCCCTCCATTAGTACAGACCCCCCAGGACAAACCGCCCACCCTCCATTAGTACAGACCCTCCCAGGACAAACCCCGCCTCCATTAGTACAGACTCCCCCAAGACAACCCCCCCTCCATTAGTACAGACCCCTCAAGACATACCCCATCCATTAGTACAGACCCCCCCAGGACAAACCCCCTCCATTAGTACAGACCCCCCCAAGACAAGCCCCTCTCCATTACTACAGACCCCCCAGGACAAACCCCCTCCATTAGTACAGACCCCCTCAGGACAACCCCCCCTCCATTAGTACAGACCCCCCAAGGACAAACCCCCCCTCCATTATGACAGACCCCTTTAGGACAGACCCCCTCCATTAGGACAGACCCCCCCAGGACAAAGCCCCCCTCCATTAGTACAGACCCTGAGGACAAACCCCCCCTTCCATTAGTAGAGACCCCCCCTGGACCACCCCTCTCCATTAGTACAGACCCCCCAGGACAAAGCCCCCCTCCATTAGTACAGACCCCCCAGGACAAAGCCCCCCTCCATTAATACAGACCCCACAGGGCAAACCCCCTCCATTAGTACAGATCCCCCAGGATAAACCGCCCACCCTCCATTAGTACAGACCCTCCCAGGACAAACCCCCCTCTATTAGTACAGATTCCAGGACAACCCCCCTTCATTAGTACAGACCCCCCCAGGACAAAGCCCCCCTCCAGTAGTACAGACCCCGCAGGACAAACCCCCCTCCATTAGTACAGACCCCCCAGGACAAACCGCCCACCCTCCATTAGTACAGACCCTCCCAGGACAAACCCTGCCTCCATTAGTACAGACCCCCAAGGACAACCCCCCTCCATTAGTACAGACCCCCCCGGGACAGACCCCCCCTCCATTAGTACAGACCCACCCAGGACAAACCCCCCTCCATTAGTACAGACCCCCCAGGTCAAACCGCCCACCCTATATTAGTACAGACCCCCAGGACAAACCCCCCCTCCATTAGTACAGACCCCCCAGGACAAACTGCCCCCTCTCCATTAGTACAGACCCCCCCAGGACAAAACCCCTCTATTAGTACAGACCCCCAGCACAAACCGCCCCCTCTCCATTAGTACAGACCCCCCCAGGACAAATCCCCCTCCATTAGTACAGACCCACCAGGACAACCCCCCTCCATTAGTACAGACCCCCCATGACAAACCCCCACCCTCCATTAGTACAGACCCCCTTAGGACAGAACCCCCTCCATTAGTACAGACCCCCAGGACAAACCCCCTCCATTAGTACAGACCCCCCCAGGACAAAGCCCACTCCATTAGTACAGACCCCCCCTCCATTAGTACAGACCCCCCAGGACAAAGCCCCCCCTCCATTAGTACAGACCCCCAGGACAAACCCCCTCCATTAGTACAGACCCCCAGGACAAACCCCCCCTCCATTAGTACAGACCCCCCCAGGACAAAGCCCCCCCTCCATTAGTACAGACCCACCCAGGACAAAACCCACTCCATTATTACAAACCCCCCCTCCATTAGTACAGACCCCCCAGGACAAAGCCCCCCCTCCATTAGTACAGACCCCCAGGACAAACCCCCTCCATTAGTACAGACCCCCAGGACAAACCCCCCCTCCATTAGTACAGACCCCCCAGGACAAACCCCCCCCTCCATTAGTACAGACCCCCCAGGACAAACCCCCCTCCATTAGTACAGACCCCCGCAAGACAAACCCCCCCTCCATTAGTACAGACCCCCCTGGACAAAACCCCCCTCCATTAGTACAGACCCCCTTAGGACAGACCCCCCTCTATTAGGACAGACCCCCCCAGGACAAAGCCCCCTCTCCATTAGCACAAACCCCCTCCATTAGTACAGACCGCCACAGGACAAACCCCCTACATTAGTACAGACCCCCCAGGAGAACCCCCCCTCCATTAGTACAGACCCCCCCAGGACAAAGCCCCCCCTCCATTAGTACAGACCCACCCAGGACAAAACCCACTTCATTAGTACAGACCCCCCAGGACAAACCGCCCACCCTCCATTAGTACAGACCCTCCAGGACAAAACCCCTCCATTAGTACAGACCCCCAGGACAAACCGCCCCCCCCTCTCCATTAGTAAAGACCCCCCAGGACAAACCCCCCCTCCATTAGTACAGACCCCCCAGGACAACCCCCCCTCCATTAGTACAGACCCCCCAGGACAAACCCCACCCTCCATTAGTACAGACCCCCTTAGGACAGACTCCCCTCCATTAGTACAGACCCCCCAGGACATAACCCCCCTCCATTAGTACAGACCCCCCAGGACAAACCCCCTCCATTAGTACAGACCCCCCAGGACAAACCGCCCACCCTCCATTACTACAGACCCCCCAGGACAACCCCCCCTCCATTAGTACGGACCCCCCAGGACAAACCCCCCCTCCATTATTACAAACCCCCCTCCATTAGTACAGACCCCCCAGGACAAAGCCCCCCCTCCATTAGTACAGACCCCCAGGACAAACCCCCTCCATTAGTACAGATCCCCAGGACAAACCCCCCTCCATTAGTACAGACCCCCCAGGACAACCCCCCTCCATTAGCACAGACCCCCAGGGCAAACCCCTCCTCCATTAGTACAGACCCCCCAGGACAAACCCCCCTCCATTAGTACAGAACCCCGCAAGACAAACCCCCCTCCATTAATACAGACCCCCCCTGGACAAAACCCCGCTCCATTAGTACAGACCCCCTTAGGACAGACCCCCCTCCATTAGGACAGACCCCCCCAGGACAAAGCCCCCCTCCATTAGCACAACCCCCCCCCAGGACAAACCCCCTCCATTAGTACAGACCCCCACAGGACAAACCCCCTCCATTAGTACAGACCCCCCCAGGACAACCCCCCCTCCATTAGTACAGACCCCCCCCCCCATTAGTACAGACCCACCCAGGACAAAACCCACTCCATTAGTACAGACCCCCCAGGACCAACCGCCCACCCTCCATTAGTACAGACCCCCCAGGACAAACCCCCCCTCCATTAGTACAGACCCCCCCAGGACAAACCGCCCCCTCTCCATTAGTACAGACCCTCCAGGACAAAACCCCTCCATTAGTACAGACCCCCAGGACAAACCGCCCCCCCTCTCCATTAGTAAAGCCTCCCCCAGGACAAACTCCCCCCTCCATTAGTACAGACCCCCCAGGACAACCCCCCCTCCATTAGTACAGACCCCCAGGACAAACCCCGCCCTCCATTAGTACAGACCCCTTAGGACAGACCCCCTCCATTAGTACAGACCCCCCCAGGACAAACCCCCCCTCCATTATGACAGACCCCCCTTAGGACAGACCCCCTCCATTAGTACAGACCCCCCAGGACAAAGCCCCTCCTCCATTAGTACAAACCCCCTCAGGACAAACCCCCTCCATAGTACAGACCCCCCAGGACAAACCCCCTCCATTAGTACAGCCCCCCCTCCCATTGTACAGACCCCCTAGGACAAAGCCCCCCTCCATTAGTACAGACCCCCAGGACAAACCCCCTCCATTAGTACAGACCCCCCAGGACAAACCGCCCACCCTCCATTAGTACAGACCCCCCAGGACACCCCCCTCCATTAGTACAGACCCCCCAGGACAAAACCCCCCCTCCATTATTACAAACCCCCTCCATTAGTACAGACCCCCCAGGACAAAAACCCCCTCCATTAGTACAGACCCCCAGGACAAACCCCCTCCATTAGTACAGACCCCCAGGACAAACCCCCCTCCATTAGTACAGACCCCCCAGGACAACCTCCCTCCATTAGCACAGACCCCCAGGACAAACCACCCCTCCATTAGTACAGACCCCCCAGGACAAACCCCACCTCCATTAGTACAGACCCCCGCAAGACAAACCCCCCCTCCATTAATACAGACCCCCCCTGGACAAAACCCCCCTCCATTAGTATAGACCCCTCCATTAGGACAGACCCCCCCAGGACAAAGCCCCCTCCATTAGCACAACCCACCCCAGGACAAACCGCCTCCATTAGTACAGACCCCCACAGGACAAACCCCCTCCAATAGTACAGACCCCCTCAGGACAGCCCCCCTCCATTAGTACAGACCCACCCAGGACAAAACCCACTCCATTAGTACAGACCCCCAGACCAACCGCCCACCCTCCATTAGTACAGACCCCCCAGGACAAACCCCCCCTCCATTAGTACAGACCCCCCAGGACAAACCGCCCCCTCTCCATTAGTACAGACCCTCCAGGACAAAACCCCTCCATTAGTACAAACCCCCAGGACAAACCGCCCCCCCTCTCCATTAGTAAAGACCCCCCCCAGGACAAACTCCACCCTCCATTAGTACAGACCCCCCAGGACAACCCCCCATCCATTAGTACAGACCCCCCAGGACAAACCCTGCCCTCCATTAGTACAGACCCCCTTAGGACAGACCCCCCCTCCATTAGTACAGACCCCCCCAGGAAAAAAAACCCCTCCATTAGTACAGACTCCCCAGGACAAACCCCCTCCATTAGTACAGACCCCCCCAGGACAAACCCCCCCTCCATTATGACAGACCCCCCTTAGGACAGACCCCCTCCATTAGTACAGACCCCCCCAGGACAAAGCCCCTCCTCCATTAGTACAAACCCCCCTCAGGACAAACCCCCTCCATTAGTACAGACCCCCCAGGACAAACCCCCTCCATTAGTACAGCCCCCCCTCCATTAGTACAGACCCCCTAGGACAAAGCCCCCTCCATTAGTACAGACCCCCCAGGACAAACCCCCTCCATTAGTACAGACCCCCAGGACAAACCGCCCACCCTCCATTAGTACAGACCCCCCAGGACAACCCCCCCTCCATTAGTACAGACCCCCCTGGACAAACCCCCCCCTCCATTATTACAACCCCCCCTCCATTAGTACAGACCCCCAGAACAAACCCCCCCTCCATTAGTACAGAACCCCGCAAGACAAACCCCCCCTCCATTAGTACAGACCCCCCCTGGAACAAAACCCCCCTCCATTAGTACAGACCCCCAGGACAAAGCCCCCCTCCATTAGTACAGACCCCCGCAAGACAAACCCCCCCTCCATTAATACAGACCCCCTGGGAAAAACCCCCTCCATTAGTATAGACCCCCCTCCATTAGGACAGACCCCCCAGGACAAAGCCCCCCTCCATTAGCACAACCCACCCCAGGACAAACCTCCTCCATTAGTACAGACCCCCACAGGACAAACCCCTCCATTAGTACAGACCCCCCCAGGACAGCCCCCCTCCATTAGTACAGACCCACCCAGGACAAAACCCACTCCATTAGTACAGACCCCCCAGGACCAACCGCCCACCCTCCATTAGTACAGACCCCCCAGGACAAATCCCCCCTCCATTAGTACAGACCCCCAGGACAAACCGCCCCCTCTCCAATTAGTACAGACCCTCCAGGACAAACCGCCCCCCTCTCCATTAGTACAGACCCTCCAGGACAAAACCCCTCCATTAGTACAAACCCCCAGGACAAACCGCCCCCCCTCTCCATTAGTAAAGACCCCCCAGGACAAACTCCCCCCTCCATTAGTACAGACCCCCCAGGACAACCCCCCATCCATTAGTACAGACCCCAGGACAAACCCCGCCCTCCATTAGTACAGACCCCCTTAGGACAGACCCCCCCCCTCCATTAGTACAGACCCCCCCCAGGAAAAAAACCCCCTCCATTAGTACAGACTCCCCAGGACAAACCCCCTCCATTAGTACAGACCCCCCCCAGGACAAACCCCCCCTCCATTATGACAGACCCCCCTTAGGACAGACCCCCTCCATTAGTACAGACTCCCCCAGGACAAAGCCCCTCCTCCATTAGTACAAACCCCCTCAGGACAAACCCCCTCCATTAGTACAGACCCCCAGACAAACCCCCTCCATTAGTACAGCCCCCCCTCCATTAGTACAGACTCCCTAGGACAAAGCCCCCCTCCATATAGTACAGACCCCCCAGGACAAACCCCCTCCATTAGTACAGACCCCCAGGACAAACCGCCCACCCTCCATTAGTACAGACCCCCCAGGACAACCCCCCCTCCATTAGTACAGACCCCCCTGGACAAACCCCCCCTCCATTATTACAACCCCCCTCCATTAATACAGACCCCCCAGGACAAAGCCCCCCCTCCATTAGTACAGACCACCAGGACAAACCCCCTCAATTAGTACAGACCTCCAGGACAAAACCCCTCCATTAGTACAGACCCCCAGGACAACCCCCCTCCATTAGCACAGACCTCCAGGACAAACCCCCCCCTCCATTAGTACAGACCCCCAGGACAAACCCCCCTCCATTAGTACAGACCCCCGCAAGACAAACCCCCCCTCCATTAGTACAGACCCCCCTGGACAAAACCCCCCTCCATTAGTACAGACCCCCCAGGACAAAGCCCCCCTCCATTAGTACAGACCCCAGGACAAACCCCCTCCATTAGTACAGACCCCAGGACAAACCCCCTCCATTAGTACAGGCCCCCAGGAACCCCCCCCCTCCATTAGTACAGACCCCCCCAGGAAACCCCCCCTCCATTAGCACAGACCCCCAGGACAAACCCCCCTCCATTAGTACAGACCACCCTTCATTAGTACAGACCCCCCTAGGACAAAGCCCCCCCTCCATTAGTACAGACCCCTAGGACAAATCCCCCCTCGATTAGTACAGACCCCGCCAGGACAAAGCCCACCCTCCATTAGTACAAACCCCCCAGGACAAACCCCTTCCATTAGTACAAACCCCCAGGACAAACCCCCCCTCCATTATTACAGACCTCCCAGGACAAAACCCCCCTCCATTAGTACAGACCCCCAGGACCAACCCCCTCCATTAGTACACACCCCCCAGGACAAACCCCCCTCCATTAGTACAGACCCCCAGGACAAAGCCCCCCCTCCATTAGTATAGACCCCCAGGACAAACCCCCTCCATTAGTACAGACCCCCAGGACAAACCCCTCTCCATTAGTACAGACCCCCCCAGGACAAATCCCCCTCCATTAGTACAGACCCACCAGGACAAACCCCCTCCATTAGTACAACCCCCCAGGATAAACCCCCCTCCATTAGTACAGACCCCCGCAAGACAAACCCCCCTCCATTAGTACAGACCCCCTGGACAAAAACCCTCTCCATTAGTACAGACCCCTCAGGACAAAGCCCCCCCTCCATTAGTACAGACCCCCAGGACAAACCCCCCTCCATTAGTACAGACCCCAGAACAAACCCCCCCTCCATTAGTACAGACCCCCCGAGGACAACCCCCCCCTCTATTAGTACAGACCCCCAGAACAAAGCCCCCTCCATTAGTACAGACCCCCCAGGACAAACCCCCTCCATTAGTACAGACCCCCAGGACAAAACCCCCCTTAATTAGTACATACCCCCCTCCATTAGTACAGACCCCCCTAGGACAAAGCCCCCCCTCCATTAGTACAGACCCCCCCAGGACAAACCCCCTCCATTAGTACAGACCCCACAGGACAAACCGCCCACTCTCCATTAGTACAGACCCCCCAAGGACAACTCCCCCTCCATTAGTACAGACCCCCCCAGGAAACCCCCCCCTCCATTAGTACAGACCCCCTCAGGACAAACCCCCCTCCATTATGACAGACCCCCTTAGGACAGACCCCCCCTGCATTAGTACAGACCCCCGCAAGACAAACCCCCCCTCCATTAGTACAGACCCCCCTGGACAAAACCCCCTCCATTAGTACAGACCCCTCCCCAGGACAACCCCCCCTCCATTAGTACAGACCCCCCAGGACAAAGCCCCACTCCATTAGTACAGACCCCCAGGACAAACCCCCTCCATTAGTACAGACCCCCAGGACAAACCCCCCTCCATTAGTACAGACCCCCCAGGACAAATCCCCCTCCATTAGTACAGACCCCCCCAGGACAAACCCCCCCTCCATTAGCACAGACCCCCAGGACAAACCCCCCCTCCATTAGTACAGACCCCCCTCCATTAGTACAGACCCCCCTAGGACAAAGCCCCCCCTCCATTAGTACAGACCCCCTAGGACAAATCCCCCCTCCATTAGTACAGACCCCCCAGGACAAACCTCCTCCATTAGTACAGACCCCCAGGACAAACTGCCCACCCTCCATTAGTACAGACCCCCCCAGGACAAAACCCCCTCCATTATGACAGACCCCCTTAGGACAGACCCCCCCTGCATTAGTACAGACCCCCGCAAGACAAACCCCCCCTCCATTAGTACAGACCCCCCTGGACAAAACCCCCTCCATTAGTACAGACCCCTCCCCAGGACAACCCCCCCCCCTCCATTAGTACAGACCCCCCAGGACAAAGCCCCACTCCATTAGTACAGACCCCCAGGACAAACCCCCTCCATTAGTACAGACCCCCAGGACAAACCCCCCTCCATTAGTACAGACCCCCCAGGACAAATCCCCCTCCATTAGTACAGACCCCCCCAGGACAAACCCCCCCTCCATTAGCACAGACCCCCAGGACAAACCCCCCCTCCATTAGTACAGACCCCCCTCCATTAGTACAGACCCCCCTAGGACAAAGCCCCCCCTCCATTAGTACAGACCCCTAGGACAAATCCCCCCTCCATTAGTACAGACCCCCCAGGACAAACCTCCTCCATTAGTACAGACCCCCAGGACAAACTGCCCACCCTCCATTAGTACAGACCCCCCCAGGACAAAACCCCCTCCATTATGACAGACCCCCTTAGGACAGACCCCCCCTCCATTAGTACAGACCCCCCAGGACAAAGCCCCCCCCCCCTCCATTAGTACAAATCCCCCAGGACAAACCCCCTCCATTAGTACAGACCCCCAGGACAAACCCCCCTCCATTAGTACAGACCCCCCAGGACAAAGCCCCCCTCCATTAGTACAGACCCCCAGGACCAACCCCCTCCATTAGTACAGACCCCCAAGGACAAACCCCCCTCCATTAGTACAGACCCCCCAGGAAAACCCCCCCCCCTCCATTAGTACAGACCCCCCAGGACAAACCCCCCTCCATTAGTACAGACCCCCCCAGGACAAACCCCCCTCCATTAGTACAGACCCCCCCAGGACAACCCCCCTCCATTAGTACAGACCCCCAGGACAAAGCCCCCTCTATTAGTACAGACACCCAGGACAAACCCCCTCCATAAGTACAGAGCCCCCAGGACAACCCCCCCTCCATTAGTACAGACCCCCCTCCATTAGTACAGACCCCCCTAGGACAAAGCCCCCCCTTCCATTAGTACAGACCCCCTAGGACAAATCCCCCCTCCATTAGTACAGACCCCCCCAGGACAAACCCCCTCCATTAGTACAGACCCCCCAGGACAAATTGCCCACCCTCCATTAGTACAGACCCCCCCAGGACAACTCCCCCTCCATTAGTACAGACCCCCCCAGGAAACCCCCCCTCCATTAGTACAGACCCCCCAGGACAAACCCTCCTCCATTATGACAGACCCCCTTAGGACAGACCCCCCTCCGTTAGTACAGACCCCCCCAGGACAAAGCCCCCCCTTTATTAGTACAAACCCCCCCAGGACAAACCCCCTCCATTAGTACAGACCCCCCAGGACAAACCCCCCTCCATTAGTACAGACCCCCCCCAGGACAACCCCCCCTCCATTAGTACAGACCCCCCAGGACAAACCGCCCACCCTCCATTAGTACAGACCCCCCCAAGACAAACCCCCCTCCATTAGTACAGACCCCCCCAGGAAAAAGCCCCCCCTCCATTAGTACAGACCCCCCAGGACAAACCCCCCTCCATTAGTACAGACCCCCCAGGACAAACCCCCCCCTCCATTAGTACAGACCCCCCCAGGACAACCCCCCTCTATTAGTACAGACCCCCTAGGACAGTGATGGCGAACCTTGGCACCCCAGATGTTTTGGAACTACATTTCCCATGATGTTCTTGCACTCTACAGTGTAGTTGAGCATCATGGGAAATGTAGTTCCAAAACATCTGGAGTGCCAAGGTTCGCCATCACTGCCCTAGGACAAACTCCCCCCTCCATTAGTACAGACCCCCCAGGACAAACCCCCCCTCCATTAGTACAGACCCCCCCAGGAAAAAGCCCCCCCCATTAGTATAGACCCCCCAGGACAACCCCCCTCCATTAGTACAGACCCCCCAGGACAAACTGCCTCCCTCCTCTCCATTAGTACAGACCCCCCCAGGAACCCCCCTCCATTAGTACAGACCCCCCAGGAAACCCCCCCTCCATTAGTAAGGACCCCCTCAGGACAGACCCCCCTCTATTAGTAGAGACCCCCCTCCATTAGCGTACATAAAAACACTCGGGCGGCAGCTGGAGAGGAGAGGACAGTGTGCAGCCACGCCACCCGGGTGGAGAGAAGATGGAGACAGGCTTGGGTGGGAGGAAAAGACAGAGGAGAACACATCAGGCATGGACCGCCCCCCCCCCAGCGATGTTACTGCGCGGCTGGTATCTCTCCACACAGATCTCCGGCGCTGCTCTCCTTCTCTGACAGGAGGAGGGAGGGGGGACGGGCTGCCGCTGAGCCTCGAAAACTACAGCGGCGGCTGTGACCTGTGGAGGAAGCCGCCTCTCGACACAGAGAGGAGGAGGAGGAGGGAGGGGAGCACTCTGGCGCTTTAGCGCCCCCACCTCTCTGGCGCCCAGGTGCACTGCACCCCGTGCACCCCACCCCATGCACCCTGTCTGGGATCGGCCCTGCTTTCTTGATATTAAATGGATCATTTATTCTTTTAATTTTGAGTTTTTCCAAATCCTGTATGACCATCTGGTTGAACACCTCTATGTGTTCATTATTAGAGACTTGTGGATTAAACAAAGATTTATTTCTTAATTTGCTATGTAGAATTTTTCCAGGTGTGACCACTTTGTCTTGCCTCATGCTCACAGCTTGGTTCATCAAATATTTTTGTATGTTCAGTTTTCTTTTGAACTTTTGTATATCTACATACATTTCAAATTTATTTAAATTACGTTTAGGCGCATATTTTAGTCTTTTGTCCAATGTTAACAATTCTGTCCTGGTAATTCTGTTCCGCTTATATTATAGATCCCTTCCCCAACTATTCTCTTTTTCTTTTGCGTTTTGCGTCCTCCTCTGCATTCCCTCTTGCATTGGGGCTTTTTGCGTTTATTTTTTGTTCGTGTCGCAATGGGGTTCTCTCGCTCCTGCGATAATCTAAAAAAGACCTTGTTTGATCCTGATCCCTATGATCCCTTAAAGCTTCATATCTATTGTATGTACTGATCGGACTCCTCCTGGATTCATGCTGGTATTGATCATCACAATCACCCCTACCATAATACTGGTCATGGCGATTTTCTCTATCATATTGTGAATATTGTTCATTATAATGATACGGATACTCTCTCCTAGTGCTGTTTGTATGATAGTGTCCATGTTGATCATGTTCCCCACTCACTGTGTGGCCATATTGATTGTAAGGTTGATGGTTGGATTTATTATTATTTCTATTGCCTGAATTTTTCCAGTAAGGTTGTCTTGGGGACTTGTTTTTATTTTTATTTCTCCACCAAGGCTTTGGAGTTCTTGGTCCAGTATTTTCTTCCCTGTATGTTCTTCCTCTTTCTGGTCTATATGATTCCGGAGTTCTCTGTCCATAATCAGGGGATCTCCGTCTCTGATCCCTTCTAGGGGAATAAAGTCTTGTATCTCTATCATGGGATGTTGGTCTTACTTCTCTTCTTGGAGATACAATCCTCACCTCCCTATCTGGGGGTGACACAGTTGATCCAACTCTTCCCTGTTGGAGCTGCACTTGCCATTTGAAAGTTTGTTGTGATTGATAGTCATGTGTGTCTCTCAAATATTTTCTCCTTTTTCTCTGCTTAATTTCTATATCTTTTTGTTCAAGTACTTTATTTAACTTTTTTGTGAGTGTAGCAAAAGACGCTGATTCCTTATAGGGTTCCAGCGCTCCTTTACAATCTTCAATTTGCTAGTTTATTAAGGTTATTTTTCTTTGTTTCCTTTTGGTTATAAATTCCATCAATTCTGCTCCCTTATCATTAAAGAATTTATACTATTCTTCTATAGGCTCCTGATCTAGCAATCCATCATTGATGGGAATATCCCATCTGAGTCTTCTGGGGACTATATTTTCTTTTATGTATTGCTCATGGGTGGCTATGTCCCACCATAGGCTAACTTTTTTTTTCCATTAAGTGCCCAAATTTGCGAAAATTGGTATCTAGATCTCCTGTATCAACTACCTGTTTGTTTGAAAAAAACATCTTTAAGGTCAACATTACGGTTATCCATAAATTTGAAGATATCCATATCTGCAGCTTCAGTGATCAAACTAATCAGAATAAAATAGAACTACACTGTGAATGAGGTGAATACTGTGCAAATAATTACTAAGTATGTGATATAGGCAAAAATTACCCAATTCCAACACAATTCCAAAAAGTGTTCTAAAAAATTTTTTTGGGATAAAAGTGAAAAAAATAGTGCAAATTCCCAATAGGGATATAGAACAGACCAAAAAATAGGTATTCTAATGAGAAAAAAGGTGCGCTATAATTAACTTCCTATAACATAAAAATATTGTATATATTGCAGTGAATACAAAATAAAGTGAAGCACATACCTATTTAAACAGATGCCCCAGATATAATAAAATCAACTATCATAATGCCTTCATTAAAACCACAAACAACAAAGACAAAGATTGGATGGTAATCCGGATCCTTTAGAGGCTGTGGATGAATGTTCTATATGCGCTCAGCAGGAGAACACACCGCAGATGCTATTGCTGATAGCTATAGTCAATGGTTCCTTAGAGATGTAAGTCTCCGCTCCTGCACTTCTGACACCCTCCACTGATAGTTATAGTTTCCTCCCATTTACATTCATGCAGCCGTAAGGAAAGAAAGGGGGAATATCATTGCGCAATGAAGCACCTCCACATAATAGATTTAATAGCATATGTGTATTGACTCACATGGCTTGGCAAGTAACAGCGCTTTATTGAATCAATCAGACCTGTTTGCATTCTCCTTCCTCCCACCGATCAGTGTGTCTAGCACACTGGCAGATCGGATGACAGATGACGTCACTGGCTCCTCCCGACGCGTTGCGTCACATGTCACGTGACTTTATCAAGAGTAGCCATGTGACCGCACAGACTCCATCTTTATACTTGGGATAGCGTGCCAGTTGTCACAACAATTCAGCGCTGATAAACTTTATTATATAAATACATCATACACAATTAAAACTACTAATTAAAAACCCGCAAAATTTTACTCCAAGACAACATCTTAATATGCATTTAAAAAATATATACATACGGGCTGGTTATTTTATTATTACTTGTTTACTCCCTCTAGTGGTTATACATATGTCAGTCTTTCACGCCGGCCGCATGTGAGTTTATTCTTACGGCAGTGAATACATGATTTTGATTTTCTACTCCCTCTAATGGTCAGGCACATGTAGGTCATTCAGGCTAGCTGTATGTGGGTTTCCTCTCTTACCAGTAAGTACATAATTCTCACTGACATTTACAGCAATAGTTACTTCTTACTCAATATTCGCCTCTATCTACCTGTACATATACTTTATCAGCAACACCTACTTTTTAAAAATTGTATAAAATCATAAAATAGAAATAAAAATAAAAAAATAAAAATTAAAAACTTTTTTATTATTATATCAGAAACTGGCTAAAGAATTTTTTTTCTTTTTAATTTTTTTTTAAAAACTGTTATGGACTGCAAAAACTCAAAAATCAGAGATAAACACAATTTAGATCAAATTCAATATTTTTAAGCCTCTAGGCGCTAAAGTGTCAATTTCAAATAATCATCTGGATTCACTTTTGCTGAGTTCTCTTATTTTGTTACTCCCTCTCCAATGAGGCTTATATTTGTCTATATGTTGATTTTCTACTCCCTCTAATGGTCGGGCACATGTAGGTCATTCAGGCTAGCTGTATGTGGGTTTCCTCTCTTACCAGTGAATACATAATTCTCACTGACATTTACAGCAATAGTTACTTCTTACTCAATATTCGCCTCTATCTACCTGTACATATACTTTATCAGCAACACCTACTTTTTAAAAATTGTAAAAAAAAAAAAAATAGAAATAAAGATATATATATTTTTTTAAATTTAAAAACTTTTTTATTTTTTAATTGTGTATAGCTATGAGTAAGCATCTTTGTATGTGAAACGCGTTAGCTACTGCTATCTCCTGTCTGTATTCAATGACTTCTGTTGATTTTATCATGGAATAAAGATGATCATTTTTCAGAGTGCAGCAATCTGGGATTTTCTTGTTCACACAGACTGTTCTAAACACGGGAAACATGCGCCCCTTTACAGGCATACTATAGACACCCCCCAGGTACGAAATTTAAAGGGATATTACACTTTTATTGTTTCACTTTAAGCATTATTAAAATCACTGCTCCTGAAAAAACAGCCGTTTTTAAAACTTTTTTTGCATTGATCCATGTCCCCTGGGGCAGGACCCAGGTCCCCAAACACTTTTTATGACAATAACTTGCATATAAGCCTTTAAAATTAGCACTTCTGATTTCTCCCATAGACTTTTAAAGGGTGTTCCGCGGCTTTCAAATTTGCCGCGAACAACCCAAATTGTTCACTGTTCTGCGAACTGGCAAACAGCCGATGTTCGAGTCGAACATGAGTTTGAATCGAACTCGAAGCTCATCCCTAATGGCCAGTCCTTCACACTTATGGCAAAGCATGCCCAGCCCTTCAATATCTCCAACAGTGTATAGTACGAACCGCCCCTGCGGCTTCAAACGAATGCCGCTATCCGTCAGCAGGGTTCCGGTTAGCATAGCACCCGCAGCGGTACATGTAGGAAACATCTTGGACCCCATAGTCTACGGTATCAATGGAAAAGAAGACATGGCTGCACTCTGATCCTCTCAGTACAATCACGAGGCCTCTCTTCTCCTTTGGCGCCAGACACACACACACTTGTCTTACGCAGCAGCAAGCAGGTGTAGCTCCTCCCACTTGCTCCTCTGATCACGTAGCTCCCGGGCTTTTACTTCTCACCCGCAGCCTACGCAGTCAGAAATGTAATCCTGCAGTTTAACCCCTTCTTTTCTTGGAGAAAGTGACAGAAACCTCTTTTTAGCATAGACTCCCAGTGAAATACTTCTCAGAGTTGCTTAGGGCGATGGCAAACAATCCCGGACGAGCCCCCACATGTAGCACTTACCCCCGAAGGAGCTGCTGATTTATATCGGGCTGTTACAGTCACCTCTTTACCTGTAGTTTCACCAATAAAAGAACTTAGAGTCCATGTTGAGCTTTGTATCTGACAATGTAGGCACCAGTCACTTTAGTACTTTAATAGGAGATAACTTGAAGAAGTAGCAGGAAAGAGGTAGAAGAAGAGTTGCAGGAAAGTTCAAATACCTTTTCTTTAGGTCACTGAGGAATTGAAATCTTGTGGACGAATGTACCTTCAGTCCAAGATTAAATCTTTGCCCACCCGGATAGGTCTCTCCCACTGACCTAGCAGCCGGAGCATAGCACAAACAAAAAGTCTCTGCCACAGACTTGAGAAGAACAATTTAACTGTACAATCCTCTGCCACAGGACATAGTAGTTTTAGATGAACAGCAACACAGTACCAGAACCTTTAAGCTGACCCAGCAGTACTTGTACAGTAGATTAGATTAAGATGCATCCTCCAATTGAGTCACCAGGCCCCTCTCGAGATACCAGCCTTCCACACGGTCCTCTCCAAAGACCTGGATCTTCTCAATTGTGTGGCTTCTTCCCGCAGGACAGACAGCACAGGACCATCTCCGTAGCAGTAGGCCCCAGACAGGCTTCTGGGCCAACTTGCACGGCTGCAGCAACACAGCCCTCCGGCCTGGAGGGCCACGAAGTAGGACTCCCCGTCACATACCTTTTAGGCCAGGAGGGCCAGCAGGACAAAGATCAAGAAAAATGGCGTCTGCGCCTTAAGTACCCTCTCCAAGAATGCACGGCAGCGGACCACCTCTGCCGAGTTGCCTCCGAGAAAGAAGAGCACTCAATATACCTCAGCTTGTTGCTTTTCCAACACTGACCTATGGTGACAACGACACAGCCAATGCTGGAACAGAGACCAATTTAGCCACAGATTAAATTTGAACTATGTACAGAACAGATGACCCACTTAATTTACATATGAGCGGTAGATTAGAAATCTACCAGCGCTACACATAGATTTATTATCATTTGTATTTTTAGTTTGTATATCACTTGTACATGTGATTTTCTCATGCGTTTATGTTACACACATATAAGTCTGCTTGTCAGTGTCTATGCACATATTACTCTGTGTTTATTTGCATACCACTATTTTCACCATTTTTGACTCACTAGTTGAACGTCCACTCCCATAGGTGATCCTGGGGGGCCGAGGTTCCAAAAGCACTGCATTTTATACTTCCTTTTTAATACCAAGCATATAAGCCATTATAATTAGCACTTTCAAATTTGCCGCGAACACCCCAAATTGTTCGCTATTCGGCGAACACCCGATGTTCGAGTCTTACTTACGTTCGACTCGAACATCGGGCTTATCCTTACTCTCCAGTTCCAGCACATCCCTACGGAGGACTGGCGTGCAGAACTGGAAGGAAAACTCCAGATGAGGCCAAACCAGAGTTTTATAAAGTGTGAGAATAATAGTTTTGTTCCTGGAGTATGTCCCTTTTTTATGCATGCTAATATTCTGCCTGCTTTGGTAGCTGCAGCTTGACACTGCATGCTGTTACTCAATCTGTTATCTATTAGCACCCCTAGATCCTTCTCCATCCTTGAGTCTCCCATCAGTTCTCCACCCTAGTGAATATTTAGCATTTTTGTTTTTCGCCCCCAAGTGCATTACTTTACATTTCTCCACATTAAACCTCATTTGCCATTTGTCTGCCCACTCCTTTATTTTGTTCAAGTCCTTCTGCAAAATTTCTATATCCTGATGTGAGTTTATTACTCTGCTTATCTTTGTGTCATCTGCAAAAACTGAGACTGAACTAGTTATTCCATACTCTATTTCATTCATAAATATATTGAATAGAGTTGGTCCCAAGAAAGAACCTTGGGGTACCCCACTCACCACTCCATTCCAGTCCGAGTACTTGTTATTTATCACTACCCTTTGGACCTGTCCCTGTAAACAGCTTTTACCCAAGCACAAACCCTATGGTCCAAACCTGCAGACCTCAGCTTGTAAATTAAGCGTTTATGGGGGGAATGCATCAAATGCTTTTGCAAAGTCTAGATACACCACATCCACAGGCCTCCCCCTGTCTAGATGGCAGCTCACTTCCTCGTAGGATGTTAGCAGATTGGTCTGGCAGGAACGTCCTCTCATAAACCCATAAACTTTGGATATAGTCCCTAATCATCCCCTCCAATAATTTACCCACTATTGATGTTAGGCTGACCGGCCTGTAAATCCCAGGAATTTGTCTCTGCCCTTTTTTGAAAATTGGTACCGTGTTGGCTTTTCTCCAATCAGCTGGTAATTGGTATTATTATCATTATGCTGTCCACAAAAACCAGGAATAATGGTCTGGCTATCACTTGACTGAGTTCTCTGAGGACTTTCAGGTGTAAGCCATCTGGTCCTGCTGATTTATTCGTGTTAAGTTTATAAAGTCTTTCCATGACTCCAGCCTCTTATGTCCTACCAATGACATTTGACAGCCTAAGGAGAGCATTGTGGAATACTGGAGTACCCATAAAGAATCAGTTCAATGTGAACATTGAAACAAATGTGAACATTGTTCCATTAAAACCAATGCTGACCATTACTGGTTAGATGTGCCACTACCAATTTTAACACTTTTTGGATCTGCACTTCATGGAAACTTGGCCCACCCTCCTGTTGTCTTATGGTCTGTGTGGGTTACCTTGCCACACTCCCCGGGATAGACATCCCCTTGCACCCTCTGCTCTAAGGCTGCTGGGCCTATTTTTCTGAGCTGACCTCCAATTTTCTTGCGTATACTTCTGAGGAATTGTCAGGGATCCATGAAATACATAGAGTTATAAGATGTCAAGAATCTTTTGTTCACCATATGCTATGCAATCATGTATTTTCATCTATGTAATAATATCATCTATGCAAATATTGGGAACATTTCTGAATTCAAACTGTTTATATCTAAATTTATTATGGATCAGCTCATTATCTTTTTTAAGGTTGGAATTTTATTATGTTTAATAACTGTAAATATGACATTTGTAACTACGCAATAAATTTGCAATCATGTTTATCATTGTGATTGGCCTCATGTAAAGTTCCATGACCACTGTATCTTTTATTGTATTGCATTTAGGGATGGAGGCATCTCGCTCATGGTGCATCAGATCATTGCTATGTAATCATTATGTCCTACCAATTTCCTGAACTTTGTCAGTATAGAACTTCGGCTCGACATTGCTACTTAGCATTGTACTAATGCCTTATTTTATTACCTACTGAAACTGACATAGGAGATGTGTTTTGTACTTGTACACTTGAGTGCTGGATTAGGTTGTTGGCTTATTTGTAAAGCTTTCATTAATCCTTTAACTCCTTGAGTATGTTTCTTGATGTAACTTCTGCTATACCATATTTTATGGAATGTATGCTTTTTGTATTTTGTTTGATGAAAATCCAATAAAAAGACAATTACGAAAACAAAAAAAAAAGTTTGAATTTCAGCCTAATTTTGAACGTTAAATGTGGATCAACATTGTATTTGGTTCAGACCCAAAATTCATCCCTAATAAGCATTCTACCCAAATCACTCATGACATTATTGTACATGTAAAGATCACTTTTCTATGATTAGCAGCTAAGTTTTTGTTGTACTGACAAGAGCCACCTAAAAACAAATCACAGTACCTTATTAGGTACAAGCACATTGCATTTCTGAGATCTCCTAGATTTGAAAGTATATCTCTAGGAAATCTTTTAATTTTTTTTATTGTTTTGGATAGAGTGGTGAAGGGTTCAGCCCTCTGTTGAGGTTTTTATCACCATCTGTTTCACCATTGGGTAGATTTACTGTCAGTGCTGGTGTCCATTGTCATCAAAGCAAAACGTTTAAAAAAAAAACAACAAATTTTAGAGTTGTCACCAGAACTAGAGGTAAAGGGATCTCGTCCATAGGTGACATCTGCTTCTGGGACACTTTTCTAAATGTAGTTTCCTCAGTCATGTAAGTGAGTCTGATTCTCATAAGTTTTATACAGTAGGTGCAGGGGGATAAGAGGAGCAGACTAATGCCCCGTACACATGATATGAAAATCGGCAGTAAGATTTTGTACGACAAATGATCTGCCAATTTTCGGATCATTAGTATGGTGCTTTCGACAGCTGATTCCAATTTTTCGTACAAAAGCTGATTGTGCAGACTATAAAGTTTTTGTCAGATGTGAACACAATGTCTGATTTTCATTTAATTAGTACGGTTTCTATACGGAAAAAAAATCATAAGAGCAAGACTACGCATGCTCAGAAACGTAAGAATGATGAAATATGAAAGGCATAGACATGGCATAGGCAGACTGACTGTGAGAAGAGTAGGTGGAGCCTTGACGTGTCCCCTAACGATGTAACGCTACTGCGCTGTAGTCTTCTCAATAACAGCATAATGCAAAAGGGGACAACGGAAACATTTGGAAAATGAGGAAGATGTGTTGTCTCCACAATAAAGGAAGGTGACAGGCTGGAGGGGGCGCAGGTACATTTTTCTATATACAGTACTTGCATTTACATGACAAACAAAGACAGACATATTTTACATCCTGCTTAGTTTTATAAAATATTGTTTCTTAATTTTTTACCACAGTTCTACTTCAAGGGCTTTCGATTTTTTTAAGTTCAGTTAGAATTTGGATAGGGATCTATAAAAAACGGAGTTCTTTTAAAAGCTTTGGTGGAGTAATACAGTATGTGGGTTAGTCATATAAAAGAGGGGATTGTTGGCATAAGTTGCAACCTTGTGGTGACCACTTGTCTGTAAACCTGTAATGCTAGAGCTGCATCTTATGAGTTGTAGAAATGGTTTTATTGTGGGTATGAAAATCAATGGAATGAGAGGGCACTCCTGTCTAGTGCCATTGCATAAAGCTAGTGGGTGAGAATCAAAACCATTAATTCATATAATTAATATTTTTTAGGCAGTTACAGAATCAGTTTTTTCCCTTTTGAAACAATGGTTTTAACTAAATGAAGAAAAGATGAGCAGGGATGTAACCACCCCTGCCAGTGTTAAATGATTTGTCTTTAACCCTCTAATTTTCACTTTTCTGCACAGCTTCATCTCTTAGAGCTAGTTGAAAAATAACACCAGGATCGACAGAGTCAGAAAAACAAAAAATGCTTTGTAAATGTTAGTGAGAGACTGCATCATATATTTCACTTTTTATTTTGCCTTAATGTTTTCTAAAGTATCCAACATGCAGTGCTGCTGCAGTAGTAGGCAGTGCAGAGCTAGATCAGCTTTGCATCTTCACTTGCAATGCAAAATGCCAAATAATTGTCATAGGTGCAGGTCAAATGCTCTTAAATAGACATCATGGAGCAACACATTTCGCCATAGCTTCATTAGGATCCCATGACAACGGATGCAACTAAATAAAAAGTAATAATAACTCAGATATCATAACATCAATACACAAAGGAAAGAAAAAAAACAGATACCAAAATCATATTTATATTAAAAAATGAACAACTAATACATAAGTGGATATCCGGGAGAACAGGGAAGAGAGAAAAAAAAAGTAATAAGAATTTATATATATATATATATATATATATATATATATATATATATATATATATATATATATATATATATATATATATATATATATATATATATATATATATATATATATATATATATATATATATTATCCCCACTCAAATAGCTGTGTCTGGCCACCAAACCAACCCATAATTGAACCACCCCCCCACCGATTCGCTCCACCATGTAGGTAAATAGACCGTGGGGGAGATGAGAACAAACTAAGGGACACAAAGGGCAGCACTCTTACCTCTAAATGTGCAAGACAATAATTGTCCCCACACGTGCAGTGGCAATCAATCCAACCAAGATTCTAAAGAGGCCATGTAGTAATCAAAAACAATATGAGGCGATTAGCACCACTTTAACCAGTTGCCGACCGCCGCACAACGATGTACGTCCTCAGAGCGGCACGGGCAGGCAAAAGGGCTTACCTGTACGTCCTTGCCTGCCCGCGGGTGGGGGGTCCGATCGGACCCCCCCCCCGGTGCCTGCGGCGGTCGGCAAATCCTCCCCGGCGATCGGTGGTGAGGGGGAGGCCATCCATTTGTGGCCCCCCCCCTCGCGATCGCTCCCAGCCAATGGGATCATTTCCCTGCCTCTGTATTGTACACAGAGGCAGAGGAAATGATGTCATCTCTCCTCGGCTCGGTATTTTCCGTTCAGGCGCCGAGGAGAGAAGACTGTAATGTGAGTGCACAACACACACACACACACAGTAGAACATGCCAGGCACACAAAACACCCCGATCCCCCCCGATCATCCCCAATCACCCCCCCTGTCACACACTGACACCAAGCAGGTTTTTTTTTCTGATTACTGTATTGGTGTCAGTTTGTGACAGTTACAGTGTTAGGACAGTTAGGTTTAGCCCCCTTTAGGTCTAGGATACCCCCCTAACCCCCCTAATAAAGTTTTAACCCCTTGATCACCCCCCGTCACCAGTGTCACTAAGCGATCATTTTTCTGATCACTGTATTAGTGTCGCTGGTGACGCTAGTTAGGGAGGTAAATATTTAGGTTCACCGTCAGCGTTTTATAGCGACAGGGACCCCCATATACTACCTAATAAATGTTTTAACCCCTTGATTGCCCCCTAGTTAACCCTTTCACCACTGATCACCGTATAACCGTTGCGGGTGACGCTGGTTAGTTAGTTTATTTTTTATAGTGTCAGGGCACCCGCCGTTTATTACCGAATTAAGGTTTAGCCCCCTGATCGCCCGGCGGTGATATGCGTCGCCCCAGGCAGCATCAGATTAGCGCCAGTACTGCTAACACCCACGCATGCAGCATATGCCTCCCTTAGTGGTATAGTATCTGAACGGATCAATATCTGATCCGATCAGATCTATACTAGCGTCCCCAGCAGTTTAGGGTTCCCAAAAACGCAGTGTTAGTGGGATCAGCCCAGATACCTGCTAGCACCTGCATTTTGCCCCTCCGCCCGGCCCAGCCCAGCCCAGCCCACCCAAGTGCAGTATCGATCGATCACTGTCACTTACAAAACACTAAACGCATAACTGCAGCGTTCGCAGAGTCAGGCCTGATCCCTGCGATCGCTAACAGTTTTTTTGGTAGCGTTTTGGTGAACTGGCAAGCACCAGCCCCAGGCAGCGTCAGGTTAGCGCCAGTAGTGCTAACACCCACGCACGCACCGTACACCTCCCTTAGTGGTATAGTATCTGAACGGATCAATATCTGATCCGATCAGATCTATACTAGCGTCCCCAGCAGTTTAGGGTTCCCAAAAACGCAGTGTTAGTGGGATCAGCCCAGATACCTGCTAGCACCTGCGTTTTGCCCCTCCGCCCGGCCCAGCCCAGCCCACCCAAGTGCAGTATCGATCGACCACTGTCACTTACAAAACACTAAACACAAAACTGCAGCGTTCGTAGAGTCAGGCCTGATCCCTGCGATCGCTAACAGTTTTTTTGGTAGCTTTTTATTGAACTGGCAAGCACCAGCGGCCTAGTACACCCCGGTCGTAGTCAAACCCGCGCTGCAGTAACACTTGGTGACGTGGCGAGTCCCATAAGTGCAGTTCAAGCTGGTGAGGTGGCAAGCACAAGTAGTGTCCCGCTGCCACCAAGAAGAAGACAAACAGGCCCGTCGTGCCCATAATGCCCTTCCTGCTGCATTCGCCAATCCTAATTGGGAACCCACCACTTCTGCAGCGCCCGTACTTCCCCCATTCACATCCCCAACCAAATGCAGTCGGCTGCATGAGAGGCATTTTCTTTATGTCCTCCCGAGTACCCCTACCCAACGAACCCCCCCAAAAAAGATGTCGTGTCTGCAGCAAGCGCGGATATAGGCGTGACACCCACTATTATTGTCCCTCCTGTCCTGACAATCCTGGTCTTTGCATTGGTGAATGTTTTGAACGCTACCACTCACTAGTTGAGTATTAGCGTAGGGTACAGCACTGCACAGACTAGGCACACTTTCACAGGGTCTCCCAAGATGCCATCGCATTTTGAGAGACCCGAACCTGGAACCGGTTACAGTTATAAAAGTTACAGTTACAAAAAAAGTGTAAAAAAAACAAACAAAAAAAAACCACAAACAAAAATATAAAATAAAAAATAATAGTTGTCGTTTTATTGTTCTCTCTCTCTCTCTCTCTATTCTCTCTATTGTTCTGCTCTTTTTTACTGTATTCTATTCTTCAATGTTTTATTGTTATTATGTTTTATCATGTTTGCTTTTCAGGTATGCAATTTTTTATACTTTACCGTTTAATGTGTTTTATTGGTAACCATTTTATTGTCTTCAGGTACGCCATTCACGACTTTGAGTGGTTATACCAGAATGATGCCTGCAGGTTTAGGTATCATCTTGGTATCATTCTTTTCAGCCAGCGGTCGGCTTTTATGTAAAAGCAATCCTAGCAGCTAATTAGCCTCTAGACTGCTTTTACAAGCAGTGGGAGAGAATGCCCCCCCCCCACCGTCTTCCGTGTTTTTCTCTGGCTCTCCTGTCTCAACAGGGAACCTGAGAATGCAGCCGGTGATTCAGCTAGCTGACCATAGAGCTGATCAGAGACCAGAGTGGCTCCAAACATCTCTATGGCCTAAGAAACCGGAAGCTACGAGCATTTTATGACTTAGATTTCGCCGGATGTAAATAGCGCCATTGGGAAATTGGGGAAGCATTTTATCACACCGATCTTGGTGTGGTCAGATGCTTTGAGGGCAGAGGAGAAATCTAGGGTCTAATAGACCCCAATTTTTTCAAAAAAGAGTACCTGTCACTACCTATTGCTATCATAGGGGATATTTACATTCCCTGAGATAACAATAAAAATGATTTAAAAAAAAAAATGAAAGGAACAGTTTAAAAATAAGATAAAAAAGCAAAAAAATAATAAAGAAAAAAAAAAGAAAAAAAAAAAGCACCCCTGTCTCCCTGCTCTCGCGCTAAGGCAAACGCAAGCGTCGGTCTGGCGTCAAATGTAAACAGCAATTGCACCATGCATGTGAGGTATCACCGCGAAGGTCAGATCGAGTGCAGTAATTTTAGCAGTAGACCTCCTCTGTAAATCTAAAGTGGTAACCTGTAAAGGCTTTTAAAGGCTTTTAAAAATGTATTTATTTTGTTGCCACTGCATGTTTGTGCCCAATTTTAAAGCATGTCATGTTTGGTATCCATGTACTCGGCCTAAGATCATCTTTTTTACTTCAACAAACATTTGGGCAATATAGTGTGTTTTAGTGCATTAAAATTTAAAAAAGTGTGTTTTTTCCCCAAAAAATGCGTTTGAAAAATCGCTGCGCAAATACTGTGTGAAAAAAAAAAATGAAACACCCACCATTTTATTCTGTAGGGCATTTGCTTTAAAAAAATATATAATGTTTGGGGGTTCAAAGTAATTTTCTTGCAAAAAAAATAATTTTTTCATGTAATCAAAAAGTGTCAGAAAGGGCTTTGTCTTCAAGTGGTTAGAAGAGTGGGTGATGTGTGACATAAGCTTCTAAATGTTGTGCATAAAATGCCAGGACAGTTCAAAACCCCCCCCAAATGACCCCATTTTGGAAAGTAGACACCCCAAGCTATTTGCTGAGAGGTATGTCGAGTCCATGGAATATTTTATATTGTGACACAAGTTGCGGGAAAGAGACAAATTTTTTTTTTTTTTGCACAAAGTTGTCGCTAAATGATATATTGCTCAAACATGCCATGGGAATATGTGAAATTACACCCCAAAATACATTCTGTTGCTTCTCCTGAGTATGGGGATACGTCATGTGTGGGACTTTTTGGGAGCCTAGCCGCGCACGCGACCCCGAAAACCGAGCACCGCCTTCAGGCTTTCTAAGGGCGTAAATTTTTGATTTCACTCTTCACTGCCTATCACAGTTTCGGAGGCCATGGAATGCCCAGGTGGCACAAAGCCCCCCCAAATGACCCCATTTTGGAAAGTAGACACCCCAAGCTATTTGCTGAGAGGTATAGTGAGTATTTTGCAGACCTCACTTTTTGTCACAAAGTTTTGAAAATTAAAAAAAGAAAAAAAACATTTTTTTTCTTGTCTTTCTTCATTTTCAAAAACAAATGAGAGCTGCAAAATACTCACCATGCCTCTCAGCAAATAGCTTGGGGTGTCTACTTTCCAAAATGGGGTCATTTGGGGGGGTTTGTGCCACCTGGGCATTCCATGGCCTCTGAAACTGTGATAGGCGGTGAAGAGTGAAATCAAAAATTTATACCCTTAGAAATCCTGAAGGCGGTGATTGGTTTTCGGGGCCCCGTACGCGGCTAGGCTCCTAAAAAGTCCCACACATGTGGTATCCCCGTACTCAGGAGAAGCAGCTAAATGTATTTTGGGGTGCAATTCCACATATGCCTATGGCCTGTGTGAGCAATATATCATTTAGTGACAACTTTGTGCAAAAAAAAAAATTGTCACTTTCCCGCCACTTGTGTCAAAATATAAAATATTCCATGGACTCAACATGCCTCTCAGCAAATAGCTTGGGGTGTCTACTTTCCAAAATGGGGTCATTTGGGGGGGTTTTGTGCCATCTGGGCATTTTATGGCCTTCAAAACTGTGATAGGTAGTGAGGAGTAAAATCAAAAAATGTACGCCCTTAGAAATCCTGAAGGCAGTGATTGGTTTTCAGGCCCCGTACGCGGCTAGGCTCCCAAAAAGTCCCACACATGTGGTATCCCCATACTCAGGAGAAGCAGCTAAATGTATTTTGGGGTGCAATTCCACATATGCCCATGGCCTGTGTGAGCAATATATCATTTAGTGACAACTTTTTGTAATTTTTTTTTTGTCATTATTCAATCACTTGGGACAAAAAAAATGAATATTCAATGGGCTCAACATGCCACTCAGCAATTTCCTTGGGGTGTCTACTTTCCAAAATGGGGTCATTTGTGGGGGTTTTGTACTGCCCTGTCATTTTAGCACCTCAAGAAACGGCTGTGTAAATTCCAGAAAATGTACCCTAGTTTGTAGGCGCTATAACTTTTGCGCAAACCAATAAATATATACTTATTGACATTTTTTTTACCAAAGACATGTGGCCGAATACATTTTGGCCTAAATGTATGACTAAAATTGAGTTTATTGGATTTTTTTAGAACAAAAATTAGAAAATATCATTTTTTTTCAAAATTTTCGGTCTTTTTCCGTGTATAGCGCAAAAAATAAAAACGGCAGAGGTGATCAAATACCATCAAAAGAAAGCTCTATTTGTGGGAAGAAAAGGAAGCAAATTTCGTTTGGGTACAGCATTGCATGACCGCGCAATTAGCAGTTAAAGCGAGGCAGTGCCAAATTTTAAAAAGTGCTCTGGTCAGGAAGGGGGTAAATCATTCCGGGGCTGAAGTGATTAATAACAAAAGAAATGAAAAACAAAATGTATTTTAACTGTTTTAATAATTTTACCTACATGGTGGAGTGAATCGGGGGATGGATTAGATTATGGGTTGGTTTGGTGAGCAGACACAGCTATTTGAGCGGGGATAATATAAAAATGTTTCTCTCTCTGTCTTCCTTGTTCTCCTGGATGTCCTCTTATACAGTATATTAGTTGTTATTCATTGTTGAAGTAAATATGATTTTGCTAATTGTTTTTTTTTTCTTTTGTGTATTGATGTTATAATATATGATTTATTAATATTTATTATTTAGCTACATCTGTTGTCATGCTATCCTGATGAAGCTATGGTGAAACGCGTTGATAAACAACATCCATTTAAGATCCTTTGACCTGCACTTTGTGATATTATGACTGATGTACTTCTATCCTTTTTAAGGTTTTTTTTTAATTTGTAATGAAGCTGATTGCTATTAGTTTTTCAGTATTGTGGCTTTCTTCATAAGGCACCTCTCTAACCCCCTTTTTTCTTAGATCTCTCTATGGTTGGGATATGTGAGAGACAGATAAATTGCACTAGATCAGCTTTTCCCTATTTAAAGTGGTTGTAAACCCTTAAATATACACAGTGAAGCGACTGGCCTCGGGTGATAAACAGAGATGAAACAAATCCTCCTACATAAGTTGTACATGTTTATATACAGTCTTCACTTCTCTACATCCATTCAAAGTCCAGAATTTGAGGAGAGCTCTGAGAGCCACATGTGTACAAGTGTGTGGACAAGCTGCAGAGTGTGTGTGCTCAAAGGAGCACCCAGTTCTAGGCTGGAGCCAGATTACCTGTTTAAGGGTCATAATTGTGATTGAAGATTGCTGGTTGGTTGTCAGCGACTTACTTTGTCACCTGTGCAGCATATCCTCTTATTTTCAACCTGTAACTGATCGGTTTGCTTCCCTATCATGGATTGTTTCTATTTACCTGTTGCTGACCTGCTTTGCTTGCCAAACATGGATTGTTTCTGTCTACATGTTGCTGAGTGACCCACATTGTCTCCTGACCGTAGCATGATCCTACCTAAATGTTGCGGACCAAGCTTGTCTCCTGACCATGGTTTGTTACCATCTAATTGTTGATGACCCAGTTTGTCTCCTGACTACAGCTTGTTCCTGCCTATCTGTTGCTGATCCAGCTTACTTTATGACTACAGATGTCTCCTGCCTGCTACGTAAACATTGCCCTGCCTTTAATCCTGTTGCCTTTTTCAAGTCTGACCTGGAAAGCTAATGTCAGCATTCTTGACAAGCTCTGCAAAACTATCTGATCTTGGCTGGTCTACAGCACTTCAGAAACATTCCTTGTCCAAGACTTCATCTCTCTCCAGTGTTATCAGTATGGGGCTGTCTGCACTCATGCTACTCTGCACTCTCATATTGTATGTCACCACTTCAGGGGTATTTAAACTAGAGGTGCAAGGGAGGCCCCTTATTACTTTGGTTTGCAACCAGATACTGTATGTGTTACAAATGCAAGTACATCTTCCAAGGACCAGTAAGCTGCAATATATTATATTTTTGTTCCTGGATTTACATATATTTTAAAAGTAATGGCAAGTCATGCACGAAAATTCACTGTGCTACAGAGCAATCTTATTGATCAATGTGTGCAAGGACAGCAAACCCAATTCAGGATTGGTTCAGCTCCGATGTAAATGGGTGGACTATGGCTGTCCTTGGTATCTGGGGCTTCCAGCATTAAACCCATCTGGGACCTGCTGTAGCTACTGTGTTTAAGGACCATTTAAAATAGTACAAACAACTACTTAACCAGTGCCATTTAAAAATCAGCCACTCATGTGGTTATGTTAGGTTTTAGTCTATTAAGGTTTTATTACTTATCAACTTAATACTGATCTTTATGGCTTTCAGAGATGCCTGCTCTACCTCCTAGCATGGCTAGGACAGAACTCAATAGATGTTATGGTTATGTGTTGCCTGGCCATAGCTACACTCTTGATAGCTTCCTATGGACAATTCACCATGAAATATGGGATATGTGGGGTCAATTAAAGTGGGCTTTGCACTAGAAATGCAAATTCCACTTATTACTGAACTCCTCATGCCAAAAAGCTTAAGTTAAAAAAAAAAGGGAAAAGTTTGGAAAAAGTCAATATATTTACCTTAACCCCCACCATCCTTCAAGCAAGATCCCTGGGAGTGCTGAGTCCCCCAAATGTGCCAGCACAGTGAAAAAGCAGCTTCTCATGGGTTTTAGGGTACTCAGCTTTCATCAGGGCCTCGCTAGAAGAATAGTGATGTCATTTCCTGCAATTCAGAAATAAGAAATTAAGTTCACTTACTAAATTAACTTTTTTTTACTGCAGTGTTTTGGTATAGGTTGGTGGTGGCCTGAATAAATAGGTGACTCATACTAAACAAGTTGCTTTATAGTGTAAGGTTCCTTTTAATATAAAAAGACAAATAGCAGTGTTGCACAAAAACCCTTTACAGCCAGACAGAAATCAAAGCTGCCCACTCTAGCTTCTCAAAATAAATACTGCCTGGCTGTCATGTGTTACAGGCATCACACCACTGCTCTTTGCATCCTCAAATCAAATAATCGCATCTGTTCTACAAAGCCATGATAGGAAAGATGTTCTTGTGTGACACTACTCTCATTCACAGGATGCTCAGAGTGGTATAATAACTAGAGGAGGCAGGCAGTTTTGTTATGTACAGCCACATAATGAAGAGTCTGTATAAATAGATTGACAGTGTCAAGAGCAGCCAATAGATCAAGTGGTATAGCTATAGAGAAATGACCTTTAGATTCAGCAGTGTGAAGAATATTTGCTACATTGCAGAGGATTTTCTTTAGTGAGAAGAACTAATTTTAGCTTGTGATGGCTCAGAATGGTATAATTCATTTCATTTAAAAATAGCTTATAAGAGCAGCTTACTACAATTAGATTACTTTTTCATTTTTATTCAATATATATGTTTGCAATTTAGTACAAGAAAGTTCTTTATGAATGACTTGTATAACTGAGTTAGAAAAAAGTGCATGGCTTCACTTGGGCATCTCTTTTAAAGGTGCAAATAAATGTCTAAATAATGGAGTTATGTGATTTTATTTCCACTGCAGATTAGAAATATGAATATTTTTTCATTTCAAGTGTTAGCAAATATATATTTTAAAAAAAATGAGCAGCCTAACTAATAAAACTGTCATTCAGCTGTGTCGTTTATCATTACGTTATCATGTACAGCTTTTTTACTAACTGAAAAAGTTAACTTTTCAGGAAAATGCAATATTAGCTTCTACTGCCACCAGCCTCCCTCCACCTTCAAAAAATTATCTATTATTAGTAGGTGTAAAATGTACTTGTGTAGAAAAAAAATTAGTGCATATACGTACCTCACTCCCTTCTCTTGATCATAGTGCCCAGGTCATTAAGTCGTTACACTCCCTCCAACTTAATCCTGGAGGCAAATTCCATTTTTTTCAAGATCCATTTTGAAATGGACTAGAGTGCCTTCTCTTCAGATTTCACCTGCTCTGATTTACCCAGGTATCCTACCAGAAGGACGGTGAAGTCACACCCACCCAGAAGGCAAGGGCTTGTAAGAATAATTACACCTATTACACCTACTATCTGTTCAAGTGAACTTTATATTTTATGCAGGGTCCAGTTTGCTTCCGCTGCTGTCAATCAAAGTCAGTGAACCAATAAGGAGAGAGGAAGCGGGGCAAGCCGCTGCTCCATGTCCAAAAGGATACACAGAGCAGCTGCTCGGCTCAGGTGCTCAGGATCTGGGCTGTTCTGTGCAAAACCACTGCATAGAGCAGGTATGAATGACATGCTTGTTATTTTAAAACAAAAAAACACAAGACTTTAATAGCACTTTAACAACACCTGCTTTGGATGGTGGAGCGAATTAAAGGTTGAACGAGGTTCATTAAGAAGAGGTGTGTGGACAGCACCTTGAAAAAGTATTCATACAGTTGAAATGTTCCACATTTTGTCACGTTACAACCAAAAATGTAAATGTATTTTATTGGGATTTTAGGTGATAGACCAACACAAAGTGACACATAATTGTGAAGTGGAAGGAAAATGATAAATGGTTTTCAAAATTTTTTACAAATAAATATCTGAAAAGTGTGGCGTGCATTTGTATTCAGCCCCCTTTACTCTGATACCCCTAACTAAATTCTAGTGGAACCAATTGCCTTCAGAAGTCACCTGATTAGTAAATAGAGTCCACCAGTGTGTAATAAATACAGCTATTCTGTGAAGCCCTCAGAGGTTTGTTAGAGAACCTTAGTGAACAAACTGCATCATAAAGGTTGAGGAACACACCAGACAGGTCAGGGATAAAGTTGTGGAGAAGGGTTAGGTTATAAGAAAAATATCCCATGCTTTGAACATCTCACGGAGCACTGTTCAATCCATCATCTGAAAATGGAAAGAGTATGGCACAACTGCAAACCTATAAAAATGGAAATTTAGTCAGGGCAAAAAAATCCTAACCGTAAAATACAAGCAGCTGAACACTGAAGGCAAACATATAAAACCCTAAAATACACAAAATAGATAAGCAGTGCAGCGCTATGAATAAAACCAGAAGACTCAGATGTTACTCATAGCATAAATGATAAAAGTCCCCTTTAAATTGTAGAAAACAGCAAGTTGATGGAAAAGAGGTCTCCTCTGCAGTGGTCTAGGTGCTCATAACAGTTCATAAAGTGCAATGCAATCCGTGATTCCACCACCAGCTAGCCAAACCGCTCACCCCAGCAATTGGACCCCTGAGTTAACAGATGGGTCAGAAAAGCATTTGCCACTCTCAGTGGACATGGATGGAAACTTGCATAGGCAGACGGTCACATGATTTAAAAGCGGCACTCGGTTATTCTCAATTGATGATTATATTCACATGCAATATAAAATAGAATATATAGTGCACACTGTGTGGCTTGATCAGTTATGAAGCAATAGCTGCTGCTTTTTCCATGTCCTTTCCACTCTGAATCCTGATTGGGAGGGTCAGGCTCGTTATGCAACTGCAAACCTACCAGGGCATGGCTGTCCACGTAAACTGACAGCTTGGGCAGGGAGAGCATTAATAAGATTAGCAGCCAAGAGGCCCATGGTAACTCTAGAGGAGCTACAGAGATCCACAGCTCAAGTGGGAGAGTCTGTCCACAGGACAACTATTAGTCGTGCACTTCACAAATCTGGCCTTTATGGAAAAGTGGCAAGAAGAAAGCCATTGTTGAAAGAAAGCCATAAGAAGTCCCGTTTGCAGTTTGCGAGAAGTCGTGTGGGGAACACAGTAACATGTGGAAGAAGGTGCTCTGGTTAGATGAGACCAAAATTGTACTTTTTGTCTGTAAAAGACTTGAGACTGGGGCGAAGGTTCACCCTGCAGCAGGACAATAACCCCAAACATACACCCACAGCTACAATAGAATGGTTTGGATCAAAGCATATTTATGTGTTAGATTGGCCCAAAGTCCAGACCCAAATCCAATTGAGAATTGGCAAGACTTTTTGCCAAAAATTGGACAAAAATGTGACTCTCTAGATGTGCAAAGCTGGTAGAGACATCCCCAAAAAGACTTGCAGCTGTAATTGCAGCGAAAGGTGGTTCTACAAAGTATTGACTCAGGGGGGGCTGAATACAAATGCACGCCACATTTTCTACATATTTATTTGTAAAAAATATTTGAAAAGCATTTATCATTTTCTTTCCACTTCACAATTATGTGCCACTTTGTGTTGGTCTATCACATAAAATCCCAATAAAATACATTTTAGTTTTTGGTTGTAACATGACCAAATGTGGAAAATTTCAACAGGTATGAATACTTCCCTATTTTACAATACACTTAACAACACAAATACAGTGGGGACGGAAAGTATTCAGACCCCCTTAAATTTTTCACTCTTTGTTATATTGCAGTCATTTGCTAAAATCATTTAAGTTCATTTTTTTCCTCATTAATGTACACACAGCACCTCATATTGACAGAAAAACACAGACTTGTTGACATTTTTGCAAATTTATTAAAAAAGAAAAACTGAAATATCACATGGTCCTAAGTATTCAGACCCTTTGCTCATTATTTAGTAGAAGCACCCTTTTGATCTAATACAGCCATGAGTCTTTTTGGGAGAGATGCAACAAGTTTTTCACACCTGGATTTGGGGATCCTCTGCCATTCCTCCTTGCGGATCCTCTCCAGTTCTGTCAGGTTGGATGGTGAATGTTGGTGGACAGCCATTTTTAGGTCTCTCCATAGATGCTCAATTGGGTTTAAGTCAGGGCTCTGGCTGGGCTATTCAAGAACAGTCATGGAGTTGTTGTGAAGCCACTCCTTTGTTATTTTAGCTGTGTGCTTAGGGTCATTGTCTTGTTGGAAGGTAAACCTTCGGCCCAGTCTGAGGTCCTGAGCACTCTGGAGAAGGTTTTCGTCCAGGATATCCCTGTACTTGGCCGCATTCATCTTTCCCTCAATTGCAACCAGTCGTCCTGTCCCTGCAGATGAAAAACACCCCCACAGCATGATGCTGCCACCACCATGCTTCACTGTTGGGACTGTATTGGACAGGTGATGAGCAGTGCCTGGTTTTCTCCACACATACCGCTTAGAATTAAGACCGAAAAGTTCTATCTTGGTCTCATCAGACCAGAGAATCTTATTCCTCACCATCTTGGAGTTCTTCAGGTGTTTTTTTAGCAAACTCCATGCAGGCTTTCATGTGTCTTGCACTGAGGAGAGGCTTCCGTCGGGCCACTCTGCCATAAAGCCCCAACTGGTGGAGGGCTACAGTGATGGTTGACTTTCTCCCATCTCCCGACTGCATCTCTGGAACTCAGCCACAGTAATCTTTGGGTTCTTCTTTACCTCTCTCACCAAGGCTCTTCTCCCCAGATAGCTCAGTTTGGCCGGACGGCCAGCTCTAGGAAGGGTTCTGGTCATCCCAAACATCTTCCATTTAAGGATTATAGAGGCCACTGTGCTCTTAGGAACCTTAAGTGCAGCAGAAATTCTTTTGTAACCTTGGCCAGATCTGTGCCTTGCCACAATTCTGTCTCTGAGCTCTTCAGGCAGTTCCTTTGACTTCATGATTCTCATTTGCTCTGACATGCACTGTGAGCTGTAAGGTCTTATATAGACAGGTGTGTGGCTTTCCTAATCAAGTCCAATCAGTATAATCAAACACAGCTGGACTCAAATGAAGGTGTAGAACCACCTCAAGGATGATCAGAAGAAATGGACAGCACCTGAGTTAAATATATGAGTGTCACAGTAAAGGGTCTGTATACTTAGGACCATGTGATATTTCAGTTTTTCTTTTTTAATAAATCTGCAAAAATGTCAACAATTCTGTGTTTTTCTGTCAATATGGGGTGTGTACATTAATGAGGAAAAAAATGAACTGAAATGATTTTAGCAAATGGCTGCAATATAACAAAGAGTGAAAAATTTAAGGGGTCTGAATACTTTCCGTCCCCACTGTATATGTATCAAGTCTGCACCCATAAAAGCATGGGAAATTGACTTAGTGAAGATTTATCCCCCTGAAAAATGGCAAAAAGCACTATGCTCTACCTACATAGCCACAAAAAACATCAATCTATGGAAAATTACCCAAAATTTCCTGCTGCGTGGGTATCTGACCCCATACAGAATCTCACAATTTGCCCCACAAACCTCGCCCCTATGCTGGAGGGGATGTGGAGCCACAAGCCTGGGCTTGCCCTGCGGAATCCCACCTTTGGGTATCTGGCTGCTCATTAATCAAATCTTCGGGTTGGCAATTCAGATGTCAGCAGGAACAGCACTATTTTACCTAGACCTTGACTCTACACCACATAAACAAAAGATTCCGGTAATTCACATATTACTGGCAACCCGTCTGTCTCTGGTCCAGCAATGAAATGACCCCAAACACCATCTATAAACAAAATAATCCAAATTACTCACACAGATGCTACTTATAAGCTTCTATTTGCATCATCTTCTGGAAGATACCAAGCTACTAGTTTATCTTGGTAAAAACCATGGCTTGATTGGCACGCTCAAAACACGGTTAAATGAACGCTGGTTGGTATGGATAGGTGACTGTCAAAGAAAAGGCACCACCATCCCTGAATAACATATATAGACAGGAAAGTAATTTAGTGGGATTTTGTGGGTGCCAGGCAAATAGATTTAGACAAACATCAAAAAAAATCTGATGTTTGTCTAAATCAATTTGCCTGGCACCCACAAAATCCCACTAAATTACTTTCCTGACTATATACGGTTAAATGAACATTAACTACTTCCCACCCAAGGACGTCATATGACGTCGTGGACTTTCAGTGGGAATATCTGAATGATGCCTGCAGCTACAGGCATCATTCAGAAATCCTTGTTTTTAGCCGGCGATTCTGTGCACCATAAGAACGATCATAGCGGCGGTTCCGCCGCTTGATCATTCTTACGGGCGACGGGAGGGGACATCCCCCCTCCTGCCGCCATCCGGAGAAAGAATCGGCCGCAGCCGGATGACGACCATAGAGATTTCCGGTGACCAGATGGTCACCAGTCATCTCTATGACCGTCGGAGTCCGGGCGCGATGTTATGACGTCACGTCTGGGCCGCGGATGTAAACAAAGCCGCTATCGCGGCTGGTAAGCATTAGATTGTGGATTTTTTTTCCCGATCTCATGCTTTCCAGCCTAGAGGAGAGAAGTGGGATCTTATTGACCCTGCATCTCTCTAAAAAGAGGACCTGTCACAAATGATTCCTATTACAAGGGATGTTTACATTCCTTGTAATAGGAATAAAAGTGAACAAAAGCAACAATTCTAGCACTAGACCTCCTCTGTAACTCTAAACATGTAACCTGTAAAAAAATTTAAAGCGTCGCCTATGGAGATTTTTAAGTACCGAAGTTTGGCATCATTCCATGAGTGTGAGCAATTTTAAAGCATGACATTTTGGGTATCTATTTACTCGGCGTAACATCATCACATTATACAAAAAAAATGGGCTAACTTTACTGTTTTGTTATTATTTAAATCAAATACAATTTTTTTAAGCAAATACCTTGTGAGATAAAAAGATGCAATGACCGCCATTTTATTCCCTAGGGTGTCTGCTAAAAAAAATATATATATAATGTTTGAGGGTTCTGAGTAATTTTCTAGCAAAAAAATGATTATTTTTTACATGTAGGAGAGGAGTGCCAGAATAGTCCCGGTATGGACGTGGTAAAGAACTTCAAGACTGTATGGGCTTAATGCTCGGTTCTGTTCTAATTTTCAATATTACATTCAATAAGTGCCTTATTCATAGAAATGTATGCTGCAAATAGTACTATTACAACAAATTTGATGTCAATATATAACTAATATATTTTTTCTTCTGTCAACCTTTCACGCCTGTTGGAGTAATGTCTGTAACCTTTTTCATACATCTTCAATAAAAAAATATTGAAAGAAAAAAAGATCTTGCAATAGCATTTTAACTGGAAAAAAAAGTCTCATACAGCACCTCATCCTCTAGAATAACATGTATATTTGAATCCCTGGCAACCCATTCAGTGTCACATGATTGCTTCAAAAATTCAATAGTAAACTCATTAATTAATAGGATTAAACTTTTTACTATATTGCACACAGTGTACACAATGTCAACTATATGTGCAAAATCCTAAGATTTGCATTTAACTGGGGTCCATTTTCCAACATTGGTGCTCATAGTTTATATTATTTGACTTGATTGCTTTCAGAACATCCTTTTGGACACTCATACTAAAAATAAACTTACAACTGTAGGTCAGAGGAAATTACAGTTTCAGAAATAAGAGTCTAATATCAAAACATTTATCTGACGCGCTTAATTAAACATACCTTTTCCCACTCTCTCTCCACGTTAAGCAACGTAGCAACCAATTTTGGATTTGCCTGATAACCCTCTTCTGTAAAGGACAAATCCTTGCCATCCCAAGTCACATTTAACATAAATCTGCAAAAAGAAAAAAAAAGATAAAGTAATAATAAGGCCATTAAGTGTTTAGTAAGAAGATTAATTTAGTCATAAAAGCAGATAAAATGAATGCTTCTGGAACCATTCCAATATTAGAAAAGGCATACCAAGGAAACCAATTGCTTTACATAAGATGCAGCTGCATGAAATTGAATTGTTTTACCCACCAAACAGACTTTTCCATCTGAAAACCCTCACACAGATATTACACTTAAAACTATTTGCTGTTTTCATGATCACTATCCCTCCTAACTCTTTTGCTTCCAAGCCTTGCATTCCATTTTTCACTTTAGGTGGCCAGCCTGATTTTCCTTCTTTTTTCAGTTATACAGTAGCTTTTGAACTTTTTAAAAAAATGTCCCAAACCATAAATTTTCTAAACGCACAGAATCAGTAGAATTAAAAAATGAAAAAAGGTGTTGTCAAGCTCCAAAGGAGCGCCGCCGTCACACCACTCACGGCGTGCCAGCTCAGGAAACGCGTCGCACATCGTGTGATGTCATCATCCCGTGTCTGGATCGGCTGCTAACCAAGCCTCTCTTTGGTGCCTGTCTCCGCTGTCTTGGCCGTCCACATCCAGCGTTCTTAGACTGCCCAGAGTTTTCAACACCTACCAGCCGAGAGATGACTCCACGGATCCCCTGGATTTCCCTGGGACATGTTTAATGCTTGAAACTTTCTACTCAAATGTAAGTGTATTACCAGCTGTTGCTGTTTTTTAATAAATTGTTTTAAAATTCTGCACCCAGAGGCACCTCCTCTTCCTTGTCCAAAAAACAAAAGGGTGTTTTAATTGCCATCAGAGACTCTGTGGCCTTCTCCTTGCAGGAGACCCACGCAGACCCTGAGGGACGCTACCTGATTCTGGTCGGAGAATTCAATAACCCCCTTTACACAATAGTTAATCTATACGCACCCAACACCCATCAGCTCCGCTTTCTGAGAAAGTTTTTATCAACAAGGTCAACTCAATTAAGAAAGGTGCAGTTATAATGTGTGGGGATTATAACATTACGGTGGACTACAAGATGGAAACTACATCCAAGTCTAAACGCCTTCTACCTTCACTTCAACATATGCTCCATGCTGAAGAGATGTATGATGCCTGGAGGTGTCAACACTCTAACGAGCGAGATTACACCTTCCACTCCTCCAGGCATAACTCGTACTCCCGCATAGACTTAATATTGGTGGACAGAGCCCTGCTGCAAAAGATCTCCTCCTCTACCATACATGATATCATGTGGTCAGATCACGCTCCTGTGTCTGTTATGGTAGAGGAGGGATACACATCAGCTCCTGCCTACATTTGGCGAGCCAATCCTCGTCTATTCCAACAACCCTCACAAGTTGCCCTTGTAAACACACTTGACTGAATATTTTGCTCTTAATGCTCATTCTGTAACTAACCCATTTATTATGTGGTGTGCTCATAAAGCATATATTAGAGGCATTTTACTTCAGATAAGTTCGCAAGAAAAAAGGCAGAGGACACAAAGACTAGATGCCCTCCTAACAGACTCCCAGAGTCCCAAAACAAAAATTTACCGGATCCTCTCACAGCAAATAAATTAATTGAACTGCGTTCGGATCTCAGGCTCTTGCTGCTAGAACAATACGACAAACACATCCAATTTCTCAAATTAAATTATTATTCCTCTGGCAACCGAGCCGGAAAGTTTCTGGCCCAGAGACTAAAAGATCGCAAAACACAAATGAAAATTCCCTTTCCAATCCGCTATTCAGATAATAGCAAAATATTCAACCCGAAGGAGATAGCAAACACTTTCGCTGTTATTCCTCCCTTTACAATTTAAAAGAAGATTCCAACACCCCACAACCTTCAGATGATGCCATTCAAACATTCTTGGCAGATCTCTCACTCCCCTTTCTCTCTCACAACCACAACTAGAATTTCTTAACACACCTATCACAGAGACTGAGATCCGAAAGGCAATAAAAACTAACTAGTGGTAAATCCCTGGGCCCAGATGGGTTACCAAATGGCTACTACAAAACCTTCCATGAGGTTGTCTCACCTTTGTTGAAGGAAATATATTCCGAAGCAATGTCCTCTGCCTCCTTCCCTGCTGAAATACTCAAAGCATACGTTGTTGCCATTCCAAAAGTGGGTAAAGACCCCAATACACCAGCCAACTTCAGGCCTATTTCCTTATTAAATACAGATGTAAAGTTGTATGCCAAAATCCTGGCCCACAGACTTCTGTAAATCTTGCCGACCCTGATTAGACCTGACCAAGCGGGTTTCACCAGAGGGAGACAGGCGTCTGATGCCACAAGAAGGGTCATTGATGTCATCATTATGCTGGGTCCTGTCGGGTGCCTTCTCTGCTACTCTCTTTGGATGTGGAGAAGGAATTCGACAGGGTCCATTGGGTATACATGACTCAAACACTTAAAAAATGTGGATTCTCGGGCCCCATCCTCTCTGCTATCTTAGCCCTGTACTCCTTACCATGTGCACAAGTATACACTTCTAATACTCTCTCTCTCCCCTTTTCTTTTACCAATGGTACCAGGCAGGGGTGACCCCTATCCCCCTCAATATTTAACCTCCTTAAAGAACCCTTGGCTAAAAGAATCAGAGCACACCCGGGTACACCAGGATTCTCCCTTCTAGGTGAATCCCACAATATCAATCTTTTTGCGGACAATATCATTCTCCTCCTAACCTCACCACATACATCTTTACAACATGCCCACGATATTCTCAACAAATTCAGTCAGGTATCTTACTATAAGGTAAACTTTACAAAATCCCTAATATTAGGTCTGAATCTCCCCCCATCTCTTCAGTCTGATCTACAAAAAAATTTCCCATATACATGGAACTCAACCAGTATTCCTTATCTGGGATTACAAATTACTGCTGATCCTTCAAAACTAGCAGATGTCAATTGCAACCCACTAATTGATAGACTTACTAAAGAAACAAAACGTTTAGCCAAAGTAGAATTATCCTGGTCCGGACATTTAGCATCCTTTAAAATGCCCCTTCTACCCCAAATCAGTAGTGTATTTAGGTTTTGTGCTGCCCTAGGCCTGACTAAACTCGTGCACCCCCTAATTAAATATGACCCATCCCTTCCTGTCAAGGCCACACCCCTTGCTGTTTAAGACTCGCCCTGAAATTTTCGAGTGGGGACACTAGTTCTGAGGGCCGTGGCTATGGGGAAGGAAGTGAAGGGAAATCTCTGCAATGGGACAGGGATGGTAAAAGATAAACTGACAGGGGCTATAACCCTCCCTTACTCTTTCCAAAATGAAAAAAAAAAGTGTTGCCTATAGTTCTACTTTAAGTACAAATTTCTGATAATTTTATGGAGAGGACTAAGAAGATATAACCATGCCAATGGTGCAGCAGAAAACATAGAGCACAGTGAGGAAGATTTGTGGTCCAGGATGATAGGACAGTCAAAATTTGAAGCGGCACCCACCCCCACAGTTTCGGAATCCTGGCCACCCGCATACCGGAAGCAGTGCGGCCGCTTTATGGGGGCTCTAGACTAATTTGCCTCTCAGCCCAGTCCGTCCCATAAGACTGGCGCTACACTAACAGTGCAAGCTGGCGGGGACTCTTTCCATGCTGCCCCCCTGCAAAGTGCTGTCCTAGGCCTGGGCCTTGTCAGCCTAGGCCAGGATACAGCATTGCCCCAAATACTATATGTATTTCGTACACTACCCATCCCACTTAAAAACACCCACCTCAAGTCGCTTAACTCCCTCCTCAAACATTACATCTGGGGACCTAAAAGACCTAGATGCTCTAAAGCCTTCTTGGTTAAACATAGATCGGTTGGTGGAATGGGTCTAATTGATATAAAAGACTACCACCGAGCATCCTTGCTCACTCAACTTAGACACTGGATCTCACCATCTCCAGATATTCTCTAGAGCAGTATAGAACAGGCCCTCAGCCCGTTGATCTCAACCTGAGATCTTTGACAGTTTTTATTACTAATAAGACAGAAATAAATTCTGGACAGCCGCACTCGTAGATTTGCTTCATTTATTTAGAAGCTTCACATCAAAATCAAAATAACAGCAGACAGGAGAAGAGCTGACGTTTTTCACTAACTTTAGTGCTTATTCATAGCATCATCAGCTATGAGTAAGCACTAACGTTAGTGCGAAACATCAGCTCTTCTCCTGTCTGCTGTTATTTTGATTTTGATGTGAATCTTTTGAATAAACAAAGCAAATCTAGGAGTGCGGCTGTCCAAAATTTATTTCTGTCTTATTGCTACTAGCAATAGCCAGCACCGACAACCTCCAAACCAAGAAAGATTTACCTCTTGCCTGTCAAATCCTCCTGGAGCGGTGATAACTCTCTTCTATTTTCTAGTTTCTAGTTTTTTTTACTACATATATGGAGACCATACTCCCTATGACTACTCCCGCTAACCATCCAAGCTTCCTTAATGGCATGGAGAGACCTCCACAAACTAACTTCACTTTCCCCTAACAATACAGATATACCAATACCGATAGAAATTCTAAACCATGTCATTCCACACTAGGGATGAGCTTCGAGTTCGAGTCAAACTCATGTTCAACTCGAACATCGGCTGTTCGCCAGTTCTCCGAACAGCGAACAAGTTGGGGTGTTCGTGGCAAATTCGAAAGCCGCGGAACACCCTTCAAAAGTCTAAGGGAGAAATCAAGAGTGCTAATTTTAAAGGCTTATATGCATGGTATTGTCATAAAAAGTGTTTGGGGACCTGGGTCCTGCCCCAGGGGACATGGATCAATGCAAAAAAAAGTTTTAAAAACTGACCTTTTTTCGGGAGCAGTGATTTTAATAATGCCTAAAGTAAAACAATAAAAGTGTAATGCCTGGCGGACAAGATGGGTGAACTAGAGATACTGTTGTACAAGGAGGATTTGGATTTTGTGGGAATTTCAGAGACCTGGTTCAACAGCTCTCATGATTGGCTGGCAAACATTAAAGGGTATACCCTATACCGCAAGGATAGAGAGGGTAAAAAAGGGGGAGGGGTATGCCTATATATCAAGAATAATGTACAAGTGAATGTGAGAGATGACATCACTGAGGGGGCTAGGGAGGAGGTGGAATCTTTATGGGTAGAGCTCCAAAGGGATGAAGCTAAGGGGAAAATAATACTGGGAGTATGCTATAGGCCCCCTAACCTGAGGGAGGAAGTGGAGACGGATCTCCTATCACAAATTGGATTAGCAGCAAGGATGGGAAGTGTTATCATAATGGGGGATTTTAATTATCCAGACATAGACTGGGCGGATGGAACCGCGCATTCATTTAAGGCTCGCCAGTTCCTTAGTGTCTTGCAGGACAATTTTATGGGTCAGATGGTAGACGCACCAACTAGAAATAAAACATTACTAGATCTACTGATTACCAACAATACAGACCTGATAACAGATGTGGAAATACGGGGCAATTTAGGTAACAGCGATCACAGGTCAATTCGTTTCAGTATAAATCACACAAATAGGAGACATGAAGGGAACACAAAGACACTGAATTTCAAAAGAGCCAACTTCCCTAAACTACAAACCTTGCTAAAAGGCATAAATTGGGATAAAATATTAGGAACAAAGAATACGGAGGAGAGATGGGTTTGCTTTAAGAGCATATTAAATAAGGGCATTAGCCAATGTATCCCATTGGGTAATAAATTTAAAAGAGCGAACAAACATCCTGGATGGCTTAACTCCAATGTAAAAATGCATATAAAAGCAAAGGAGAAGGCCTTCAAAAAATACAAGGTTGAGGGATCATCCACAGCATTCAGAATTTATAAAGAATGCAATAAGAAATGTAAGGGTGCAATTAGGATGGCTAAGATAGAACATGAAAGACACATAGCGGAGGAGAGCAAAAAAAATCCCAAGAAATTCTTTAAGTATGTAAACAGTAAAAAAGGGAGGACAGACCATATTGGCCCCATAAAGAATGAGGAAGGACATCTGGTTACAAAGGATGGGGAGATGGCAAAGGTATTGAATTTATTCTTCTTCTCAGTCTTCACGAGTGAATCGGGGGGCTTCAGTAACCAAAACTGCAGTGTTTATCCTCATGACACAACACAGGAAGCACCTACATGGTTAACAGAGGACGGAATTAAAATTAGACTTGAGAAACTTAACATTAATAAATCACCGGGACCAGATGGCTTGCATCCGAGGGTACTTAGGGAACTCAGTCAGATGATTGCCAGACCGTTGTTCCTAATTTTTACAGACAGTCTATTGACTGGAATGGTACCAGCTGATTGGAGAAAAGCCAATGTAGCACCAATATTTAAAAAGGGCCCAAAAAACATCCCTGGGAATTACAGACCAGTTAGCCTAACATCAATAGTATGTAAACTCTTGGAGGGGATGATAAGGGACTATATACAAGATTTTAGTAATAAAAATGATATCATTAGCAGTAATCAGCATGGATTCATGAAGAATCGTTCTTGCCAAACCAATCTATTAACCTTCTATGAGGAGGTGAGTTGCCATCTAGATAAAGGAAGGCCCGTAGACGTGGTGTATCTGGATTTTGCAAAAGCATTTGACACAGTTCCCCATAAACGTTTACTGTACAAAATAAGGTGCGTTGGCATGGACCATAGGCTGAGTACATGGATTGAAAACTGGCTACAAGGGCGTGTTCAGAGGGTGGTGATAAATGGGGAGTACTCAGAATGGTCAGGGGTGGGTAGTGGGGTTCCCCAGGGTTCTGTGCTGGGACCAATCCTATTTAATTTGTTCATAAACGACCTAGAGGATGGGATAAACAGTTCAATCTCTGTATTTGCAGACGATACTAAGCTAAGCAGGGCAATAACTTCTCCGCAGGATGTGGAAACCTTGCAAAAAGACCTGAACAAATTAATGGGGTGGGCGACTACATGGCAAATGAGGTTCAATGTAGAAAAATGTAAAATAATGCATTTGGGTGGCAAAAATATGAATGCAATCTATACGCTGGGGGGAGAACCTCTGGGGGAATCTAGGATGGAAAAGGACCTGGGGGTCCTAGTGGATGATAGGCTCAGCAATGGCATGCAATGCCAAGCTGCTGCTAATAAAGCAAACAGAATATTGGCATGCATTAAAAGGGGGATCAACTGCAGAGATAAAACGATAATTCTCCCGCTCTACAAGACTCTGGTCCGCCCGCACCTGGAGTATGCTGTCCAGTTCTGGGCACCAGTCCTCAGGAGGGACGTACTGGAAATGGAGCGAGTACAAAGAAGGGCAACAAAGCTAATAAAGGGTCTGGAGGATCTTAGTTATGAGGAAAGGTTGCGAGCACTGAACTTATCCTCTCTGGAGAAGAGACGCTTGAGAGGGGATATGATTTCAATTTACAAATACTGTACTGGTGACCCCACAATAGGGATAAAACTTTTTCGCAGAAGAGAGTTTAATAAGACTCGTGGCCACTCATTACAATTAGAAGAAAAGAGGTTTAACCTTAAACTACGTAGAGGGTTCTTTACTGTAAGAGCGGCAAGGATGTGGAATTCCCTTCCACAGGCGGTGGTCTCAGCGGGGAGCATTGATAGCTTCAAGAAACTATTAGATAATCACCTGAATGACCGCAATATACAGGGATATGTAATGTAATACTGACACATGGTCACGCACATAGGTTGGACTTCATGGACTTGTGTCTTTTTTCAACCTCACCTACTATGTAACTATGTAATATTCCTTTACATTTAGTACCTGGGGGGGTGTCTATAGTATGCCTGTAAAGGGGCGCATGTTTCCCGTGTTTAGAACAGTCTGACAGCAAAATGACATTTCAAAGGAAAAAAAGTCATTTAAAACTACTTGCGGCTATTAATGAATTGCCAGTCTGACAATACACATACACAGGTCTGGTATGGATATTAAGGGGAACCCCGGCCAAAAAAAAAAATGGTGCGAGGTCCCCCTCAAAATCTATACCAGACCCTTCAGGTCTGGTATGGATTTTAAGGGGAACCCCGCACCAAAATTTAAAAAAAATGGCGTGGGGTCCCCCAAAAATCCATACCAGACCCTTATCCGAGCACACAACCTGGCAGGCAGCAGGAAAAGAGGGGGGGACGAGAGAGCGCCCCCCCTCCTGAACCGTACCAGGCCACATGCCCTCAACATTGGGAGGGTGGTTTGAGGTAGCCTCCCATCATGGTGGATGTGGAGTGGCCCGAGAAGAAAGGAAGAAGACGCCACGGAGGGAGATGCCGGACGAGAACACCGGAGGAAGAACCAGAAGAGCCAGAAGAAGAAGAAGATGGAGGAAGAAAACGAAGGGAGATAGAAGATAGAAGAAGGCTGGGGGGCAGGGGGGAGGGCCAGGATCTGGGGGTCCCCTTGTTAAAGGGGGCTTCCAGATCCCGATAAGCCCCCCCGCCCGCAGACCCCCACAACCACCGGGCAAGGGTTGTGGGGATGAGGCTCTTGTCGCCATCAACATGGGGACAAGGTGTTTTGTTTACCCCAAAGCACCCTCCCAATGTTGAGGGCATGTGGCATGGTACGGTTCAAGAGGGGGAGCGCTCTCTCCTCCCCCCTCTTTTCCTGCGACCTGCCAGGTTGCGTGCTCGGATAAGGGTCTGGTATGGATTTTTGGGGTGACCCCTTGCCATTTTTTTTAATTTTGGCGCGGGGTTCCCCTTAAAATCCATACCAGACCCGAAGGGTTTGGTATAGATTTTGAGGGGGACCCCGTGCCATTTTTAAAAAAAAATTTTGGCCGGGGTTCCCCTTAATATCCATACCAGACCTGAAGGGCCTGGTATGGAATTTAGGGGGACTCCCATGTCATTTTTTTTAAATTTTGGTTCGGGGGCTCCCCTGTAGGGAAATCCCATGCCGTTTTTATCAATGAACTTATGTGTATTGTCGGACTGGCAATTCATTAATAGCCGCGAGTAGTTTTAAATGACTTTTTTTCCTTTGAAATGTCATTTTGCTGTCAGACTGTTCTAAACACGGGAAACATGCGCCCCTTTACAGGCATACTATAGACACCCCCCAGGTACGAAATTTAAAGGAATATTACACTTTTATTGTTTCACTTTAAGCATTATTAAAATCACTGCTCCCGAAAAAACGTCTGTTTTTAAAACTTTTTTTTGCATTGATCCATATCCCCTGGGGCAGGACCCAGGTCCCCAAACACTTTTTATGACAATACCATGCATATAAGCCTTTAAAATTAGCACTTTTGATTATTCATGTTCGTGTCCCATAGACTTTAACGGTGTTCGCGTGTTCGAACAAATTTTTTGCCTGTTCGCATGTTCGGGTGTTAACCGAACGGGGGTGTTCGGCTCATCCCTTTTCCACACTCCAACTACTCAGACTAGTTCACTAAAGGAATCTTCCTGATAACCGACCTATATGTTGACACCACACAAATCATTTGATGCACTTGTTGACGAGTACACATTATCTTCAGTCGACTATTATAAATACATCCAACTCGCCCATTTCCTGAAATCCTTGAAGCCCCAGCGCATACTCATACATGACACAGTGTGGCAATTCTATACAAAAACACCTATTGCTCTCAAGGGCATATCTCTTTTTTACAATCTCTTTCAAAACAAGGTTACCTTCACTAAACTCCCACTTTTCAATAAATGGGAACTAGATTTGGAAGAATCCTTTACAAACGCCCAATGGCGAAGTGCATTTAGAACAACATACAGAGCATCCAGGAGGTGTAAACCATTGGGAACTCTCCCTAAAAATAGCTCAGAGATGGTACCTCACACCATACAGGTTGTCTAAATTCTCCCCCTCCAACTCACCACTATGCTGGAGAGAATGTGGTGAGGTGGGAAATATTCTACATGTGTTTTGGTCATGTAAGCATCTTACTAGCTTCTGGAAGAGCATATTTAAATGTATCTCACGTATCACAGGAATCCTAAAATCACCAAGCCCTGGGTTGACATTACTAAACCTGGGTATCGAAAATTTGGCTCCTTGTTTTCGCACAGTGGTTACAGACATCTTATTATCCGCTAGATCACTAATAACCAAAAATTGGAAATCAAACACAGTGCCCAAGGTATCAGAAGTTCTTGAAATCACACAAACTAACTACGTTTATGAATCACTACTGGCTAATAGGGATGAGCCGAACACCCCCCTGTTCGGTTCGCACCAGAACATGCGAACAGGAAAAAAGTTCGTTCGAACACGCGAACACCGTTAAAGTCTATGGGACACGAACATGAATAATCAAAAGTGCTAATTTTAAAGGCTAATATGCAAGTTATTGTCATAAAAAGTGTTTGGGGACCTGGGTCCTGCCCCAGGGGACATGGATCAATGCAAAAAAAGTTTTAAAAATGGCCGTTTTTTCAGGAGCAGTGATTTTAATAATGATTAAAGTCAAACAATAAAAGTGTAATATCCCTTTAAATTTCGTACCTGGGGGGTGTCTATAGTATGCCTGTAAAGGGGCGCATGTTTCCTGTGTTTAGAACAGTCTGACAGCAAAATGACATTTTGAAGGAAAAAACCCATTTAAAACTACCCGCGGCTATTGCATTGCCGACAATACACATAGAAGTTCATTGATAAAAACGGCATTCCCCCACAGGGGAACCCTGAACCAAAATAAAAAAAAAAAAATGATGTGGGAGTCCCGCTAAATTCCATACCAGGCCCTTCAGGTCTGGTATGGATATTAAGGGGAACCCCGGCCAAAATTTAAAAAAAAATGACGTGGGGTTCCCCCTAAATTTCATACCAGAACCTTCAGGTCTGATATGGATTTTAAGGGGAACCCCGCGCCAAAAAAAAAAGAAAAACGGCGTGGGGTCCCCCCAAACATCCATACCAGACCCATATCCGAGCACGCAACCTGGCAGGCCGCAGGAAAAGAGGGGGGGACGAGAATGCGCCCCCCCCCTCCTGAACTGTACCAGGCCACATGCCCTCAACATTGGGAGGGTGCTTTGGGGTAGCCCCCCAAAACACGTTGTCCCCACATTGATGAGGACAAGGGCCTCATCCCCACAACCCTGGCCGGTGGTTGTGGGGGTCTGCGGGCGGGGGGCTTATCGGAATCTGGAAGCCCCCTTTAACAAGGGGACCCCCAGATCCCGCCCCCCACTGTGGGAAATGGTAAGGGGGTACTTACCCCTACCATTTCACTAAAAAACTGTCAAAAATGTTAAAAATGACAAGAGACAGTTTTTGACAATTCCTTTATTTAAATGCTTCTTCTTTCTTCTATCTTCCTTCATCTTCTGGTTCTTCTGGTTCTTCTGGCTCTTCTGGTTCTTCCTCCGGCGTTCTCATCCAGCATCTCCTCCGCGGCGTCTTCTATCTTCTTCTCCTCGGGCCGCTCCACACCCATGGCATGGGGGGGAGGCTCCCGCTCTTCTCTTCTTCTTTTCTTCTCTTCTTCTCTTCTTCATTTTCTTCTCCGGGCCGCTCCGCACCCATGCTGGCATGGAGGGAGGCTCCCGCTGCGTGACGGCGCTCCTCGTCTGACAGTTCTTAAATAATGGTGGGCGGGGCCACCCGGTGACCCCGCCCCCCTCTGACGCACAGTGACTTGACGGGACTTCCCTGTGACGTCACGGGGAATGCCACAGGGAAGTCCCGTCATGTCCCGTGCGTCAGAGGGGGGTGGGGTCACCGGGTGGCCCCGTCCCCCGTTATTTAAGAACTGTCAGACAAGGAGCGCCGTCACACAGCGGGAGCCTTCCTCCATGCCAGCATGGGTGCGGAGCGGCCCGGAGAAGAAAATGAAGAAGAGAAGAAAAGAAGAAGAGAAGAGCGGGAGCCTCCCCCCCATGCCATGCGTGCGGAGCAGCCCGAGGAGAAGAAGATAGAAGACGCCGCGGAGGAGATGCTGGACGAGAACACCAGAGGAAGAACCAGAAGAGCCAGAAGAACCAGAAGAACCAGAATATGAAGGAAGATAGAAGAAAGAAGAAGCATTTAAATAAAGGAATTGTCAAAAACTGTCTCTTGTCACTTTTAACATTTTTGACAGTTTTTTAGTGAAATGGTAGGGGTAAGTACCCCCTTACCATTTCACACAGGGGGGGGCCGGGATCTGGGGGTCCCCTTGTTAAAGGGGGCTTCCAGATTCCAATAAGCCCCCCGCCCACAGACCCCCACAACCACCGGCCAGGGTTGTGGGGATGAGGCCCTTGTCCTCATCAACATGGGGACAAGGTGTTTTGGGGGGCTACCCCAAAGCACCCTCCCAATGTTGAGGGCATGTGGCCTGGTACGGTTCAGGAGGGGGGGGCGCACTCTCGTCCCCCCCTCTTTTCCTGCGGCCTGCCAGGTTGCGTGCTCGGATAAGGGTCTGGTATGGATTTTTGTTTTTTTCGGCGCGGGGTTCCCCTTAAAATCCATACTAGACCTGAAGGGTCTGGTATGGAATTTAGGGGGAACCCCACGTCATTTTTTTTTTAAATTTTGGCCGGGGTTCCCCTTAATATCCATACCAGACCTGAAGGGCCTGGTATGGAATTTAGGGGGACTCCCACGTAATTTTTTTTTAAAATTTTGGTTCGGGGTTCCCCTTTGGGGAATTCCCATGCCATTTTTATCAATGAACTTCTATGTGTATTGTCGGCAATGCAATAGCCGCGGGTAGATTTAAATGGGTTTTTCCTTCAAAATGTAATTTTGCTGTCAGACTGTTCTAAACACAGGAAACATGCACCCCTTTACAGGCATACTATAGACACCCCCCAGGTACAAAATTTAAAGGGATATTACACTTTTATTGTTTGACTTTAAGCATTATTAAAATCACTGCTCCTGAAAAAACGGCCATTTTTAAAACTTTTTTTTGCATTGATCCATGTCCCCTGGGGCAGGACCCAGGTCCCCAAACACTTTTTATGACAATAACTTGCATATTAGCCTTTAAAATTAGCACTTTTGATTTCTCCCATAGACTTTTAAAGGGTGTTCCGCGGCATTCGAATTTGCCGCGAACACCCCAAATTGTTCGCTGTTCGGCGAACTTGCGAACAGCCAATGTTTGAGTCGAACATGAGTTCGACTCGAACTCGAAGCTCATCCCTACTGGCTAATAAGGCTGAAAAGAGTCCCTTCTTTGATAAACAAAGGGAAATAAAGTCAGACTCGTTTATAATAAAATAAGGATTGTGCTGTGTCGAGTGTACTTTATTTCTTTCTGAATACGTTTATATATGAGCAATACCAGTTTTCTTCATGCACTACCTAACTGAAAAATGTTAATGTTAAACTTGTTGCTGTCCATCTACTACCCTACCCCTCCTCCACTCCCCCCCCCCCCCTTTTTTCTAATCTAATGTTACTGTTCTATGAGAATGCACTATATTATCTAGGAAAGTAATAAACACCATTCCACCACTTATAGGTGTATACCAGGTATAAATGAGCTAATTAACCTAAGCAATGTATACTTTGGTTTCCTAAAGCCTTAACGTGTATTCTTATGCTTCTTGCACTATCTGTATAATTTTGTACTATGTTTTGTACTCTGGAAAACTCTTTAATAAAAACAATTAAAAAAAAAAAAATGTTATGTTGCACAATATTTGCGCAATTATTTATCAGTTAACACTTACTGTATATTCAGAAAACCATACATTAAAATTACTTTTAGTGCAAACAAACACACTATTATAGCCAATTTTTTGTAAAATATAAAAGATTGGGTTGCGTAGGGTAAATAGATACCAAACATGTCAAGTTATAAAATTGTGCAGACCTGTGGAATTGCAGAAATCTATGGTAACCAAAATTCTCCATAGGCGATGATTAAAATGCCTTTACATTTTATCAGTTTACTGTTAACCATGAACTATGGGCCTAGAATTATTGCTCTCACTCTAAATTTTGTGACGATACCTCCCATATGTGGCAAATTGATGTTTCTGACATTCGCACAGAATTTTTTTTTTGTATAAGTAGGCCCCATAGTGTTGAATAAATGTAAGAAGGGAATACCCCCACCATGCCAACATCCAATAGATATAGAGAAAGGTTGAAAAAGTAATTGAAACTTTCAAAAAAAGGCAAATTTTGTGGGCATAACATGAGGCAGTACATATAAAAAAAGTTTCTTTATTACAAAAATATAAAAAATTAAATAAATATGACAAACAACAACACCCTTTGCTAGACAAGGTCAACAGATACCCAATTGAACAGACATGGAGGCATGGATCCTTTCAATGAGTTGGTGAAAAGTCCATAATTATGCAGAAAACGGTATATGTATGTATCAATGGGTTAGGTCCATGAACTCCTCCATGCTTGCTTGTCAATGCGTTTTGCATTTAATAACTTCCTCAGGACATAATGAGTAGGTGCTGATATAGAATTAAAAATTATACAAAGAAAAAATATATGAATAAGTATCAGCAGTATTGATGCTATGCATGCACATAAGTATTAAGCAATTGTATATAAATATATATATATATATATATATATATATATATATATATATATATATATATATATATATATATATATATATATATATATATATATATATATATCTTGGAAAAACATGCACACACACAAAAAACACAAAAAACAAACAAACAAAAAACCCACATATATGCTTGCCTGATTGGTCTTGAAAAACAAGTACTGGGTGACACCACACAAGACAAACAAAGAACCAAATCAATCCAAATTCCAAATATTGAAGGCATTCAACTCTCATATAGGACACCTGGATCGGGGGGGGGGGGATCCATCCTCTAGGGTGATCCAAGAAACTGGCAATTATATAAATAGAGTAGGCATTGTTCTATGAAGGATTTATCAGTATATGACCTATAATAAATTATACCTATATATAGTGTCTTACCTATCAAGGGTGAAATGGTGTGGATAAATTGAAGCTTAGTGTGGGGGGTAGAAGAATTAGGCACAAGAGTTCAAATATAGATGTCTGGGAGTACATAAAATATGCCCAAATATAGTAAATAAACCCATATAACATTGGTGAACACTATTTTATGTGAGAATGTATTAAAAGCTTAAGCTCAAGCTTAAAAGTATCGCCTAGCAAATAAGAAAAATAAGAGATGTATAAATGAATAGAGATATTTGGAAGCAAAAGCCCAAAACATCCCTGTAAGAGGTATAAGGTATAAGGCTACATTTCTATTGAGGCTCTATGGTGCTTACCATGAGTAGTATCAACACCCCTTAAAGTTGGAGCTGTCCCTTTCACACACTCTCAAATAGAATTTGCCAATCATCAAATAGGAGTATAGAAGCCTATAAGGTAAATCAATGTATTGTATAGAGGAGTGGAAAAAAGTACACATACAGAATGAAAGGGAGATACGGATCAAACCCTACAAAAAATGGTATTATCCACCTTCCAAATATATCGGGTATCCCTCATCTGGGGGCTCACTAGTGGAGCCAAAACCCTGATAGGATAGGGGCGCCTAAGGTATACAGAGAAGCAGAGAGTATATTGTATGTATTATTGTATTGTATATTGTATTTTGTATATTGCATCCTACTACAATTGCATCAAAATGGCAATCACCATTGTTTGTTTACTGTACAAAATAAGGTGCGTTGGCATGGACCATAGGGTGAGTACCTGGATTGAAAACTGGCTACAAGGGCGTGTTCAGAGGGTGGTGATAAATGGGGAGTACTCAGAATGGTCAGGGGTGGGTAGTGGGATTCCCCAGGGTTCTGTGCTGGGACCAATCCTATTTAATTTGTTTATAAACGATCTGGAGGATGGGATAAACAGTTCAATCTCTGTATTTGCAGACAATACTAAGCTAAGCAGGGCAATAACTTCTCCGCAGGATGTGGAAACCTTGCAAAAAGACCTGAACAAATTAATGGGGTGGGCGACTACATGGCAAATGAGGTTCAATGTAGAAAAATGTAAAATAATGCATTTGGGTGGCAAAAATATGAATGCAATCTATACACTGGGGGGAGAACCTCTGGGGGAATCTAGGATGGAAAAGGACCTGGGGGTCCTAGTAGATGATAGGCTCAGCAATGGCATGCAATGCCAAGCTGCTGCTAATAAGGCAAACAGAATATTGGCATGTATTAAAAGGGGGATCAACTCCAGAGATAAAACGATAATTCTCCCGCTCTACAAGACTCTGGTCCGGCCGCACCTGGAGTATGCTGTCCAGTTCTGGGCACCAGTCCTCAGGAAGGATGTACTGGAAATGGAGCGAGTACAAAGAAGGGCAACAAAGCTAATAAAGGGTCTGGAGGATCTTAGTTATGAGGAAAGGTTGCGAGCATTGAACTTATTCTCTCTGGAGAAGAGACGCTTGAGAGGGGATATGATTTCAATTTACAAATACTGTACTGGTGACCCCACAATAGGGATAAAACTTTTTTGCAGAAGAGAGTTTAATAAGACTCGGGGCCACTCATTACAATTAGAGAAAACTATTAGATAAGCACCTGAACGACCGCAACATACAGGGATATGTAAGGTAATACTGACACATAATCACACACATAGGTTGGACTTGATGGACTTGTGTCTTTTTTTAACCTCACCTACTATGTAACTATGTAACTATGTAACTATGTAACCATGATGCAAGGATATATAAGATATCAAAGAGGTTAGTAAATATTATCTATATCAGACTAACCTCACCTTGAAAGTCCTAATTGCTCACAAGGGATGGGCCATCACTGCATCCTCATATACATCCATATGGTGCCAAAACACTCAAAACAGCGGAGTGGAGTCCAAAGGAGACATGCATAGCTCAATAAAGAGAACCTGTAACCTAAAAAGCATCACATAGGGGACTTTTTGTCCCCTATGTGATGAAAAAAAACAGTAAAGTAAAAAAAAAAAACTTTTTGCAAAAAAATTAGGTTACACTCAAGCACATAAAATCCCCCCCCCCCCAAAAAAAAATGTTGACTCCCCCCTCCACATATACGCACGTATGGACATAAATGCATGCGTCAGGAGCACCTTTGCATGAAAATGTCGATTGCGATACACATGTTAGCTATCGCTGTGCACGTCGGAGTGAAAGCAATAATTGTAGCACAAGACGTCCTCTGTAACACTAAACTGATACCTATAGAGGGCTTTTGAAAAGTCACCTATAGAAAATATAGGGTACTGAAATTTGACGCTGTTTCATGGGTGCAAACACATTTAGGATTTGGCATGTTGGGTATCTGTTTACTCTGCGCAACCTTGTCTTTTATATTTTACCAAAAAGTTGAGTAATTTATTGTTTGCCCTAAAATCCACTTTGCAGTAATATTGTGTGACATAAAAAATTGGAACTACCACTATTTTATTTTCTAGCGTGTCTGCTTTCAGAAAATATATAACGTTTGAGGGTTTTACATCATCTTTAGGGCTAAAATTATTTTCTCAAAATGTGTGCAAAAACAGCTCTGGCAGCGAAAAGGTTAAAGAAAAGAGGGGAAAAAAACACTGCATGTGCTGCAAGAATGCACTATAGCACATGTTAAAACATATACTAGTCCAATCTATGCCCGTCGTGTTTTGCTACACCAACATGTATACTGTGCATTACCACAATGTGTGCAGTGTGTGTGTACATTGTATATGTGGAATTTGTGTGTGCTTGCGTGTGTAATTGTATAGGGGATGTTATATTTCTATTTTATTTTTATTTTTTTAATATCACTGTTATCATTGAGCTTTAGTGAAATATCAGGGATCTAAAAAAAAACCCTGATACTATATTTTTGAGTTAGAGAAAGAGTTTGAGAACACAGGGGACACCTACCATTGAACATGAAAGTGCTTTTATTCACAAACAGTAGATATAGTAAGAATGTAATTCATGTTTATTATTTCAGTTATAAATAAACACCAGAGTGCTTAGCTAGGTCAAGGGATCTATAAATATAAGAGACATCCTCCACACTGTATTAGGGTGACCACATTTCCAAACTGCCATTCAGGGACAATTTTGCCAAGGAGGGGGGGGGGGGGGGGCTGGGGGGGCCTTTGTGTTGAATATAGTCTGCGGGTTGATGGGATTTCGGCGGCGAGTGATTTGTCAGGTGAATGGCTGCTTTTAGCACTTATATCATCCCAACACCATGCTTGAAATGTATCTTTATTAATACATTAAGTATAGACACCCCTCCCTCAGTACGGACCCCCCCCCTCCACTAAGTACAGACCCCCCTCCTTCAGTACGTACCCCCCTCTCCATTAAGTACAGACCCCCCCCCCCACAGTACTGACCCCCTCCCCTTCCACTTGTGCTATTAGAGAGGTGGAGGTCAGAAATAATATAAGCTTAACAACAGAGCTCAGATCAGAGAACAGCACAGGTGGGACCAGAGGACAGCAGGGGGTTGGAGAAGGGGGGGTGGGAGAGAGCAGAGAAATTGCTGGGGAAGATAAGATCAGAGGGGCCAGGAGAGCGTTGAGGGACCTGTGGGCAGCAGAAGTAAACTGTATAGGAGGGGCGGCATGTATAGGAACTGATGCCCTCCATGTTCTTCTTGCAGCCACTGAATGCCCGCTTTTCCTCCTTTACCACCTGCAGGCATTCAGTGGCTGCAAGAAGAACATGGAGGGCATCAGTTCTTCTATAGGTTGCCCCTCCTATCCAGGTTTAGAGGGAAGCTGCATGGGCCCCCTGGAGTATGAGGCTGGGTTGCAATGGCGACCCCTGTAGTTACACCATTGCAGTGGAGAAAAAAAAATTCTGGCAGGTTGAAGGAGCAAAGAATGGAATGCTGGCAGGATTCTGAGGCTGTGATAGTTTCAGATGAGAGGTGGGCCACTGCTGAGAGGATTGCTTAGCATACAGAGGACTAGTAGGTGAAAAAGTGGCAGAACATGAAAGGCTGAGGATAAAGCTGGCCATACACCATACAATTTTCTTATTCAATTTTCTTTAGATTTACCTTCAACTATGTAGTAGAAGGGCCTGCCTGATTGCATACAAATTGAAAGTGTTTAGGTTTGACCTCCTATTATATGGTTTTGGTAAATCTAAACCAAAGTTGCACAAGAAAATTGTATAATGTATGGCTAGCCTAAGACCCCTGTCACACTGCCGACGCCCAGGCGTCAGCGGTAAAGCAGTGCTATTTTTAGCACCGCTTTACCGTAGTTTTAGCGGCACTACTCGGCCACTAGCGGGGCTGTTTTAACCCCCGCTAGCGGCCGAAAAGGGGTTAGATCCGCTTGCAAAACGCCGCTAGTGCAGCATTTTGCTGGCAGTATCGCAGCGCTGCCCCATTGATTTCAATGGGGAGGAGCGTTGGGGGAGCAGTGAGTTCATCTCTCCTTCACCGCTCCAAAGAAGCTGCTGGCAGGACTTTTTCTGACGCCCTGCCAGTGCGGCTTTCGCAGTGGGATGAATGTAGCAGCTGTTTTGGGGCATTTTGCAGGCGCTATTTTTAACGCTATAGCGCTTGCAAAAAGCTCCAGTGTGAAAGGGGTCTGAAGGAGGAGGGGGGGGGGCTGCTGCAGGTGTAGTGAGAGCCACACAAGTAGTGGGAGTTCACACTGGTGCGATGCGAGAACACTGCGAATCCACTGCGTGTTCCCGCATCGCATGTCAGTTCACACTGCCATATGCGAATCGCTGGGGAGTGTCAATACATTGTTAACGACACCCCCAGTTCAGCTCGCATATCGCACTGCAAACTGACAGTTCGGACATGAATCGGATCGCATAGGTGTGAACACACATGCGATCCGATTCTGGTCCGAACAGAAAAAAGGGTCCTGTGCATGTTTGCACCGAATGCGGTGCGATATCAGCCATACTATCTCTATGGCTGATATCGCACCACACAGACATTGCATGTAATGTGAACGGCAGTGCGCTGCGAATTACATGCGATGTCTGTGCGATGTGTGGCATCGCACCAGTGTGAACTGGCACAGAGAGAAGAGACAGTGAGCAGCTGGACAGAAGGGCCTGGTGTGAGGAGTTATTATGTGTGCAATGATGAGGGAAACATCTTCAGCTCTGAGGGGTTCATGCTGGGACCTGTAGTTCTTCACTTTTGGGGGGGGGGGTCATTTGCCCCCAAAAGTGAAGGATTTCAAGTCCCAGCATGAACCCTGCCCTGATATCTAAGGATGTGTCCTCCTTACATCCCTCCGAGGGTGTCATCTTATCTGTCAGTGTCCTCTCCTGCCGAGTGCAGACCCTTATCTGCCAACCCTTATCTGACGACCTGACCCTTATCTGCCTGCCATCCTCTCTGCACAGTGCACTGAGAGGCTCCAGGCTGACACACACTCCGTTTCTGTGAAGTGCTGACAGTTCAGCACAGAACTCTGGCTGCTGGGGGAGAGCTGACAGGATTTTAACCCGGATGGATCTCTCATGTTGGTGGGTGTTTAGAAGTTTACTTGCCTTTCTACCATCTCTCCTTCGTTTGTGCCCTGCTGCCCCTGCAGTCTGTCTTAGAAGTTTCTTCTGCATGCTGCTGCCTGGCTGGACTCGAGAACATGCAGGGAGGAGGTGGGTGGAGCTAAACAATAGGCGCGGAGGAGGAAGTTAAATCTCCTCCGCTGTAATTGGTCTCTGCCTCTCTCCTGCTCATGATGTCACTGGTTGCTACACGCCAAACGGGCGGCAGGTAGCAACCAGTTTGGGCACTGAGCCAGCGGCGGTGATTAATTAAGTAAAAAGGGTCTCTGCCAGCTAGGGGTCCACTACAGGCAGAGACAGTGAGGGACAGATACAATGCAAAGGCTATTTTAGGGGGCATTAGATCGACCCAGGGCAATTCCGGGACACTGTATTGTCCCGGAATGAGGGTACCCGGTGTTGTGCCGAGAACGGCTTCCCCGTCGAAATCTGTTTCCCCTGTCTCTCGGCGGAGATCGGAACTCCGCCTCGCCAGCCCTCTGCACTGCCGCTCCTCCTACTCTTCCCCGAATGCTAAACATCCTTCTACAGTCCCCGCCCCCGTGCGCGTCCCCTGTACAATGTTAATAGTCCAGCCACACAAATATATATGTCTATATTATCACTCCTATATATGTCTATATTATCACTCCTTATAAAATATATATCTGGTACAATATCATTACTCCTTCCATATATCTATCTATCTATCTATCTATCTATCTATCTATCTATCTATCTATCTATCTATCTATCTATCTATCTATCTAAATAAAATATAAATAAATAAATATATATATATATATATATATATATATATATATATATATATATATATATATACTATACACACGTCATCATTATTAGCCCTTCATATTAATGTGTCTAATTTATTCTTACCCCTCCTACATCTTCATTATTATCCCCGCCTATTATTTAATATTATTTATTGAACACTGGAAATTCTCCCCACAGTCCCTATTATTATTATTATTATTATTATTATTATTATTATTCCTACCACCTATTATATATCTATCAGTATACACATCATCATTATCATCTCTTCCTATTATTTTATCTAATTTTTTATTGCCCCTCCTATTATTTTATTTATTATTACACCTCCTATTATTTTATATTCATTGTTAATCCTTCTATTATTTTATATTATTGTTACACCTTCTATTCATTTCATCTAATTTATTATTACCCCCCTCCCAGTGGCAGATGGTGCTGAAAATTTTTTTTTGGGGGGCGCAAACAAACTGAAAAAATCTGAAAAAAAAAATCTTTAAACGCAGCCACTGTGCACATCTGTTTCTCTGACTGCTCTACTCTTTGTATCGATCATCCTCACTCTTCCTTCTTACCCCAGACCCTTTCTGTCCAGGGGAAGCGGATTTTGATAGCAAGCTGACTATTGCTATCGAATCTGGTTCCCCCTCCCAAAACAGCTTGCACGGCATTTCAGGGGTTAAAAACACTTGTATATGGCTTCTCTGACTGCTCTACTCTTTGTATAAATCATCCTCACTCTTCCTTCTTACCCCAGACTCTTTCTATCCAGGGGAAGCGGATTTTGATAGCGAGTTGACTCTTGCTATCGGATCTGGTTCCCCCTCCCAATATAGCTTCCACAGCATTTCAAGGGTTAAAAACACTTGTATTATGGCTTCTCTGACTGCTCTACTCTTTGTATAAATCATCCTCACTCTTCCTTCTTACCCCAGACCCTTTCTGTCCAGGGGAAGCGGATTTTGATAGCAAGCTGACTATTGCTATCGTATCTGGTTCCCCCTCCCAAAACAGCTTGCACGGCATTTCAGGGGTTAAAAACACTTGTATATGGCTTCTCTGATGCTCTACTCTTTGTATCAATCATCCTCACTCTTCTTTCTTACCCCAGACCCTTCTGTCCAGGGGAATGGATTCTGGTAGCAAACTGACTGTGTGTTAAATTTGGTATTATCGCTCTCACTCTCTCATACTGGACACTGGAAGTTCAACATGGCACCTCATGGCAAAGAACTCTCTGAGGATCTGAAAAAAAGAATTGTTGCTCTACATCAGTGGTTCTCAACTCCAGTCCTCAGGACCCACCAACAGGCCAGGTTTACAAGATAGCTGAAATACATGACAGGTGATATCATTTGCTGCTCAGTGATTACAGTATTCTAGTCTGCAACTCCCCAAGGTAATACTTAAAATCTGGCCTGTTGGTGGGTCCCGAGGACTGGAGTTGAGAACCACTGCTCTACATAAAGGTGGCCTAGGCTATAAGAAGATTGCCAAGACCCTGAAACTGAGCTGCAGCACGGTGGCCAAGACCATACAGCGGTATAACAGGACAGGTTCCACTCAGAACAGGCCTCGCCATGGTCCACCAAAGAAGTTGAGGTCACGTGCTCAGCGTCATATCCAGAGGTTGTCTTTGGGAAATAGACATATGAGTGCTGCCAGCATTGCTTCAGAGGTTGTAGGGGTGGGGGGGTCAGCCTGTCAGTGCTCAGACCATACGCCGCACACTGCATCAAATTGGTCTGCATGGCTGTCATCCCAGAAGGAAGCCTCTTCTAAAGATGATGCACAAGAAAGCCCACAAACAGTTTGCTGAAGACAAGCAGACTAAGGACATGGATTACTGGAACCATGTCCTGTGGTCTGATGAGACCAAGATAAACGTATTTGGTTCAGATGGTGACAAGCGTGTGTGGCGGCAACCAGGTGAGAATTACAAAGACAAGTGTGTCTTGTCTACAGTCAAGCATGGTGGTGGGAGTGTCATGGTCTGGGGCTGCCGGTGTGCTAAAATAAAACCTTGACTCGTGCAGAAGTTCGACCGCATCACTTCCGGTGCGGCTACATCACAAAACAGCTGATCGCGGGGCTCCACTGCGCATGCGCTGCTTCACCATGCCTATACCGCGCATGTGCAGACGCTCATTTTAGTTGAGAAAAATTATAGACTCGAGTGGGTAGCCGGAGGCGGCGCGAGTTGCTTAATTACATCATCGGCAGCCCCGCCCCTAGCCTGCTCTGGAGAAGGGGGGCGGGCCCCCTTGCAACTTAGCACTGTGTATATCAACGGGACCAAGGTTGAGAGAAAATATCAAGCTGCACCGCCTCCAGCTCTGCCCTCGCCCCTAGCCTGCTCTGCTGAAGGGGGGCGGGCCCAATGCATAATAGCACTGTGTATATCAATGGCAGGTCCAGGAAAAATATAGAGCTGTGCCTGTGGGAGGGGCCAAGGCTTTGTATAGAAGACATTCCTCATCAATATGAGCATCCACACTGCATGATGTACATAATGTGAAGGGCTGTTCAATCTGTTCAGGAAAGAAAACAGCAGCCTTACACATGGAGCCTCCGCTTACACAAATATGTCTGTACACAGCCCTGCAAAATACATAAAAGGGAGGTCAAGGAAAATTATAGAGCAGTGTCTGTGACAGTGGCGGTTGGTGCTCAAAAATTTTGGGGGGGCGCAAACAAACTGAAAAATACTGAAACCACCCCAGCCCCCCCCCCAATCAATTGCAGCCTGTCAAATGCAGCAATTTGTGCCCGTCAAATGCAGCCACTGTGCCAGTCAAATGCAGCCACTTGTGCCCCTCATACGCAGCCACTTGTGCCCCTCATACGCAGCCACTTGTGCCCCTCATACGCAGCCACTTGTGCCCCTCATACGCAGCCACTTGTGCCCCTCATACGCAGCCACTTGTGCCCCTCATACGCAGCCACTTGTGCCCCTCATACGCAGCCACTTGTGCCCCTCATACGCAGCCACTTGTGCCCCTCATACGCAGCCACTTGTGCCCCTCATACGCAGCCACTTGTGCCCCTCATACGCAGCCACTTGTGCCCCTCATACGCAGCCACTTGTGCCCCTCAAACGCAGCCACTTGTGCCCCTCAAACGCAGCCACTTGTGCCCCTCATATGCAGCCACTTCTGCCAATCAAATGGAGCCACTTGTGCCCATCATATGCAGCCACTTGTGCCCAGTATATGCAGCCATTTGTGCCCATCAAATGCAGACAGGCGCGTCCCCCAACTCGGCTGTTACTTCACTAACCCCCCCCCCGCGCGGCTGGTCTAGTGGCACTTACTGAGTGACGGGCTTCCTCCTCTTCTGTAGTGGCGGCTGTGGCCCCTGTGTCTGCTCGGCTCCTCAGGCTTCTATAGTATGTGTCTATAGTATGCCTGTAAAGGGGCGCATGTTTCCTGTAATTAGAACAGTCTGACAGCAAAATGACATTTCTAAAGGAAAAAAAGTCATGTAAAATTATTATCGCTAGCGCCAGCTATAATGAATTGTCGGTCCGGCAATACACATAAAAGTTCATTGATAAAAACGGCATGGAGTTTCCCCACAAGGGAACCCCGAACAAAAATTTAAAAAAAAAACTGCGTGGGGGTCCCCCTAAATTCCATACCAGGCCCTTCAGGTCTGGTATGGATATTAAGGGGAACCCTGCGCCAAAATAAAAAAAAGGCGTGGGGTCCCCCCATAAATCTATACCAGACCCTTATCCAAGCACGCAACCTGGCAGGCTGCAGGAAAAGAGGGGGGAACGAGAGAGCGCCCCCCCCCCCTCCTGAACCATACCAGGCCACATGCACTCAACATTGGGAGGGTGCTTTGGGGAGAAGGACCTCATCCCCACAACCCTTGCCCGGTGGTTTTGGGGGTCCCCCCTCTTTTCCTGCAGCCTGCCAGGTTGCGTGCTCGGATAAGGGTCTGGAATGGATTTTTGGGGGGACCCCACACCATTTTTTAAAAAATTTTGGTTCTGGGTTCCCCTGTGGGGAAATTCCATGCCATTTTTAGCAATAAACTTTTATGTGTATTGCCAGACCGACAATTCATTATAGCTGGCGCTAGCGATAGTAGTTTTACATGACTTTTTTTTCCTTTAGAAATGTCATTTTGCTGTCAGACTGTTCTAAACACAGGAAACATGCGCCACTTTAAAGGCATACTCTAGACACCCCCCAGGTATGAAATTTAAAGGAATATTACACTTTTATTGTTTCACTTTAAGCATTATTAAAATCACTGCTTTTGAAAAAACGTCAGTTTTTAAAACTTTTTTTTGCATTGATCCATGTCCCCTGGGGCAGGACCCAGGTCCCCAAACACTTCTTATGACAATAACTTGCATATAAGCCTTTAAAATGAGCACTTTTGATTATTCATGTTCGTGTCCCATAGACTTTAACGGTGTTCGCACTAATTTTTTGCCTGTTCGCATGTTCTGGATGCGAACCAAACCGGGGGGTGTTTGGCTCATCCCTAGCCATGAGGTGCCATGTTGAACTTCCAGTGACCAGAATGAGAAAGTAAGAGCGATAACACCAAATTTAACACACAGTCAGCTTGCGATCAGAATCTGTTTCACCTGGACAGAAAGGGTCTGGGGTAAGAAGGAAGAGTGAGGATGATTTATACAAAGAGTAGAGCAGTCAGAGAAGCCATATACAAGTGTTTTTAACCCCTGAAATGCCATGCAAGCTGTTTTGGGAGGGGGAACCAGATCCGATAGCAAGAGTCAACTCGCTATCAAAATCCGCTTCCCCTGGATAGAAAGAGTCTGGGGTAAGAAAGAAGAGTGAGGATGATTTATACAAAGAGTAGAGCAGTCAGAGAAGCCATATACAAGTGTTTTTAACCCTTGAAATGCTGTGGAAGCTATATTGGGAGGGGGAACCAGATCCGATAGCAAGAGTCAACTCGCTATCAAAATCCGCTTCCCCTGGATAGAAAGAGTCTGGGGTAAGAAAGAAGAGTGAGGATGATTTATACAAAGAGTAGAGCAGTCAGAGAAGCCATATACAAGTGTTTTTAACCCCTGAAATGCCGTGCAAGCTGTTTTGGGAGGGGGAACCAGATCCGATAGCAAGAGTCAACTCGCTATCAAAATCCGCTTCCCCTGGATAGAAAGAGTCTGGGGTAAGAAGGAAGAATGAGGATGATTTATACAAAGAGTAGAGCAGTCAGAGAAGCCATATACAAGTGTTTTTAACCCCTGAAATGCCGTGCAAGCTGTTTTGGGAGGGGGAACCAGATCCGATAGCAATAGTCAGCTTGCTATCAAAATCTGCTTCCCCTGGACAGAAAGGGTCTGGGGTAAGAAGGAAGAGTGAGGATGATTTATACAAAGAGTAGAGCAGTCAGAGAAGCCATATACAAGTGTTTTTAACCCTTGAAATGCTGTGGAAGCTATATTGGGAGGGGGAACCAGATTCGATAGCAATAGTCAGCTTGCTATCAAAACCTGCTTCCCCTGGACAGAAAGGGTCTGGGGTAAGAAAGAAGAGTGAGGATGATTGATACAAAGAGTAGAGCAGTCAGAGAAGCCATATACAAGTGTTTTTAACCCTTGAAATGCCGTGGAAGCTATATTGGGAGGGGGAACCAGATCCGATAGCAATAGTCAGCTTGCTATCAAAATCCGCTTCCCCTGGACAGAAAGGGTCTGGGGTAAGAAAGAAGAGTGAGGATGATTGATACAAAGAGTAGAGCAGTCAGAGAAGCCATATACAAGTGTTTTTAACCCTTGAAATGCTGTGGAAGCTATATTGGGAGGGGGAACCAGATCCGATAGCAAGAGTCAACTCGCTATCAAAATCCGCTTCCCCTGGATAGAAAGAGTCTGGGGTAAGAAGGAAGAGTGAGGATGATTTATACAAAGAGTAGAGCAGTCAGAGAAGCCATATACAAGTGTTTTTAACCCCTGAAATGCCGTGCAAGCTGTTTTGGGAGGGGGAACCAGATCCGATAGCAATAGTCAGCTTGCTATCAAAATCCGCTTCCCCTGGACAGAAAGGGTCTGGGGTAAGAAGGAAGAGTGAGGATGATTTATACAAAGAGTAGAGCAGTCAGAGAAGCCATATACAAGTGTTTTTAACCCCTGAAATACCGTGCAAGCTGTTTTGGGAGGGGGAACCAGATCCGATAGCAAGAGTCAACTCGCTATCAAAATCCGCTTCCCCTGGATAGAAAGAGTCTGGGGTAAGAAGAAAGAATGGGGATGATTGATACAAAGAGTAGAGCAGTCAGAGAAGCCATATACAAGTGTTTTTAACCCTTGAAATGCTGTGGAAGCTATATTGGGAGGGGGAACCAGATTCGATAGCAATAGTCAGCTTGCTATCAAAATCCGCTTCCCCTGGACAGAAAGGGTCTAGGGTAAGAAAGAAGAGTGAGGATGATTTATACAAAGAGTAGAGCAGTCAGAGAAGCCATATACAAGTGTTTTTAACCCCTGAAATGCTGTGCAAGCTGTTTTGGGAGGGGGAACCAGATTCGATAGCAATAGTCAGCTTGCTATCAAAATCTGCTTCCCCTGGACAGAAAGGGTCTGGGGTAAGAAGGAAGAGTGAGGATGATTTATACAAAGAGTAGAGCAGTCAGAGAAGCCATATACAAGTGTTTTTAACCCCTGAAATACCGTGCAAGCTGTTTTGGGAGGGGGAACCAGATCCGATAGCAAGAGTCAACTCGCTATCAAAATCCGCTTCCCCTGGATAGAAAGAGTCTGGGGTAAGAAGGAAGAATGGGGATGATTGATACAAAGAGTAGAGCAGTCAGAGAAGCCATATACAAGTGTTTTTAACCCTTGAAATGCTGTGGAAGCTATATTGGGAGGGGGAACCAGATTCGATAGCAATAGTCAGCTTGCTATCAAAATCCGCTTCCCCTGGACAGAAAGGGTCTAGGGTAAGAAAGAAGAGTGAGGATGATTTATACAAAGAGTAGAGCAGTCAGAGAAGCCATATACAAGTGTTTTTAACCCCTGAAATGCTGTGCAAGCTGTTTTGGGAGGGGGAACCAGATTCGATAGCAATAGTCAGCTTGCTATCAAAATCTGCTTCCCCTGGACAGAAAGGGTCTGGGGTAAGAAGGAAGAGTGAGGATGATTTATACAAAGAGTAGAGCAGTCAGAGAAGCCATATACAAGTGTTTTTAACCCCTGAAATACCGTGCAAGCTGTTTTGGGAGGGGGAACCAGATCCGATAGCAAGAGTCAACTCGCTATCAAAATCCGCTTCCCCTGGATAGAAAGAGTCTGGGGTAAGAAGGAAGAATGGGGATGATTGATACAAAGAGTAGAGCAGTCAGAGAAGCCATATACAAGCGTTTTTAACCCTTGAAATGCTGTGGAAGCTATATTGGGAGGGGGAACCAGATCCGATAGCAATAGTCAGCTTGCTATCAAAATCTGCTTCCCCTGGACAGAAAGGGTCTGGGGTAAGAAGGAAGAGTGAGGATGATTTATACAAAGAGTAGAGCAGTCAGAGAAGCCATATACAAGTGTTTTTAACCCTTGAAATGCTGTGCAAGCTGTTTTGGGAGGGGGAACCAGATCCGATAGCAAGAGTCAACTCGCTATCAAAATCCGCTTCCCCTGGACAGAAAGGGTCTGGGGTAAGAAGGAAGAGTGAGGATGATTTATACAAAGAGTAGAGCAGTCAGAGAAGCCATATACAAGTGTTTTTAACCCTTGAAATGCTGTGGAAGCTATATTGGGAGGGGGAACCAGATTCGATAGCAATAGTCAGCTTGCTATCAAAATCCGCTTCCCCTGGACAGAAAGGGTCTGGGGTAAGAAGGAAGAGTGAGGATGATTTATACAAAGAGTAGAGCAGTCAGAGAAGCCATATACAAGTCTTTTTAACCCCTGAAATACCGTGCAAGCTGTTTTGGGAGGGGGAACCAGATCCGATAGCAAGAGTCAACTCGCTATCAAAATCCGCTTCCCCTGGATAGAAAGAGTCTGGGGTAAGAAGAAAGAATGGGGATGATTGATACAAAGAGTAGAGCAGTCAGAGAAGCCATATACAAGTGTTTTTAACCCTTGAAATGCTGTGGAAGCTATATTGGGAGGGGGAACCAGATTCGATAGCAATAGTCAGCTTGCTATCAAAATCCGCTTCCCCTGGACAGAAAGGGTCTAGGGTAAGAAAGAAGAGTGAGGATGATTTATACAAAGAGTAGAGCAGTCAGAGAAGCCATATACAAGTGTTTTTAACCCCTGAAATGCTGTGCAAGCTGTTTTGGGAGGGGGAACCAGATTCGATAGCAATAGTCAGCTTGCTATCAAAATCTGCTTCCCCTGGACAGAAAGGGTCTGGGGTAAGAAGGAAGAGTGAGGATGATTTATACAAAGAGTAGAGCAGTCAGAGAAGCCATATACAAGTGTTTTTAACCCCTGAAATACCGTGCAAGCTGTTTTGGGAGGGGGAACCAGATCCGATAGCAAGAGTCAACTCGCTATCAAAATCCGCTTCCCCTGGATAGAAAGAGTCTGGGGTAAGAAGGAAGAATGGGGATGATTGATACAAAGAGTAGAGCAGTCAGAGAAGCCATATACAAGCGTTTTTAACCCTTGAAATGCTGTGGAAGCTATATTGGGAGGGGGAACCAGATCCGATAGCAATAGTCAGCTTGCTATCAAAATCTGCTTCCCCTGGACAGAAAGGGTCTGGGGTAAGAAGGAAGAGTGAGGATGATTTATACAAAGAGTAGAGCAGTCAGAGAAGCCATATACAAGTGTTTTTAACCCTTGAAATGCTGTGCAAGCTGTTTTGGGAGGGGGAACCAGATCCGATAGCAAGAGTCAACTCGCTATCAAAATCCGCTTCCCCTGGACAGAAAGGGTCTGGGGTAAGAAGGAAGAGTGAGGATGATTTATACAAAGAGTAGAGCAGTCAGAGAAGCCATATACAAGTGTTTTTAACCCTTGAAATGCTGTGCAAGCTGTTTTGGGAGGGGGAACCAGATCCGATAGCAAGAGTCAACTCGCTATCAAAATCCGCTTCCCCTGGACAGAAAGGGTCTGGGGTAAGAAAGAAGAGTGAGGATGATTGATACAAAGAGTAGAGCAGTCAGAGAAGCCATATACAAGTGTTTTTAACCCTTGAAATGCTGTGGAAGCTATATTGGGAGGGGGAACCAGATTCGATAGCAATAGTCAGCTTGCTATCAAAATCCGCTTCCCCTGGACAGAAAGGGTCTGGGGTAAGAAGGAAGAGTGAGGATGATTTATACAAAGAGTAGAGCAGTCAGAGAAGCCATATACAAGTCTTTTTAACCCCTGAAATACCGTGCAAGCTGTTTTGGGAGGGGGAACCAGATCCGATAGCAAGAGTCAACTCGCTATCAAAATCCGCTTCCCCTGGATAGAAAGAGTCTGGGGTAAGAAGAAAGAATGGGGATGATTGATACAAAGAGTAGAGCAGTCAGAGAAGCCATATACAAGTGTTTTTAACCCTTGAAATGCTGTGGAAGCTATATTGGGAGGGGGAACCAGATTCGATAGCAATAGTCAGCTTGCTATCAAAATCCGCTTCCCCTGGACAGAAAGGGTCTAGGGTAAGAAAGAAGAGTGAGGATGATTTATACAAAGAGTAGAGCAGTCAGAGAAGCCATATACAAGTGTTTTTAACCCCTGAAATGCTGTGCAAGCTGTTTTGGGAGGGGGAACCAGATTCGATAGCAATAGTCAGCTTGCTATCAAAATCTGCTTCCCCTGGACAGAAAGGGTCTGGGGTAAGAAGGAAGAGTGAGGATGATTTATACAAAGAGTAGAGCAGTCAGAGAAGCCATATACAAGTGTTTTTAACCCCTGAAATACCGTGCAAGCTGTTTTGGGAGGGGGAACCAGATCCGATAGCAAGAGTCAACTCGCTATCAAAATCCGCTTCCCCTGGATAGAAAGAGTCTGGGGTAAGAAGAAAGAATGGGGATGATTGATAAAAAGAGTAGAGCAGTCAGAGAAGCCATATACAAGTGTTTTTAACCCTTGAAATGCTGTGGAAGCTATATTGGGAGGGGGAACCAGATTCGATAGCAATAGTCAGCTTGCTATCAAAATCCGCTTCCCCTGGACAGAAAGGGTCTAGGGTAAGAAAGAAGAGTGAGGATGATTTATACAAAGAGTAGAGCAGTCAGAGAAGCCATATACAAGTGTTTTTAACCCCTGAAATGCTGTGCAAGCTGTTTTGGGAGGGGGAACCAGATTCGATAGCAATAGTCAGCTTGCTATCAAAATCTGCTTCCCCTGGACAGAAAGGGTCTGGGGTAAGAAGGAAGAGTGAGGATGATTTATACAAAGAGTAGAGCAGTCAGAGAAGCCATATACAAGTGTTTTTAACCCCTGAAATACCGTGCAAGCTGTTTTGGGAGGGGGAACCAGATCCGATAGCAAGAGTCAACTCGCTATCAAAATCCGCTTCCCCTGGATAGAAAGAGTCTGGGGTAAGAAGAAAGAATGGGGATGATTGATACAAAGAGTAGAGCAGTCAGAGAAGCCATATACAAGTGTTTTTAACCCTTGAAATGCTGTGGAAGCTATATTGGGAGGGGGAACCAGATTCGATAGCAATAGTCAGCTTGCTATCAAAATCCGCTTCCCCTGGACAGAAAGGGTCTAGGGTAAGAAAGAAGAGTGAGGATGATTTATACAAAGAGTAGAGCAGTCAGAGAAGCCATATACAAGTGTTTTTAACCCCTGAAATGCTGTGCAAGCTGTTTTGGGAGGGGGAACCAGATTCGATAGCAATAGTCAGCTTGCTATCAAAATCTGCTTCCCCTGGACAGAAAGGGTCTGGGGTAAGAAGGAAGAGTGAGGATGATTTATACAAAGAGTAGAGCAGTCAGAGAAGCCATATACAAGTGTTTTTAACCCCTGAAATACCGTGCAAGCTGTTTTGGGAGGGGGAACCAGATCCGATAGCAAGAGTCAACTCGCTATCAAAATCCGCTTCCCCTGGATAGAAAGAGTCTGGGGTAAGAAGGAAGAATGGGGATGATTGATACAAAGAGTAGAGCAGTCAGAGAAGCCATATACAAGTGTTTTTAACCCTTGAAATGCTGTGGAAGCTATATTGGGAGGGGGAACCAGATCCGATAGCAATAGTCAGCTTGCTATCAAAATCTGCTTCCCCTGGACAGAAAGGGTCTGGGGTAAGAAGGAAGAGTGAGGATGATTTATACAAAGAGTAGAGCAGTCAGAGAAGCCATATACAAGTCTTTTTAACCCCTGAAATACCGTGCAAGCTGTTTTGGGAGGGGGAACCAGATCCGATAGCAAGAGTCAACTCGCTATCAAAATCCGCTTCCCCTGGATAGAAAGAGTCTGGGGTAAGAAGAAAGAATGGGGATGATTGATACAAAGAGTAGAGCAGTCAGAGAAGCCATATACAAGTGTTTTTAACCCTTGAAATGCTGTGGAAGCTATATTGGGAGGGGGAACCAGATTCGATAGCAATAGTCAGCTTGCTATCAAAATCCGCTTCCCCTGGACAGAAAGGGTCTAGGGTAAGAAAGAAGAGTGAGGATGATTTATACAAAGAGTAGAGCAGTCAGAGAAGCCATATACAAGTGTTTTTAACCCCTGAAATGCTGTGCAAGCTGTTTTGGGAGGGGGAACCAGATTCGATAGCAATAGTCAGCTTGCTATCAAAATCTGCTTCCCCTGGACAGAAAGGGTCTGGGGTAAGAAGGAAGAGTGAGGATGATTTATACAAAGAGTAGAGCAGTCAGAGAAGCCATATACAAGTGTTTTTAACCCCTGAAATGCCGTGCAAGCTGTTTTGGGAGGGGGAACCAGATCCGATAGCAATAGTCAGCTTGCTATCAAAATCTGCTTCCCCTGGACAGAAAGGGTCTGGGGTAAGAAGGAAGAGTGAGGATGATTTATACAAAGAGTAGAGCAGTCAGAGAAGCCATATACAAGTGTTTTTAACCCTTGAAATGCTGTGGAAGCTATATTGGGAGGGGGAACCAGATTCGATAGCAATAGTCAGCTTGCTATCAAAACCTGCTTCCCCTGGACAGAAAGGGTCTGGGGTAAGAAAGAAGAGTGAGGATGATTGATACAAAGAGTAGAGCAGTCAGAGAAGCCATATACAAGTGTTTTTAACCCTTGAAATGCCGTGGAAGCTATATTGGGAGGGGGAACCAGATCCGATAGCAATAGTCAGCTTGCTATCAAAATCCGCTTCCCCTGGACAGAAAGGGTCTGGGGTAAGAAAGAAGAGTGAGGATGATTGATACAAAGAGTAGAGCAGTCAGAGAAGCCATATACAAGTGTTTTTAACCCTTGAAATGCTGTGGAAGCTATATTGGGAGGGGGAACCAGATCCGATAGCAAGAGTCAACTCGCTATCAAAATCCGCTTCCCCTGGATAGAAAGAGTCTGGGGTAAGAAGGAAGAGTGAGGATGATTTATACAAAGAGTAGAGCAGTCAGAGAAGCCATATACAAGTGTTTTTAACCCCTGAAATGCCGTGCAAGCTGTTTTGGGAGGGGGAACCAGATCCGATAGCAATAGTCAGCTTGCTATCAAAATCCGCTTCCCCTGGACAGAAAGGGTCTGGGGTAAGAAGGAAGAGTGAGGATGATTTATACAAAGAGTAGAGCAGTCAGAGAAGCCATATACAAGTGTTTTTAACCCCTGAAATACCGTGCAAGCTGTTTTGGGAGGGGGAACCAGATCCGATAGCAAGAGTCAACTCGCTATCCAAATCCGCTTCCCCTGGATAGAAAGAGTCTGGGGTAAGAAGAAAGAATGGGGATGATTGATACAAAGAGTAGAGCAGTCAGAGAAGCCATATACAAGTGTTTTTAACCCTTGAAATGCTGTGGAAGCTATATTGGGAGGGGGAACCAGATTCGATAGCAATAGTCAGCTTGCTATCAAAATCCGCTTCCCCTGGACAGAAAGGGTCTAGGGTAAGAAAGAAGAGTGAGGATGATTTATACAAAGAGTAGAGCAGTCAGAGAAGCCATATACAAGTGTTTTTAACCCCTGAAATGCTGTGCAAGCTGTTTTGGGAGGGGGAACCAGATTCGATAGCAATAGTCAGCTTGCTATCAAAATCTGCTTCCCCTGGACAGAAAGGGTCTGGGGTAAGAAGGAAGAGTGAGGATGATTTATACAAAGAGTAGAGCAGTCAGAGAAGCCATATACAAGTGTTTTTAACCCCTGAAATACCGTGCAAGCTGTTTTGGGAGGGGGAACCAGATCCGATAGCAAGAGTCAACTCGCTATCAAAATCCGCTTCCCCTGGATAGAAAGAGTCTGGGGTAAGAAGGAAGAATGGGGATGATTGATACAAAGAGTAGAGCAGTCAGAGAAGCCATATACAAGTGTTTTTAACCCTTGAAATGCTGTGGAAGCTATATTGGGAGGGGGAACCAGATTCGATAGCAATAGTCAGCTTGCTATCAAAATCCGCTTCCCCTGGACAGAAAGGGTCTAGGGTAAGAAAGAAGAGTGAGGATGATTTATACAAAGAGTAGAGCAGTCAGAGAAGCCATATACAAGTGTTTTTAACCCCTGAAATGCTGTGCAAGCTGTTTTGGGAGGGGGAACCAGATTCGATAGCAATAGTCAGCTTGCTATCAAAATCTGCTTCCCCTGGACAGAAAGGGTCTGGGGTAAGAAGGAAGAGTGAGGATGATTTATACAAAGAGTAGAGCAGTCAGAGAAGCCATATACAAGTGTTTTTAACCCCTGAAATACCGTGCAAGCTGTTTTGGGAGGGGGAACCAGATCCGATAGCAAGAGTCAACTCGCTATCAAAATCCGCTTCCCCTGGATAGAAAGAGTCTGGGGTAAGAAGGAAGAATGGGGATGATTGATACAAAGAGTAGAGCAGTCAGAGAAGCCATATACAAGTGTTTTTAACCCTTGAAATGCTGTGGAAGCTATATTGGGAGGGGGAACCAGATCCGATAGCAATAGTCAGCTTGCTATCAAAATCTGCTTCCCCTGGACAGAAAGGGTCTGGGGTAAGAAGGAAGAGTGAGGATGATTTATACAAAGAGTAGAGCAGTCAGAGAAGCCATATACAAGTGTTTTTAACCCTTGAAATGCTGTGCAAGCTGTTTTGGGAGGGGGAACCAGATCCGATAGCAAGAGTCAACTCGCTATCAAAATCCGCTTCCCCTGGACAGAAAGGGTCTGGGGTAAGAAGGAAGAGTGAGGATGATTTATACAAAGAGTAGAGCAGTCAGAGAAGCCATATACAAGTGTTTTTAACCCTTGAAATGCTGTGCAAGCTGTTTTGGGAGGGGGAACCAGATCCGATAGCAAGAGTCAACTCGCTATCAAAATCCGCTTCCCCTGGACAGAAAGGGTCTGGGGTAAGAAAGAAGAGTGAGGATGATTGATACAAAGAGTAGAGCAGTCAGAGAAGCCATATACAAGTGTTTTTAACCCTTGAAATGCTGTGGAAGCTATATTGGGAGGGGGAACCAGATTCGATAGCAATAGTCAGCTTGCTATCAAAATCCGCTTCCCCTGGACAGAAAGGGTCTGGGGTAAGAAGGAAGAGTGAGGATGATTTATACAAAGAGTAGAGCAGTCAGAGAAGCCATATACAAGTCTTTTTAACCCCTGAAATACCGTGCAAGCTGTTTTGGGAGGGGGAACCAGATCCGATAGCAAGAGTCAACTCGCTATCAAAATCCGCTTCCCCTGGATAGAAAGAGTCTGGGGTAAGAAGAAAGAATGGGGATGATTGATACAAAGAGTAGAGCAGTCAGAGAAGCCATATACAAGTGTTTTTAACCCTTGAAATACTGTGGAAGCTATATTGGGAGGGGGAACCAGATTCGATAGCAATAGTCAGCTTGCTATCAAAATCCGCTTCCCCTGGACAGAAAGGGTCTAGGGTAAGAAAGAAGAGTGAGGATGATTTATACAAAGAGTAGAGCAGTCAGAGAAGCCATATACAAGTGTTTTTAACCCCTGAAATGCTGTGCAAGCTGTTTTGGGAGGGGGAACCAGATTCGATAGCAATAGTCAGCTTGCTATCAAAATCTGCTTCCCCTGGACAGAAAGGGTCTGGGGTAAGAAGGAAGAGTGAGGATGATTTATACAAAGAGTAGAGCAGTCAGAGAAGCCATATACAAGTGTTTTTAACCCCTGAAATACCGTGCAAGCTGTTTTGGGAGGGGGAACCAGATCCGATAGCAAGAGTCAACTCGCTATCAAAATCCGCTTCCCCTGGATAGAAAGAGTCTGGGGTAAGAAGAAAGAATGGGGATGATTGATACAAAGAGTAGAGCAGTCAGAGAAGCCATATACAAGTGTTTTTAACCCTTGAAATGCTGTGGAAGCTATATTGGGAGGGGGAACCAGATTCGATAGCAATAGTCAGCTTGCTATCAAAATCCGCTTCCCCTGGACAGAAAGGGTCTAGGGTAAGAAAGAAGAGTGAGGATGATTTATACAAAGAGTAGAGCAGTCAGAGAAGCCATATACAAGTGTTTTTAACCCCTGAAATGCTGTGCAAGCTGTTTTGGGAGGG